>OY728145.1:1579552469-1580802469 GCA_963277665.1 Viscum album | reverse complement strand
ACTTAAAATTTATCCATTAACATTTTGAATATATAAATGTTAAGACAATTTGAATTTATATAATTGTGAGGAAATTGCAATTTATCAAAAACAAAAATTTTAAGGAATTAACAAGAAAATTTAAACACTAAAAATCTCCCACTTTTTTGTAAATTGAAAAATTGATCATTTAGTTAACCTTTCATAAAAATCCCCCCTTTTGAAATTTATAAAAAATCCAAAAAATAGATTTCAATGAAATTATACATAAAAAATAGAATCAATTACCCAGTAGTAACAAAGTAGAATATTTTCATAAAGATTAAGTTTTAATAAATATTAGTACTTAACATTTATCAATTGTGATAACCTATTTAAAGACTCATCCTTTTATAATACCTGGAGGCACAATATTATATTTTTATTAGAGTTAAAACATAATCTTACTCTAACATTTCTTTGGGAGTCACAACCCAAAACTTCCTTTTTGGTGGTAGAATAAATATAACTGTCCTTATTTCGATTACAAAAAGCATAAACCGACAAAAACAATTACAAATAGAATAAAGGAAAAATAAAAAAAATTAAATCAAGATATAATGAAACCAATAGAGATTGAAAAATATTAAAGATGATATAGCTTGATGATCTTTGATCACTTTATTAGTAATGAGATGAATTTTCATGTTTTTCATGATTGTTTCCATGGAAATTTAGTGGTGGAAGAACTTCATCATGTATCAAGAAACTTGGTCTTGTCAAAATGTAAAAATTTCATCTAGTATTAAAAAAGGTATCAAGATTTTTTCACACAAAATACCTTATTCTCTATTTTTTAACAAATAATCAATGCCCATATTTTAATTCTTCACATGGTAGTTTAATAAACTTATCACTAACTAACAATGGTTATAAATATTTAAAATATTTAAACACCTCATTACTTATCAATACCTCAAACCTATTTAATAGTAATACTGACAGGATTTAATTCATTTAGTATCTTTTTATCATTCTAATGGATAGAACAATCTTTGGTTTGAGTGTGATTCTAATACTATCATCCAAGCCATCAAAAATGGTACGTTTCATCTATCATGGAGACTTATTACTAGATGATTGGAATGAATGTACGGTCTTATGGGTACTAATTTTATTATCACTCACATCTATTGGGAGGCAAACTATGTGGCAGATGGTCTTACCAACAAAGGGATTGATATTGAGCTCACTTGTTAGATGAGCTACAACTGGACTTGTTTATACTGCATGAAAGAGATTGTAATAAAGTTCCCCCCTTTATAATTTCGTAACATTTCACTATTTATATACTTTCATCCTTGACCTTTTTGGATGAGGGGCCATTTTAAAAAAATATAATATTTAAAAAAATTAAATAAACATGAAGTTAATAAATTTATAGAAATATAGTGAAAATTGTATATTTAGGAAAAAATATTTTTTTTGCAAAATAAAAAATTAAAGGATAGAACACACGAAGAAGAAGCCTCACAGTTTCTATAATGATCATTCCATCACGTACGATCGATATACCAACCATGATACCAATTTTTGTCATGCCGTCTCTTAAATTAAATACTTTGAGTTAGTTAAAAAAATATATCACATGTTTAAAAAGAACTCACTACGTGCGGTAGGTACTCACAACTACTTTAGATAATCACAGTCTCTTAAATTTTCATTTGTGTAATCATAAAACATCACTTACGGTAGGTTGAATATTCTTCTTCAAGGTAGGTAGTATACCTCTTCATGGTTTGTTCCCAAAAAAATTACACTAAGTATACCAACTGCTTCAATATTGGTATACCTTCATTCATAGTAGGCAATCCAAATGCTTCATGATAGGTGCTAAATAATTTAACTATATTCAATCATCATGGTAACTCCACTCACAATAGGTATGACTTCATAGGGGGTTCTATGCTAGTTGTAGGGAATGAGCTGCTGCCATGTGCTGGTAAGTGAATCGACACTGGTGGCTATAGATCTACTATAATGTTGCCAACATGAATCATATTAATACACTGAGTTGAAGGTGTGTGGTCCAGGTGTGAATGAAGAAGGAATCAGAAGGGAAGACACATGGATGAAGGAGATCTCCATGTATGTTTGAAGAAGGTGCACTACTTTAGAGCATGATAATGCTGGGGAACTGTCAGGTGCTACCATGGAACCAAAACAAAGGGAGAGAGGGGATGGAGCTGAAGCTATGTATGCAACAAATGAGTAGAAAAAGTGCATGATGTTTCTCACAAGTATTTTTTATAGAATCAAAACATAAATAAGGTACATGAGTTGGGATGGATGCGTGATGTGGTGAAACAACATGCACACACAATAGAAAGAGATGAAAAATATGAACTATAGAAGCTGATGAGGAAGAGGAGCTCACCAAAGGAGAGCTACTTGATGTTGTGCAGACAATGTATTTCAAAAATAATAAATTAATTTTTTTAAAACATAAAATTATAGGGAAAAATATTTCAAAAATTGAAACATGATATAATATTTTAATAGAAAATAGAAAATATTAAAGAAATACATGAACATAAAAACAATATTTTTATATATGATTACATTAACATATAAGTATGTGGAAATAGGAACTCAAAATTCTTTCATAAGGAAAAGAGAGTTAAGGTAGGTATTAATGCCATCAAAGTCAATGAAAAACTCTATTCTTATGATATTGAAATATCCACTGTTGTAGTGGAATGATTTAATGGGTTGTACTATAATGATGAATTGGAAAACACACAAAAAATGGTTGCAAATAATTTCCCATGCATACATGATTCACAAAATCGTACCCTCATCATGGCCCCCCTCTAAAGATCAAATCAATTCAACCCTGTTCTCTCTCAGTAATCCCGGATGGTTTCACTAATAAATTATACATGTTCTAGGGAGACATTATACAGGATGAAATGAACAATGAAATCAGGGAATTCTTCAATCACGCCTCTCTACCTTATGGGATCAACTAGAATTTTATTACTTTGATACCAAAGAAGGAGAACACAATTGACATCAAGTATTTCAAGATGATTGCTTCTGGGAACACCGTTCCTAAAATCATTAGAAAGATAATTATGATCAGATTGGGTAAGATTATTAATTATCACATCACACCAAATTACTTTAGTTTTTTACCTAGTAGGAACATTCAAAGATACTTATTTTCAGCTTTATAAATTGTGAACATCATGAAAAGGAAAACTAATCATGAGAAATTTTCTCTAAAAATTGAAATCTCCAAGGACATTGATGTAACACACCAGAATGATAAATGGTTAGATGAAGAAATGATATGAATCATGTCAACAAGGTGCACATTTCTTTTCTAGATCCCCCTTGATTAAAACTCTATAGTTATGGATGCTTTTCCTAGAGTAGTTATCAGGATGAACGACATTCTGGGAAGTTTTTCAAGGTGTGTGTGAGTGTGAAAAAAACACTGCAAAGAACACGTGTAGGCTTGTTGGGTCAGTCATTAGTCAGATGGCTAGTTCAGGTATGTGGGTGGTCCCCAAGTAGGGGACCACATGTTTGAAGGAAAACTAGAGGTACCTGGAGATCTATAACTCGACAACCATGTTAAGGTGGGGTTTTTTATGCTACCAACAAGGCCCAATTGTTACATTGGTATCAAAGCACTAACCCAGACTTAAGTGTGGCGCACTGCCCGAGTTGAGATGTAGGGTCCACCATGAGGATGTTGTGCTCTAAAGGGGGTCAATGTAACACACTAGAATGATAAAGTGTTAAATAATAAAATGATATGAATCAAGTAAACAAGATGAACCTTTCTTTTTAGGATCCTACCTGATTAGAACTCCATAGTTAAGCATGCTCATCCTGAATTAGTGACTAAGAGGGGTAAAATTCTAGGATGTTTCCCAAGGTGTGTGTAAGTAAGGACAAAACACACCGGAAAGAACATGTGTCGGCCTATGGGGACATTCATTATTTAGATGAATTGTTCGTGCACCTGGGTGGGCCCCCAGTAGGGGACCACATCTCTACGGGAAAACTAGTAGTACATTGTGGGCCAGAACCTGACAAGCATGTTAAGGAGGGATGTTTGTATTGTTAGTGGGGCCCAGTTGTTACATTTGACACTCTAAAATAGTGCTTCATTTTTGCTATTCTCAAAAGGTATATTCTTTCACATGCCTTTATTATATTAATTAGCACCATCCTTAGCTCTTTAAGGCTATCTATTCTTATAAATAACACTCCCAGAGGCAACATCTAATACAACAAGGGTGTCGGGTAGGGGATTCTCTCTCAGGATTTCTATTTATGATTGCTGAGTATTATATGATCATAAGCATCACTGAACTCTCTTAGATTGGATTTCACAAAAAAATTAAAGATGGTAGGAACACTTTCAACCCATCACACCTACATTATACAGATTACATCCTCATTATTGGCCATGCTTCAAAGAAAACCATCTATACAATTAAGGACATATTTTCACACTATGTATAAGTGTATGGTTAATCCATCAGCTGGGACAAATCATTTATTGTTGTTAGTGAGGGAATCACAATTGGGAAACAAAATAGGGTCACCAGAACTCTTGGAGTGAAAAGAGAGTCCCTCCCATTCAACTATCTTGGTGTTACTCTTTTCTAGGGAAAGGTGAAAAGTCACTATCTTGGGGTAATATTCTCAAGTATCATAAATAAACTAGCTACATGGAATGGGAAATCCATTTCACAATATAGAAGGGTGTTCTTTTTCAACACGATTATCACCTCTAAGTTTGTGTACTCATTTTCTCTCTACAGATGGATGAGAAGTCTCATTAATGATCTTCAATGTATGATAAGGAACTTAATATGAACATTATTTGTCCACGAAAGGAAGTTCATAACCATTACTTAGAAAGAATTTATTAAACCCATTAAGATGGAGGGTCTTGGGATCAAGGACCTTATAATTTTCAATACTGACCTTATTAATAAATTCACATGGAATTTACTGAATTATAATGATTCTTGTTTTTATTTCATATCAAGAAGGTTCAAAAGAAGTGTGTTGAATGGGTATCATTATTATATTGCACCATCTATGTGGCCATATATGAAACACTCATTCAATGTTATCATACAGTACTAAATATTTCTGGTGAGCAAGCAATCAAATCTTAACTATTGGATCACTCCATGGCTGTATAATTCTATCATCACACTATATATATCTTCATACATTGATAAAATGTCCATTATTGAGCTATTTTCCAATAGTAATGTTACTAAAATTATTCCAACACAATATGAAATGGATATTCAAAAATATAATATCATGGATATAGACTCTCTGATTTAGAGGCCTAATTGGAATGATCAATTCAATGTCAATCAATACTACCTGATGGAGTGTGATGAATCCAACTCACCACCATGATGGCTAATAAATTTTAATGTATCATTCATACAACCCTCAAGGTTCATTATCTTATGGAAAATATTAAAAAATATTATGCCTTTTCATGATAACTTAAAGGAACTAGACATAAAATTGTATCATCTTTTTACCTATGTCTAAGGGATGAAGTAAATATTCAATACCTCTTTGTAGTGTGTGATTTTTCTCAGATGCTGTAGAGATATGTCAATTGTGTCTTCAACATTGAAATATATATATATGCAAGAAGATGAATGATATCTTACTACAAATTTTCAAGTCCGAAAAAAGTTATCAATTCTAGAATATCCTCCTTGCTACCACTTCTTCCATCTATACATCCATATGGGTGATAATAAATTCAACAATCATTGACAATGTGACTCCATCCATCATTGTAGGGATCATGTACATGCACAAGGATGTGCATATTTTTGCATTGCTTTAGGCAGGGGCTATGAATAACACATGCTTTTATTTTAATACCTTGAGACTACTTGGTGTTCCAATAAATCCCAGAAATCCTCTAGTGATGAGATACATTCACTAGATTTCTCCACTATCCTCATGGGTGAAGGTGAATGTTGATGGTGAAATCTCTTGTATCCTGGGACTGTTGGGATGTGGATGTGTGTTCTGTGCATATCCTGGCGTCATCAAAGGTTGTTTTTACCACTTTATTGGACTTGGATCTGCATACATGGCTGAACATTGGGCCGTGATCTATACCCTCATGAACGTGGTCCACAGAAATTATAATCCCATATATATTGAGTTACATTCAGAAATTTTTATTCAAGCCCTCAAAGAAAGAACTAGAAATGTACCTTGGAGAGTGATTACTCATTGTATTGACTGCATTGAGTAGGTAAATCACCTTCACATCATGGTGTCTCATCTTTATAGATAATAAAATCAAGTTGTAGATGCATTGTAAAAGAGAGATATTATGGATATGATCTCTATGTGGCCATACAAGGAACCTCAGTACTATGAAACTATGTCTGATTCAGATATACATGGAGTGACCTACTCTGGATTATGTAAACCACCCATTTAGTGCCTCATTTTCCTTTTGCAAATTTATTTAATAAATTTTAGGGACAACCATGTTTGGTCTTGTATTTTCCTAGAATGTTTAAATAAATATTAGCACATAGCATCTATAAATTAACATTATGAATATGTAAAAGTTAAAACAATTTGAATTTAACTTTATTTGAGGAAATTTTGATTTATCAATTTTTTTATTGAATTAACTTACAAGTTTAAACACTAATAATGATTTCATTTATTAAGGGTTGTAGGGTTCATATGCATGCTTGTTTGAGTTTTTACCATTGAATTAAATACATTATAGCTTATTTCTAGGGGTTTCCACTTAGAACAAGGAAGGTGTGTTTGCACACTTCCTTCAATTGACATGCCATAATTCTCTTTATGTTTTTAAATTATTTGTTTTTTAATTTATACCTATATGTGATTATAGTAATAACCTTATTAAATGATCTAAAGTAACTTTTCACTTGTAATAAAGGTTATTTGTTAGTGTTTTTTAGTTTCTAAAAAATATTTTAATTCCAATAATCATATAAATGTTTTAATAGTTTGTTTAAAAATAATTCTTTTTAAAGATATTTGACTCAATTTGTTCCATGAAATGGATATATGATACTTGTTTTTTACTTTTAAGTATATTTATACAAAGGATAATTTTATCCTAGTTGATTTTTGGTGTGGTTTGAAATGATTTTTTTATAAAAGTTTTCATAAAATTATCAATTGGTTATAAAGGGATTGCAATTTTAGGTTATTTTTCAAAAATTACCATTTTGAACATTTAAATGGTTTTCATGTGATGTGTGTATGAGAGACCCTCTTGTGCCCGTTGTCTAATGAAAATTTTGGACCCAAATGGGATATTGTTTATTGTTGTGATGTGATTGATACAAAATGGGTGATGATTCTTTTGAGGGTGTTGGAGGCTAGGTGAGGTTTCTTTGTTAAGATTAATTTTTCATGTTGTTTTTGCGATTCAACAAATTTCTCTCCCCTAATTATTGATTTCGTGGGATTTACTAGGATAAGAGATGGATATATATCTATGCTACACAATATAGTCACAAATTTATTATATCATCCTTCGTTGTTTTATATGGTAAGGCTAGTGGGGAGTTCCCCCAATGAGACTAGGTACAAGATAGTCAGGCGTCTTCTGTTTTGTGTGTGAAACATATGTTGAAAATTGGTCCTATGATTTTGGTAAAGTCTATGAAAATATCACCTTATGACCTTGGGTGTTTCCCATGGTACCTAGTGTTTTCTATGACATCTCATAGGTGATTAAATTTACCTTTTCTTTGTATCCCATGATGTTATTAACGTGAATGTCATCATTTGTTGATAACTGGTTTGATTACTTATATTTATTTATTGAATTGATTCATTCATAGGAAGTTCTTATTTTTACTTGGTGTTCTTAATTATGTGATGAAACTAATTTGTCTAAAAATTATTTGGAAAATGGGTTTTAAACCTGTGTTCCAAGGAAAGAATTTGTTTTAATGTATTGCGTGAGCTTTTAAATAATGTTTTTAAAGTGATTTTTAAAATTATTATTTCACCTTAATTTATTTGAAAAAAATGAAAGATTTATGAAACAGGAAAATGGAATGTTATTTGGATTATAATCCACATCCACAAATACTAATTTCTGTATATAATTAAAACTAGAATAAATGAAACATATTTTTTAAGGAATTGTACAAACTCCTTATTGATATCCTACTAGGCTCATTTTCTCACACTATATATATACTGATGGGTATATATAGCTCTCATTTTTACTTTTAGGTTCCTAACCATGATATTTTTGGCCGATGCTCAAGTTGTTCTTGTAGTGGTTGGTATGGGATGTGGAGAGTGACTGATGAGACTTATAAGGATTGTTTATTATGTCTTTATTTATTTTTAGTTTCTTTTATGGATTTTTATGTGTCGGCTTTATCTACCCAATTTCCCCTTTAGTATTTTTACTTATTCATGTAATTATTTTTATTCTTTTATTCTTTGATTATATACTATTTTTATTGAGTAGTTATTTCTACTACATTATACTTTTATTGGATGTTTCTTTTTGTTTAACTTGTTGATTTGGTGTGTGGATGTCCAACATATAGACAAGTCATGCCGGATTTCTATGAAAAAGTCTCCAATTATTTATTGATTATTTGGAAAAAACAATTCCCAAGAGTGTTTCCTTGATTTCCTAGCACTAGTTTCTAGCCCGTGGGCATCAAGAATGCCCTTCCAACCTTATTAAAAATCAGGTTGAGTGATGAATTAGATCATCCTGGATCGGTTAGTGACATAAGAAAATTTTATATTCTAGACATGGATAATCCTTTATATAACATTCAGAATTAGAAGTTTGATGTTGATACTAATCCTATATACGTTTTTCATTATCTTCTTGCAAATATAAATGATAAACACATCAAAATACTCCATAAATATAGACTATTAGAATAATTTGATATCTATGAATCTCATTTATTAAGAAAATGAACAATTCAACTGGATGATGATGGTGATGAAACTTCTTCTATGACCCTAATAGAGATGGATACTGAGGAATTACCTTCCCCTATGGAGGGGGATGGACCCTCGCTCCTAATGATGACTCTTGGCCTCACCCCTTCTTGCCATTTTCTAACCCTTAATCAATCCCTTCCTTCCCCCATATCTATATTTTCCCTAAATTTTTAGTTTTTAATGTCTTCCCAAAGATCACGATCTCATTCTCGAAGTTCTTGAATTCGTTTTCACTTCTAAACATGACACAGATTTATCAATTCAAATAGTGGTGACCATAAATGGACTATTTCGAACGGTTTGTCTTCAAATCATAGGGATTGAAAGAACAAAAAATAGTGGGTATCCTCAACGAAAATAATATCATGATATGCTTCACTTCATAGGATAAAATTATTTAGTCTTGGGATAGATCCCCCCCCCACATCTGCAACAAGTCCCATTTCTTCATATTCTGATAGACCTAAAATTTTCCTATGAAACATGATACCCCAAAAATAGAAATTTGGTTATGGTATAATGAAATCCCTCTCCCATTTAAGAATACATTGATTATGAAGATGTCAGGGAACCTTCTTGGACACTATTTATGTTCTGATTGTAGAATCAAATCGATGTGTCACCCAATTTCTCTGAAACTTTTCATAGAGGTCTATGTCTCTAGACCAGTGAAAAAGTATGTTTAGATCACCATCAGGGAAGAGTTCCTCTACAACTGGGTTATTGTCCTTGAATCACTATGTGACTTATGTTCTTCATAAAGTAATGGGTTACTCAACAATGAAGTGAAGGTGTAGGAGTTTTACCATTTACCCAAAATTGGATGCATAGATTGAATGTTGTAGCATGTATTTGGAATCTTCTACTGATGTTGATCTAAGGAAGCAAACATAGTCTGTCCAAATCAGTGAGGTTGCATTCACTGGTCCACACAAGGATAAGGGGTCATTGATGGATGATCCTCCTACCAGGACTGTAGGGGATTAGCTGGCCCCAGATAGAATAATCAACGATAAAAACTCTTAAAAAGGGGAATGACCATCTATTTATGACTCAGGTGTCTCTGATAATGTTAACTATTATACTCAAATAGAGCAAGGAAGTAAAATGAAGGGTGTTGATCTATTTTATCACAAATTAGGGGAATGGGAGGCCTGAACTATAGCATATTATAAGGAAATGGTCATAAAAAAGATTCCATGCATTACTTCACTGCTAGCTATTTTGAATTCCTTTACTGTTGGAGATCTTCATGAAAGGTTCTATGAATAATTGCATATGAATTAAACTTATGGAACTATACTAACTAAAATTGGTGGGTTAGTGGAAATCATGGCACCAGAAGGACTTGTTGGTACCAAGTATAAGGTGGGATCTGTCATTACTGTGGACAATAGGTTCTAGATTCTAGGATATCAAGGCTTGGGTAAGATAGATATAGAAGTATTGGAGTTATTTAAGTCCAAAAGGAATAAGAATGACACTTTATTGGATGGGTTATATGTTCTTGAGGTTCCTGTATATGATGTTCAGTACTCTATGATTGATAAATAATCTGAATCAAAATCTATTTCGGAGTGGAAAAAATATCACAATATATTGATGACTGTTGGGTATGGCTCAAAAAATAAAAAGGTAGGCTAGGTCCCTAATAACCTTTCGATCAAAAAAAAAAGAAAAAAAATAAGTAGTTCAAAGACTACTAAACCCTTAAAATTATTATTTTCACCAGATCAGTATGAAAATTAATGATAACTAAGTAAAAGGCTATACTAGACTCAACACAGGTTTAGATATGTGGTTCTAAAGGGGGGACACCACCTCCTGTTGAGAATGTATGACTGGTGCTTCTCTTAAATCTGAAGGAAGAGATTTCAGAAGAATATTTCAATATTAAAGTGTCCAAGGTGGAGGATGATAGAATATATGAAATATTGATCCAAGTTTCTCTTTATGAAGAAAAATAAAAGTTTATCAACAAACAAGATCAGATATTGGAATGGGGAGTCAATTAAGGGAATATTAATTTATGTTAATATATCCACACATGGGACAAGATGGAAAACCATTTTGAAGACCTTATCAAGGCCAATTCAGAGTTCAAGGAAACTTTTCTGTAATGGGGCTTATATAGGGAGAGTAACTCCAATAATCTTAGCTTCATTTGTAGTGATTTTTTGAGTTTATTTTGTGTGTAATTCAATTAAGTTTTGGAATGTTTGGTTTCCCATTTTTTCCTTAAAAGTTCTTTGTCAATAAAATTTTTAATTCAGAGGAGGAGGAACATGAACAAAAAATATTTTAATTTAAAGGGTGAAAGGACTTGTAGATTTTTGGATGTTATACATATTGATATATATGTACCGATGAGTATATAATAAATTTGTAGGTTTAGGCACTTCTTAACCTTTATTTATGACTTTAGTTAGTATGATTATGTGTTTTTGATGAGAAAAAAGTATAATTTTTTTTGCAAATCTCAAATAGTTTTAGAAAAAATTATAAATCAATGAAGGAAAAGTATTAAGATTATAAGGTTGAATTTTGGGGGGGGGGGTGAATACTTAATCCTAAAATTTACTAATCACATGGAAGATTATGTTATTGTTCCAAAACGCACTCCTCCAAGAACACCATAGTTAAATGAATTGTCTGAGGGGAGGAATCATACCCTTTTAGACATAGTTCAATTGATGATGAGTCGATGTGACCTTCCTATTTCATTCTAGGGATATTCTATTTAGGCCACTTCATTCCAAATTAACCTCATTCCTCCTAAAGTATTCATAAATACACTATATGAGACATGGTATGGGAAACATCCCAATTTGTCCTTTATGAGGATTTGGGGTTGTGAAACACTTGTATGATGATTGAATTATTTTAATCCTAACCTTAAGTTAGATAAATTATTATTTTTTGGTTATCCTAGGGAATAAAAAGGATATTTTTTCTACAATCCTACTAAACAAAATATTTTTGTAGCATGAAATGGTGTTATCCATTAATGTAAGAAATTAAGTTGAGGAGTAAGTAGGAAAGTAGTAGAACTTGGATAATTTTAAGACCAAACATAGGAAATGTTATTGAAGAGCCCAAAGAGGTGTTTCACCACTAGGGGGAGAATTAGTGGTGTTTTTATAATTTTTTTTCTTTTGAAATTAACATCTATTGACTTGTTAGGATCTAATCCACTCTTATAATTACTCCACCTTATTGAATATAGTAAAAATAAATAAAATAAGGACATAAAAATTTTACAAGGTCTAGTATTAATGCGATCCCACTCCTTGATATGAATGGTTAGATGCACCAATCATAGTTTCACTACTATAATCTCAAGTGTTCACATCATACAATATTCAATAGCATAGAGTCACACAATTCGTTCGAGAGTCGCACTAGAATAACATCATCAAACTACCTAATATGAAATGATTTCAAATAGAACAAGAAATATCACTTCAAAATGAAGGTTTCTATTACATTAGTTGATGAAGATATTTCTTTTTGATCCTCTGAGATGAACTAAATATCATGTTCTCACTTTATCAACATTCATGATAAGAGATGATGCTGGTGTTGGTCACTATCTAAAGAACATCACTGAACTGATTCTTCCACAATGTTTAGAAATAATTAACTTCTTAACTATATGATTCTCATATAGTATGTGAAATTATAATCATTCACAATATATGATCATCACAGAGAGTACGTGTTCTATCGTATTTTGTTACTTCAATTATTTGATGTTTTGAAAACTATTTCTTTACATATAAACTCAATGAATTTAATTATTATTAATGAAACCTTGCATAGTACTTCACTAATATAGTAATAATGTGGAATATGAACTTATCAAAGAACTAATGATTTGAAAGGGAATAATATTTCTCAAACTGAATTCTTTGTGTATTTCTATACTTTATTTGTAGATCTCTATTTAGAGAAAATATAAACTTTCTCTCAAAATAATTACTTCTCCAAAATTCTTCAACACACATTTGCTGAGTCTTAACCATGTATTTAAAAGAAATATAACACATGATTAACACATGATAATACCAAAAAATTTTGTACTTCATTAAACCACATTTGATGCTGAAGAATATGTCATATCTCTTAGAAAAAATACTTTCCCTTTATATATTATTTTTCATGCATCACAAACATTATTCTCAATGAGAAATATATAATGCATGTCCCCTTTTTCATGGTATGTGAAAATTTATTTAATTAAAATATTTCATGCATTTATCATAAACCTAATTTCATTTTCATACTGGCTTCTCAAGGTATTTGAAAGACTAAAAACCCTCACTCACATAGAACTGTTAATCATATGAGAAAATTTGTTCTTAAAAATTCCTTTATCACATGATCTCATAAAAATGTCACATAATAACTAGTTTGAAAACTATTTTTATGTAAATTTATTTCCACATAACATTATTGTAAACTGACCTCTTCATTCATATATAATTTAATCATGCGCATGACAACTTTGTAAGAAACTTTATTGTTTGTAGAAATTTATACATGGCCAATTTCAAAACATTCATAGACATTATAATCATATCGCACAAAATTTAAGGTTGTATATAGTTGTTACATGAAAATACTTAGACATAGAGGTATTTAAAGGATTGGAGAATAATAATATTCATGAAATTATTAGAAGACTCATATTATATGTACAAGTTGGCTATTTTTATATGTGTAAAGTTTTAAGGCTGGTGAATAGTGACCACAATATGGATATACCACATAAAAATAATTTACATATAACCTCTTATTTTTAAGGAAACTAACTATTTCAACAGCTCAGTTCTAAGTATTCAGAACCAGTTTGGGCTTCCACTAACACTGAACCATTATAGAAACCCTCCACCTCTATATCACCCTATACAATGGTGCCACCTACTCCTGTACATGTTATGAAAATGATATGCTATCCAGTGTAGGTGCCCACCCCTGCTACCCTGGTTGGCCATTTTGACCTACCTCCCACATGGTAGACCTAGTCCCACATGCGTGGTTGAGGTGGGTCCTTGGTTGTCCAAGGGATGGACATATTTTTTAGTATAAGGATAACTCAAAATTCTTCTTTAAATATTTATTCATGGAAAAAATATAAATATTTTTTTTCAGGGCCTTTATAGTAAAACGTGTCATGCAATAAGAGAATATTTCATAACATTTTTTAAAAAAAAATTTCACCAAATTAAGGGAAAGTTTCTTCATTTTCAATTCTTTATTTTTTGTAAACATTATTAAATGTCTAAAAAATAATTACCCCATGATTTAGAAATTAATAAAAGTTAAACAATTATCACAATTAAAATCCAAAACTTCCATTTCATTAAAAAACATTCATACAAAATTGGTGGACAACAATTACAATATCATCAACAAATCCAATGGTTCATCAATATACCCCATTGAATTTGTTATACAAAAATACTCCACATTAATAAATATTCACCAAGATCCATCAAAGCAAAACATTCATCAAATAGAAATGTACTAACACCACACTACTAGATAAGGTTATGTTTTTGAAATAAATCCATCTCTTGGTGGTATGAAATTTTTTTCTATGTGACTCGGATTCTCTCCCTCAATTCCCACTCACTTTTCTCACCCTTTTTACAATAACCGAAAATTGAGATTCAAAAAATAGAAATAAAGAATCCCCTTAGATAACGAATTTTATAGTTTTTCTCCTCCATTAATAAAAAAATACAAAATCTAATGGGGAAATTACCCATGAATTTTCAAGTTAGATGAGAAATATAAACACGAATTTTCAGACTCAATTCCACATAACGCTCTCTTGGTATAGATTTGGTGAAAATATATACATTATAATATTTTGTGGAATTGTATTTTAGTTTTATATCTCCCAATTCCACATTTTCTTTGATGAAATTACATATGATATCAATATAATTGGATATTTAAATTTTCACTATGTTTTCATACAAACCTATAGAACTTTGATTATAAAAGGAAATTTTTAGTGGTCACTTAGTATTAATGTTAAAATATGTTAGATGAACCTGTATCCATATCACCTATGTAAAAGTATGTGTGGAATCTATATATTAATCCTTAATTTTTCTTAGTGTCACTAAATTAGTCTTTTTATGTACAAACTAACACAAAGTTATCCCATAAAAAAATTTCCACCTGAAGTGATATCGTGTTAGTATGATCACCAGGCCCATATGAATCTATAAATCCCAACACATTCAAATAAGCTTGGTGTCATTATAGTAATCCATAATTCAGAGTTATTTTTTCATATATCAGGATTCCATTTTCACTCAACAAGTGAGACTCTTTATGATCGGTCTAAAACCTTACATAAATAATCACCAAGAAAGATATATCTGGCCTTAATGTCATTAGATAAAGTAGTTTTCCAACCACCATTCTAAATTATTTATTGTTAACACTATTTCTATATTCATCCTTTTATAATTTAGTTCCAAATAAAATGGGATTTGAATATTTATTTGAATTTTCCAATCGATGTTTTTAAAAATTCTATAGAATAAATTTCTTGAGATGAAAATATATAATTCATATTCATATCAATATGATGTCCTAGAAAGTATGTAATCTCTTCATGTATAGACATATAAAATATTTTTCTATCTAGTCAAAAAACTCTTCAAATAGTTACTTCTTATGACCAAAAAATATGATGTCATTTACATATATAATTACAATGAGAATACCTGTAGACATATATTTCACATAAATATTACTATAAAATTCACCTTTTTTAAACTTCATATCTCTTAAACATCCATTATTTTTATAATAATAGGATATTAAATTCTATTTCAAACAATAAAAAAAATATTTATTTAATTTTTATACCATACTGCCATCATTTTTCAAGATTAAACCTTCAAGTTGTTCAATATGTACTTATTCCTCAAGATCACCATTTAGAAAGGAATATTGCAAATCCATTTGATATAATTTGTAATGTTTGTGTGCTACCACTGCCCAAAAACATCCGAATAGTCTCTAGTATTGCTACAAATTAAATTTTTTCTTCAAAGTCAGTACATTCCATTTTAGACTAGCCTTTACACATAATATTATCTTTGTTCTTTGATACGTCACCCTTATCATTCAACTTATATATGAAAACAAACTTGAATATAGTTAAATTTTTAATTTTATGTATTGAAAAAAGATACCAGAAGGAGTTATTCTTAATCTAATCAAGTTCTTCATTCATATCTTATATCCATTCCTCATGCTTAACTTTTTCTACAATTTTATGAAGTTAATGTTGGGAAATTAGTGTTTTCTATTTCTAAAATATAAAACTACTACTAGTTTATCTAGATCATTTTGATTTCCAAATATATTTTTAGTTTAAACATATTTCTTAAATATTTTGTTTCATTTTCTATCATTTTTAGAAACATCATATTCATCACTGGTTTGTTCAGAATCAATATCAATAATGAATGGCTCAATCATAGAAACTTCATCATCATTCTATTCAAAAAAAAATCCCATTCTTTATAGAATCGTCTAAACCTAAATCAAATATTATAGATGGCTTGTTATTTTTTTCAATAATTTTAACATCACCACTGTCAACTAGCTTATGAATCATTCTGTTTAAACATTTGTATCCACTAACATTAGATAGACATCCCATTAAAATTCATTCCTCAATTTTATCTTTAATATTTTTCTAAATTAAAGTTCTTTATTTTTATATTGCAAGGAATTACAAATACTATGAAATATTTAATAGTTGCATTTCCATTATACCATATTTCATATGATGTTTTTTATGTATCTAGTATTAGAGGATACGAATTCTAAATGTGTATGGTAGTATATAAAAATTATCTCAAGAAACAAGTTAAGATGTTTTGTTTAGATAACATAGTCCTACCCATCTCAACTATGATTTTTTTCTTCATTTTAACTACACTATTTTCTTTGGAGTATATTGTGTTCTATACTGAATTTTCATTCAATGTTTATAATTATAGATTTAAAACACATCATATGTAAACTCCTTGAAATTATCTGATATCAGTTTCTTGATCTTGATACCCAACTCCTTCTCACCTTACCATCTAATTTTTTTAAACATTTTAATTTTATATAACTTATGTTTAATAAACATAACATTAGGTAACTGAGTATAATAATCAATGAATGTAATGAAATATATAATATATCACTTATGGTATAATTTTTTATTATTGTATAACATATGTTAGTATGAATATGCTCAAGTGTTTTGGTAAACAAATTTCCACTCTTTTATGTGAACCTTGTGCCATTTTCTCCTTCCTACTGGTTTGACATATTTCATACTTATCTCTCTTTATGTTGGGAAAATATCTCACAATATAATTATTTAAAACCTTAATTATAATTCTTTTTCAAATATGAGAAATATTTCTATGCCATGTGTTTATTTCTTCTTTGGAACTCAAGTAACATGAATTGGTTAGATCACCAATTTCGAATATATTTCTATTGGCTATTTTCCCCTGAGTAAAGATCCTTCTATTCTTTATGATTTTTATTATAAAACTGGTTGACACTATGAAAATTGTGATTCATCCCTTCAAAAAGTAATATGTAATTAGACTTAAAATTGTTGAATTTAATATTTTCTAATCCATTACCATTGATTTTAAGTGAATAATCTTGTCCAAAATTCATTTCTATACCTTCTTGCTTCTCAATGTTTCTCAGAACATTTATGTCACCATTCATGTGTGAGGAGCACCTGCTATCAAGTATCTATGACTAGGATCTCCTACTAAACAATAAATAAACTTCAAAAAAACATGTTTTTTCTTCCTTTATATTTTTAATTCCTTTTCTCAATATTGGGTATTTTTCTAGGAATACTAGTCATGAATTTTTTTTCAATATAGTCTTACTGATCAAATATTCTATAAATTTATTCTAAGTAGTAATATTTGTTCTATGTTAATATATAATATGAATTCTTAACCACAAATTTATTTCTTTGAAACTATATTCTTCTTTTCTCATAATACCCCCCTCGGTTTATGTCTCATATTTGGAAGTGAAATTTTATACCAAAATGAGTAGGATTTGTGCCCAAACACTTCACATAACTAGAAATATCCTTTGAACCTTGATCTTACATACTGATAATAGTTATATCCTAAAGGTTATTGATGTTTTCTTTCCATATACTATAGTTGTCCCTGTTACAGGTAAAATGATCTTATTGAAGAATACTTTTCTTCCTTTGATTTAGAAGAGTATTTCTTACTAGTATTCATGGTCTAGACTGGTCCAAAATTGATCATAGACCTTTCATTGTTAGAGGTAATAGGTTTATTTTGAAATTAATAAGAATATAAATAAACCTGCCCCTTTGGATAACTTTTTTTCACTAGTTTGTGATGATTTTACCTTAACCTCAATAACCCCATTAAAATATTCTCTAATCTTCTTTAAATTATTCCAAGATTCAATAAATTCTGACTATTTCATAGAACATTATTATTTTTTAGATAAAGTTTTACATCAAGTTATTTTAGCATCTTCTCCATTCCAACCACTTTAAATTTGTATCTCTTGATCTCATCTATGTTAACAACCTATTTCTTTGCATATTCTTCCTTTTCCTCAGCCATATTATCTTTTTCATTTAAAAATTTTATTTTATCCTTTGTGAGCATTGTGTTTTTATTAATATAATATTTTAATTTATTCTTCAACATGTGATATATCTCTATACATTCAATTTCATAATATTCATTTTTAATGGTATAAAACCCTTTTCTCACATGATCCATGAAATTAGTTTCATATTTTTATTTATTGAATGATGTGGGGTAATATTTTTATTCTTTTCTTATTTAGACTATTATTTTAATTTTAATTAACTTTTTCTTTATTCAACTAAATTTGGTTGAATCCTTTGAACTTTTTACTCATTTCGTTTTTATGGTTTCTCATTATATATTTTACGTTCAGAAGAATTCTTCAAAAGAAAATATATGGTGAAGTGTCCAATGGAATTATAATTATAAAAAATTTCTTATAGTTATCGTTTAACTTTATACTTACCCTTATTGAATATATTTTATAATATTGTAATGATTATTTTATAATATTTATATTTTTCTTCATCATCAGTTTTACTTAATTCACGAATTTCAACATATTTGATTTTAATCTTTCCCATGGCCTCACAATCTATTACATCCTTGATCTTCTTATTGAAATTTGGGATCTTTTTCATTTCATAAGAAATGATAATATTATTTAATTCATTGAGAGTAAGATCATATCTATATTTTAAATATGAATCTTTAGGATGAAACCCATTAGGAAAATTTCTCATCAACCTTTTGACAATAGTTAAATAATCCTTTTTTTACAAAACCAAAAATATTACCAAAAAATTAATTAACTCTTTTTAATTATTCATCAATGTTTTCTTATTAAGCTATATTAATATATTCAATTTTTCTCCTCTAAATTTATAATCATACTTCCTTAAATTTCACATTACCTTCACAACTTCTTTCCAATTTATCCATGTTTTACTTTTTATTTTTGAGTCCCACAACATTTGTGTAAAATTTTTCTAAAATAGACATCAAAATGGAATTTTGATATTTTTGATTAACTTTAATATTTCTATTATCAACGAATATAATAGGACCATCCTAAAAAATAGGTTGGAATCTTAGTATTGGCACATCTTTAACTTCATGGCTAAGAGATAAGAAACACCGAAACATATTTTTCTTCCACCTATGATAGTTATTTTTATAAAATGTCTGAAAAAACATACTGTTAATAGAATCAAGATTATCAATTTTCAGCTATTGATATATCATGATATCGAGAGCTTGTTGTTTATACTAATTGAAGAGCCTAGGAAGGTGTTTTACTATTAAGAAGAGGGGAGGGGTTGAATCCGTGTTTTTTTATAATTTTTCTTTATATTTGAATCTAATCTCTATTGAACTATTAAAATATGATCCAGTCTTATGATCACTAAACCACACCCAAATTTAGTAGAAATAAATTTCATAGTGACATAATAATTTTATAAGGTTTGGTATAAATGTGAGACAACTCCTTACTGTGATTGATTAGATTCCCCAATAAAAAATCCTATACTATAATAAAAATTTGTTACACCATACAATCATCAATAGCATAGAGACACACTTTTATTTCCATAAACCATTATAATAACAACTTCACACTTCCTAATAAAAATGGTTTAAAAATAATATGAAATATCACTTTAGAATACTAGTTTATCCCTTATTATTGGATAAATATTTTTCTTTTTGAGACTTCAAGATGAACTAAATAACATATTGTTATTTATTCAAGATTAATGACAAGGGATGACATCAGTATCACTCACTATCTGAAGAACATTAATAAACCAATTATTCCTTAATATCTAAAAATTAATGACTTATAAAATAAATTATTCTCATAGAGTACTTGAATTTATCATCATTCACATCATTTGGTCATCACATAGAATATTTTTCCTATAAAATATTGTTACATAAATTATTTGATCTTCTTGAAGTATTTTATCACAAATACACTCAAGAATTTAATTCTTATAAAATAAGCCACAAATATTACGTCACAAGAATAAAAATTACATGTAGTATGCAGATATCATTGATCCAATTATTTGAGGATAAATAGGATTTCTCAAAATGAATACTTCATGTATTACTACACATTATTTTCAAAACTCAATTTAAAAAAAATATAAACTTCTTCTCTCATTAATATATTCTAAAAAATTCATTAACAAACATTAGATAAGTTTTAGACCTATATTAATATGAAACATAAAATTTTATTAACCTATGATAATCCTAAAAATGTGATATTCCATTCGACAGTGTACGATTCTAAAAAATACATCTTCTCTCCATAAAACCTCTTTCCCTTCACATAGTATTTTGTATTCATCAAAAACTACATTATCAATGTGCATTAAATAATGTATGGACTCTTTTTCATGGTATGTTTTTTTTCAATTCTCAAATTTCTTGAATTCATCAAAAACCTCATGTTGTTAACATACTACTATATCAATGAATTTTTTAAACTAAAAACCCTAATTCACATTGAACTGCTAATCATATACAAGGAATTGTTCTTAGAAAATTTATTCATTATGTTATCTCTTTGGAATATCACTAAAAAAATATATTTATCTCAATTTATTTCCACATAGAATTATTTCAAACTAATATCCTTATTCATGTAGAATTTTAGCATGTTTATGGTAGCTTTTCAAATAGATTTATAGTTTGTGGAAATTCATACTCGGTTGATTTCCAAACTTATATCAAGATTCTAATCCTATGGCATGAAATTTTAGATAGTATGTGATCATGTCATGAATAACCTTGTATACAAAGGTCTTCAAAGGATTCATGAATAAGACAATGCATGAAATAACTAGAAAACTCAAATTATATAGATTACATGAACATTGTTATATGAATAAATTTATAAGGTAGGTGAAGAATACCTGTATAAAAGACGTCCCACATTGAATTCTATATTATATTCCCAATGCTTTATAAGGAAACACTATCCTTCAATACTTTAGTTATGAGTATTCAGGTATGCTCTGGGATTCCGCTAGAACACACCCATGCTTGCACCCCTCCTCCATCATGCTGCCCCACATGATGGTTCCACCTACTCCTATGCATTCTATGTGAATTTTATGATTTCCCATATAGGAACTCAACTTTTACACCTTGTATTTCCATGTTGACCTACATACCATGTGGTATAACTAGTGTTATATTTTTGGTTGAGGTGTTCCTTGATTGGACAAGGATTGGCCATATTTTTTATCATAAGGCCAACTAAACATTATTCTAAAAATATTTATTCATGAAAAAAATATCAATATTATTTAAATGGATTTAAAAATAAAACTTCTCTCACAATAATAGAATATTTCATTTCTTTTTTCAAAATATTTCTTCAACCAATTAATGGATGATTTTTTAATTTTTAATTCTTTACATGTTGTAAACATTGTGTAAAATTAAATCAAAATTATACATATCTCAAGAAATAAGACCAGTCCAACAAAATCATAATTAAATTTCACAACATAAATATTATAAAAAAATATTCATACTAAATTGGTTGAAAACAATTACAATATCATCAAAAAATCCAATGGTTCTTCAGTTCTTGAGATGGAATTTGAGATGACGCCATAAATAGTTGACGAAGAGGAATAGAATTAGGTTATACAAGAACCTAAAAGGTATGTTATGATTCATTAGGATCTATATAGATACATGTTTATTATGGAAAATTATGATGAAGTAATGTTTATAGAAAATGAACCTATAGTACCTATTAAGAGTCTATTGAGAGTACCAACATTGAGAAATGGTTAAAATCTATTGATTCTGAAATGGACTCTATAAACATTAACCAAGTATGGAACATAATGGGAGAGACCTATAGGGTTCAAGTTGGTTTCTATAATAAAACTAACATAGATAGAAGAGTTTCTACCTATAAATCTCTTGTAGTGGAAAAAGGATAGAAAAAAATTCAGGGCACAAACTATGAAGAAACGTTTTCACCAATTGTGACGATAAAATTATTTTTTATATTTTTTCCATGTCATATCATTATGGTTATGAGATATTTAATTTTTTTTATTAAAACCATTTTCCTTAATGATAATTTAGTTGAGGATATGTATATAATACAAACTAAAGGTTTTGAAGTTCCAAACAGGCCTCGTTAGGTTTTCAAGTTGTAACGATGCATTTATGGATTGAATCATGATTCTTAGAGTGGGAATATCCTATTTTATTATGAAATCAAAGAGTTTGGTTTCATAAAAAACATTGATTATTCTTATTCTTACAATAAAATTAGTGAGAGTGTGGTGGTGTTTCTAATATTGTATGTGGATAAAAACATCTTATCGAAAATGATTTCATGAATTTACACTCTATAGAGTATGGTTGGGAAAATGTTTCTTGATGAAATAAATAGGTTAAGTAACTAGAATACTAGTTTAGTGTAGTAAAATACCAGCAAATTATAACTTCCTCACTTAGAGTGTAAGGAATAATGCAGTGTCTTCTGATGATAATATTAAGATGGTGGATATTTATTTTGTCTCAAGGTGTTACTACAATAATAACCCACAGAAGGAGAATATGAATCATCTGTTTTTTGAAGGTGATTGGGCTTAGGATATCTGGAACTTTTTTGGTAGTTGTACTATGTTTTACTCTAGGAAGCATGGGGATAGTTTCTTTCTAGAAATATGGTTTTATGGGATGTCTGATAAGGACCCTGAAAGGGTGGCACAATCTATTGTGTTAATAACGGGTTGTTGTTGCTTGTGGTAGGCCAGGAACTTGGACAAGAATGAAGGGGTCCACAGTTTAGTGTGGCCCATAATTTTGAGAATTAATTCCTTGCGGGTGGACATGGTTTTGCTTATCAGAAACTGGTGGGAAGCACACTCGCTGAGTGTGTTGTATGTCAGCCTTCTCCCGGTTCATCTACCTAACGACATATTAGAGGGGCAGTGGATTTTCTGGCACCCTCTGGAGACAGGTTACAAAATAAATACGGATGCGTCGTACCTTGGAATGGATATTCATAGAGGTGGAGTGGTTCTCGACTCAAGGGGGAGGGAAATTATGGCATTCACTACTTTCTATGGTAAGGGGTCAGCTCTTCAAGCCGTGGCCAAATTGTTATTCACCGGGCTCACATTGTGTAGACAAGCGAGGCTAGATATTTCTCATGCTGAGATTGATTATCTAATCCACCATGAATCCTTTCTTGGAAAAGGTTCTACACCTTGGTCTGTTTTTTACACCATCAGAAACTATAGAGGTATTTTTAATAGCTGTATTCATATAACCTACATAAGATGAGAGTGTAACAAGTTAGCTGATCACCTGGCTTCGCTGCCTATTCGAGGTCCTATCAACACATGTCTTCTCAACAAAAACTATTTGAAGCCTGAGACTGTTAATTTTATTAGAGGTGATGCCCTCGACTTGCACTACATTAGCTCCCCTAAACATGGGTGACCATGTTTCTCCGACTCCTTATTTTTTTTTGTTTTTTCTTCTTTATATTGAATAAAAATATGATGTTCGATGGAGAAATCCAAGAAGGGGTATTTACTAGTATTATATGGAACAAATTTTAGAAAGATTCACGATCCTTATAAAGATTTTGAAAGGATGGATAAGATTCATTGTATATCTACCATAGGATTTATCATGTATTATATGTTGTGTACTCAAACCGATGTCACATATTAATTGATCATTACAAGTAAATACCATTATAATATCTGTTAGACTCACTATATTACTATTGATAACATCCTTAAATAATTAGTAAGTATATGTTATGGGTTTTTAGATGAGAGGATAAGCTCATTGTAATGGGTAACACTTCCAATCTAATAAAGATTACATGAGGCCTCAATATGGATTAATGTTTTTCCTAAATAATGGAGCTATTAGTTAGAAGAGTTCTATACAAGACAACACAGTGGTCTCAATAATAGGGGCACCATAAATCATTGCATTAGATTTTATAAAGGATTTTTTTAATTAATAAGTATATATATGAACTTGGGGTGGTTCCTAGTATTTAGGGAACAATGTAGATTCACTCTGAAAATAATGGATATATTTTTCAAGAAATAGAACCCAATCTCAATAATGGACTAAACATATAGTTTTCAAGTAACACCTCATTCAATATATCTTTGAGAGGATATATATAAAGATATATTGTGTAGCTACAGAGGAAAATGTAGTAGATTCATTGAAAATACCATTAGTAAAATAAAAGAATGAGGGTCTTGTTGAATCTATTGGTATTAGATACATGATATATTGGATGTAATGGTTTTATAATATATCATGGTTTTATAATAAAATAAATCTCTATTTATCATTCATTCATGTGTATTGAAATTTATATCACATTAATAATGGAATGATGATATCCCCTAAAATCATGACGGTGATTTGTCCTTAATCGATAATCATTGTAGCTTATTATGAGTTATGATGATATGTTAATATTGGAATGAATAAAGTCTTATACTTAGTATAAATGTTTTTTATATATGAAATAAAAAATATACTCATGAGATAATAATTAAATACATATTATTTGGACCAACACTCCAAAGTATATATCATGGAATATCATATAGTCATTGGTATACTTAGGGTGTATGCTTATTATAAATCCTAATTACCTATGGTTAGTGAGATAGCTAGCATGGAAACCTTTATAATTTTATACCTTTCTTATATATGTGATTAGGTTAGCTTATTAGGGGGTGGTTAGGTATGTTTCTGATCATTTATTTGATTAGAGATCAACTAATATGTAATTTTTCCTCTCACATGAAGAGTTAACGATATATGGTCCCTTTAATGAATTAAGATGAGTTAATTGATGGCTATGTTCAGTTGAGTGACATGTGATGTTCTCATCTACTAGATAAATAGAATGTGATATATTTATTCAAAATGGTCATTCTATTTTTGATAAGCATGAATGTATGAGATAAAATATACTATATTAACGTGTTCTATGTTTAGTGGTCACTCAATTTCATGGATAAAGGGATTTTATAGGTATACATATGATGTATATTATAAATCATATGATGGACACATTAAAATTAATATATGAGAATGTTTGATTCCTATCACACCTAAACACTTTATAAGCTAAGTAGCACTATTTTTTTTAGAGGCTACACTTTTCTTATATTTATTTAATTGAGATTTCATATTTTTTTTTAATTCTAATAAGGTCTATAGGGTCACACTGTTAGGAATTATAATTTGTTTTAAATTTAGGATAGAGTGGTTACTCTAAAATTAAGAGAGTTTGATAAACTATATCCAAAAGTGTTTGGATAGATTCCTAAAGAGTTAAAAAGTTATTCATAAAGTGATTATAAGTTTTTTTAGAAGTGGGATATTGTTATAAATTTACAAAAATGGGGAATAAATTTTTGTATGATATACCTTAAGTTGTAGCTTATGATAAGTTATGTAGATGAATCTATAGAAAAATAGGATTGGTGCCTATTGCACCATATTATTGGAAAGAGATATTAGATATTGAGTTCATCTACACTACCAAATCTTCAAAAAGGTTTTCTTGTAATTATGAATCAATAGTTTTATTGATATAAAAATATATAATAATCATTGATGTTTATAATAATTATTAATCCTTTTAAATAATATGTTATCATAACATATATCGTCTATCATACTATAGAATCCAATGCTCAACTCTATTCATTGAATAAATGTATCCTATATAAAGGATATGATCTTCTTGTTGGGTGTGAGTAATAATATAACTAATTTATTCCACACCTAAAGACCTATTTAGCATAATTCTCCATTTATATTTGCAGATAAGTCACTTTTACACATTTGAAGTTTGGGGTCCTCTCATTATAAACTAAGATTTAAATTTCTAATGTTATCTCTATGAAGGTAAGAGTCCATTGGCTATTTCTAGGTGATTTTGACCAGGATTACTACATCAATAATAGTAAGTATGGTGCATATTGAATATGTGGCACACCTATATTATTTATATTCTTTATATAACATATAGATTTGTGATTAAATGTTAAGAAAACTTTATGGGTTTCTTTAATTTCACTGATCAAGTGATGATCCATAAAAAACCTTCAAAAGAGAGATAGATTCACTCCTAAAGGGACCTTTTGTTAGTATTGATTTCAAATTTTGTATATTTTTTTTCCTTAAAATCTGGATTAGTACATATGAACATGTGAAATTCCAATCATTATATGATATTTGTAGCTTTCCTCTACCCCTAAAGAGGTGATTTAGTAAAGTTCATTTTATTTTATACTGTGGGTGGGTAGGGGCTAAAAAATGTTAGTGAAAAAGTATCATTGAGTTTAAAAAATAGGGATTCATAAAAAAATATCTCTTATTGAAATTATTTTTTGTGAAGATTTTACTAATGATAAATTTTATAAGGTATCATTTAAAAGACACAATTTTTTTAAATCCTTTGAACTATGTTTATTCTAGTTTTAAGGGACCTTCACATGGAGGAGAAAACTATTTACATTATATAATTTATTATTACACTAAAATGTGCGAATTTGTAAATTAAAACAAAAAATTGAAACCATTCAATGATTTAAATATTTGAATACCATGGTTAAAAACTATAATGGAAAAAAATAATTATTAAAAAATAATAATTGGAAAAAATTATATACATAGAATTTATAAAATTTTATAAGTTATAATGAATTTAAAGACATAGAAATGTAAGGGAATGAGAAGATTTTACTCTACTAATACCCCACCTTCGTCTAGTGAATAGATTGAGTAAGTGTCTCCCTGGTTATATCTCTAATAGGTCAGTGGTGGTTGGTGATTAAAAATGAAATTATAATACATACATATGAGAGACATTATCTTATAATTAACAAGAAACATTTGATCCCCATTATATTGAAACCTAAATAAAAGTACCAAATAACATAATTTAAAATTTTCATAATAATATAAAATGCGGGATGCATGCCTGTCAAGCATCAAATACAAATGAAAATATAAATCATAAAGACCTCCATTATATCCTAAGGAATTTTGTAATATAGAAAATAGAAAACATATGTAACCCCAACTACCTCCAGTAATGGTCTACACTTACCAAAACTCCCATATACTACTCGAACAACAACATCAACACCAATACCAGCATAGCCTATAAGAACCCAATAATAAAGGAATATACATGCGCTAGTAGGAGGGTGAGTATTTATATAAACTATAATAACATACTGTACAAATATTATTAACCTTATCAACATTAATATAATATAATATGTATATAAATAATATTATAAATCATTTATATTAATAAATCTAACCTAGTTCATGGGTATGATCAAATCCTAGAAATACCAATAAATTATCAAAAACAATCTATAAATTATCATATAAGAACATCGAAATGCATACCCATTTATAAAAAATGTACCTCATGAGAAATGATTATAATATTCTTCTGAGATATCCATACCACATAGAATCACTAGGCATGTTTTACTTTCCATGGAAATCACCATCCTCATTATGGTTCATTCCCACACAAGCTAGGCATCCTATACCGAGGGAAACCCTAACATTACTCTAAACATATAATAACTCAATATGAATGGTATAAAAAATAAATTACTAGGATTCACATACTTAAAAAATAAGTACCACTAACTAGTCACTCATATCCCAATATCAAACTTCATTTCTCTAAACCCAACTAAATAGACAGAGGATAGAGGTTTCTCGGCTTGAAATCATAGTGAGCATGATCACACATAAATTGTTGGGACACACCTTATTTTAATCATATTTAGTGGTAGTACATCACATAAAACCTTTATAAAATTAAGTGAATCATTATAATTTCAATTCAAATTAATCACACTACCCTTCTAGACATCATCACCTTCATCTGGTCCTTTTATGATATTAAAACCATTCCCTTAAATGAAAATCCCTATAAAGGAACTGTGTATAAGATCAATAGTTTCTTATAACCAATAATTGTTTTCATCACACTATCCTGATAAAAATCCCACCAATACAACATAAGGAAAATATCATGATAAAACCAGGAAATTATGAAAAAATAACCTCAATCCTTGAATATAATGTAATTATTATAGGATCATTAGAATCTACACTAAATAAAGTATTCAATGGTATCCAAAAATTTAAATAATTATATTTTACATATTTTAATGTTCCTATATAATAAAAAAATTACTACCATAAAATTATTGAGGTGTGTTTGATGATTAATTTGATCCAACACCCAAAAAGTCATACTACCCTCCACCTATTGGTGACATCAGCATATTTTTTGAAAGTATATTGGTTTATGTGTCAAAGTCCCTTAATTTGGAACACCTATAGAAATTATTGTATCACATGAAATACATTTATTATATTCTAAAGAGACATTATAAGATAACTAGGAGATTTATGATATATTATTTAAGTATCCATGGAATTGTGAAGACATATTCTGTCACAGAGATTAAAGAAGTTAAACTTCATGTTGATTACACAAATTTCATTTCAATGTAATTTTTTTCAGAATAAAGAAATGAGTAAAATTATTTTTAAGAAATTATTATGTGATGGATTATGGTATATTGATTCTTGTTGAGGATATTTTAAGGTTTTGATAATGTTGACAATAATTTGGGAGGTCATGTGAGATGTCTTAGAAATTCAATGAAAATTGTTAAAAATTTGGAAAACTTATGAATGAAGTAACCATGAATAAAATTTGAAAAAATTTATAATTTATTATTCATTTGAAATTAATTACCCATGAAATTAAATAAGTGATCATGAATTTTATATGAAGTGACAATGATCATAAAAAAAATGGACATGTCATTGATATGAAGTAATTTTGAATGAAGTTTCTATGATCAAAACATGGAAAAGTAAATAATTTAATATGAATATGATATAAAGTAACCATGAAATTAACTAAGTGATTGTTTCCTTGAAGATATATAACCATGAATGAAGCTTTATAAAGTGGTAGTGAGTCATTTATTGAAGATAATTGACCATGAAGATCATATGAAATGAGAATTCATTGATGATTTGATTATGGAATTTTAAAGTGATAATGTGGAATTAATTTTAAAGATTATATTGAACATATTTTGACCATATTCATGAATATTAAATAGATATATGAAATTTATATATATGAAAAAGTGAACTATCATTTTTTTATTTTATTATATTCTCACATATAGATTTTATAAATCACATTTTACAGAGATTCTTATTGAAACCAAATGAGAGGTTTTAAATATAGTGTGAAATATTATGTTAGATTTTAACATGGGGACATATATTTTCCCATATAATTGAGGAATGAGGAATTTAGGATTTCTGGAATTTACTATTATGATAAATAGAAATAAAATATAAGACTCTTAGATATATTAAAGATGTGGTTAAAGGCGATATTAAAGATGTGTATCTATATGGAATTAAAAAAAATTATTTATGGTCAGGATATATATAATCTATAGAAAATTTAAATATTAAAGATATTTATAATAAGTATGAGATAAAGTACAAGTGATATTCAGTGATTTTGTATTATAAACTTGTTAGATTATTTGTAAACCAATATAAACCATAAAGTAGTGGTTGATATTATGAATAATTTTTTTTCAAGAGCATTGAATAACTCTTTGGGGAGATGGTGTTGAATCACTACATGACCAAGGATGATAAAATCATCTGATGTACTGTTGATCATGGATTATACCTTCAATGAAAATTTTCATTTTAGGTTTTATTATTTTGTGAAAAAAGCGATATTATAGTTTTTTAGTTGATAAGATTCAATTATCATGGATGAATTATGATATATCTCAATATATAATTATTATTAATTTATTATATTAGAGGATTAATATGTATCCTAGATAATAGTAATCATAATAAGTAATTTTTTACCCACATTGGGGGATAAAATTTTAAATCCTCCACCCAATCATGTTTTTATTTTTTTCATTTGTGAAAGAATGTGATTAATTTTAAAATAGAGATTCCTATTACACTAATAGGTAATAATTGCTTAATTAATGTAATTTTAAAAAATAAAAAATACTGATACATCCCCCTCTCAGCAATGGATCCATACCAGATCTAGGGTACCTCAAGTGGTATCAGAGTAGGTCATGTTAAACTTTTTCAGATCTGTTGATTTTTTTTGGTTTTTTCTGAGATATTATAGAAAATATTAATTCATTCAATATTAAAGGAGTTCCTACCTTTTATGGAAAAGATTAATATAATTGGAAATAAAGCATTATGCTCTATTTAACATCTTTGAGATTAAATTTTCTTGATGATAGTATTATTAGTTTTACTTTTATTGAAAAAGATATAATTATTACTTCTATTTATTAGAACAACCTTTAGAGCAATGGAAAAATCAGAAATGTTATTATGACTTCCTTGTTAAAAAAATATTTTCCATGGTGTTGGTTCATAAGACTAACAAATAGATATAAGATAAACTGGAGAATATCTTTTAAGGCAATAATAAGGGAAAATAATAATTTTTTAACTTCAAATAATCAATTTTGAATATTAAAAGATGAGAAATGAGGAAAAAATTAACAGATTCTTCACAAAAAATAATAAATATTTTATATCTATAATAATTTTTGGTGAAAAACATGAAGACTCAACTATTTTTAAAAATCTATTTTGAGTTTTTCTAGAAAAAAATTATGAAAAGGATACATCCATTAAATAAAAATATTTGAATGAATTTTCTCTATATAATCATCATAATATTATAATTACATATGATACGAGAAAACATATTGTATTCTAGAAGAAGATCAATAATGATAAAGTGATTACATTCAAATATATGAAAATTATAAAGATGGAGGAAATAATATATGAGTCTTCAAGTAATTTAGTATTTGATAAAGATAATGTCAATCATGGGAAACTTATATCTCATATATCATGGAATTTAAAAGTGGTAAAGGTATGACAAAAAAATAACATTTCAATGATTTAATAATGGAGATATAAAACACTTAATAAGAGATTATCCTTGGGTGAAGTTTACTATATAAAATGATGAGGATTAAGAATAATATGATAGAAGAAGAAATAAATCTTGAAATGATCAGAAATTTAAATGGTAATAAAAATGTATTTTAACAAAAGAAGAAGATATTTATTTCTTAATAAGAACATAATGATTATTTTACTAATGATAAAATTCAAAAAGTGATGAGGAGTTTGTAAGAAATCATAAAACCTTTATGGACGAAATGGAGAAAGAAATTGAATCATTAAGAAATAAAGATGAAGAAATACATACCATTAATAATATAAAAATTATTCCTGAATATAGTAAATACCACATCAAAAAACTAAAAATGGATATTAAAAAATATTAAAATAATAATTTTTATTCTATAAAAAATAAGAATAATAAATTGAAGAGATAATAATTATAAAAGAAAATATGGATAATCATTAATGGATTAATGGAGAACATAAATTTAATGTTGATTCTAAGAAAAAGAACATTTTTATGGTCAATAAAAAATTCTTGGTGCATAAAATAAACCAAATATGATAAAGGAGGGTTGTGGTGAAGTTATGGAATGAAAAGTTAAAATATCAAAATCTAATGATAAAAATGTTTCTTCTATAAGAACACATTATGAGTGTCTTATATTTACAATACCACATTATATGGGAATGTAAAACTTGGGATTCTCAATAGATATTTCTTATTAACGTTAAAATAAAACGGAATTAATATTAATTATATAAATTAAAAAAATAAAAATATTTTTACCAATAGTACGTGTACAATTGTTTTGGGGGAAAACATGTTTCAAGAAAAAATATGTGAAACCCACCCTAAAATTAAAGGAATTTATAGTATCATCAAAATAATTAATTATTAAAAAACTAATAAGATTATATGGATTGTATGGATAAAACATAGGAACCAAAAAAATATTGTACATAGAATGTTATAGGGTAGAAATTTCATATTCAAGGGAAATTATTATTGTTATAGAGTATATGTTCATAATTCCTAGTATTTGTTCTACATTATGTACTTATCTAGATGATAACATAGGCTTGAAGTGAGGGGGATTTATCCAATGATGAAGAATAATTCATTCAACATAACGTATGTTCTGAATAAATAAATGGATTATAATCTGTATAATCCCTAAAAATTTAAATACATTGAGGGTAAATATGGGATATATGATAAATTTTGATAAAATAATGAGGATTTATTGGCAATTTCCATTTTACAATAAATATTCTATATATTAACTAAAAACAAAAAAAAACTAAAAATTCACATATTGGGGAAATAGATTTAAATCCTAGAAAAAGGAATGGTCCATGAATCTTAGATAGTGTTTTTTTATTCCCATATAAAAAGTTACATCAAAATTATGATGAAAATTAAAATTTATAATTACTAATTTGTTACTTTAAAAAGATATAGTTATTTTAAGATCAAAGTAGTCAAGGAAAATATATTTGAATATTAAAAAATAAAATTTAATAAAGTGATATATACCGATCGGTTGAAATAAAATATACTAAGTTTGACCCAACTTGGTGATGATGGAAAAAAGTGATTTTTAGAAAAAACACTTGCATCATCATGAGTGTAAATTATGGATAAATTGCCACTATGTGAGAAATAAATGGTGAAAACTGATTCCATAATAGTAACTGATAAATTGAATTTTGTTTTAGTGATAAATATTAATATTGATTATAGTATAGAAGAAATAATAATTTACTCTATAGTAATATAAAAAATTATTAATAAAAAATATGTAAGAGACTTTTGTAAGTTGAAAAGAGAAATGAATATTGTATGTGAAATTCTTTATAAAGAGAATATTGTTAAATAATTCCATAAGAAGATTTAAATATAATCCAAAAGCCCACTAGTACTAACATATATAGACTCTGATGAACTATTGAGGCATTATTCTACTCATGGAAATTATATTTCTATTATTTTTTGATGTTTCTAATAATACCAATGAGTTGACATCCACTATTTTGGAAAAGAATGTTCAATTTTATGAAATAAAAATATTAATATAATGCATCTTACAATCCTTAAAAAATAGAATGGATTAAAGGAAGAATAAGAGTTTGGATGAGATGAGTATAACTGTACCATAATAATACAAAATCTCAAAGATTATTTTAGATGTTTTTAAGGTTACATTCTGATAAAAAAAATTTAGTTATAGAAAAATAAAAATTATTTTACAAAATACTTTGGATTTTTTGGAAGCACATGTTTGATTAAATTAAATAATCAAATTCTAGGAATTTTTAATGTAATTGTTGATAAATATTTTTTTATAGGTTATAATTTATTATAGAAGAATCTATAAGTTATAGAATAAAGGAATGTATAATATGGTAGATAGTTGTGATGTGAATATTAATGAAAATAATCCCATTTAGAATAAAGACAATACAACAAATAATGAAACTCAAGTGTTGAAAGGTGAGTATATTTCTGAAAACACACTTAATATAGATTATGAATATGAGATAATTTCCAGAGATGTTGACTAATATTATAAAATTAATGAATATTATGGATTTAAAAGAAATTATTCAAGTTTAAAGAAACATATGGATTTTGAAAACATCATTAGTGAACAAAGCATGTTAATTTAAACACAAAATAAAAGGTCAAAATTAAAACACAAAAAGTCTTATTTGTCAAATAGATCCACTATAATTAATGAATATATTGAGCATATGAATGAGTAAATACTATGGATTTTTAGTTGGATCTGATTGAAAATTATACCATTTAAGATAATTTTGAGAATTAAATGAAATTGTATAATTATAATCAAGTGGGTGTTCAAAAATAAACTCAATAATAAAGGTAAATAAAAAAAACCAGCAAGAAAAGTGTTCTCTAAAGTGAATGACAATGATTTTAGAGATTTTTTTATCCTATTACAAGTTTTGACGCTATTCAGATCTTTTTGGATATAAAAATGAATAAAAACTAAAAAGTATTCCAAATGATATCAAATTTATATTCTTTAATGGTGATTAGGAAGTAAATACATTCGTTGGGTAACATAAGGTATTCATACTATTAGGTGATGTCACTAATTCATTAGGTAAAATATCATATGTAGGTAAGTATGGTTTGAACATTGAATTCATTAGATAATAGATTTTCAGAATACTAGAATCATGTGGATATTTTCATATATACATGAAAATTTGAAAACAAATTTTTTAAAGAATAACTTCTTCTAGATAAATAGTTACACTTGTTTAAAAATTGACTGAAATTAAAACTAAAAGAACCGCAATAATGTGAATTTATTAGAAACATATGAGGAAATTGCATGTACAGTTAAGGAGATTCCAAGTAGAAGAAGGAGATAATTCATGTAAAGTATAAAACAAAAATGATTTTGCTGTGATATTTTTGAGGAGAAAATTAGGGAATACAATACAACTGTCAGAAGCTTGTGAAATATACTAATTCTACATATGTGAATATAATATAGACATGTGACAAAGTGATACCATTCTTGATGAATAATGGAGGTGTACATGTATTTTTATGAAGTTATAAAATATAACCAAATAAATTTATAGTATATATTAAAATATATATTAAAGGTTCTTTTGAATGATGTAACCATGATTTATCAAAAGTATACTAGAAACATTCATGAAGATACCTAAAGAATTTGGTTGAAAGAATTGGAATAAAAACCCTTAAACGAGGTTGGGGAATATTACTAAAATGAGTTATTGAATGATGATACATGAGAAATGGAATATGATAAAGTCAGATGAATAGAATTATTAGTATAATGAATATTGAAACCACAAGGATTGTGAGGCTCTAATGTTTGAGTAGAAAATAAAATACACAAACTACACATGATAAAGCATATATACAAAATGGGATTTTTAGAAAAACCAATACTGAGAGGTTAGGGTTGAGAGGTTTGAATTTAGAGGGTTGGAATGATATGTTTGAATGATGATTCTATAAGAAAATAAATCACATTATAATGAAAGATATAGTCATGAAAAGTATGAAACTATCTGACTAAGATGTTTGGATGGATATGTTTAGTCTAATAAAATCAGATAGAGTTTTTTGGGAAATAATTCCATGAGATATAATGATTAGAATAAAAATGTTAGATAAAGAAATTTGAGTGTTTAAAAAATATACTGAATAAAGATAAATGAAAAATCCATTCATGTATAAATTTCTATATTCAATTTATAAAAATTATCAGGTCATGCATGGTGTCTTTAGAGAATTCACGAATGACTAGTTTGAGTGATGTGGTGGTAGAAGCAATGTCTAATTAGACATGTAAAATAAATTTAATGATATATTTTTATGGACTTCTGAAGTCAATACACAAAAAACTGTTGATGTAATTTTCATTTTTATTAAGGAAAAGTAATCATAATGATGGTAAGATGGATGATAAATTTACAATATTCATGAAAAATATTTCCTAATTCTTTTTGAGATCCTAGGGAGTGTTGAATGGGGATCTATCTATTTTTTGTAGAAGGTGTAATGTGAGGTGTTGAATCTGATAAATCAAGAAGGGTTTGATGGATTTCAATGAAATTAATGAATGTGTGAAATTTGAGGAGTGTAAATTCCATGGATCACAAAGATTTTTAGAAAATAGAGGAGTATATAAATATAAAAGTTCCATTGATACTTAATGACGATTTCTTTGGGAGTTCTGAGAGAAGAAATAGTATAAGTGTGGATAATCAATATTTTCTAGAAAGTCAGAAGGGTAGAAGAAGGGTGTTTGTTATGGAAATATTTTTACTGATAAGAATGTTTCAAATTATATAAGCATACAGAGTTGATGAAATAAATATATATATTCTATTAAAGTAAGTTCTAAAGAATTTATTCTGGTCATATCTCACTGTGATTAGAAATAAACATTCCATTATCATGTTGGCTCAAACAAGAATCAAATCTTATAACTGATGGGTACCATTAATATTTACTATCAGAAGAAAAAATGATCTTTATATGAGGTAGCTCATTTGTATTCACCTTCATTATTTAGTGGATATCCATGAATCAAGGGTTGTTGACATTATAAGGATTAGGTACCCACATTGTGACTAAACTATTTAAAAGTTGTGTGTCATGCATTTATTTTCAATATCATTACTTGTATATGAGATCGAGTTATAAAGTTAAGGGGATTGAAAATTTAATAGATCAAAAAGTATAATTTTAATTGGAATGAAAATATAAAATATCACCACTAATTCAACCCCCTTCTTAGTGGTCTATATATTCTTGGGAACATTAATGTGGTCGATGAAATATTATTCCAGCAGGTTCTATACATAATTTTTTTTGAAAATAAATACTTCTATAATAAAAGAAATAATACATTTGATTTATAAGAATCATGATTTCGTATTATTAAAATAATGAAATTATGGAATAATACAAAAAAATTATTTCGAAAAATAATAGATCTTCATTTGAAATCATGCTTTTTATCTTAATTAATTTTTAGTGCTGGTTTAACCTCATTATTTTACCTCTAATTTTTCTTCATAATTTCCAAGAGGTATGAAATCAGTAAATTGTAATTGGTTCTTGATACAACCGTTATTAAAATTTATTGTTTTCCTCTAAAGTGGTAAATCTATTCTCCAATATAATATATTTTCTTTTAGTGTGAACCTTTTCCCTCTTTTTTCATCATTTCATAGAAATTCCTTTTGAAAACTTTTATTCCTCTCTTGCTATAATTTTTATCTATATAACCATATTTAGAATAAATAAAATATCTCCAATTAAGACCACATCTCATGTATTCAATTATTTATTTAGAATTTTTTGTAGCGGATTTCCTTCCAACATTGATCCATTGAGCTTATTGAATAACACTTATGGTGTGCTCCATTATTCCACAATAGTAACACTTAATAACTAACATTCTTTGAGAGTATATTATTCCCAATTTTTTTAGAAATTTTTATTTACCTCTCAATTCCATATATGAAATTTCATTCCATTTATTTGTTGAATTTCACAAGGGAGGGGTATTATTATGTTCATTAGAGGTCTTAAAACACTATTTGAGCTCATAGATTTTTTTATCCTTCTCCAACAACTGGGAATCCATCTCCTTCAACCTTATTTTAGTATATTTATCAGATTTGATCCTTTCCAAAAATTATTTTATGAGAGGGTAATGATTGATTTTATCTTTTTCAATATTTAAATTTATTTTCCCAATTTTTTTGTAATATCTTCAAGTAGATTTATTTAACCCTTAATTTTTGCAACCATTTTCTTAATATATTTATTTTATTCCACCTATACTTTCTTTAGCCTATAATTACCCTAAATAAATTATACCATGTGTGTATAAAGTTCATCCTTATTGAAATTAAATTTCTGATCAGTTATTGAGTTAAAGACCTTCTTCTTAGAACCAAATTTAATCTTCTGTGTAACTCCCCAACCCTAGTTACCAAGAGTTAGTGCATTATTGAATAACATTTGCACAATCACAAAAGATCATGTCCCGAAAGACTGAACAGTTTAGTAGCCTTGGAAGTACTAGATATATACAGAAGTTTTACATTATATTATTAAATGAAAAAACAATAACATTGTGTCCCCTTTGAACACACTCATATCCCTTAGCCTATTCCTGCAGGTCAATAATAATATACTTCTTTGTATCTTGGAATAAATAGAATATAATAAAGGGGTGATTGCAGATGCTCAGTTAGGATAACAATATAGTGGAAATTATCATAAATACGTATAAAAATTTAAGTCAATGTATAGACTAAAACACAATCCTTTTAAAATTAAACTTTAGCATAATGTGGAAAAGATAAATAAAATAATTCTCTTTAGTTATTCACATGGATATTCTACAAGTCTAGTAATCACATGTAATATCAATTTCCAATTTCATAATGATGGAATGCATAATGCCAGACATCTTAACCACAAAGTCAAGGCCTCGTGCCAAGAACTTAAATATAAATTTTTTAAAGGCCTTGTGCTGAGAAACTATTTTCTCTCATGATACCTACCGATGCATCAATGGGGTATAGCGGGCCCTGCCCATCACATACTAAGTCCAATGCATTCCTCATATTAAAAGAACAAAACATAATCTAAACATTTTTATTAAAACTAGCATATGAAATGTCAATACTTTAACCACAAACCATGAAAGGTATATAAATAGCATATCCATAGTTGAACATAAATTATTAAATACAATATGTAAGATTTTATAATAATAAATCAACCTCAATCAGTAATAAAATTCAATGATGTATATTGACATAGATGAAAATAATCAGTATAACTATTTGATAGAAATATCCCTTTTTCTTGAAAACATTTAAAAGTCACTTTATTTATCAATGAGGTCATTTTAAAATAGATTTTTGAATCGATGTATCCCATAACACTTTGAAACATTTGAAAGGAATGTAAATTTCAAACATTAATATCCATATAAATAAATCCTTAAACCCATTTTTAAAACATGGACATTAATGAGAAAGATTTAGAATAATAAATCATTAAAATAATATTTTAGTTAAGGAGTTCCTAAACAAATGAGAGACAGTTGAATAAAAATAATTTAGGAATATAATTTAATAAAAATTTTATAATATCATGAGAATAAATGTATTCATGATATAATATGTCAAAGGATAGTATATACACCATATAAAAGTGAATTAGTGCATAACAACAAAGAAGTCTCAATGGAATGTAAATTGATTCAAAATCCCTTATAAAGACCATATACTTATATTAAGGATTAATCAATGACATAGTTATGTATGAAAAATAAAAATACACTCAATATGATTGTATATTCAGTGTAAATTAATCATAGGATATTCGAACATATTCTTGTAAAAACAAAACCAATGACTTGGATGTTTAACTCAATGAATGGAAGTTGAGTTATGGTAACCCTTATCAAGTTCATATAAATGACTTGAGAATTTATCAATGGATTGATTATGTGTATAAAAAGTATATCCACAAAAAGGGGAGTGGAAATTACAACATAAATAAATAAACAGTGATTTCACACATAATACTTGGGTAAAAAAATCAATGAAGTATGCGTAAAACCCAATGAGTGGAAATTGAAACTTAGAATTACCTTACCAATTTGGTAAATTATGAAACATACACCCCATTTTATAAGGATAATATAATGAAGTTGTAAATACCCACAAATTAAATTATATTACACAATGAATACAACAATGGGTAGTACATACAACACAAAAAAGGAAATAGTGGAAAATATAACATGAATCTCACGGGAATAAAAAATGAGATGGAAACCCGTTAACTTGTACTTTTACTTAGTCAATAATACATTAATATATTTTATAATGGTTAAATAATTTTTATTAAATTATAAAATAACCACATACATAAATATGATATCATATATGATCCTCTAATATTGTTTTGTTAATAATATTTTAGTAGTATCATTGTTTTAGTTGTTTACTGATTCGTTTTTCTTTATATGTTTTTTTAAGTAAGTAATGTTTGTTATGGATTGTGTGTATTTTATTCATATATATAATGATATTAAGTTTTTAAACATTATTTGTAATCATAAAATGTATATTATTCTTTAATGATTACGATGGGGAATGAAATCTCATCAGGTCGTGGGGACGGTAAGACATACATATTCAAGGGTGAAAATATCATTCTACTGATGGTTAAATCATATGTAGTTGGATGTTATATTATATATAAAGAATAATTAATGTGTTATATTTATTATTTACATAAATTATACTTATATTTATACCCATCCAAGTAATGAAGTTTTGAAAAACAAACTACAACACGACATGAAGAAGGTAAGGCGTACGTACACACGTATGGTGAATTTTTCATTCATAGGATGGATAAGATAATTAATATAGTTGTACCATATTTATAATAACCTCAAAATATGTAAAATGTATTGGAGTTATTTTTTTGTCATGGAAACAACAATGAAAGAGGAACTGGAAGGAGAAAAGAACTTTGAAAGAGGTGATGAAATAATTACCTCTTCTTCGGGTTCTTCCATTTGATTTGAACAAAAGGGAACATTAAGTTGGATTTATTATAAAATTAAGGCATATAGGTTTAATTTTGGGTATTTTGGAGGATATTTGAGAAGGTTTTGAAAGAGCCAAATTGCTTTGGAGATGTGTGTTTGTGAGAAGGGGAAGTACCCTTTTATAACAGAGGTAAGGGGCACTTTAGGAAAAGATTGAAATATTAATTTATTATAAAATCATTTTCGGTTTCTAATAGTTCAAAAAAAATTTATTTCGAGAATAACATGCGTATGGGTAAAAATATTCTCAACCAATTGGTTTTATAAAAATCTGGGTTACCATATTAACATTATCATTAGATTTTACTCTTAGTTAAATAGTTTAACATTTACCATGTCTTCTTGTATTTTTATATTACATGGTTAATAAAATAACTATAAAATTACCAGAGAATATAAAGTGGTTAATTAATTATATATATAACCTTATATAATTCATTTTACCAAATATTATATTTTTAGTAATATTTAATCATTTAATAAAATAGTATTTGTTTTAAAAATTAATTTATGTCAATTTTGACACTATTTAGTATTTGGATTTTTTAAAAGTCATAACAACTTTATTACTTAGAAAAAATACATTGAATCAAAACATAAAATACATATTCACATATAAAATTCATGGATGGAATTAAACATTCAAATTATATTTATTTTAATATTTATAATATCATTTATTTTATTCTTTCATTGTTAAAGAAAATACTGCATCTTTACTGTGCCAAAAAATTAATATATATATTTAATTTCTAAAAATTATAAATAAAATATCATGATGTAGAAATTTTTTAGCTTTATAATTATTATTTATAATCGAAGAGATAAATTATATAACCACATATGAATATTGTCTTACTAAAATATGTATGTTAATGATACATTTTTTGTAACATTAAATTTATTTTTATAAAGTGTCATTTTTTCTACAAGTAGCTCCATGTGGTCCAAAAATTGACCCAAGGATGCCCATAATCAAAAATATATCATCCAATATGGTTATTAAACATGTTGTGGTAATTTAATATTATTATCATATTATTTTTTTACCCTTATTTACCAGATTTTCCCTTTAACCATGGTAAATAAAATATTTATTGAAGTTACTATTCGTAAGGTCTAAAAATAAAAGTAAGTATTTACAAAATTTTGAACTATTGATTTCAAATATGGAATCCATTTTTCCACATTAAAAAATATAAGTTTCAAAAATTAATTGAAAATTAATTCCCATTGTAAAAACTAAAAAGCGGGTTTTAAGAAGTAAAAACTATCAAAATATTGACATGTGTTTATGTACAATTTAAATGTGAAATGACATCCAATTACCTAAATAAAATTAGATGATAAAAATTTAATATAATTATACTTCCACTCAAATTTATGATTTAACACTATAAATTATTTCAATTAAAAAAGTTGTTTGCAATTAAAATTTAGTATTTTTAACTATTCATCAAACTAATAAAGTTATCAGAAAATTGCCAAAAATTAACCCTGAGATAATTTTGATATTATGAATCCAAAAATTAAGTCCATTCTAGAAAATTAAATCTATAAAATTTCAAAAAGTGTGTATTACTGTTCATAACTGCTTTTTTAAACGGCTAGTTTGATTGGTCGTGGTGTGCTAGAACTCGAAGTTGCGTGCATCGCAAGCTATTGTATTATTCAAAGAGAAGCGTACCATAGAATCTTTAGGTGTTATATTATGAACCATTGAGTCCATACCTTCCAATTCCCTGTACGGTACATCATTATTCTATTTCAAATCAGTGGAAAATTCAACTAGTACTCTATTTATACTTATCAAATTTTCATCCTCAATATTTAGTACTGTAACATGGATCTCTTGATATTTTTCTTTATAAACATAATTTTTTATTCTTGCATCCCTTGATCTAGATCCACTAATAAGTGGAGAAATTACACCTTTGTATTTCTTGATATCCCATCATCAATTGATTCAACTTCACTAGGGATATCCGGCCCCTTAACTAATATTGCATCATCATTTAACAAATAAATAGGTTCATAATCAAAGTTATTCATACCTTTATTTATAAATCAACATTAATATTTGATCTTAATTACAGTAGTCCCAATAAATATTCTATTACATTTGTTTCACTAGATGTTATTTGTATTATTATTCTTCAAATTATTTCCCTTATTCATGTCACTAAAATAATGTAACGAAAAAATAAAACATAACTCTATTAACCAATCACATTAATTTATAATAAAAAATACAAAAAGAGAACCTATTCTCTAATACCATTTGTCTAGGTCATAAGTTTATTTAGTGATAGACACTTTTATGGGGTGTATCATTATATAAAACTCATTCTAATTTAAATCCCTTAATATCCAAACTCTCAAAAACCTAACTGAACTTGACCTCATAATAAGTAGGGTCACACTTATGTTCTTATTTCAATAATTACCTAATAGTTATTTCACTTGTATTTTCCTTAATAAAATTTGACAAATGATTGATTAACCCATATTAAAAAAAGTTTTTACTTGTAGAATATAAATTAGGAATTCATATAAGAAATAAATATTTTCTTAGTTCACCTATACTAGGCTAATCAAAGGAGAAATATTTTATAATTTCCCAATCTACCGAAATCCACTAAACTCACTATTTGGTAGTGGGTTTTAGCTAGGTGCGACACCCCATGTGTTGTAGTGTGGTTTCTTTGGTCTGTTTTTATCCCACCATGAGTAACATTGATTTTTTGTCAGTTGTAGGTCTAAAATTTAGGATTTGGAGTCCTTTTTTTGTAGATGAAGAATTATGCCACATGGTTAGGAGTCACTATGTGGTTCCCATATAGTTAGTTATAGAGTCATTTTCACGGATCTGACATGGTTCATCAAACAATGCGGGGCACCCCATAAGGATATGAAGGGCTTGGGGTGACTCTGGTATAAGGCACACAATTTGTACAAACCATATAGCCTATCAGGAGAAATCGTGCGAGGGATGAATGGAATAGGTAGTGGCCACCACACAATTGGTGCACAATTTTGAAAACTTTGTGACCAAAAAATGCAACCTTCATAGGATTTTATTTTTTGTGGTTTTTCTCAAAATTAACCTTTAAAATTTATAAGTGGTTTCACAAATATTTCTTCCCATACATATTGACCGACCCATGGGATCTCTTCGGGGAGTTCAAACCTCCTCCACCTTAGATTATTTCCCTTTAATTGATGATTTCATATAGTTTTAAGGTTATTTATCCCTCTCTTTCCCTACTTCATTCTCTACCCACTGTTCTCTATTGTTTTTGGATTCCCCTATAACCCGTAGTTATCAAGTGGATTGATTTTAGTATTTTGGGTGGATATAATGATAGTGATATTTGTGTCTATGGGTTGTAAAAACCATTTATTTTCTTGTGGTTGTGGTTTACATTAATGGTTATGAGTTTCAAAGAGTTTTGGCACATATATCTTCTCCTGGAGGTAGGTATTACTGTGAAATTGTTTCATTTTGGAATTCTAAGAATTATTTCACTTTATAAATTCCTATTTTTATGAAATTATGACTATATCAGATAGTTTTATGGTGTTTTAAAACCAATTATTTATGTATTGATCTTTAAATAATTATGTTTTCATGTAAATTCCATGTTTTAATGTTTTAAATGTAATGAATAAGGATATTAAGCATATTTGAAAATGATCGTATGGATTTTAAAATGGGTTCCATGTTTTGCAATGTAATTTGATCTATTTTTTGGTTTTTAATGAGTGAAAATAAGGTTTTAAATGGAAATTGGTTTTAATTTAAGGCATTGACCTAAAAAGTATTTGATAAAGCTGTTCTTTTGAGGGATTCGAATAGTGATTTGAAATTTGTGTGGGGTTTAACCCTTTAAAAATTCCATGGTGGATTGGTTAAATTTTTTTTTGACAGAATAGTTGAACTATAGTTTTAGTTTTGGTTATCAAAGAGTAGGACCATTGTTAAAGGGTAACCATGAATTTTGTTAAAAGAAATGGGTAATTCTATTAAACCTACTAAAATATTTTAAGTGGTTTTTTTATGAAAGGTGTGTTGGAAATGGAGGCCCCTATATATGTTTTGGTATTTTCAAGGATGAAAGCCCATTTGCAAGGGTAACTTTTAAATTATTTAAATTCTTGGGTGTTTTCCATCACTTTTACAGATGGTACATTGAATATATTTCATGGAACAATAAAGGGATTAGACTTCAGAGATATGTTTTCGTGTTTAAAGTCTCATTTCATACACTGGGTTTTAAATGGTTTATGTGGATGAAACCCCTTTATTACCCCTTGTTAACCCCTTTTCTAGGTACGTGATCACTATGTGATTTTTTTTCTCCAATTATGTGGGAATGTTCTTGCTATGCCTTGATTTCATGGTATGTGTAGTTATGGGGTTTCACATCACTTAGTGTTAGGGGTGTAGGTAGTTATGGTTATTCCTTGTGGGCAGACTTGGATTATTTGATTCTACAGCTAACTTCTTTATTAGTCATGTGATGTCATGTAATAAGTGGAAGACCTATCTTGTTTATATAGTTGGTTCATATGCTGCTAGTTTCTGAACATTAATTCTAGGTAAAAGGGCTAGGTGGATGTTGGTCATCATAATGAGGTTTGTACAGGCTATCTAAATGACTGGTGTTTGAACTTCAGCACATGTCGATAGCTAATTCTCAAGTGGTATACTCATAAATGGTAGGTTCTATTCATGTTATGAACCATATTTAGATCCCTTGATGTAGTTAACTATTTTTTTGGTTAGTGATTGAGTTTATTTTCTTCTAGTGCCTGTTTCTATCATTTCCCCTGCTTTAATTGTTATGGAACCTCTTTTATGTTACTAGTAATGCATTTTTATATGTTTGTGATGTATGTTACCTACTTAATGTGTTTGAACTATGTGGGTTTCGAGTTTCATTCCATTGAAAATGGGTTTTAAAAGATACTATAAAAACCATTTTTTGATATTAATGCATTTTGTGTAGGTGCTATAAATGGATCAAAAAATGAGTGTTTGGATTTATAAAGGGATTCATCTAGTTAAATGATTTAATATGGTTCGCATTTAAATTTAATATTATAATTGTATTTTTTTAAAGAACTGAAAACACAAGTGTGTGGTTTTAAAATGACATAGGCTTAAGAATTCATTTTCCAAATGCGTGCGTTTGGTTTTGGAATGAAAAGTGAAAGGTTTTGTATGGTGATGATGGAAATGTTTTATTTTTATTATATGTTATATTTGAAAATAATATTCTATAGTTTATTTTCAAAATATCATTGTTTAATTTCCTTATGAAACATATTGAATAGTTTTTACATGTTTTGGTGATCTACTGGGCTTGTATGATCACGTATTTATATTCTAGTTTCTAGGTTTTTAGTTGGGCCCCTCTATGTTCGTCATGGATTACGTTGGGTGATTTGGGCAGTATTGAGTAGTGGGGGGTTTCATGAAGTTGTCTTGGGCACTAATTGAGTTGGTTTGTTCCTATTTTAGTTTTTTAGTGTTTTATCTATCATAACTGACTGTATATTGTTGTTTTTTTGGATTTTGATCATATATATTCAAATGGGTTTGATTATTGTTGTTGTTTATGACCTGTTTAGAATGTTTATCAGTTTTCTTTGGATCTTGAATTTATTATTTCTGTTATTGTATCCATGTTTTGAGAAAAATCATTCCCAAATTAGTTCCTATGATACCCAATATCTTTTTTTCCAAACTATGGGGATTACGAATGCTCTTTGGGCCTTATAATGGACTGGGTTTGGTGCCGAGTAAAATGATAGCCTAGGTCTATTCATGATAAAATGGTATGAAATATTTGGGTTTTCCTTTAGTATATACCTAATATTCTTGGGATGCCCTTATTACTTGAGGATGTCCGGGTAGAAATGAGCTTAAGGTATTCTAATGGATAGTCTAGATAGTTATTAATTGTCCCGATTCTTAAGATTCTAGGGGAAGTTGTGTTTTAAATCGTAGATTCAAGTTATTTTTGTTGTTTCTAATATATTTTTTATTTGATTGATATTTCAAAGATCCCCTTTTATTATGTATGTGATATTGGGGACCTCTCTTTGGTTTTAAAGATAATTGGAAGGAATCTTGAGCAACATAGTTGGCTCACACGGCATGGGAAACCTTGTGGTTATACGGTGGTCAGGTCATCATTCTTTGTAAGGTGTGTTACATGGTTGATACCTGGTCACCCAAGCCATGGTGGTTAAGGCATGAATAAAACATTGTTACTCCCTAATTATTCTTTTTGGAATCCTCTTGATTATGGATTTCTCTACGGTGGTTTTTACTTTTTGGAGGTGGAATGAGGAGTGTTTTATTACCCCTTTTTATGATGTGGGTCTTATGATCCTTGCTTGGACTCTTGAATATTTCATTATTTGGGATTGGTTTTTAAAATTAATATTAGGAAAATAAATGTGTTTCTTGAGAAAGTTCATTATAAAAATTGGTTTTGAGAGATGTTGGTAAAAAAAAATTTCCCTTGAGTTATTTTGAAAATAATGTGTTTCAAAAGGAATATTTTGTTTTGGAAGTATGTTTAGAAGGTGTTTTTGAAAAAGAGAAACAAGGTATGGTAATCATTTTAGATTCTTATTTTTTAAAGTAAATGATATTTTTATAAGAATTCTATGTATTTCCCTATTTGAGACAATGTGTGTGTTTCTATGAGTTTGTTTTGCTTTAAAACTTATGATAGTTCGAATTTTAGTGTACAACATGGTGGAAGGTGGTTTCATAATTACACATTGAAATGGTGGTTTTCAAAATGGAAGTTTTTTTATGTGATTTTGATGTTCCTCATTAGAGGGATTATTGTTGAATCACGAATTCCAACCCTAGGGTAGAATCATTAGGTTTCAGTTTAGGGACATGACTTGATGTAGTTCATGCCACTGTTTTTATTGTCCCCTTGAATGGTCAACAATTTTCTATAGTTCCAGTGCCTACTGATACTCCCAATGGAGTTGTGGATGTGGAACCTTTGTTAATATATTATTCAAAGATGTGGCTAAAAGAGATTAAGGGAATCCTCAATTATCATGGGACACCCGAAGCTTCTCTTTTGAGATCTTTCAAGAGTTTAATGATCAGTTTTAGAATAATTGGTAGGATTATTTGGTATCTCCTCTATTAAGTGAGGGGGTTTTTGGAAGATTTTTGTATATGTTCGTCTAATGGTTCCTGTTATTTCCCATATGGGATCAATGTATCATTGAGAGGGGGAGGGGTGAGTCAGTAATATCTTTATCTTTTAAGTTTCCTTTCTTTTGAAACAACCTTCACCTCCTATTAATAATTTATCACTTGGTTGAAAACAAAATAATAACACATTCACATAAACACAAGTATTTTCCAGGTTCACTTTTGAAAAATTGTATCTACATTCTTAAAATAGGTTATAAACAATCCAATATCACACAATCCACTAAAAACAATCCTTTTATGTGGACACAAATAATTTGGATAAATCCTTAAAATTGTATAACACTATGATAAATAAAACTATGTTAGAGTTTCTTCTAGTAAGAATGATGTAAAACAAGTTTTTGAAACAAGTAATTAAACCTTCAATAGTTGGTTCAAAACAAGTTATTGTGATACCTTATCAACCTCTAGTTATATAACCTTCAAAACATACTTCTTCAATTTCCTAACCAGTAGTAGGTAAAAAATTGTCTTTTGGACTTCATTCCAAAAATTACTCCATTTCCTTATTACTATTTCTATGTTCGGTCCCTTAGTCTAGAAAATAGATAATAAATAATACTTTTGAAACAATTATGAACTGATTATTCTTTCCTCAGAAAATTCATTCTGATGACTCGATCTGATTTGGTAGCTATGGCCACTATTTTTCTTTATGCTTCATTTATTTAGTCAAACTCCATAGATAATATTAGTCTATAAAAATTCTACCCTCTAAAACTTTTAGTGCTCTCTCTTCAAATTATCATTTGAATAGTACAATCATAAGATGTACCATGTAAATTCTTCTATTTATAGGTGAGAAAAAAGATGTTTGGCTGAGAATCTGAAATGTTTTACTCTAATTTTTTTAAACTTGAATTTAATTTCCATTTCAACTACATAATTAACTAATTTTGAGATTGTAAACTCTTCCCAATTTTTCTAAAACATTCTCAAATATTCTCAAAACTTTATCCAGATTTAAAATTTCTTACCATTATTCAATCAAATAAAAAGGTAATTCTGATGTAGTTCTTCATTTGAAAGAAAACATAAAATAATCAAATACTTATAATTATGATGATCTATATCATTTGAAAATTAATAAATTAATTATCACTATGATCCTTCGTATCAATAGAGATGCATAAAACTCTTTGGCATAAATATTTTTTCAAATTCTAAAGATTCCTCTAACCCTCAACTAGATTCAACTAAAACATCAAAACATCATTGAAAAAACATTTTCAATAGCATCAAAACACCATTTTAAAAAACCTTCCAAAAAATAATTCAAACAAATATCTTTTTCTTATTTTATTTTAGATCTATGATCCTATGTCCGATGATGTACAACATCCTATGATCTATTAGTGTTAGCCTATGTCTGATGGATCGATCTCAGTCACCTTTTGATGATTCAGTATGAAGCATTGTCTGATGAATCAGTATCAATGTCAGTCCATTGAGATGACACCACTTCATGTTTGATGAATCTTTCCCCACTTCGGAAACAAAATTACTTTTCTCTTAACCTAATTGAATAATAACATAACCTGATGAAAATGGTTGACTATATTGTTCATCTTCATTTAATTGATTGGTGCCTACAACACTTAGTTTATCTTATTCATTAGTCCCAGAAATTACCACTTTATTAATAATTCTTCCTTTGATGAGTCAATTTCACATCATGTTTAATGGATTGGTCAATTAGTGCTTCATCAACACTTCAAATTCAGAAACATTCAACTACCGATCCTTCAAAACATTTCTACGTCCGGTGATTCTCACACCGATGAACTAAGACTAGAAGACTTCCACATTATAAATTTTCTTATTCTACAAACTCATAATTTTAGTCATGATGTCTTCATGATGTTTTACAAATTCATGAAAGGTAAATCATCATATAAATTACATTGGAAAGTTTATATGACTTTCTATCCTTTCATAACCTTCTGTTTTTCCATTCAATCCTCAATCTGATTGACATCACTTAGAATGGACAAACACATATTCCCCCATTTATTTCCTAAGGATTGCATCAAAAGTTTATCAATAAAATTATGATATTGAAAATTAATTATATAAAAAAGAATCATCATATTTAGTATGAATAAATTTATAATTTGATACATTTCCTCATATCGATTTAAAATTTATTTTTGGATACAAGGTGAGTCTAAAAAACAACTTCATCCACAAAACTTCTTCAGAATAGAAAACTAAAACTATTGAACATTCTTATAAATATTTCATATGATATTTTGATTATGACTCCCAATTGTTTCCTAAAAAACCTTATAGCGTGAATTTATTTTTCCATAATGAAAAAATACAAAACAATCAACAAAAACATATTTCATCATCCAAAAAACTTATATCCACTTAGTCCCAACAATATCCCCTTTATGATTTTATTTCAAACCAAGGTTCATAATTCACTGAACTTTTTAATCTCAAGCTATGGATTAGTAATAAAAAATTATAATCCTACATGAGAAAAATCATTGTAGGAAACAAGGATCATTAATAACAAAACCATGATGTGAAAAAGTAGCAACTTACAAAACTTCTCCAACTTTCCAAACATCTTTTTCTTTCAACATTAAAAGCATATAAAAACTTCTTCTTATTTCCTATAAAAAAAGTTTCTATTAACCACATGAAATAAACTATTAGAATAGTTCACACAATTACATGTCGAGTTCACAGTTTACCCACAACTCACCCTACATAGATGCTTCGTTAAAAGTTTTAGCACATTTCAATGGATATATTTATAAAACAATTCTACCCCTTTGAAAACACAATCAATATAAAATATTTGATAGGTGGTAAAAACGCATACCCCATCCTTCAATATAAAGAGATTGGAAAACCATGTTTAAACCTAGTTTAAAAAATATTTTCGTTTCGAAAAGGTTTTGAGAATATGTGAGAAATTTGGTACAATTTAGGAACACACTAAATATTCAATTCATTCTTCTCTATTTGATCAATTTCTTTATTTTTAGCAAAAATTCACTCCTGATGAGTAAAAAATTTATTAACATCTATTAATTCATCTTTTGAATAAAATAAGTATGTGAAACAACTTTTTATGTTCTTCATGTTTGAACCTTTTGATGTTGATCAAAAATAATGTTTCTAGATTCCAATTATTTCCTTATCCTTGGATGAGATGTAAAAACTTATTCTGTATCACTGAAAATAGTTGAGTATAATTCTCTCTCTGATAACTTTATCATTTTTCTCTAGCACGTATATCTTATATTTTTATTCCACAACTAATTTTATTTCATTATTCTTAGTTTACAAGAGTTTTTTACATTGATGAATTGAAATAAGTTTCCCTTTGTATGTTTTCATCTTGTTAATACTTTTCCACCTTCCTCTCCTTTCAAAACAAATCCATATTTTATAAAAAAACTCTATTACCTTCATTACAAAGTTTATAAACACTGAAAAAGTTTTTCTTCAACCCATCAACAAAAAAATATTTCTTAGATTTAAGCATTTCATTCTCAATGACAGGATATCCAACACCATTTATTATGAGATATTAATCATCTCCAAATGTCACTATTCATTATTCTAAATCCTTAAAATTATTAAAAAAATTAAATTCCATCATCATATCAGAATAACACCCACTATTCATGATCTAGAGTCATTCTCCTTTTGTAGCATTGAGATAAGTTTCAACAACAAGAACATTTCCTTTTCTTTTTCCTTTATTCACATCCGACTTCTAATAATTTTTGTAAACTATTTGTTTTAATGGTAAAAAAACAATAAAATCTTTTTCAATATGTTGAGGTTGTTCACATATTTCACACATAGATTCTAAAGGTTGGAATATTTATTTAGTTTTTAGAACATGCTTCTTAGTTTTCTTTAAAACATCCTTATCATATTTCTTCTTTTGAGAGGATTGACTCATCCTCAAACATTGTATTCTATAATTATTGGAATAATTGTAATGTTTCTTATTATACCAACATATATTTTTTTGTATTTAAAAATCTACTACAAACCTAGAATTAGGCATAGAAAAAATAATTTCCTATGTAACTTCCATACTGTCCGGAATTGTGAACATCACACTCAACCAATTTTTTATCTTTCTCAAGAGAACAATATTGATGAGCAACATTTCTACTATCATATGAAATATTCTTCTTTAACTTAGATTCCATTCTAGCCTTATTGGAAACATAAGTAGTAGAAAATGTTTTAGAATCAGAACATTTAAAACTTATGAATTCTCCACTTTGTTGGTTTTGTCCACATATATGAATTCCCTAGATTTTTTCTTCCTAGAAACATCATAATATTTATTTCTAACCGTTTAAGTTAAATTTTATTGATATTTATTAAGTTCAACCTTTATATAAATTTCATAAACTTCAAAGATAAAGTTATTGAAACTTGTAACTCTTCTCTTAGCTTTATGAATCTTCTTTTGAATAAGTTATAACTCTTTTTATTTTTATTTCAACTTTACTTGAAGATGTTCATTATGATTATTTAAGTTTTTCTAGAGACTTATTTTGAAAACAAATCTCTTCTAGTAGCTTATATTTATCTTCAAAAAAAATACTCTTTATGGTTTTCTATATAACGTTCCTTATTTAACATTTTGATTTCTTTTTTAAGTCTTTAAATCTTACCCATGAATTATTTTAATTATCTCTTTAGTTGAAACTCTAACTTAATATATTCTTATTCATAACAAATACTTCCAAACACTTCATCAATAACTATTATAATAAACATGTTTTTATCAGAAAATTTAGTGCTTTTTTTAGTTTCTACATCACTATCACAATATTTTGACAAAAAAAATCTCCTTTTGGATTTGAAGAACCTATTATACTTTCCTTTGGATAAAGGTTTCTAAAGATAAATCATCTAACATATTATTGACCCTTTTTATTCTTATTAAACACTTTCTTATTCATCAATTTCTTCCATATTCCCTATTTGAAGAAAATTTACAACAAATTTCCCAACAGATCTACATTTAAAACATTTTAATGGATGTTTCTTTTTATACTTTAATATACCTCTTTTATCTTTTTTATAAAACAAGGATAAAAACTCATCAATATTGTTACATACCTCATTTTTGAATTTAGGGTAAAAATATTATTCTTCATCAAGAATATTCTTAGACATTCCTTTCTAAGAAGATTTGAAAGACATTTATCAATCAAATTTTGTTTTCTACATTCATAACTTTATCCATTATCATTTCATAAGTCATTGGAGTACTATGAAGGTCCTCAAAAGGTAGAGTTTCAGGATCTCTATCTTCCAAAGTTGAAACTTTGGAATCAAACAAATCTAAAAGAATTTTCAAGATCCTTTCAATAATAGTTGAGTCTTCTAACTTCTTAAAAAAACATAATAGTGCTAAGAATATCATTCACCCTTATAAACAAGTCAACAACATATTCATTCCCACCAATCTTAATATTTTTATACTTTATCATCCATATTTATAAATTTAACTTATTCTCTTTTGTATTTCCTTCCTAAATATTCTTCAACTTATTCCTGATACCATTGATAGTTGCAACTACCTTTACTCTACGAAACTGAAATTGAGATATTAATGAGAGTAGATCATTTTTAGAACTTCTATAATTCTCAGGATTCATCTTATCAAGATTTTTAAGGGTATCATTCAAAACATGAGGAGGAAATATATCTGTAGAATATTTAAAAACAACATACCCAAGAGATATAATATTTGACAACACTCTATATTTCTATATATGATAGTTCTCATCATTTAATATCATAATCCCCTTACTATTCACATAATTCAGATTCTCCATTACAACGTCTCTTCAAGAGATTTCCAAAATGGTAAACAAAGGGAACCTTCCCTCTTATACAACTTATTATTTCTCATACAGGATCAATGCATCACAAAGTATTTTAAGTTTCGTTTATTTTGAAACAACCTTCACCTGTTATAAAAGTTTTATCACTTTTTTGAAAAATAAACAATCAATCAACCAGAGGAAAACAATTATTTTGAAGGTTCACTACCCAAAAAGAGTAGATATATCTTTGAAATGGTTTGTAATGCAGTGATCTAACCCCAGAAGGCCCGAAGCCAATGTCTTATATCAATTAAATTAGAATGATTAAAAGAAATTAAATCCTGAAGGACCAAAGAGTTTAGTAGTCATGGTAAATAAGATACATACATGAGTCTAATATTAAAAATTAATAAACTAATTACAACATAATTTTTTTCTTTTTATAATAATAACATTAGATCATCTTGTATATCCCTGCATATCATTAATAGTAAACTTATTAGATTCTTGCGGTAAAGGAAACATAATATGGGTGAGATTCAATTTTTAGTAAGGGTAAAGTATAGTGTAAGAAATAATGAATCCATAGGAATAAATCAACATGGTAAGGTAAATAACTGAACATATATTCCAAGTAATCAATAGTCTGAAAAGGAAGTGAATAAGAAATAAGGTAAGGTAATTGAAAATTCATTCCATTCAAATAACTAGATAATGAAAAATTAATATGGAAAGGTAATAGACTGAAGAACATTATATTTAATCAATGAAATGAAAATGAAATGTATTCACACATATGTCGATAAAAAATTTAATGGAAATATAACAATTTAAGCTAAATGAGGTAAATTCTTAATTATTGGAAACCATGTTTCCTTGGTACATGGAACTGGTACTGTCAGGACATTTCACAAGATATTTTAGCATATCATGTAGAAACCCATATACTTTACTTATAAATAATATTGAAGGGTTTTTTCCAACTAATTTCATCTCATGAGACTACTGATGTATCAAGGGGATTTCATTAACCAGTCCCCAACCTATAGGGATAACATTAAATAGTCCCAAAACCATGTTTTACATATCCTAATCATCACTCATATCAAAAAAACAATATACCTTCTCCAATATTCCTATTGAATAAAGGACACTTATTTATCAATATTTCTTAAAATAATCAAATGAAATTAAAAGTAAACATCATATGAACAATGATATAAATTTTAGGCAATAATCATATCCATGAAAAATGATATGGATATTTAGGGTAAATTCAATGTCAAATGATCAAAGGAAATTTAATATTTCTATTGGAATAAAAGGAATCATGGAATTGAATGTGAATACTCTCCATAGTTAAATCAATCATAAACCATCCAGCGGAAGATTAAGAACGGAATCAACACAACATATCCCAAGTGGAGTAAAATAAAGGGGTTTTTTCATTGATGAATGGATATAATATAAAAATATATTTTAAAAACATTCTTAATTAAAAATATCCTTTTGTTTTGAAAAACCTTCTTTTTGAAAATAACTTTTTAAAAATTTTTATTTAAAAAGTATCCTTTCAAACATACAAAGGAAGATTCAAATAAATGGTGGCAGATAAAGACATACATGTCATATAAGGTAAAAAGAAGGTTCGTTTTTCATAATAAAAAGGTTAGAAAAATGCCTTGTATGGAAACAGAAAAGAATATTACCTTGAAAAAATTGATAAAAGAGAAAAAGGGTTGAAATTTATTTAATAAATAATTTTGAAAAGGTTATAATAATTTTTAAAAACATTATTTTTAGAAGAAAATAGGTTCTCTAAATAAAGAGAGAATGGATGTCAGGTTTTCTTAAAAATATTTTCTAAACCGTTTTAAGCACCAAAGATTATAAAAATGGAAAAAATAAGTAAATAAGGTCATGAATAACCATAGTAGTGTAAAATGAAAGGTTTTCTTGAAAAATGGTCATAAAATTTCATTCAATTTAATTGAAAGTTCATAAAACTTATTATTAGGGTAAATAATGTTTAAACATTCCAAAGTGTCTCGCACCACTTTGAAACATTTAAAATCATAAGCCTCATGAAAGAATAAAATTAAATTTAAGGTTTAGATACCATGAATATAAAATAACTCATGATATAATATATAAAAATTAATTTTACATAAACCACAAAAAAATAAGTAAGTGGTGAATACAAAATTTATCTCACAGATGTGAAAAGTCAGCTGAAAGTTCCTTACCTTACATTCGATTTGTATAGTGTGTCTTTATATTCATCAATAAAATAACTTTTGTTAATTATTTAATTTCTATAGAATATTTTTAAGTTTATAATTAATTTTATTCAAATAATTACCATGTTGTATAAAACTAATTAAACAATTATGTTTACATCGGGAGTTTTGAATAAATTCAGTTTATGTGTCAAAAACCACTTTGGTTGGTCAAATATGGTCAAATGGGTCATTAAATAAACATATAAATATTATTAATTGAGAAATAATTATCAAATTTATATATAAATTATACCTTTAAAACCAATCATTAAATATGGTTATGAAAAATTAATCAACATTACAATCATGGAGACGGTAGGTCGTAAATACGCATGAGTAACATTGTCATTTTTCAATGATTATTATGGAAATAAGGTATGTAGAATTATTAATTTACATAACTATAATTATATCATAAATAGTATATTATTTAATCAAATTTACTTATATATATAATTATTATGATTTAAAAGGAATCACATCTTGTCGAGGAGGTGGTAGTCCACACGTCCACGAACGACGTTATCAATTTTTAAGTGTGTGAAAGGGTAATAAAGATAATGATATATATTATATTTATAGAAAGGTAATTATGTAATTAATATAATATGTATTTTATCTATTTCACATATACTTAATTAGAATCATCCTTTATACAATCCATGTACCGTGTGAACAAATCACATCGCTTTTATGAGGCAGCAGTCCACACTTCCACAAACGATGTTATCATATTTACAAAAAATGTAAAGTATAAAGATATGTATTGTAAAATAATTAAACAAGATTAAATAAATAATAAATATCAAATATAACATACGTAAATATAGTTTCATCATAATTTCCACAATGAGTGGTGATAAAGGAAAAATGAACAATCATCATTTCGTGAGATGGTAGTTCACCGTACACGTAAATATTATGTTCATTAGCCATTAGATGGAAGTGTTTTAAAGTTTAGATTCAAAAAATATCATAAAAAAATCCTAGTATAATGAGTATACTGATGATATTATATAATCACGAAATAATAAGATTTTAGGGGTTTTGGAATTCAAGTAAAACTAAAAAGCTTGAGGAAGTTTGTTACCTCTAATTCAGATAACTCCTTTTGGTTTTCACAAAAGGTCTTACTTTGATTGATTTATTACCTAAATGAGGATTATAGGGTTATATGAGAGACTTTTATGAGATATTTGGTAAAATATTGGTCGAACCAAAGTGGTTTGAGAGGTGTGAGGATGTGGGAGGAGAGGGGGCCTTTTGTAAGGGAGGAAAAAAAATCACTTGGAATTTTTGAAAAGATGTTAGGTGTATCCATATTTCTACTTAAAAAAAGTCTTAAAAACAAAAAAAAAACTCAATAATTTATTTTTATTGGCCATATAATGTCTATATAATGGGTTTTGGAAAAGTGGATAGGTCATTTGGGTCCTTACGTTAAAGGTTTCGTCCTTTTTAAAACATATTTTTTCTTTAATAATTGTAATTAATTTTAATTACATTCACTGTTATTTTTGGTCAAAAACTAATTTAATATTATTTTATAATATATATTATTATTATTCTAAGTATTGAATCCATTTTTTACCAATTTAAATCACATAAGTGGAAGATATAATTTCAATTTAATCCCTCAAATGGGACGACAAGGCGAGTTTTTAAACTAAAAATATTCGAAAGGTTGTTATGTTTTTATAGTGAAATTTAAAGTGAAATTGATTATAATTACCTAAATTGTATTAATTGATAAAAATATGATATAATATAATATCAAAACCAATTTAAAATATTATTTATCATTTTAAATAATTTATATGAAAAGGTTTTTTTGAATTAAAATTCAGTTTTTTTCATTATTCATTAAAAATGAATCTTCATAAACAAATAAATAAAATTTATCCAAACCAAATTTTTATACTTGAATTTAAAATATTAAGTTTATTTTATCATATATAATACATACTTCAATTTAACATATTCATTCTCACCCATATTAATATTTTTATACTTTATCATCCATATTTATAAATTTAGCTTATTCGCTTTTGTATTTCCTTCCAAAATATTCTTCAACTTATCCCTGATACCTTTGATAGTTGTAACTACCTTTACTATACAAAATTGAAATTGAGATATTGATGAGAGTAGATTATTTTTAGCACTTCTATAATTCTCAGGATTCATCTTATCAACATTTTTAAGGGGATCATTCAAAACATGAGGAGGAAATATATCTATAGAAGATTTAAAAACAACATACCCAAGAGATATAATATTTGACAACACTCTATCTTTCTATATATGATAGTTCTCATCATTTAATATCATAATCCCCTTACTATTCACATAATTCATATTCTCCCTAACAACGTATCATGAAGAAATTTCCAAAAATAGTAAACATAGGGAACCTTCCCTCTTATACAACTTATTATTTCCCATCCAGGATCAATGCATCACTAAGTCTTTTAAGTTTCCTTAATTTTGAAACAACCTTCGCCTATTATAAAAGTTTTATCACTTTTTTGAAAAAGAAAAAATAAAAAAAACAACAGGAAAACAATTATTTACGAGGTTCACTACTCAAAAAGAGTAGTTATATCCTTGAAATGGTTTGGAATGCAGCGACCTAACCCCAGAAGGCTCAAAGCCGTTGTCTTATATCAATTAAATTGGAATGATTAAGTGAAATTAAATCCTGAAGGACCAAAGAGTTTAGTAGTCATGGTAAATAAGATACATACATGAGTCTAATATTAAAAATTAATAAACTAATTACAACATAATTTTTTCTTTTGATAATAATAACATTATTTCATCTAGTATATCCCTGCATATCATTAATAGTAAACTTATTAGATTCCATGGGTAAAGGAAACATAATACGGGGGGAGATTCAATTTTTAGTAAGGGTAAAGTATAGTGTAAGAAATAATGAATCAATAGGAATAAATCAACATGGTATGGTAAATAACTGAACATATATTCCGAGTAATCAATAGGCCGATAAGGAAGTGAATAATCAATAAGGTAAGGTAAATGAAAATTCATTCCATTAAAATAACAAGATAATGAAAAATTAATATGTAAAGGTAATAAATTGAAGAACATTATATTTAATAAATGAAATGAAAATGAAATGTATTCACAAATATGTCGATAAAAAATTTAATGGACAAATAATAATGTAAGCTAAATGAGGTAAGTTCTTCATTATTGGACACCATATTTCCTTGTTACATGGAACTGGTATTATCAAGACATTTCACAAGATAGTTTAGCATATCATGTAGAAACCCATCTACTTTAATTATAAATAAAATTGAAGGGTTGTTTCCATCTAATTTTATATCATGAGACTACTGATGTATCAAGGGGATTTCATTAACCAGTCCCCAACCTATAGGGATGACATTAAATAGTCCCCAAACCATGTTTTACATATCTTAATCATCACTCATATCAAATAAACAATATACCTTCTCAAATATTCCTATTGAATAAAGGACACATATTTATTAATATTTCCTAAAATAATCAAATGAAATTAAAAGTAAAAATAATATGAAAAATGATATAAATTTCAGGAAATAATCCTATCCAAGAATAATGATATGGATATTTAGGGTAAATTCAATGTCAAATGATCAAAGGAAATTTAATATTTCAATTGGAATAAAAGGAATCATTGAATTGAATGTAAATACTGTCCTTGGTTAAATCAATCATAAACCATCCAGCGGAATATTAAGGACGATATCAATACCAAAAAACCCATTTGGAGTAAAATAAAGGGGTTTTGTCATTGATGAATTGATATAATATAAAAATATCTTTTAAAAACATTCTTAAGGAAAAATATCCTTTTGTTTTGAAAAACAATTTTTTTGAAAATAACTTTTTAAAAAAAATTATTTAAAAAGTATCCTTTCAAACGTACAAAGGAAGATTCAAATAAATGGTGTCACATAAATCCATAAATGTCATATAAGGTAAAAATAAGGTTCATTTTTCATATGAAAAAGGTTAGAAAAATTCCTTCTATGGAAAGAGAAAAGAAGATTACCTTGAAAAAATTGATAAAAGACAAAAAGAGTGGAAATTTATTTAATAAATCATTTTGAAATGGTTAAAATATTTTTTAAAAACATTTTAATAAAACATTATTTTTAGAATAAAATAGGTTCTCTAACTAAATAGAGAAAAGAAATCAGGTTTTCTTAAAAATATTTTCTAAAACATTTTAATTACCAATGATTATAAAAATGGAAAAAATAATTAAATAAGGCCATGAATAACCAAAGTAGTGTAAAATGAATGTTTTTCATGAATAATGGTCATAAAATTTCATTTAATTGAACTTAAAGTTCATAAAACATATTATTAGGGTAAATAATGTTTAAACATTCCAAAGTTTCTCGAACCACTTTGCATCATTTAGAATCATAATCCTCGTGAAGGAATAAAATTAAATTTAAGGTTTAGATACCATGAAGATAAAATAACTCAATATATAATATATAAAAATTAATTGTACATACACCACAAAAAAAGAAGTAAGTGGTGAATACAACATTTATCTCACAGATGTGAAAAGTCAGATGAAAGTTTTTTACCTTACATTTGATTTGTCTAGTGTGTCTTTATATTCACGAATAAAATAACTTTTGTTAATTATTTAATTTCTATAGAATATTTTTATGTTTATAATTACTTTTATTCCAATTATTACCATGTTTTATAAAACTAATTAAACAATTAAGTTTACATCGTGTGTTTTGACCAAATTCAGTTTATGTGTCAAAAACCACTTTGGTTGGTCAAATATGGTCAAATGGGTCATTAAATAAACATATAAATATTATTAATTGAGAAATAATTATCAAATTTATACATAAATTATACCTTTAAAACCAATCATTAAATATGGTTATGAAAAATGAATCAACATTACAATCATGGAGACTGTAGGTCGTACATACGCATGAGTAACATTTTCATTTTTCAATGATTATTATGGAAAGAAGGTATGTAGAATTATTAATATACATAAATATAATTATATCATAAATAAAATATTATTTAATAACATTTACTTATATATATAATTATTATGATTTAAAAGGAATCACATCATGTTGAGGAGGCGGTAGTCCACACATCCACGAACGACATTATCAATTTTTAAGTGTGTGAAAGGGTAATAAAGATAATGATATATATTATATTTATAGAAAGGTAATTATGTAATTAATATAATATATATTTTATATATTTCACATATATAAAATTAGAATCATCCTTTATACATTCCATGTATCGTGTGAAGGAATCACATCGCTTTTATGAGGCAGTAGTCCACACTTCCACAAACAATGTTATCATATTTACAAAAAATATAAAGTATAAATATATGTATTGTAAAATAATTAAACAAGATTAAATACATAATAAATATCAAATATAACATACATAAATATAGTTTAATCATAATTTCCACAATGAGTGGTGATAAAGGAAAAATGAACAATCATCATTTCATGAGGCGGTAGTTCACTGTACACGTAAATATTATGTTCATTAGCCATTAGATAGAAGTGTTTGTAAGTTTAGATTCAAAAAATATCATTAAAAATTCCTAGTATATTGAGTATACTGATTTTATTATATAATCATAAAATAATAATATTTTAGGGGTTTTTGAATTGAAGTAAAACTAAAAAACTTGAGAAAGTTTATGACCTTTAATTCAGATAACTCCTTTTGGTTTTCACAAAAGGTCTTACTTAGATTAATTTATTACCTAAATGAGGATTATAGGGTTATATGAGAGACTTTTATGAGATATTTGGTAAGATATTGGTGGATCCAAAGTGGTTTGAGTTGTGTGAGGATGTGGGAAGAGAGGGGGCCTTTTGTAGGGAGGAAAAAGAATCACTTGGTATTTTTGAAAAGATATTAGGTGTATCAATATTTCAACTTAAAAAAAGTCATAAAGACCCGAAAAACTAAATAATTGATTTTTATTGGCCATATAATGTATATATAATGGGTTTTGGACAAGTGGATAGGTCATTTGGGTCCTTACGTTAAAGGTTTAATCCTTTTTAAAACATATTTTTTCCTTAATAATTGCAATTAATTTTAATTACATTCACTATTATTTTTTGTCAAAAACTAATTTAAAATTATTATAAATATATATTATTATTCTAAATATAGAATCCATTTTTACAAATTTAAATCACATAAGTGGAAGATATTAATTTCAATTTAATCCTTCAAATGGGACGACAAGTTGAGTTTTTAAACTAAAAATGTTCAAAAGGTTGTTATGTTTTTATAGTGAAATTTAAAGTGAAATTGATTCTAATTACCTAAATTGTATTAATTGATAAAAATATGATATAATAAAACATTAAAACCAATTTAAAATATGATTTATCATTATAAATAAATTATATAAAAAAGTTGTTTTGAATTAAAATTCAGTTTTTTTCATTATTCAATAAAAATGAATCTTCATAGACAAATACATAAAATTTACCCTAACCTAATTTTTATACATAAATTTAAAATATTAAGTTTATTTTCTCATATATAATCCATAAAATTTTCAAAAATTTAATTTAAAATTGGTTCTCCATTAAAATGTGGTAAAAAATATTTAATAAAAATATAAGTTTTATATGTACAATTTTGGGGGTTTCTTATCTTTTTCTAATAAAATATATTTTATGAATATAAAAAATTTGATAGAATATAAAATAAATATATTAAATTAAAATCAATGAATAATTGTAATTAATTTAATTTATTAAGATAAAATATCTTTGTTCACAAAAAAATAGTTTTCTTTACAAATATTTTTTTATATTCAATTGGTTCTTATATTCATTTCTAAAGAATTTTTAACTAATGAATTCGTATTATATTTTTTAAGCTATATATTTTCATAATTTATTTAATAATATTCATTATATATAGTTTATATCTTATTATATTAAATAATAATATTTTAATAATATATTGTTGTTTGGAAAAACTCGGTGTTGCATGTAATGAAAACCATTGATGAAACTTTTTATTCTGTGCAACGTGCGGTAACTCAGTTTCATGTGCATGAAAATTTATATAATGTATTCAATTTATTTATAATATTAAATATATTATAAATACATGGGATATTATATTCCTTTATGTGCTTGGTGTTGCATGTCATACACGCTATCAAAAACAAGTTACTATTTTAAAATATTCAGGGTGTTACATTTTCCCCACCTTAAATAAATTGTCTCCTTAAAATTTAAACTCAATCTTGGTGATAAATTGTTTAATATTTACTATTTTTTAAATCCCACACCATGATAATCTTTCATAAAACATCCTATAGAAAAGAGAGAATGATAATTACAAAGGTCACATTGACTAACATATAACTGGGTCTCTAAGTTCGAGGATATTAGTGAAAAATAGAGATACATACTTGGTGTAAAAGTGTACGTATTTATAGGAAGTTATTGAGGTCATCGATCACAAACAAGTGAATTATCAATAGAATGTTAAGGGCCATAAATACATAAATCTGTGATGATTTAGAAGAGAATAAGTTCAATTAAAATTAAGGTATTATGATTTTTTTTATAATTTATTTTAATAATGTTGGGTAATTATTTTATAGCCTATGTATACTTACTTGATATATTTATATAAACACCATTTCATTTTTTGGTTATGCTTCGATAAATTTTCAAATTTATACAAAAAAATAATTTTGTATCCTGAAGAACTGAAATACATTTCTAAAGGATCTTAAGGCCCATAAAAGATTGAAAAGTTTAACTATTTTTCTCCTACTATTTTCAAACACTAATATGGTTAATACATTAATATCTAAACCATAAAAGTTACACTACAGGTTCATCGTTAATATTTATTCATTAAATTTTTCACCTAAAAACTATGACATTTTTACCAGGACATTGCATAGGTCATTGTTTGGAATTAAACCCTTTTAGTATTTTGGCAATTGGTTCCAGTCCCATGGACTTTCAGGAATTGATTGGTTTTCATCCAACATACATTTTGTCCATTTCTAAAAATATCTTAATACAATTTCAAAAATAAACATGGTGTAAATAATTGAAATAAGGTTAATAACTAAATATCCTTTTAACTAAGGTTTTAAATACAATCTTTATGAATAAATACATTATCTATTTATTTCCAAATAGGTCCTTCCTTAGTATAGGTCTTATCTATAATATCATTTATAGGATTTGTAAATCACGAAAAATTATCTTCAATCTAAAACACCTTATGTTTAACCTAGGTTATTCATTATCCAAATTATTCATAGTGGTTTTTAAAGAATATTTGAATTTTTCCTAAGTGTATCCCCCAGAAGTGTCAAACCATGTTCGTAGTAATGCCCGTTGTCGTGTACTAATTTACATTGAGTTAGGTTAGACACACCTTGTTAGCATTGTTACTCCTAGGTACATATGTTCCAGAACCATAACCACTTTTAGTATCCAGACAATGATACATTTTTAGGAAAACTATATAATCTATTTCTAATCGAAACTTTAGGATATTATTATATACTTATCCTCAAATTATGCATTAGGGTTATGTTGTATATTTTATATTTTCCCAAATCTAGTTCCCAATGTTGCTACTAAAATTAATTTGATAACAACAGTAGAAACATAACCCTAGAATTCCCAGACCTTGTGTCTTCTATCAATCACATTGGCATGATTATAAGGAACAAAATCATAAATAATATATGAGTTTAGTAGTCTTGGTAAACCATATACATACATAAGTCTTGTATTACAAATAAATACACTATTTACAACATAATTTTTTTCATTCATGGATAATAACATAATTACTTCTAGTATATCCATACATATATTTAATAGTAAGATTCTTGTATTCCTAGGGAAAATAAACATAATAAGGATGAGATTAAATTATTGGTAAGGGTAAAGTACCATATAAGAAATAATGAATCAATATGAATAAATCAACATGTCAAGGTAAATAAATGAAAAAACATTTCATGTAATTGAGAGTCTGAAAATAAAGTGAATAAGAAACGAGTTAGGGTAAATTAAGACACATGACATTAAAATAACTAGATAAAGAATAATCAACATGTCAAGGTAAGAAACTAAAACACATGAAATTTAATCAATGAACTCAGAATGAAATGTATCTATAGATATGTCGATGAAAAATCTTATGGATAAATAATAATTGAAGATAAATGGTGGAAATGATTAATTATTGGATTCTATGTTTCCTAGGTAGATGGAACAAGTACCATCAATACATTTCATAAGATAGTTTAGCATATCGGGTAGAAACCCATATATTCAACATGGAAACACACTTGAAGGGTTTGTCACCAAATAATTCCATCTCATGGGACTATCGATGCATTGAGGGTATTTCATTAACTGGCCCCCAACCTTTTGGGCTTACCTTAAACGGTCCCTAACCCATGTCTTATATGTCTTAATCATTACTCATATTGAATAAACAATATGAATTATCAAATATTAATATTGAATAAAAGATACATATTTATCAATATTTTCATAAATAAAAAAATAACTTTCATAGTAAACACCATATAAAACAATATGGTTTAGGAAATAATCATATCCATGAAAAATGATATAGATATTTAGGGGAAATTCAATATTAAATGATCATAGGAAATTGAATATTTCAAGGGGAATAAGAGGAATCAAGGAAGTGAATGTGAATATTATCCTTCTCCAAATCAATCATAAACCATCTAATGTAATTTTATGTATTGTATCAATATAACATATCCTAAATGGAGTAAAATATATGGTTTTTGTTATTGATGAATGAAAATAATATAAAAATATCTTTTAAAAAAATTATGAAGGAAAGTATCTTTTTGTTTTGAAAAAAAATTCTTTGAAAATCACTTTTGAAAAAATATTCTTTAAAAATTAACCTTTTAAACATAAAAAGGAGGCTAAAAATAAATAATAGTTTGTAAATCCGTAAATGTCATATGAGGTAAAGATAATATTTCTTTTGTATGATAAAAAGGTTAAAAAATGGCTTATTCAGAAAGAGGAAATAAGATTCTTTTGAAAACATTGGTAAAAGGAAAAAAGGGTAGAAATATTTTTATGAAATAATTAAAAAATTGTTAATTTTTTTAGAAAACATTTTAATAAAAAATTATTTTTATAAGAAAACAAGTTCTCCGACTAAAAATATAATTGAAGTAAGGTTTTCTTAAAAAAAATTTCTAAAACATTTTAATTAAAAACCGGTGGGAAAATGGTAACAATACTTAAAAAATGCCATGAATAACAAGAGGAGAGGAAAATGAAAATTTTTATTGAACAATGATCATACAATTTCCATTAATGTAAATTAATTTTCATTAAAATTATTATTGAGGAAAATAAAATTTAAGTATTCCAAAGTGTCCCATAACACTTTGAAAAATTTTACATCATTAGCCTTATGAAGGATTAAAATTAAATGAAAAGTTTAAATACCATGAAGATAAAATAACTCATGATATTTTATATCAAAATTGACAGTAGATACACCCTAGAAAATGGATTTAGTGGTGAATATGATGTTTTTTCTACATAAGTAAAAAAGTGAGATGAAAATACCATACCTTGCATACGATTTGTCTCATGTGTCTTTATATTCCATAATAAAAAAACTATTTTAATTATTTAAGTAATTTATAACCTATTTTTATGTTTATAATTACTTTTATTTCACTTATTAACATGTTTTATTCAACTACTCAAATAATTAAGTTTACATCAGGTGTTTTGACCAATTCGATTTAAGTGTCAAAAAAAACATTGGTAGGTCAACTAAAGTCAAAGAGATCATTAAATAAACATATAAATAATAATAATAATTACATAATTATCATATTTATTCATAAATTATATTTTTAAAAGAAATAATTAAATATTGTTTTTATGAATGAATCAATGTTATAATCATTGTGATGGTAGGCCGTATGTACACATGAGTTACATTCTCATTTTCCAATGATCATTATGGAAAGAATATAAGTAGAATTACATCTTTACTAAATTATAATTATATCTTAAATACTATATTATTTAATCATATATACTTATATAAATATTATTTTTATTTAAAAGGAATCACATCATCTCGAGGAGGCGGTAATCCACACATCCACAAACAACGTTATCACTTATTAAGTGCGTTAAAGGGTAACAAATAAAATGATATATATTATCTTTCCATAAAGGTAATTATTTAATGAATATAATATAGATTTTTTCAATGTAAAATATTTTTAATTAGGTTATCCTTTACACATTCAATGTATTATGTGAATGAAACACACCACTTTTAGAAGGAGGTGGTCCATACTTCCACAAACGATGTTATCACATTTTAAAAAACGGAAAGTATAAATATATGTGTTGTAAAATAACTATAAAAGATTAAATAAATAAAAAATATCATATATAACATATATAAACATATTTTCTATCATAATTTCCACTATGAGAGGCGGTAAAGAAAAAATGAACAATCATCATTTTGTGAGAGGTAGATCAACGTACACGTAAATAATATATTCATTACCTATTAAATGAAAGTGTAAGTGTAGGTAGAAAACATATCATAAAAGAAAATATTATACTAAGGATAAATATTCTATTATATAATCATTGAATAATAAGATTTTAGGGATTGGACAGTTGAAATAATACTAAAAATCTTGAGGAAGTTTGTTACCTCTTATTAGGCTAAATCCTTTTGGTTTTCCGCAAAGGGATTTATTGGACTGATATCTGCCCAAGGTGAGCCTTCTATGGTGAGGGTATGGGTGTTTAGGATATATTTGGTCAGATATTGGTATAGAAAAAGAGGGTTGAGGGTTGTTAGGAAGTGGTAGGATATGATGCATTTTATAAGGGTAGAAAATGACTCATTTTTTTTTTAAAACAATTTAGGTGTACCCACGTTTTGCCTAAAAAAAGTTGTCAATAACCAAATAAACACTATATTGGAAGGTTTAGGGCCCAAATATAGCCATAAAATGGGTGTTGGACAAGGGTATAGGTCATTTGAGCCCTTAAGTTAAAATTTTAGTCCTTCTTTAAACTTAATTTTGCCTTAATAATTATAAATAATTTTAATTAATTTCTCCAATAATTTTGGTAAAAGATTATGTTGATATTAGTATAAATTTTAAATTTTTATTATTCCAAATATGGAATTAATTTTTATAAATTCCAATCACAAAATTGGTAGAAATTAATTTAAATTTAATCCTGCAGACGGGATGACAATGCGAGTTTTTAAAGTAAAAACATCCTAAAGTTTGTTGTGTTTCTATAGTCAATTTCAAAGTTAAATTTATTAAAATGACCTAAATTGGATTAATTGACACAAATATGATCTAATTAAACATTAATAACCATTTAAAATATTCTTTAAAATTATAAATGAATTTTATAAAAAGAAGTTTTGAATTAAAATTCATTATTTTTCATTATTCATTGAAAAATGAAGCTTCACAGAAAAATATCAAAAATTTACCCTAAACTAATTTTTATTCTTTGATTTAAAATATTATGTTTATTTTTCCATATATAATCCATAAAAGTTCCAAAAATTGAATTTAAAATGGGTTCACTATTTAAAGGCGGTAAAAATGCCTTAATAAAAATATAGGTTTTTATGTGTAAAATTGGGTGTATTCTTATATTTTTATTATCTAATCTATTGTATGAATATAAAAAATATTTTAATAAATATATAATATATATATTACATTAATTTCTCTCACTAATTTTAATTAATTTAACTTATTAGGGAAAAATAGCTTTTTGGAGCATATAAATTTTTTTCAATAAAAATATGCTTCTTATATTAAATTGGTTATTATATTCATTTTCAATTAATTTGTAACTAATGAATTAATATTTTATTTTTGTAAGACATATATTTCCATAAGTTATTTAGTACTATTCATAATATCTATTTTATATCTTATTATATTAAATAATAATATTTTAATAATAGATTATTGTTCGGTAAAACTCAGCCCTGCTTGTAATGAAAGTCATTAAAGAAACTTGTTATTGAGTTTGACATATGATAACTCAGTATAATGTGTATTTCGAGCTATAGAATATATATAATTTATTTAAAATTGTAAATTTATTATAAATACTTTTAATATTTGATTCCCTTATACACCTTGTTTTGCCTGTTATACATGCTATTGAATATAAGTAACTCTTACAATTTTTGGGGTGTTATATGGAAACAATATGACACCACAAAATCATAAAGATAAGAAATCTTTATTTGTGGATAAAAACAAGTGGGTGTGTAGCCCTATGATCAATATAATAGTGCATGTGATTTTTCTAGAATTAATGGTGCAAAATAATTTTTTGTAACAATGAAACCTTAACCAATTGGTTAAAAAAACGTTATTGTGATTATTTATCAACTTATACTTATATAGCCATCAAAACAAACTTCTTCAATTTACTACCCATAATTTGGTAAAAACTACAATTTCTGACTTTATATAAAAACCCAGTCTATTGTCTTAGTCTGATTCCTCTATCTGATACCTCAGTTCTAAAACTAGATAGGAAATTATACCCTGGAAACAATTTTGAACTACTTAATATTTTCATAGAATGGTATTTCCAATGACTCTAACCAATCTGGTAACTCTTTCCATTATTATTAATTATTATTATATTTGGTAAAAAACTTTAGGATATCTCATTCCAGAAACTTATTCTCTCCTCTGAAACATTCAACGCTCTCTCTTTAATTTTTCTCGTGATCAGTGTAAGAGTCAGAAAATAAAATGTACTTTCTTCTATTTATAGGAAGGCCAAAAGTGGTTTTAGAGAGAATCTAAAATATTTTCCAGCTCAACCAAATTTCCTAAACTTGTATTTCATTTTCAGTTCAACTTTATCTTTGAATTATTTAGTGCTTCTCAACTCTTCTATATTATTTTGAAACCTTCACAAATATTCTCAGAACATCAACTAGATTCAAACATTCTAAACATTCTCTAGTCTGATACCAAGTTCATTCTAATGCAGTTCTTTATTACAATGAAAACATATAGGAACTAAATACATTTCATTATTATTCTCCATACTAGCTGAAAAAAGGAATGAATTCTCACTCTAATGATTCGCATTGATAAATATTATTCAATATCTTTTTCTATAAACACAGTTTCATCTTATAAATATTCCTACACCCCATTGGAAATATTCAAAAATAACTTTAATACTTCCTTGAAAAATCTTTTTCAATAACTTTAAAACCCCCTTTGAAAAACACTTCCACAAAACTCTTCAAAAAAAATATTTTTTATTTTCCTTTAGACTGGTGATAATGAGTCTGGGGAAGTACATTTTCCAATGATTTATCAGTGTCATCCATCATCTAATGGATCAATCTCTGTCTCGTTTTGATGAATCACTATTGAGAATTTTTTTCATTTGATGGATCAATCACTATCTCATTTTTATGAATCGGTTTCAAGAATTGTCTGATAAATCAGTATCAGTGCCAATCCGTTGAGTCCGAACAACTTTTTGTTCAATTAATCTTGATAAACTTATAAAATAGAATTCTTTCTCTCTTGAACTAATTTAATAACAACATAACCTAATGAAAAGGTTTTACTAAATTAGTTATCTTTATTTGATTGATTTATCCCAAAAAATCCATATTATCTTATTCATTATCCCAAAAAACTGCTTTCTTAAAAATTATTTCTCTAATGAGTTAGTGGCACACTATGTTTGATGGATCGATCCATCAGTGCTTTAGAAATACATCAACTTCAATAATATTCAAATTCCCATTTTCAACCCATTTCTGCATCTCGTAATTCTCACACTGATGAACTGAGACTATAAGACTTCAAATTCATATAGTTTCTTCTTATAAAAACTCCTGGTTTTAATCATGAATTCATCATGAAATTGGAATTTTTTAGGATCGGTAAAGCATCATCTAAATTAAATTTGCAAGTTTCTATGAATTTCCATCCTTTTATCACCTTTTGTATTTCCATAGAAATCTCAATCTGATTGGCACCACTTAGAATGGACAAACAAACATTCTCCTATTTCTTTCATAAGTATTGCATCACAAGTTTCTTAGGAAACTCATGATATTTTAGAATTAATTGAGTATCAAAGAATTGTCAGATTTAGTATGGATACATTCAGACTATGATAAATTTCCTTATACCAATTGAAACATTATTTCTAGATACAAGGATATTCCTAAAATGAACTTCATCCAAAAAACATATTCAGAATAGAAAACCAAACTAATGAACTTTCTTATCAATATTTCTTCTAATATTCTAATTGTGATTCCCCATTTTCCCCCAAAAAAAACGTACAATTTGAATTTATTTCTATATAATGATATAAAAATATAAAATAATCAACACAGACATATTTTAGTATCCAAAAAAACATCCAGACATCCTGGTCCCAACAGTTCTTTCTTGAAGTTAATAAAGGAGAGAAAGTGCTTGAATTTCCATGATTTTATGTTTTTTGTGTCCTCAAGGCCATCTATAGAAGTTTTTATGATCAGTTTTAAAATTTGATATTTAGGTTGATCCGTTTGAGGATGGATTGTGTTGTTTGTTTTGGATACCTTTCCTAGTTGGTTGGGAACATATCCTTGGATCTTAGACCATTGTAGCTAATTTTTGTGGATATTTCCCCCCTTTTTTGGGATGTTTTTTGTTGGAGGTTCTCTTTGGTAAATTTTAATGGATGGTTTGAATGCTGGTTTATGGAGTTTCTTATTCCATTGTGCAATGGTTCCCCTCTCCCCCACCACCTATAGTGTTTTGTGGATGGGTTATGAGTGTTATTTTATTTTGATAAATTGTTTGGAAAAATCTCACTTGGTAATCATGGGTTTCACTCGTCTTTTTGGTTGAGAATAGTGGTGCTCATTTTTTGGAATTTAGAGAGTAATTTGGGTGCATGATTGGATATATAGGGTTTGTGATTTTCTATTTTAATGTGGTATACTAACTAGTGTCTGGTTGTGGGCCATTTGTGGGATGAACTCTATGAGGTTGATCCAGTGTTGACCCTAAGTTATCCATGACAGTTGTGACATAAGGTGATATGTCATGTAATTATTTTGAGGTTCCTTTTGGTTTTTCTATCTTTTATTGAGTTTGAAAACTCTTGTGGTTGAGAGCGTGTTTGTATCATAATTTATTTGTTGTTCGAGGATACACTCTTGGTAGTAGCTCTTTTTGACCACCATGATAGATGAATTCTAAATGGCGGGGATAAAATGTTAGGTATCCAATGCTTTGTAGGATTTTTTTTATTTGTGGTTCTTGCTCATGTTGTGATTGGAGACATTTGGTGATCTTTTGGTTGATCTGTTTAATCATTTTGAGGATTTTAGTTGTTAGTTTTGAGGTTTTTCAATCTTGAGCAGTTCTTTTAGTTACGTCCCTTTTTGAAATTTCTAATCTATATCATTTATTTTTTGACCAATAAATTTTTGGGAAAAAGTGGTATGGTATAATGTTTTTGACACTCAATGTTTCACCGTTTTGTTTATTTCATGTATTTTTATCCTTCCCTAAGTGGTGTTGATTTTTAGTTTGTTGTGGTCTGAAAATTAATGTTTTAAAGTCCATTTTGGTAGGATAAAAACTAGCCAACATGATTAGGAGTGACTGCATGGTTCCCATGTGGTTTGTGATAGATACATTTTTATTCACCTTTATAGTTTTCCAAACCATATGGGGAATCCCTAAGATACCATTCAGGGGCTTGGGGTGGTTCTAGGATAAGGTATATAATTTTTACAAAAAATGAGGCCTCTAATGGGAAACCATGAGAGAGGTGCCGAGCCTAGGAAGTGGAAAGTTTATGGTTGTCGCACAGTTTGGAAAACCATGAGGTGAAACCATGAGGCCTACCTAGGAGATTAAATTTTAGGTTTTCCCCAAAATTCACCTGTTAGTTTTAAGGGGTTTCACCCCCATTTCTCCCCCTACATATTGGCCGACCCTTGGGAGATCTTGCGGGAGTTCCAAACTCTGCTACATTGGATTATTTCCCTTCCTTTAAGGATATCTTATAGGTTTGAGGTGATTTAGTCCTCCATTTACCTCATTATTCCTCTTCCCTCCCTTCTATCTTGGATTTGTCTTCCCCCATGAACCCTATTTATTATATGGATAGATTTTAGGGTAGCGAGTCGATCTAAGGATACATATTTTGGTGTCAATGGGTTGTATACACCATTTTTATGTCTTGTGGATGTAGTCTCAATTGAAGGTGATGAGTTTTGAATCATTTCAACTTGGATTTGTTCTCTTAGAGTGAGGTGTAAATATTTGATTATTTCATTCTATAATTCTAATCATGATTTCACTTTATAAATTATATATTTATGAAAGTATGAGTATATGTAATAGTTTTTTGGCATTTTAAAACCATTTATTTTGTTTTGAGATTGTTATAATTGGGTTTTATTCTAATTTCCTTAATTTAATGTTTTAAATAGAATGTTTAAGGATTTTTAGCCTTTTTGAAAAATTCCTGTATGGATTTTGAAACGGGTTCCATGTCGTGAAATGGTTTTTAGCCCAATTTTTGGTTTTAATGAGTTAAAATTAGGTTTTAAAGGGAATTTAGGTTTTAATTGAGGCATTTAACTTAAAATGGTTTGATAAAGGGGGTTCATTGTGTGTTCCAAATGGTGATATAAAATGTGTGCATGGTTTACCCCTTGTGAAATTCAATGGTGGATTGTTTCAAATAGATTCATAGAAATAGTTGCCCTTATGGATTTTTTTTGGTTTTGAAAGAGGAAGTCCCTTATTATAAGGTATGCTTAAAGTGTTTTAAATGGAATAAGTGATTTAATTGAACCTATTAAATTGTTTTAAGTTCTTTTTTATGAAAGGTCTAATGGAAATAGAGAAAAATGGCAATGTTGTCAAATTTTAAAGGAAGAGAACCCTTATATAATGGAGACTTTGAAATGTTTTAAATTATTTTGTGCTTTTCATAATTTTTTCAAGTGGTGTTTGGAATGTATTTTATGGAATAAGAAAGTGCTATTATTTTGAGTCGGTTTTTGGTGTTTAATGTCTGGTTTGGAATTATGGTTTTTAATTAGTGTGTGTTGATGACACCCCTTGATTTCTTCTTTCTTGTTTACCCCTTGTGTGGGTACGTGATCAATATGTGATCTTTTTTTATCCCATTACATGGGAATGTTATTGATATGCCTTAAGTACAAGATATTTGTGGATATAGGGTTTCACATTATTGGGTGATAAGAGTGAGGGTAGTTATGGTTATAACTTGTATGTAGTCTTGGATTATTTGAATCTATGTCTCACTTTCTTATTGGTCATGGAATTTCAGGTCCTAAGTGGAAGACATAGCTTGTTCCTATAATTGGTTCACACACCACTAGATTCATACATACTGTGCTAATAACAAGGTCTATTTTGGGGTTATACATGGTAATGAGGCTTCTATAATCTAATTGGAAGACTGACATTTGAACTTTATCACATTCCAGTAGTTGGTTTAGGAGTGGTATAATAATAAATGGTTAAGTTCTTAGCATGATAAGTACATTTGGTAGATCCCATGACACATTCAATAGGTTTTTTTTCTTACTGATTAATGGTAATTTTATCTAGTTATTTTTCTCATCATTTTCCACGTTTTCATTATTATGTAACTTTATTTTTTGTTTCTTGTAATGAATTGTTACATGCTTGTGATTTATGGTGTCTGCTTGACATGTTTAACCATTGTAGGTGTTGAGTTGTATTCCCTAGAAAATTATTTTTGAAATATGTTGTTAAAAATTATTTTGGATTCAATGACTCGTATGTGTGAGTGATTTAAATGGATATCAAAATTGGTGTTTGGATTTATAAATGGATTTATCTAGTTAAACACTTTTAAATGGTTTCTATTTCATTTTAATAAAAAAATTGTTTGTTTTTAAGAAATAGTAATGTGTGTGTGTGGTTTAGAAATAACATTAGCTAGTGTCTTTGTTTTCAAATTGTGTGTGGTTAGTTTTGGAAAGAAAAGTGAATGGTTTTTTAGGGTGATGATGGGAATGATTGGTTTTTCATACATGTTATATTTGAAAAGATTATTTTATAGTTTATTTTCAAACTATCATTAATGAATTTCCTTATGAAACATACTTCATAGTTTCAGCAGGTTCTGGTGACCTATTAGGCTTGTTAGATCAAACTGTTATATTCTTTATTACATGTCCTCAGTTGGAAGCATTTTTTTCATGGATGACATGGGATGAGTTGTGTGGTGGTGAGAATACATGGGTTACATGGAGTTGGTTTGGGCTTAGATCAAGTTGGTTTATTTATGTTTCAGTTTTGGTTAGTGTTTAATATCTCCTAACCAGATGTATCTTTGTATTTTTTGATTTTGATAATGCATATTCAAATGGTTTGGATCTTTGTAGTTGGTTATGACCTTTTTGGAATGTTTACTAGTTTTTTGTGATATTGTATTTAAATATTCTACTATTTTTTCTTTGTTTTGGAGAAAATAATTCCCAACGGAGTTCTTGTTATGCCTAGGTCCTTTTAGCCAACCGATGGGGATTGAGAACACCCTTTGAGCCTTGTGAAGGGCTGGGTGGGGTGTCAGGTGGGATGATATCTTGGTAATATCATAAAACTACTAGGTTCACTACCCTTATATTTATTATAGATATTTCACTACCTCCCTAAGGTTAATACATTTCTTCTCTCTTTTTCTCACTTCTTCAAGAAAGGAAAACACCTTGTAATATAAGACAATATAAAACAATATCATTTTTTAAAGATGCACCGAGAATAGATAAGTGCTATTTGATCCTTACATGATACTCCTTAATAGTGTAGCTATAAAAATCACTATAACATCAAAATAAACTCCCATGAGTCATCATGGAATATCCACCTTCCTTTATTGGGAAAACCATTATAGATAATCAATTATTTCTCCAATATCCATTATGGAATTATTCTCTCATATTCTTAGATATATAAACAATTATGTCTATGCTTCCATTTCATACGTAAGGAGGAGAGAGCTAAGGTAGGAGCTCAGAGGTATCTCTACAAGGATGGACCAAAAGTGGCTGCTGATTGGAGACTTCAACACTGTTCTAACCCCGGAGGAAAAAAATGGAGCATATTTTAATAGAGTTCCTGCTTCTGAATTTGCTGAATGTATTGATTTTTGCAATCTTGATTAGGTTGCAATTGCTGGTGATGCTTTCACATGGTTTAGGTACACCGGGGAAGGGAAACAAGCGAGCAAGCTGGATAGATGCTTTGTCCGTTTTGATGATCGGGTCGCAGTGCATGGGGTCTCTGGATTTACACTGCCGAATCACCACTCTGATCACAACCCGATTGTTGTGGATGTTGAGAATCAGGTGGCAAGGTCAGCACCTATCCCGTTTCGTTTCAACAACGGATGGCTTGTAATGCCAGGTTGCAGGGAACTTGTGATTGAAGCATGGAAGCTGGACACAATTGGAATCCCACTGTACAGAATGGATGCCAAACTGAAGCATCTGAAGGAACTGCTAAGGGAATGGAGCAGGGATTCCTTCTCAAAGATTGATGAGAAGATCCAGAGAGCAGAGGATGATTTGGCTAGATTTCAGATTAATCAGGGGCAGCAGGCGAGGGTCTCACGAGAGGAAATTTCCGCCCACAACAATCTTGATGACCTTCTCATGGTTAAAGAAAGGCTGGCCAGGAATCAATTGAATGTGCGGTGGCTCAAAGACGGGGACAGGAACTCCAAATTCTTCAATAGATTTCACAAGGAGAAGAAGGTACGGGGAGGGATAAAGGTGATCAGCATTGATGGGCGTATTTACACAGAGGAGCACGACAGTGCAGTGGCTGTGGTTGAGTATTTTAAAGGCATTTACTCTGACAACGGGCAGTCCAGCATTCACAACATGGTGGGCAATATCAGTCCCTGTATTGATGATCAGTTAAATCAGTGTCTCACTGCTGCCCCAGGTAAGGAGGAGATAAGGTCTGCCCTCCTCTCGCTCAACTTGGAGAGTGCCCCGGGCCCTGATGGGTTTACAAATAAGTTTTTCATGTTTTACGGGGACATCTTGCAGAATGATTTAGAGCTGGCTATGAAGGACTTCTTATCTCATTGTTACAAGCCACTTGGGATGAACTCATGCTTTATTACACTCATCCCCAAGAAAAAGAATACCCTTGACATCAGGGACTTCAGGACAGTGGCTTTTGGGAATACAATACCCAAACTTATTAGTAAGATCTTGGTGAGAAGGATGGGTGGGCTGGTTGATGGAATGATCACTATGAATCAATTTGGATTTGTCCCTGGGAGGAGCATCCAGAAATGCCTATTCATGGCCTCTGAGAGTGTTAACCTCCTAAGAAGGGCTTCAAAGGAGGGGAAATTTGCGATTAAGATTGACATTTCTAAGGCTTTTGACACATTGAAATGGGATTTTCTCTTGGATGTCCTCAGGCGGTATGAATTTTCCTCAGGCTTTGTGAACATGATCCGCATAATTCTCAATTCTGCAAGGCTATCAATTCTGGTGAATGGGGTCCCGAGGGGCTTCTTTCCTTGCACCAGGGGGGTGAGGCAAGGGGATCCACTTTCTGGAATTATTTTTGCGCTTGCGGAAGATTATTTAAGTAGGTGCATCAATGATATTTGTCATATGGGATGGTACATGCAGATCAGAGCTGGCCTGAATGGGAGGGTTCCCTCCCATCTTTTTTATGTGGATGACATCTTATTATTTGGACAAGATTCAAGGAGAACCATACAATCAATCAAGGCCCTCTTCAGTCATTATGAAGAGGTGGCGGGTCAGGCCATAAGCTGGGATAAATCCTCGATTGTTTTTAGGAATGGGGTTCCGGTTGGCAAAAAGAACAGGATTGTAAGGTATCTCGGGGTGAGGCGGGGAGCAGTCCCTTTCCAATACCTTGGGGTCCCACTGTTTTGGGGAAGGGTGAAAAGGCAGTATTTGGAGGGCATATCTGCTGGCATCACGCGGCAGCTGGCCAGCTGGAAGGGGAAGGCTATGTCACTAGATGGAAGGGTCTGCTTGGTGAATTCAGTGATCACGTCGAAGTTCGTTTATTCCTTCTCCCTTTATAGATGGCCGAGAGGTCTCATTAAGGAGCTTCAAGGCATGGTTCGAAACTTCATATGGACAGGGTCGCCACATGAAAGGAAGCTGGTCATAGTAGCATGGAAGGAGTGTATAAAGCCGGTGGAGATGGGGGGCCTTGGTATAAAGGACCTCCACACCTTCAATGATAGCCTGATTGGAAAATTCACTTGGAATCTAATTACGCATGAGGCTGATGATGATTTCCTCTCGATTCGAATTACAAGAAGGCTCCTTAATGGCTATAAATATCATCTTGCCTCATCGGTTTGGGCAGCCCTCAAGCAAGAATACGGGAAGATAGTGCAGGACACTAAATGGTTGGTTTGCAGGGAGTCAACCATGAATTGCTGGACTACAAAGTGGCTTTCACAGCCCCTGCATGACCTGAATGTGCCAAGTGCAGCAGCCCACTTGTCCATTTCGGATTTCATTTCACAGGTGCAGGAAACCACTCTGGAAACTCCTATGTAGGTGGCAGCAGAAATTAATGGCTATTTCTTTATGGATGCGGATACACTGATTTGGGTTCACTCAAAAACCGGGCAGTTTAACATCAGGGATTTTTACCGGTCAGCCTGTCTGGGTTCCTCTGCTGTGCCGGCATGGCTGCTGCGCTTCAAAGAGAGATTTATCCAGCTGGCCAGGTTCCTCTTGATATGGAGATTGTGTAGAAGGAGGATGCCAACGACGGACCTGCTCAAGCGGGTTGTCTTTCAAATGGCATCGATGTGTTCCATCTGTCGGGCGGAGGAGGACTCTATGCAGCATGTGTTTGTGGAGTGTAGGCGTGCCAAACAGCTTTGGGCGTACATTGAATATCTGTTCGGGATTGTGGTTGATATGGGCAGGCCAATTCTGGACCTGCTGGCTGGGTTGGTGCAGGTTACATATAGTGATCAAATAAAAAATCTTCTCTTAGTGGCAGCGGCGGCCGTACTTGCAAACTGTTGGGGCGCACGGAATTGCATGCTGTTTGAGGGTGGTCATGCCACGGTACAGCAGGGGATGATGGCGATCCATATGGAGGTGCATGTGGCCTCTGCGGTCCAGGAGGGCGCCATGTATAACACAATAGATGATCTCCAAACTTTAAGAAAGCTTGGTGTTTCAGGTCAACCGTGCAAGCCCCGTATGTTGAAACATATTCGATGGATCCCACCCATTACATTTCCATCAAGGTGAACGTTGATGGGGCTGCATTGGGCGCACCGGGTATGTCGGGGTGTGGGGGAGTGTTCAGGACCTGCCGAGGGTTTGTCAAAGGGTGCTTCCACCATGCCATTGGAATTGGCACTGCTTTTGAAGCTGAACTTTGGGCCATTATATATGCTGTCAGGTATGCCGTCCGGTTTAATTGGAGAAACATATGGATGGAATCTGACTCCCAGTCTGCGGTTGATGCATTGAAGTCCAAGACGCGCAATGTGCCTTGGTGCATGCTGCCGCAATGGGCTGATTGTCTGAATGCGGTATCACAAATGCATCTGGAGGTCTCTCACGTCTATCGGGAGGCCAACCAGGTGGCAGATGCTCTGTCAAAGCGGACACTCACTGATTCCGGTGGAGCATGGTCCTTCACAGCACCTGATTTTTGTGCCCCACTTGTGATGGCTGATAGCTGCGGGGTGATGTACACTCGATTTTGTAATAACCCCTTGTACGCCTAATTCTTCGACTTTTATTTTATTTTTCTTAGGGCTGGCTTCCACCAGTTCCTGACTTTTTCTGTATTTAATAAATATATTTCTCCCCCTTTTCCTTAAGAACTACTATGATTGGTTTTGTTTAAATTCTTCCAATAAGGCCGAGTTAACTCCCTAAAATTTACACCGTTTCTTTTTTATTTTAATCACTCTATAAACACATGAGATTTTTTTAATATTTGAATACGTAAAATCCACAGAATCAGTTTTGTGATTTCTTCCTTTGAATCACGACATGCATTGAATAAAAAAATTCATTAAATCCACCCAAAATATTATATTTAACTCCTCAATGATCATGATATGATCCCACTTCAATCATGAAATGATATTATCCATAGCATCTTGACAACTCCCACAAACCAGACACATTCTAAATTGTATGATATGATATTCTATGTATCAAAAAACATGTCTTAACTTGTTATCAATTGTATTCTATGATTGACAATGACCATTATTTATTAGACTTCCCATCCAGTTACTCTTATGTAAGATGTCATGTGTGGTCTTTGCTAAATTTATCCATATATACAACCATTTTTTACTTGATTGATTACATTTATGTATCACAGTGTAGCATAATTCTTTTCCATTCTCACATCTGGATTACTTTTATGTATCATCTTGGGTTACTTGTATATATCACTATGAGTGTTGTGGATATTTTAAATAGTTTTCCACTATAATCAAAAAGAATATCACATATGGTTATATTTAACTTTATGTATCACATGGACTATTTTACACATTTCTATTTCTATAAAATACTACAAAATTTACTTTTACATATAATCCCTGATGATCATTATGTATCATCTTGATGAATTTTATGTGTTAACAATTTTCCAAATTCTCAATTGGGCAACCCTTATATAGTAGAACCGATTACCTTTATCTGTTTGTACCAGTGAACTTTATGTATCACTTTAATGTTCTCTAGTACTTATATATATATCTCTAAATATTTAAAAATATTGTACATATAAACCATAATTACTCTTATGTATACTAGGAATGACCTTGATGCAACACTTTGAGGTTCTCTCGTACTTTTCTATATTTATATAAATCCTTCAGAATATCTTATATATTGACCTAAATTATTCGTATATATATAGAATGTTTTTCCTCTAAGAATAACACTTCTTACCATAAAATATTATGTATTTTGGGATCTCTATTCATTTTATATTTTTTGGGAACTCTACTCTTGACATAGTCATTGTGATAACACCATGGAATCTTCATATAACTCCAAATTTTAGATCAGCCTTAAAAAATAACTTCTGGAAATGTAATTTTGGAAAGTACACTTTCATAAGAACTTTATTTATGTTAAACCTTTAACTCATATTTTGGAACATAAAAAATTCCTCTTCCATACTATTTTTCTGACCTTCTTCAGCTCCTCTTCCAGAGAGAATTTTTCACCAACTTCCAAAAAATATCTAATTTCACTTTGGTTTACTTAAAAATATATAGGAATATAATTTACTTTTCTAGAAAAATTTCTTTTACATCCCTAGATCCTATTAATGGAAAAAACCTCCATAACAACAGAATTCTTGGCTTAAGAGCAAATCTAACACTGAAAATAAAACTTTATTGACAATAAATCCACTACAACTAAACATTAATTAGTTTATAAAAATATGAAAATAATTTAAAAAAAAATTTATTCTCAAAAGGTAGATAAATATTCACTAAGGAATGAAATATATTTAATAATCCCCAACTTGGAATTACAATTGGGTCATTTGGTAAGTGACTTAAGGATTAAGGGAACGGGTATGTTTCTAATTACAATTGAAATGAATCCTATGGAAAATTACATTGTTTTAATAATAAATATTTATTTTAAAAAAAATAAAAAATTAGGTAATGACCTAAGGAAGTTAATATAGAATTCTTGAGTGAATCTGAAAATGAAAATTTGGAAAACAATGAATCTAGAAAAGTGGGCAGAAAGGTCCAAATTGAACTATAAATTAATTCTCCACCTAAAAATCCAAATAAAAAAGAAAATAGATTGGTAATTACTCAATTAAGTAAATAGATATAATTAGGAGGAAAAAATAGGTACCAACCAATTTTAAATATATTTTCACCACCAACTACATATTTTTAAAAGTGTTAAGAATAAATTAATGAAAATACTATCTCAAGTTTATTGAGATGGTCAATACTTTCAACATGAACATTACCTTTGTTATGTATTTGAATAAAAGTCTATAATATGGGAAATTTCTCAAAATATTATTGGATAATAATAAGATCTTGGAGGAAGTTTCTACCATTAACTTGTCTGAGGAATGTATTTATGTGATATAAAGAAAGTTGCCTCCAAAACTAAAATACCATGATATTTTTATCATTTTATAAATTATTGTTTATATTTAAAAGAAAAAATATTTTTTTAAATAGGATATAGTTTCAAACCTATGAATTACTCTTTATTTCGTTAGTTGGGTCTTCATTAATTGAAATATACTTCATTTTTAGTTTAGTTGGATGATAGGTCCACTACTGGACCCATTGAGAAAGAAGATAACCTATTAGTTAATGTGGGTAATATCAATTTACATACTAAATTTATGGTTTTTTAAATTGAGTGTGAAAATATTGTCCCAATCATCATTTTAAGACATTTACTATAGTTTGGGATACAATTGATGTTCCTAAAGGAAAAGTAATTTTTTTGGTTGGTGACGAACATGAGAAGTTCAATGTTTTTAGGAAATCCACACTTTGAGGAATTAATAAGATGATAAATGTAGATGAATAAGTTTTTATAAAGGAGATTTGTAAGGATTATCATGGCCATTATGGGGAAGTAATTCAAGGTTTAGTTGATGATCATTCTATTATCACTTTTTTTGAATATATATCTATTAAATAACTTATACCTCTAGAGAGGATTGATGAAAATAATATGTAAATAATTGATAAGAGTCATGAATTGGTTTATCAAAAACAAAGATACTATGTAGTGAGTGTATCATAGGCTATTGTTTTGACACACAACCTCTAATTTATGATAAATACTTTTACCTTGAATACAATTTGGATTCAAAGATTCACATATTTCATCCTAATTTCTATGAGTTAGATATAATATGGTTTTCACCCAAAACTGTGCATTTCAATGCCTAAAATGATGAGAAAAAACCTAAGTATAATCTTAATCATTTTAGAGTCACAAAAAAATCATCACCACATTTAGGAAATTTCACAAGTGATAAATTGGATAGAATTTAAAAAGTGGAAACTTGATCTATTTCTTCTATGAAAATCTATTCAAAAACATATTTTTCAGTCACTAAAATTAGGAAATTTATGGGCGAGGTTAAGGACATGTCTCATTATACTAAAAATGGAAAATAGATGGATGTGACTCTTTTAATATTGATAAAATAAAGTCATTTTCTATTGACAATGAGTGATTGCAATATGTTTTCACATATTTATTAGATTTTGGAAGTTACTAAGCTGGAGAGATAATGTAAGCATGTTTCTGCTCATCTAGGAGATTTTTCTAGTCTTATTTCACATCCATTTAGTGCTATTTTTTATGTTTTATTCATATAAATAGACATGTAAAATAGATTTAATCCTATAAACATGATGTATTTTTATAATAGTTTACTAGATGATGGTGTTTTAGAAATTTCAATTCATAACAATGTTGTTTCCTTAAAAATAATTAAATAACACTCAAATAGAAATAAATATATCTAAGTGACCATGGTTAGAATTATTAGAAGGAATTCTAGCTGATGAATTTAAATCCGAAACATAAGGGTAGGAAACACATGGTTTAATTAATCATTTATTGTTTTTTTATTTTAAATAAAAATACCTCACCCTTTGGTCTTATAAAAACTTATATGTTAACTGAATAAGTATCACCTCCTACTCACCTCTTCTCTAATTAAAATTAGAAAACAACTGGTCAAATAATGCACTTTGACACCACTATTATCATTGGCTCAAAGCCTCACTCCCATATCTACTCACATTTTATATGGTTTCATTTTATTGATTTTGAATGATTATATTTGATGATTTTTTTATTTATAGTGATGCATTAATGGGGGAAACCAAGTGGTTATTGGAGTGTTATAAAGGATAATGATCAATTTGATTTTCATAAATTTACTAACAACTAAATGGGGAGTTATCCTTTTCAATATATTTTTAAATTTAAATTATTGAATATTTTCTAGGATTCCCTTGATAGTTTTTTGGTTTTTAAGTTGAAAATTTAGTTTAATCTTGGTATAAATATATTTAATTATTAAAATAGTGTATTACATGCCTATTTTTCATTTATACTAAATGCCGCTATGAACTTTCACTGTAACTATGCATGTAATATCTGAAAATTATTTTGACTTAATAATATAATTGAGGAAAAAATTATGATTTGACTTTTATTATGACTCTTTGTACATGTTATGGATATAGAATTACAAATCCTTTTGAACATAAATTATAAATTATTTATTCCACCTTAATGTTAAGCATTGTGGATAATGTTGGGATTTAATTATATGGGAATGGTCTTCATGTATTATAAACTATATCCAATGGAGTCCACATCAAGATTCCTTGATTTTGTTTTTCAAAAGTGGATGTTTTGAAAATTATTTTTCCTTTCTAGTGAGTGTTAATGTTTCTAAAATATATTGATTATTTTACTACTTTTTGTGGTTAATAATTTTTATTTCTCCCTGGATTCAATTTGGAAACAATTATTCCATTAATATCTTAAAAAACATTTATTAGTGAAACAATGGGAGTACATTTTACATTTTCAATTGAATTTTAATTTATTTATTATATTTACTATGATAAACTTTTCATTCAAATGGTCTGAGAAATTAGCTCCTAATCACTATTGAATTATGTGTGTTGAAACTAGTGGTTTAGTTTAATTGTTATAATAACCTATTTATTATTTATACACCCTCATACATCATGTTTTGTTTTAACTATACTATGTTACCATGTTATGTAATAAATTTTCAGTTGTGCTTGTGTTCACGATAGAGAAAAAGAGAAGTTTAGAATAGAATTTGAATGTAAAACGAGGTTCAATAATTTTTTCATCAAATTTGATAATACCTTTCAAAATTTAAAAGTATCACTTTGAAAAATATTTTCATTTATTGAGATATATAATCTATTTTTTCTAGAAAGATTTGATGGGGAAAAATTCATTTTAAAAATCCCTTCATTATTGAAATTTTAATCCTTAATTGTTGAGATTCATATACAATTTTATAGGTATGTTGAATTCATTTATTGAGCACAAGAAATGTCTTAACTATCAAGGAATATTATGTGGATGTATTTTATATGTGTTTCTATACCTTTTTGATGCATAATCTGGGTAATTTATGCTTAACATGTCCGTTGATTAACAACTTATTATTTTTTTGATCATTCTTGGATAAAAAAGTAATTCATTAAATATATCTATGAAAATGTGATTTTTTGGGAAAAATTTCTGAATGTTATATTCTTTAATTTCTATATATCTTTTGAAAACAATTATGGTTGTTTATAGTGAATATTTAACTAAAATATTATTTTTTAAGTGGTATTAATTTCTAAAGTTTTTTGAATTATTATTTTCAATGTTCTTTGGTTTTTAGCTCAATTATATTTTATTGAAATAATTTCTAATTTTTTTAATGTATGATAATTCCTATTGAATCGAGTTGGATGTTTCATTACCCACTGAATTAATTTTATTACATACTGATAATTTTTTACAAGTGTTAAAATTTTCTTTAGAATTGTTGATATATAATTTTTATGAGTTTCTAATAAGATATATAATATTATATATTTTGGGAAATTGTATAATTTGAAACTTGAGTAACATATGTAAGGAATATTTGGAAGAATCTATTCGTACATTATATTCATAGCCTTTTTGAAATCCTAAGAAGCAGATTATGGAATATACTTATGGTTTTCTGGTACATTAATATTTTGAATGACTCCCAATTACGTTTAAGGGTATTATACCTTGTCAAATTCCCAAGGGAAGTTGATATGTAAAGGTCATATTGAATCCTAGTGATATCTAAGGTTCTCACCCAATTCTAAATTCTAGATCAACATTGTGGAATCACAAGAGGAATACATAAGGATCTATCCCTTTTACAAATTTTGGAGTTTATCACCTGATATGTAAGAGTTATAAAGATATATACTTATATATAAGGTTTTATAAGTAGTTTAGGGGAATATATAAGTGTCTTATCCTTTTATAAATTTTATATTGTTTGTGGGATTCATAATATATTCTCACCTAGAGTTTATGATATAAAATATTTTTAAGGTTTCTAAATTCAAAGAAATGCGGGAGCTACCCATGTGTAATATTATTCCATTTTTATGTAGAAAATATCACTTTAATGAATTAATAGAATTTTCCTTGTAAGATTAATCACTCAACAAACCATATTTATTAGAACATAAAATCAAAGAAAAGGGGGTTTGAGTAAGATGAAGATGAGTGTTTGGGGAACTATTGAATATTGTTATAGAACCTTGGAAGATTAAATAAATCTAGGATTATGACCAAGTGTTATTGAATTGGATCTAATATGGAATCATGTGATTGGTCATTGTCTATTTGAGGAGTTAGCTCAAGTCACTTTAAGAATATGATCAATAGTTCCATCTCACTTGTATAATTCTGGTGTATGAAATGAAGAGTCGATGGATTTGAGGATATTATTTGGTAACATTCAATTTTTCTTAGGACATTATATATAGAGGGATCAAATAGATCGGAGGGATGCACATTGAGATTAGGAGTTAGATCAAGATGAAGTGACGAGGGGAGGATCTATCTCTCAATAAAGAATATTCCTTTTTTTTCTTTCATTTTTCTTTCTTATTTATTTAAGTAATAGCTTCATTCTTTAAATTTTCTATATTTATTTCCATTAATGACCAAAATTCTATAGGGAAAAACAAATTAAATGAAAAGATAGTATTTAAAGTCCTTTCTCATGTGTTTTTTGGTTTTTCATCATACTTATTTTTTTTCTCTAACTATCTATCTTTATTTCTTTAATAATGATAAACTAATAGGTAAATTAGAGAATAAGCATTTATTTTAGTGATAAAAAAATTTATTTAACTTCAAAAGGATGATATATTTTGGGGGTAAATCATAATAATAATGATATTGTGAAAATTTTTCATTCTTTAATTACTTTTTTAATTATTTAGGAGTATCTTTTTACTATGCCATAAATATCGATATCTGATAGAAAGTGAACCGTTCAACTTAGAAGATCCAACTAGAGTAATTAAATTAGAATTGGTTTATGATTCATCTTCTCTAAGAATGAATAATATTTTTACACAATGTTGATAGCCAAGATACAATTAGGTGATTCAACTTCTTTCCTTTATATCATTTTAAAAAATTGTGGTTAACATTGATGAAGAATAAAAATATTTCTCATAAAAAATGATCAGTATAATCTTCTCTAGTCCATCAATTATTAATCTTTTGTCTAATCCTATGATTTTATCATACAATTCCTTTCATTTTTCACTAATTTTATTACTATTATACTTTATTTCTCTTTCACATCACTATTTCAAAACTTCTAGTTTAGTGATTTGATATGTTTTTTTTCTTGTTTGAATTTTATATTTTCTAGTATCAAACTGTATTTATAACTATATGGAGACAAACCTTCACTACTATCATAGGTAATTAGTGTATTAGTGAGAAATTTTATTTTTATCTCCTTTTATGATAAGTCATTGTTCAATTATAAAAAATTACAAATTGTTCATAATAAAGAGTAAAAATTATATGTGTTAAATAAAAACCAATCCAATTAAAAAAATGTTAAATTTAATAAAAAATATAGATACCTATAAGAAGAATATATAAATCCACTTTAGGTTTTAAATTTATTAATGTAATGCATGATAACTGAAAGAAATTTAGTATTCACAAATGCAATCAACATGATAAATTATTTAAATGACCTGGAGGGAATGAATGTTTCCTTTAAGGCATGTTCTGGTTCTTGAATTATTCATTTTTTATTTCTATAAATCATCTGATAATATGAATGAATTCAATTTAAAAGATTACATAATTTCCTTAATGTTTGATAGTGTATGAACTAGCCATGATATTTCCAGGTTCTTTTTATGTAATGATGGAACAAATGGATAGAAGTTTAAACAAAAAGAGGAAAATTATTTTGGAAAGTAAAAAATATTTCTTTTATTATCCAATAAAATTTATCTAAATCTAAATAAAGTTTTAATGGGTATAAATGTTTCCATAGGATGTAATTTTTCTGGATTCCTAAATTGGTTTGATAAACTCTATGGAGAGATTATTTCAGGTATCAATGTTATTGAATCAACACCTCAGTTTTAAAGGGTATATAGTACCAAATAAATAAATATATATATATATATATTATGGATGTTATAAATATTCCTAAGTTCATAATCAAGGTAATAATTTATGGATATTTTATTTTACATTAAAATATAGTGGTTCAACTTTCTATTATAAATATTTGAAGTGAAAAGGAATATATCATGTATAAATGGATCATAATGAATGATGTCTTATCTCATTTCTTATATTTTATAAGATAATTTATTGTTTAATAAAGTGTTTTTATGGACAAAATGATATGATAAAAATGTTTTATTAGACTCTTTAACATATATGAAAATAAGATAATGGTAACAATATTTATCCAAAAAAATTCATAACATGAGTGAATGAGTTCCACCACCAATTAATGATATATTTTAAAGAATAATATATTATTTTCATAATAATTATCCAAAAACATAGAATATAATATGAGATAGTTTATTTTTTTAATATTACCATGAAATGGAATAAGGGTTGTTTCTTGAACAAAAAACATTTTGTGTACCTTAACATGATATTCTAGATAGAATACAGTTTCTAATAATCTAGTGGATGTATGCTTGGACTTTGCGAAGTTCAAAGTATAAAAAATAATGTTTTATATTAGTCAATATTCAAATATAATTTCACTTAATATCTTAAAATTTTAGTTTATGTTGGTGAAGAAATACTTTAAAGAGTTTTATTTAGATTCCAAAACCAATCATGAAGGAAATTTTTAAATGGAAATGCCAGGAAATATGATAACAATGAACTTATAAAGAGTTCTATGTTAATAGTGGAAGTTATTAACATTGTGATATTTGATGTTGTAAAGTAAAGGAGCTAAAACAACATGCTTGATGAGTTGAACACTGAGAATATGATTCTTAATCTCACTATTATTCAAAATAACTTTCCTCATATATGTTTCCATTAAAAGTTTTTAGTGGGAGAGTTTTATTTGATGGTCACATACAAATGTGGTATGAATTATATCAAAATTTAATGAGTATATAAAAACCCTAAAAGTGTTACAAACATAAGTCCTCTCCAGTCTTCTATCATATGGTATATGATTATATGTGATTCCCCAAACTTAATTCTTATGTAACAAAAATATTGTATGGTTTTACTTCATTTGAATTCTATACTGTCCAAAACAATACTTGTAAATAAACACAAGACTTTATTTATTCAATGAAACACTAAAAATGATTATATTACAACAAGACCAAAGAACCTCACCTCCCTATTGTACCCACTAAGAGATCTATTAAAATCATTGGGAGACCACAAAATACGACAACAATCCCAAGATAATAGTGGGTGTCCTTCGAATACATCACCACGAAGAATATTATAGCCATAACCACAACAACTATGCTAAGCATCAGAGGAATCATGAGAACCATCTTCGAAAAATTGTTTGAATATGGATCACCCTAATTTATATTTTTATAAGGCCTCAAAGATAACCTAACCGTTTCCCCCTTTAGGCTACTGTTGAGTCTACAAAGGCTATAAGACCTTATAGTCATTGGGTATTTTGGTTGTTTAATTTAATGTATATAGGTATAATGAGTTTTACAAGTGACAAAAGTATGCATTGAAGTTATAATTATAAACACGTATGTAATAAATACTTTTTATATATTAAAATGGGTTTGAATCATGACCCTTGTGTTTTGAAAGAAATACTAGGAGAAGCACACATTTTATACTACTTGGTTTTGGTACAAAGAACCATCTTTTTGAGTTCAAAAGAAAACCTTGGAAAAATTAAATTAAGGACTATCATTGTATTTAATATTTTATCTATACATAGTGAAATAGATATTTTATTATTTTGATGATTTTAAAAGTTACCTTGAAATGTTTTCATCCTGGATGAATAAAAACAATGTTTTAATTGAAAATATGTTTTGGATTTTATATACAAAAATAGTAATGGTTTTTATAGATTTTTTATCATTGATATTTTAAGAATATAAATGATTATAAACTATAGAAAATACCATTTTTAAGGATTTTATTTAACCATAATATAGAATATATATTCCTTGATTTAAGACACTTTTATATATACAGTTATTATATTTAACTAAAATGAATTTTACTATGAAAAAATTAGGTGAGTTCCCCAGCTAGCCAAGAGAATCCTAGTAGGCCAAGCCACTCAAGGCCTTGGAGGGAATCTCACTCGGAACCACTAGAAAATGGCCTAGGGTTGTAATGCATGGTGCGTGCTATGTCGCACGCACATATATGAATTATCAGGCCCAAACGTGCACATGCATGCCTATGTATGGGTGCCAGAGCATGCCACCATGCAGGGCGGCACAACAACAAGGGTGGGCGCAGAAGCACGCCCACAGAAACCCTGTATTGTGTAGTACCAGGGAGGGGGAGGGAGAATTATGAGCCTCATCCGTGAGCCCAAGGCTTATAAGGGAGCTACAAAACCTGACCCATTTCGATGTGGGACATGGATATTTTTAAGAAGGATCTTATCTAAGCTGTCAGATCTCACCACGTGAGACCTAATCTGTCCGATCAGTTCCACTATAGAACCCAAGAGGCAGCGGATTTCCCTCCGCATTTTATCAGCTGTTTGATCTTGTCGGATCTAATATTAATCGTTCTTCTCTTTTTAAAACACCGCGTCGTGTCGTAGCTGTCTGATCGAGTTGAGATTTAATCTTGACTGAACATTCCTTTTAAAACCCATGGACACACCTCAATGGTTGGATTATAGAATGATATAATCCTGACCATCCATTATATTTCCCTCCACGTCATCTTCTTCCTCCCACAGGCACCGCACTAGTGGCCCTTGCTTCTCCTCTTTTCTATTTTTTCCACACCCGTGACCTTGGGTGGCCTATATTTTCACTATTTTCCACAATACCGACATTCTTGGGATTAGTTTAAACCTAGGAGCCTCAGTTTTTTATTGAAAGTTAAAAAAATAAATATATTATCTATTTCTTATATATATAACTCAATTTTCACCTGAACCCTACGATGTTCTTCCTCTCCAGCGCCTCCATCAAGCTCCTCCCGACCTCTTCTCCTTCTTCGAACTAGGTAAGGGACCTAGTGGTCTTGCTTTTTATGGGTTGTATATTTATATATATAAAGTTGAGTATAAGTGATATTGGTTTCTTAAAAAATAGATATTTTTTAGTCCTAAATGATGTTCTTAGTTCTTTACCAAGCAAGGGTTTGTGATGTTTTGTGAATCTATATATAGTGGTATACATAAACATATATATAAGTATTTGTTTTATAAACAAACCTTATATATTTTTAACATGATTGTAAATTTAATCAACCTTTATTTAATTAATGTTCAAAATGTGTTTAAAACATGTAAGTGTCATTAATTTTTTTTGTAAGACCCTTATATACATTATGTGTATTCAGTTATATATATATATATAAATATATATTTTTATACATATAAACATATAAACTTTGATCCTAAATCTATTTTAGATTTTCTAAAGGTTGAAAGGAATGAATAACAAATGTTTTTAAAGCATGAAAGGCTTAGAATGATAAATTTAAAATACAATCCTTTATATACACTTTTTTGTGTATACAAAAATTATAAAATACTCACCCTAAATAATTTTGGATTTTAAAAATATTATTTAGTTGCAAAATTTGTGTGTATGAATATATAAATATGTAAGAATCGGTTATTTTCATAAGTATTAGTTATTTTAGAAAATGGTGTGGTTGATTTTCATGATTTTCAATTATTAACATTGTGTGTAAATAATTTAGAGTACCCTTGTGGTATTTTATATATAAATATAAAAATAATCAGTGTTTAGAAAACTCTGTGTTTAATAACTCACATAAAATATATTTTTTACCTTTAAATTAGTTATGAATTCAATCCATGAAGAATTTTTATTATGCATTTTGGAATATAATATGATTTCATAATAAGGATTTTGGAATTTCAGAGTCATCATTTTATGCAATAGAACCTGTATTTTATATGCAAAAAACATCATCACATGTGCTATAATCTACCTTCCATAATTTTCATTTATTAAATTCCCATGTAGTTATTAGATTTGTTTGAAACTTAAGGGCATGATTCACTATATGTAAGTAAATTCTAAAGAATGTAATTGCACTATTATGACCATTTATGGATTAAGGAATTAAATTATTCAACGTGGTATGGGACACCTTGAATAATATGAAATGAGAAATTAAATATTCAAAGTGTTATGAGACACTTTGAATATATGACCTTACATGGCATATAAGGAATGTATTGGACTTAGTAAAAAATGGATTGGGGACAGGTTAATGAAATCCCTACGATGCATCAGTAGTTCTTTTGAGACAAATTAGGTCACGGAAAAAGGCCTTAGAACAGTCCAACATTATACATTTCCCTCATTATGTTTATGATAATTAATTAACCAAGTGAGTATTAGACTAGTAGAATATACTTAGTTAAGAGCCTATAATTATGTTCCTTAGAAGAAGTAAATGCTTATGACATAAGTTTTATTTATCATTCAGAGATTCATTTACCAGTTTATGTTTTACAGTTAGTAAATAATGAAATTAATGTTATTATTTTTATGTGCAACTCTGATTATGTATTACTCTCATTTTCAAATTCTGTACTTTCACTTTCGTATGTCAGAGTTATTATAGTAAGAATAACTCTTACGTTATATATTGAACACCTTATATTTTATACAATCATGCTTATGATTGGAACATGTTTTATTTTATCTCCGTAAATATTCCTTGAAATGTTCACAAGTAATTTTTAGAAATGTGTTATGTTATGCTTTATGTATTACAACATTCCTTAAGAAAATGTTTTTTGAATAAAGGAATGTTTTGAAAAGGTTTCAATTGAAATATTATTTTATTTTCAAACTCCCTTATTGGGAATTCATATTCTCACCCTATATTTTAATTTTAATTTTATAGTTTTAGTAGACTTGAGTTACACTATTTGTTGGCAGCTTTTTAGAGATTATTTTCTATTCAGTATTAAAGGAATTGTAATAATTTTATCTGTTTTCCAAGTCCTAACCCAAAAATATCCTATTTAGTGAATCATGATTTGTAATTTATCATTTTTAATTTTTATAAAAGAATGATTACACACCATGTTCTATTGAAACTGATCTAGCTCTGGGGTAGTCTAGGGCTGGGGAATGATTTTTGGTATCAGAGGTTCAGTTTAGACAACCCTAGAAAATTATAAAAAAAACTAAAAACTTGATTATGTCTTACCATGTAGTTGTTTTCTTAAAATTTTTATATGGAAGACGAATCAAGCCTTTTGTCTCTTACAACATAATTATTATAAACAATAGTGGGTAAATCACATTTAGAAGGATACAATATTTTTGAAAGCATTTGTTCGTTGTAAAAACACCTCTACCACATATCCAAATATCCTTGTGTACTCCAAATTCATAGAGGAGGAGGCTTCAACTATTTTCATATGATGAAATCTCAATTCCCATTCTCTATACAGAAAAGGAAATTGTTTTAGGGTTTATTTAAATTCTTTACTATAGCCATGGATGCTTCATCTTAGGAGGACTTCCAAGAGGTTGTCCTAGAGGATGACCTCCAAGGAGAATATCGATGTCAAATTATGACCTACGGTCTCTGTGGCCATGTTATGGACATTAAATTCCTTGAGAATGAGACTAACCATTTACATTATCAACATCAAGTTCATACCGATGACGCTCTACTTGATACAAGACATGATTCTCTCACACAGAACTTTAGATGTTCATATGCGGATGATCATAGTTACCCGTGTTGCATCTGGACCAAAGAGATTGAAGGATTTGGAACTGCTTTATGGATCCACTTGTCTAGGAATTGGGTAAATCACCAAAATTAGTGGCCCCTATGAATAGAAATCTCATAGGATGTTAGGAAATCTATACCAGTTAGTTGTGAGAGGAAACAAATCAATATGTAGCACATCTATGTTTCATGAACATTGTCTTCAATGTATAATGAATATTTTATGAATTGGTATTTTAATGTGCTTTTATAAAATAAGTTATTTGTTATTACTTACTGAGTCAAACATTCCTTCTAGAAATTTTCAGATGGAAGACATGAGTTCCCCAACCAACCTCTTATCACTCCATACCGAATTACTAGAACACATAATTGTTAAGTCACGATCAGAAAACTGTGACCCATTTGCAAACGTACACCAGAATTGAAAATGACTTTATAATGTGTCCCTTAGCTCAAATATCCTCCATTATTACAAAGTAAATAACCACATATATAACCATATTTCAAATACTCAATTTGAAGAGTATAGGCAGAGGGGGAAGTACTAAGAATACCTTTTCTTATGTTTCACCTTATCTGAGAACTATCAAGATTTGAGAAAGTTTCAAGAAGCTTCTTTGGAGAGTGACCATTGAGTGGAATATATGATCCAACTGCTATGTTTTACTATGCATGGGATTCTCTATCACATTTTAATTTTCAAGCACGTTATAGTTCGAGGGATTTATAGGGATCTAGTCCACTCTCAAATCTCAAATCTCCACACCGCACAAGCCTTCCTTTGGAAACTCGAATTCTTTTTGCATAGGGATGATCCTAGATTCTCTTGGTGTATTTGGGTCAAAGAATTAGAGGGACTAGAAACCAATCTAGGGAACCACTTGGGGGTATTCGATAGATTTCCACATTGGCCTATTTGTGAGGGGATGTTTAAAGTGATGTGTGTCTGGTTTTTCTAGTGGTTGGGGGCGAGTGTTTTAGAATTGTGATGACACAATTCTTTGAAGGGGGAATAATTTGATTCCCTAAACATATTTCATAGGTAATAATAATATGTTATGGTTTTACTTCATTTATATTCTATAGTTTACAAAATAATACTTGTAAATAAACACAAGACTTTCTTTATTTAATGAAACACTAAAAATTATTACATTAAAACAAGACCAAAGAACCTCACTACCCTAGGATACCCACTAATAGACCTATTAAAATCATTGGGAGACGACCAAATACAACAAAAAACCACAAAGAACATTATATCTAGAACCACATCAGCCATGCTTAACATTAGAGGAATGATGAGCACGATCTTTGCCAAGTTGTTTTGAATTTGGAACACCCTTATTCATATTTTTATAAGGCCTCAATGATAACCTGACTGTTTCCTTCTTTAGGTGACCATTGTGTCTCCAACGGCTATAAATACTTATAGTCATTGGGTATTTTGGTGGTTTAATTTAAAGTATCTAGGTATAATGACTTTTCCATGTGTTTAAAGTATCCATTGAAGTAATGACTATAAACTTGTATATAATAAACTCTTTTTATATTTTAAAATGGGTTTGAATCATAATACTTTTGTTTTAAAAGATATACCTGGAGAAGCACACATTTTATACTATTTAGTTTTGGTAAAAAGAAACATATTTTTGGACTTGAATGCATACCCTGGGAAAAATATATTAAAGAAAATTGATGTATTTAATATTTTTTTCAATACATTTTGAATTAGATATTTTATTATTTTGATGTTTTTAAAAGTTTCCTTGAGATATATTCATTCTAGATGAATAAAAAGAAAGTTTTAATTGAAAATATGTTTTTTCGATTTTAAATATAAAATTAGTATGGGTCTTGTTTTATATATTTTTTAACATTAATATTTTGAGAACCTAAATGATTATAAACTAATAAAAATACTATTTTTAATGATTTATTTATCCATAATATTGAAATTATACTCTCTAATTTAGGAGAATTTTATATACAGAATTCTTATGTTTACAAAAAATAAAGTTTACAATTAAAAAATTATGCGAGTTCCCCACCTAGCTGGAGGAAACCCTGTAGGCCAAGCCACTAAATACCTTGATGGTCATCTCACTTAGAACCCCTGTAAAATTACCCAAGGCTATGCATGCATGGTGCATGATAAGTTGTGCCCACAGGTATGCCTAGTCAGGCCCAAATGCGCACGGGCGTGTGTGTGTGTGTGTATGGGTGCTAGAGCATTCCACCGTGTGGGGTGACACAATGGAAAGGGTTGGTGTAGAAGAACGCCTACAAAAACCCGGTATGGGGTGGTACTAGGGAGGGGGTAGGGGAATTTTGAGCCTCATCCGTGAGCCCCAAGCTTATAAGGGAGCTGTGAAACCCATCCTTTTTTGTTGTGGGACATGCATTTTTTAAACGGGGTCTTTTCTAAGCCGTCAAATCTCACCACATGAGATCTGAGCTGCCCAATATGTATGTCTATTGAACCCACATGGTAACAGATTTCCCTCCACATTTTAACATATTTTCAATCCTCTCAGATTTAATCTTGGCCACTCTTATCTTTTTAAAACACCACGCCACACCGTAGCCGTCCAATCGAGTTGATATTTAGTCTCAACCGATCATTCCTTTTAAAACCCATGGATGCACCTCAGCCACTAGAGCAGGGCATGATCGAATCCTAACCATCCATTCTTTTTCCCGCCGCTTCGTATTCTTCCTCCCGTATGCACTGCACTAATGGCCCTTGCTTCTCTTCTTTCCCCTTTTTTTCCACACCCATGACATCAGGTGGCCCCTATTTTCACTCATTTTCCACAAGACTAATGTGCTTGGACTTATTTTAAATCGAGGTGCCTAAGTTTTTATTTAAGGTTGCATTAAATAAATATATTATATATGATTTATATATATAACTCAATTTTTACCTGAACCATATGGTGTTTTTCCTCTCCATATCCTTCATCAAGCTCCTCTCAACCTCTTCTCCTTCTTCGAAGCAGGTAAGGGACCTAGTTGTCTTGCTTTGTTATAGTTGGAATATGTATATATATATATGTGTGTATGGGTGTGTGTCTATATATATAAATACTGTTGAGTATAAGACCTATTGGTTTCTTCTAAAATGGTAAATTTTTGGTCCTAAATGATGTTCTTAATTCTTTACCAAGCAAGGGTTTCTGATGTTTTGTGAATCTATATATAGTGGTATATATAAACATATATATATATATATGTATATGTTTTATAAAAAACCTTATATCTTTTTATCATGATTTGAAATTTAATGAACCTTTTTTTAATTAATGTTCCTAATGTGTTTCAAACATGTAAGTGTCATTAACTTTTTGGTGTAAGAACCTCAAATACATTCTGTATTTTCAGTTATACATTTATATATATATATATACATATAAAATTTGATCCTAAATCTAATATGAATTTTAAAAAGGTTGATGGGAATGAATAATTTTTTTTTGAAGTCTGAAAGGTTTATAATGAACAATTTAAAATACAATCCTTTATATACAATTTTGTGTACACACAGATTATACAGCACTCAATCCTAGATAACTGTGTTTTTTCCAAATATTATTTAGATGTAAAATTTGTGTGTATGAATATATACATATCTGAGACTCAATTATTTTCATAAGTATTAGTTATGTTATTAAATGGTGTGATTGATTTTCATGCTTTTAAATTTTGAACATTGTGTGTAAATAATTGAGAGTACCCCTGTAGTATGTTATACATAAACATGAATGTAATGAGAGTTTATAAAACTATGGATTTAATACCTCACATGAAATATATTTTTTACATTTAAATTAGTTATGTATTCAATCCATGATGAATTTACATTATGCATTTTGTAATATAATATGTTTTCATAATAAGGGTTTTGAACTTTCAATGTCACCATTTTATGTGAAAAACCCAGTATTTTATGTTGAATAGACATCATCACATGTGCTATAATCTTCCTACCATACTTGTCATTTGTTAAATTTCCATGAATTTATTAGCTTTTATTGACACTTAAGTACATTATTCTCTATATATAAGTAACTGCTAAATAATGTAATTAAACTATTATGAACATTTATGTATCAAGGAACTATATTATTAAAAGTGGTATGGGACACCATGAATAATACGAAATGAGAAATTAAATATTCAAAGTGTTATGAGACACTTTGAATGTACGACCTTATTTTGAATATGAGGAATGTATTAGACTTAGTATGAAACAGGTTGGGGGCCACTTAATGAAAGACCTATGGTTTGGGGACCAGTTAATTAAAGCCCAATGGGTTGGGGACCGATTAATGAAAGCCCTACAAAGCATCAATATTTATTATGAGACAAATTCGGTCATTTCATGAGGTCTTAGCACCATAAGACATTATACATTTCCCTCATTATGTTTATCATAATTAATTAACCAAGTGAATATTAGACTTGTAGAATATACTTGGTTATGAGAACGTACATATGAGTATCAGAAGAAGTGAATGATTACGACATCATGTTTATTTAGAATTAAGAGACTCATCTACCTGTTTATGTTTTATAGTTAGTAAGGAAAGAAATTAATGTTATTATTTTTATGCACAACTATGATTATGTATTAGTCTCATTTCCAAATTCCTTAATTTCACTCTTGCATGTCATAGTTATTATGGTAAGAATAAATCTTGTGTTATATGATGCACAAATTATATTTTGTACAAGAATTATTATGATAGGAACATGTTTCATTGTATCTCTTTAAATATTCCTTGAATTGTTCAATTGTATTTTTCGGACAAAGTGTTATGTTATGAATCATATATTACTACATTCCATAAGAAATTTTTTTATGAATAAAGGAATGTTTTCAAAAGGATTCAATTGAAATATTTTTTGAATTTCAAAACCCCTTACTGGGAATTCATATTCTCTCCATAAATTTTAATTTAAATTTTATAGGTTTAGTAGATTTGAGTTACACTATTTGGTGGAAGCTTTTGGAGATTCTTTTCTGTTCGGTATTAAAGGAATTGTAACAATTGTACCTGTTTTTTTAGGACCTAAACCAAAAAGATCCTATTTAGTGAATCATGATGTGTAATTTATCAGTGTTCATTTTTATAAAAGAAAAATTACACACCACGTTTTAATGAAACCACACCAGCTTCGAGGTAGTCTGGGGCCGGGGCGAGACATTAGACATATGATTATGTATTGATTTTTAGTATTCTAAAAGTAGTTCAAGAATATAAAATACATCATGCTATACAAAAATTTGTCTCAACTTTATCATTATTTAATATTGTCTACCTATATTTCATAAAGTTAATTGATAATTAACCTCTCATAGTATGAATTTTAGTTATGTTTAATTGATGTTTTTATAGATTATTATATATTGTGATGAAATGTTAAGGCTAGTGTGGGTATGATTTTTTATCAACATACTGAATAAAATAATTAGATAATTTTTTTGTGTTGGATGATCAATGAAGTATACCACCTAGAGTGTCATACATTATGTCTTTGGTACACTAGGGGTGCATTTTTTATATTTGGTTTCCCCCTTACTTTAGGTTCAAAAAGATACCTATCAAGAAAACCTTCATAGTTGATAAAATATCTGGATATCTTTAAGGATGAGCTAATAAAGTGTTTGTTGAGTATATTATTGACTTATTCATTGGTTGAGCTTAATTAAGATGGGATTTTTCCTCTAGTATGATGATAATGATATCTAGGACCTCAATTGAGATAAACATAAGGACTGTATGACCATACAAAGACTAGTGACATGATATGTTCATATCTATTGGATTAGTGGAATGATATGCGATCATCAATCAATGTGAATGATGTGTTCTGTGTTCATCCATCTAGTCAGTATATACATAGAGAATCCAGAATATATGAGTATATTATGACATACTACTTTTCCCATGGTTACATGATGTCTTTGGGAAATATAATTTGAAAATTAATTCTTTTTTATGATATAAATTGTGGATGCATTTATATAGATACATGTGTATAAAAAGGATTACACTATATCCTTTTATTATTTTATTAGTAGTGATGATTTTCTAGAAGATGGTCTTTGATTACATTTATGAATTAAATAATTTATATTTCATTCCAATTCTATATAATCCCACGGGTTCACACTTTAGTGTTTATTGGATGAGGATTGAGCTTTTCAAAAGTTCTAGAGATGATCAAAAAGTGTTTTAAATTTAATAAAAAATGAGTTTTGAATGAATTTTCAGAAATTATGGCATATTATATGATAAACAAAGAAGTTCATGATAGGTTTCTAAAGGTGTGTAGGAAAATATACAAACGTAAATTTTGATATGGTTTCACATGTTACTATATATGATACAATATAAGGTGAAATTTTACAAAATCAATGAGGATTTAGTGTAAGTAAAATATTAATAGATATATTCCCTAAATCCAAAATACATATAATATGATTAGGATTATATCATAGTGTAGACTATATATGTTTCATATGGTAAGACATATTTGAAACCGAGGCATAACATATACCTTTTTGAAGGGTACGTCATAGTTCAAGATATAGGAAATTTGATGGAGATATTCCCTAAATCCATAAAACAAATGATTTTTAAGATAAATCATATTGTAAAATAAGGGGATACCATATATCATGGATTTCATTATACTTCCTTGGATTATCATATTAGAGGATATGGAAATGATGTAATGCATAGAATCATAAGGTACAATTCATGTTGAATGATTATAATGGATACTGGTAGTATAACATTAATTTTTAACACTTAATAGTCTTCCACAACTATCATTGATGTATAAAATTTCATATGATCAAATGTATTAGGTATAATGAATTTGAACAAGTTTTAAATATTGGTAATATAAGGAATTTACTCATAATGTAGGAGTAAATGATTGTGTACTCATGGATTTTACCTGAGGGATATTAAAGAAGGTCAAGGCATTGAGATTTATAGTTCATTCATGAATTTCTTTCTATTGATTCTACATCTTATCGAATCTCACTTTCTCATCTAACCTTTACAAACCAATACATTAGAAATTCATTTGAGTTATGAGCATATTGCTTGAGAATCATGTGATTCTTTTAACTTGTGGATACACCATGGATGAGGGTGTTCATTAGCTTCTTCTAAAGGGATCTTCATTAATAACATGGATGGAGTAAAGGTGAAGTGTCTATCGATAGAGTGGGTTACATATAATGTCATTTATTTTAGTTTATACATGGTTTTAGTTTCCAAGATGGAAGATCCTGGGTTCTATGGTTTCTAATTATTTCATCATGTTGGATAATTGTCAATCAATCCTATAAAACCCATTAGTGGTATCAGATCCACACCATGTTCATTGTTTTTCTAAAAACTGGTTTAAAATAAAGAAATTCAATATTTTTTTTGTGGTTATTTTGTATATTGTTTAAAATGACTATTTTTTATATCTCACAATACAAAAAAGGATGTCGTAATATATGTTAATTCTATACCATATGATATGATATATCTTAAGTTGAAATACATCATGATCCATTTTTTTCACTATTTCATAGTGTTTGATATAGACAATCATAAGGTACAATGGAACTGGTTGCATGCTGTATAGAATAACATCATATTGCCTTAGTGATATGACTTTTATTATAAAAATGAAACATGAAAACATAATGGTTATATCACAATCGATAATTATCTATTTTAAAATACAACAGATAATAGTCAAAGCTATAACATCTAATAAAATGTATACCATAGGATATGATATCCATGAAAATTTATTTTTGTAATGTTTTAATTATGGATTGAATTGTATAATTTATAAACTATTTATAAATTATGGAAAAAGGTATTTTGGGACATTTATTTAATTTAAAAATCATTAATAAATTAATTAAAAAATGTTTACAATTAATTATTAAATGTTTATAAAAACAATTAATAAAAAAATTCCATAAATATGAAATATTAATATTAAACACGTTTTGAAATTATATGGAATGACTTATAATTCAGATATAAATGGTTTATATAATAATTATATATTTAATTTATAATGTGCTTATAATTTATAAATTAAAGACTAATATAATGAGTTTATATTTAATATTATGAGTAGTTCGTAATTATTAATTTGAATTTTTCAAATTCAAATGCCTTATTTAAGGAAATTATTTAAAACAACTAAATAATGAGTTTTGATAATTGATATCATTAAGCTTTAAATAATAAATACGTTATATATTGGATGTTGTCATAATATATGAATATTTTATACATAGACTGTTAATATTAAAAATTCTATATATTTAATATATAATCAGAATATTAAATAGTTCATATTATAAATAAATATAAAATGGTTATATTTATTTAATTATGAAATGCCCATAATTTATGACTAAATTATAAAGTGTTTATAATTTCCTAGTTTATGAAATGCTCATAAATTATTTATCTCATATATGAATATAATAATTTTTCATTTATTTAATTTATTAAACACTTTATTTATGAATATAATATTTATATTATAATTGGATCTAAACATTAGGTTATTTTTTTAAACCTCTTCTATAAATTTTCATACATGAATCTAAGGAGTTATATGTAAGGTATGATAATTTATTTAGTTTTATTTTACATTGAACTTTTCTTTTACTAATTCATGAGATTGAATTTATAGTTTAATTATAGTTTATACATATTATGTGTTATAAATATGTTGTAATTTAGGTTTATATTTTCTAAATTAACTTTGAGTAGAAGGACTTCAGGTCAGACTTCTCACTAGCCCAAATGTTTATCCTTTCTCTAGAAAAGTATGGGTTCACTATCTATCATATCAAGAAAACTCTTGAAAGGATTTTTGATTTCATAATATTCAAATATTTTAAATTAAATGGTTTTTTATACATTTTTAATGAGATTAATTTGGGTGTTTATGGATATAGATTGTTTTATTTTTTGTTAGTAACACAAGCTATGAGTTGCGTAAAGAGTAACACATCGTTATGTTTTAGACATATTGATTTATTGGGATGAATATGATTCTAAACTAAATCACTATATTAATGAACACATGTAAATGGAATTCATGAGATAATATGGTGAGATTAAGTGCCCTGTTTGGCCAAGGGGGCGATGAGATTTTCTGGTGTCTGCTTTGAAATCTGTTTCTTTTGGACTTGTAGAATCGTTTTGGTATGTGATTTAAGGCAGTGTGCCCTTTGTGTATTGGGTTTCCTCTAGCTCATAATCAAAGAGGTTTCTCTTTTTCTTAATTCTCAATTTAAAGGTCCTGACACCCAACCTTCTCCAAAAAAATATGGTGATATTAAATCCTCTTATAAAATATTATGTGTGATATTACTTAAAGAATAGACACTTTTCAAAACCTCTATCATCCAACCAGGTATTTCATTCCTTAGATAGATGACCCTATATTATCATTTACATGTCATGAAAATAATGGGAGACCCTAATATGATTTGGTTCCAACTTTTAGCATTTTCTTTCGGTTATACATAACTAAGCTACCCTAATTGGATTCAATTACTAGAGAAATAAAGTTGAGGTAATACATATGATGGATTATATAAGGAGTTGTCACCTTAACTATCCAAGATTCATATATGATATTATTAACATGATGTAATACAAAAACAAATAATTTGTGAGAAAAATTCTAAATCATATTCATTTCATAGTGAAATATAGATATTGGATGACTAATGGATATGATGAATTTAAAAAGGGGTATTCATTTTTATGGGGGAATATTTAAAAAAAATTAAAATTAAATGAAATTAAAGCATGATACTTATATATTAAAATATTAGGATGTAGATAAATTTCATCATTATTATCAATCATAACTTTGAGATCAATCATTGAGAAAGAAAAAGATTAATGTAACCGACTTCTTAGACTGTTACAACTCTTAAGAATTATTCTTAAATAAGAATATAAAATTATATATGTTAGATTAACACCTTCGAAAGTAAAAAAATGTGGAATTTGTTTAAAAAATTTATCTAGATACTTATGAGAAGAATGGAATGATTAAATCAAGGATTAAAAAGTATAATATGAAAAGTGTAAAAAGGAATTTAAGTGTCTACTCATATACTCAGTATGATTGAGTGTGACAATGACTTAGTGAGACTGAAGATTTCATTTAAGTCTTATTATGGTTAAAAAATTCATTATATTTTCATCATTGGAAATTTTTTAGCAATATTAATGAGTTCAAGAAATGTTTATCCTATTTTATCATGGTGTTGAGAAAAATGAACCAGTCATGTGATGTCCAGTTTCTAGTGATTTATAGTTTGTAAAAGTGGGTGAAAGTTCAAACCATACCAATAAATTTAAATTAGAAAGTCCAAAAATGTTTCCATGAATAGTTTCCCATGTTTATAGAAACCCAAATATGGTTTCAAGAGTGTGTTGTAATGATTTTATAGGATTGGATTATTATAGATGCCTAAACGTGTTTCAAGAAACTGTATGTAATGTCTATATTAGTTATTCGTGTTGTAGAAATTAATTCTAAGGTTTTGAAGGGTAAATGGTACAAATAATTTGTTTTAAAAGTTTGTAAATATATAGGAATTCAAAATCATGGAAATAACTAGAATATATTTTAGTTTTTATTTTATTGATGAATAAAAATATTTCTAAATAATGGATTGGTTGCAAATGTAAAATATATCCATATAAGATAAATTAGAAAATTTTGTGTACCTTTATCTTATTGTTATTATATAATAAGTTATATTGTTTGTTAATAAATATTTCTTACATATAAAGTGAGATAATGGATTTGATACACATTGTTTGTGATTCATTTGATTCTATAATATTATTGATAAGGATATAATGATAACTTTTTTATCTAGGATAATAGTGTTTATCCATATATTGGTCAAAATAAGAGTGATTTGATCCCACCATCAGTGGAATATTTTAAATAATACTTTTTTTTGTAATTTTTACTATAAAAACATATAACACCATATAAGATATGTATATAACAATTTATTTGTAAAATATCTTCAGTAAAATGATATATGTGTTTTTTTATAGGACTAAAACAGTTTGCATATCATAAAATTATATTTTATTGTGAACATAATTCAAGAGAGGTTAATGGAAGTATGTTTTACCTTTGAGAAGTTCAAATTCAGTAAATAAATGATTATTTTAGTCAAAATTCAATGATAATGTCACTTAGTATCAAAAAATATTTACTCTATGTCAGAAAAATATTAACTTAATGTGTTATATTTGTTACTGAATGAAATCAAAGAAAATTTTTGATGGAGAAGTTTTTAACAATTATTATGATGATGAATATAAAAATATTTATAAGTAGAATAAGAAATTTATTAAGATCATAACATTAGATATTGGGAAGTAAGGATTTTGAAAATTGTGTTCAAATAATATAACATTAGGAATATGATTCCAAATACCCACCATTATCTAAAATATCTTACATAGTTGATGTTATTCACTAAAGGAGTTTAGTGGTAGAGTTTTATCATATGATCACATAGATATGTGTTACGAATTTATTATATGTATATAACGAGTTAAAAAACCCTAAAATCATTTTATCAACACCCAAAAAGCATGTCTAATATAAGGATGATCTCATAGTCTTTCATATATGAAATGATTAGACATATTCTTAGGGATGATTTTGTTAAAATACTTAAATGGTTTGAAGTATATGAAAGATATCATGTTATACCTAATGTAGTATCCACATCATAATTCTTTCAAGCATGGTATATCTTAGGTTTTTTGGTTTCTATTTTATTTTTCTATATTGGTTAAGTGTTAATCATTCCAAAGAAACCCATCAATATCATGACACTACCTTGTCGAGTCTTAGTACATGATATACGATAATCTTAATATTGTGATATATGATAATCATATTGTACGATAACCATAGAATTTTATAATTTATTATATAATTTGAACAATAAGTGTCAATTTTTAGGAATATTCCTTGTTGGACATCATAAATTGTAATGTCTCAAATGATAAAACATATGAGAGAATCATTAAATGAACTTATTTGATAAATGAATGCATGACTAACCAAAGGTTAAAAATATTGTATCCAAAGGACTTTACTCAAACATTTAATAAGTTTTGAGTAAATTAATGAATACTCTAAGAGCATCTTTAAGGGATATATAAGAAGCACGCACCATTGATATGGTGATATGAAATCATCTATGGTTTTTATGGATTCTCATAAGTTGAATCATTCTTTCTCATTCAACATTTTCATCAATAGGTACTAATATAACATGTAAATATAATGATCCCACCTATATGGTAAGTGACTTAGCTGATTTCATGGATATACCATGGAGGAAGGAGTCCTTTCGATTCTTCTTTAGGATATTCAGTAAATGTGTAATTGAATACCAGTGGATCAACCAACTTTTATGTATGGTTAACATTTATGTTCTTCGTTTTTGTTTATAAAAGGTTTCAGTATTATAGTAGGGAGATATTGGTTTTGGGTTTCTTTGATATAATTACCTACTTAAAAAAGTGTTATTAGATTCTTATAAATCCTTCAAAAAATTTATTGATTAAATGAATAATGCTTGAAAACTTCAAGGGAAAATTAATATATTTTAAGAAATTTGGTGTAAGTCATAAGATATCTTGTTATAAAAATAAAAATTTCAAGTAGCATTATCATGAGAAATATATATATAGTGTCACAACCCGACCCATAAAGGTCTGACCTTGGACCACCCCAAGCCCGCATCTAATAGGCCAGGGGCTAGTGACTAGCATCAAGTAGACATATCTCACAAATGGGATGCATTATCCTAAAGTACCTATCCACATGGAAACATCTGCAATCCACACAATGATGAAATGTAAATAAACTAAAATAATTCATTCATAAAACTAAGATCTCATAACCAGAGTACAACAGGAAGTAAAAGAAAGTAAACAAGGCCAAATTAATCCCACACGAAAGATTCTATATAAAAATTCCAACTAATAATGTAGGATTTCCAACCTATTCCATGGGAGGGGACTAGGTCAAAGGTACACTCCTGGTAATCATATCTGTCATCCTAGCTCCAACTGTGCTCCACCCACTACACGTCCTCCAAGGACATCCTCGAAAAGGTTGATTTCTACACAATACATGACAAGTGCGGGAAAATCCCATGTAGAGGTGAGTATAAAAATAATCAATATGACACCCTGACAACACTAAACATGAAGTAACAAGTATATTCAGATCAATACAAAATGTAACAATCAATAAAAAATAGAAGAAGAACAACATAGATATACTCATGAGAGACACCACACCATCAATCAGTCATAACTAACTGCCAGCCACATGATTCAATTCAAATCAATTCTTATTACGAGATAATCCACTACACAATCCATGCTACCATTATAGACCCTCGAAAAATTGGTGTAGCTTATTTGGGCCCCACCCAAAGTAAACACATTAGTCGAAAACCACTATGATACATAAATAGGGGGTCACACCCATAACCACTGGGGGACACCACAAATGAAATATGGAACAAACCTCCATGTAGAGAATCATATTCCAAGGATTCCACAAACCCTACTGATGACGTTAACTAGATGGAGGATCAACGCCCTACTTAGGGTGGGCACACAAATTCCATAAACTCCAAATATGGATGATAGAGGATCCCATTCCAGTCTCGTAAAGGGACAACACAACTCTATCTCAAGCTTAACCTTTGGGGGAGATTAAAATCCAGTGATGTGGATGTAATTTCACATTGTATCTTAAAAGAAAAGACCAAGAGAATGCACTCAACCTATACTGGTCCAAACTAGGAAAAAGAAGAGACTCAAGCACTCTTGATGGGAGTACATAGTGTGTCCTTGGGGGGAAAACATGTACCACTATCCCAATATTTTCTTATGTGGAAGAACTTCACATGGAATGTAGTCACTATATACACACCATGTAGGATGATTACACGGTATGTATAGACACATAGTTTACATCACATGTCTCCTGGACATGTCCATGTACTGAAGCCAGCTCCATATACCAGTCTGTGTATGCCAAATTGTGTCCGTGTTTAAGTAATTTATGTTCCGTCTAGTCATGTACCATTTCCCATGTGAGTGTACTCTCTAGAGTACAAGCTGATTCAACTAGGGAGGTTCACATGCCTTGTTATGGTGTCACACATTGTGTTATCCTTAACTCCACCCAAACCCTAGATCTGTATCCTGGGGGGCCTACACAATGTGTAATTCCAAAATTCACACAATATTTCTCAAGAATGTCTATATCCATCAAGGATCTCCTCCGCATCAATATTAATTCTTCCAGAACCTCTGATATGGATGGAATCTATAGATTGGGGGTGGTCCATGCCTCTAGTCTCCAGATCTATGGGCTTCAGGTTTGAATCCACTCGGAAATCACTATAGTAGATCCATATGTGTTGTGCATCAAAAACTAGTTCAATGGATACTGAAAATCTATTTCGATTTACATCCTATCATCCACCTCCATCTTCACACATCAATCACATCACCAATCACAAACCACACCTATGGTTTTGATCCATTGCACTGAAGAATGGACCTGCAATGGTTGATCACTGGGTATTCAATGAATTGTAGGAAAAAAGAAATGCCCCTGATGAATGTGTGAAGAATAGAGGGATAAATTCACAAATCATAAAAGTGAGAAATGAACCTCGAAAATTGTATGTTTGGTATGGATTTGTTATCATAGAAGGATAACTGAAGAGGGAAGATCAACGAACCAAAATAAACAATTATATCCAATTGAAATCTATCGATAATGTGAGGATCATTCAAGTTTGTTGAATTGACCCATGTTCATCTGAGATTAATAATATGATGAAATTCAAAAAACAATACTCTCTACCTCAATTTGGATTGCTCTCCGATGAATAATGATCAATTCATCATCATCGTTGGTGAGACCCGTTATGATCAGTGTGTGTCGATCATTGATTAAAGATTTCATCATTATCCGTCGGAAGGATCCTACACAGGTTATATATCTAATGTCTTCAGAGAATTATAGGGTTATGAGGCTAAAACTTGATTTCTGTGTAAAAAAATTATTTAAATATATACCACCTCACTGCGCCAACAATTTAAAGAAACTATTTTTTATTAAATTATTTTATTCATTTTACCCTGATGATAACTCTTTCAAAAATGACACATGATGACCAATATTAGGTCATGCCTAGGGTAAAACCATCATTCTAAACTCAACAATTCTCTCATATTTCTGATCTTCTCACCAATTTAGAAGTTATTCCACTTTCTCTGGAAAACCATGGGAATGTTCTTTTTAATAATTTAGTATATATCAATCATTTTTTCGGGGCACATCCGACCTCATAATAGCATGCCATCTCAGTGAATGGTCAAAATAATAATCCATATAGTATTTGAAATTAATACAAAAAAATAAGACATTACATTTTCCCCACCTTGGGTATTTGCATCCCTAAAAATCCAAAACAATGTCCACACAAAAAAATGAGGGTACTGAGTATGAATATGAGCCTCCATCTCCCATGTTCTCTCCTAGATATCTCTATACTACCGCCAGACATGAACCAAAAGAATCAATCACCTCTGAAGGATTCTCTCCATTCAGTCCTCAATCTTTATTGGGTACTCAACAAAATTCACTCCATTATCAATGTCCAGCTCGCCCCAATTGATGACATGTGATGGGTCATGTACGTAACTCCTCAAATATGACACATTGAAAACATCATATACCTAATTTAATTGTGTAGGTAGAGCCAAGTGGTACAACACCTTTGGAACTCTACATTGTATCTAGAAAGGACCAATGAACCTCATAAATAGTTTTATGCCCTGGCCAAATCTACATAATCCTTGTCAAGGTGAAATCTAAAAGAACACATGGTATCCTTTAAAAAAATACAAAGGCCTCTCTCACGTATCATAATCATAAATTTAATGGAACTATGTAGACTTCATCCACTCTTGGATGGTTTGTACCATCTCTGTAGTAGTTTGCACCAACTCCGAGGCCATGAGTGATGAATCTCTTGGTTCAATCCAGTAAAATGGTGAACTTCAGGTTCACCCATAAAAATCCTAGAATAGTGCTATACTGATGGTTAAATGAGATTTATTTTTGTACATAAAATCCACCAGTGGTAATTGATCCTCCAAAATGTAACCAAGGTCTAACATGAAATCCCAAAACAAGTCCTCTAGAACTTGACTGGTATCCTCTATTTGGAAGTCAGTTTGTAGGTGAAATAATATGCTTAAGCATAACAGGGTACTAAATGAATCCTATAATACATACAAAATTGATATGTAAAGTGATAATAAAGATAATAAATAATCATCGATGGAACCCTATAGAGTTGAAATATCTCCTGAACATAGAGGCATCCCAATCCCTCTACTGAACTCTACTCTTGAATAGATAGGAAGTGGGACGACTTGTTGAGTCGGTCAACAATCACCAAGATGGAATAATGTCCCCTGTACATATGTATTAATCCCATAATAAATTCCCTAGATATACCATACAACTTCTATTCTAGTACCTCAAGGGGTTGTGATGAACCCATCGGAACTTGGTGCTCACGTTCACTTGTTGACAAATATGGCATCAAGAAACAAACTATGCAACCCATTTCTTTATCTCGGGCCATTAAAGTTAATTTCTAAGCTCCTGGTACATATTTTACACCCCTATATATATATTTCCAAATTATGTGTATGAAACTCTCTCAAAACGTCCTCCCACAATGTCACTGGTACTACTGTACTTCCTCTGAAAAGTATAAAATACTCTCCACCTTTAGAAAATACCTCATAAGCATGCCTTGTAGATATTTGAGCATGTAGGGTCCCAATGATGGTATACCCAAGATGTGACTCCCTTAGTCGATGTATGAATGGAGGGGTGAAAACCATTGACTGGAGGTAAGCTACTCTATCTCTATCCACAAAGAATAACTCCAACGAGGCAAACCGCTCTCATTCCTCATCCATCAACTATGAACTAGATCTCCTGCTAAGAGAATATTCCACCATGTTACCCTTCCTAGGAGTATAGACAGTCTTGAAGTCATATCCTAGGAGTATCTCTATCTATCTCTTCTATCTCATGTTCAGATCCTTATGAGAGATGATGTACTTGAGACACTTGTGGTCAGAGAAGAAGACAAGCCGCTCACCCATCAGGTAATGTTGATATATCTTCAAAGAAAAGACTACCTCTACTAACTCAAGATTGTGAGTTGCATAATTCTTCTCATTTTTCCACAAATGGAATGAATAATAGGTAGTCATCACTTTCCTCTACATCAGGACACAACCAAGCTAGGTTCCTGATGCATCATAGAATACCACATACTCGAAACCCTCCTATGGTAACCTCAATATGGGAGAACTCGTTAACCTCTACCTCAACTCTTGAAAGCACTGATGAAAAATTTCCATCCACATGAAATGTTTTCCCTTCCTATTTAAGGTTTTCAAGGGTGCTCCGACTCTAGAGAATTACAGTATAATCATTTGATAGTACCGTACCAGCCTAAGGAAAATTTTCACCTCAGTAACACTCTTGGATGGCTCCCAAGAAATAACTACCTCAACCTTCACTGAGTCCACTACAAATCTAGCCTCCGAAATGACGTTTCCTAGAAAATGGACCTCTCGAATCTATAACTTTCACTTCGAGAGCTTTCCAAAAATTTGGTTCTCTCATAGTGAGTCTAGGACCATCCTCTAGTGTCCCACATGCTCCTCCTTATATTGTGAGTACACTATGATTTAATCAATGAATACAACCACAAACTAATCTAAGAAAGGATGAATGATCTGGTTCACGAGTCCCATGAACACTACTAGGAAGTTATGCATGCCAAATGGCATCACCAAGTACTCACAGTGACCATAATGACAGTTGAAGGTTGTCTTCAGTATATCCTCACCTTGTAAAAACATCTAGTGATATCCTAATCTAAGTTCAATCTTTGAGAAACCTAGTTCCCCTTTAAGCTGATCAAATAGTCCATTTATCCTCAATAATGGATAATTATTCTTCATGGGAACCAAGTTTAAGAACAGAAAATACAAATATATCCTCAAGCTCTTGTAATCTTGCTTGAAAAAAAAACTGGTAATACCAAAGGTGAAGCATTGGTTCTCATGATACCCATCCTCTGCAAGTCCTCCAATGGTACATTCAAATCACAAAGATCCATTAGAGCTATCCAATATGCAGGTGTAAATATTAGTTCAATATCGGGGTGTAGATTAATGAAAAATTCTATCACCCGATGGGGAGGTAAACCTAGAACTTCTTTAAGAAATATGTCCCCATACTCGGCCATCACTACAAGAAAATATGGACTCATAACATCCACTGCACTGAGAATTGATCTGCCCAATTGATGAGTAATAAACTACACCATCTTATACATGATCTCATCTTGCACTGCCAAGATTTCTTTTTCACTGAAAAATGAAAACATGGTTCCATTACTATGGAAACAGCACACTATTCACATAAAAAAATCAATATGAGCATGAAATGTGGATAACCAGTACATATCAAGAATGATATCGTAAGGCCTTGACGCCACTACCAAGAGATCCCAACTGAAATTTTCACCTCCAAGATCTTGGTCACACTGTCAGCACCAGTGTGTGATCATTGAGTCTCCTCCTATAGATGCTTCCAATAATATGCGTCAAGTCAATGGTTAAATAATATTCTCTGAGTCTCATACAAGATCTGTGGAAATAAATTATTGAATAGAACCTATGTCTATCAATACTATAACTAAGGTAGAAAAGACACAGATCATACCTCATGCCATCCCTGGATCCTCAGGGTTATAGGCCTCCATAGCTTGTAGCTAGACTCATCCCTTCCTAACATCTCTCGAATCCTAGCATAGACCACCCGAGGGTGGTGGTGGTAATAGGTTGAACCTCTGACCACCTCCTCCTACCTTGTCGACCCCTCTTCCATATCCACTTCCCTGAATGCCACTTTTCTTCTATCTTCATATCTAGCATAGAAGTCCCTACACTATCTCCCAATCATCTATATGATAGTTTGAGAAATATAATTCCATATGTCCATGACCGTTGCAAGAGAAATACCATCTAACTGTTAGCTAGTTCGAGCAACCCTGAGAGCCCTGCATAACTGATCTTGAGTCCTATGATCACCTCCTAAAGAGCCTGGCCCACTTGGATCCCTGTGACAGTCTTTGGATACCTTCTACTGAGTTCTAAAATACTAGGTTCCCAGTTATAGATCCCACTATTGGTGTATACTATACTAGAAAACATTCTACTAATAGGGATTTCTAAAGTACCCCAAAATTGGTAGAAATGCTAAGGGATACCAATAATTCCCAGATGTCCTGATGTAATCCCTACTCGAAGGTCCAAGAACTAAAGAACTGTTTCAACACCATATCCAAAGAGAAGTACAAAAGAACAATAAACTTCGCAGAACAATCTTCCATGGTTAGACTACCCTGCAATAAATATAGAAGCACCTGCATGCATACTGAAAGAAACATGGATGAATAGAGGTCATATCTGAAGAGATGCTCGAAATCCTTCCAAGAGAGAAATATCTCCTCTTGTGACTGAGTCACCACAATCCACCATCAACCTAAATATCCCTGAAGAAGACTCACGGAATGGAATTCCATCTGATTGATAGGAAACCTCACAAGGAAGAAAAAATATGTGACTGCATCTAGTTAATCCTTAGCCATCTGGGGGTATATCTAACCCCAAAATCTAAGAGGTCATTGCCTCTAAAAATCATGCAACAAAATCATGCAATATGTATCCTAAAATGATATTCTTGGCATAAGATTTTACTTAATGAGTGGTGGTATAGTTGGTAAACCACCCATAGGTGCTATCTCTAGCACATTCCCCTATACTGATACCTCATCACTAGGCAGATCATCCTTGTGATCACATGGTGAATCCCGAATGGACATCTATGCAGAGGCATTTTTAAATAAAACAATATATACCATGGTAAATAGAGTATATATGGGGATCTAACTAAATAAGGACATGGAAAACATAACCATTACTTTATTATATATCTAACACTATTTTCCCTCAAACCAGTGTTCTCATGTATCAATTCAAAATGAAGGTTATTAGAGTCCTGGTGTATGGATACATCAGCTACCATACCAACACTAGAGTCCCTAGCCTAAAATCCAAACTCAATACACTTAACACTATTTCCCCAAACCAACCTCAAAGACTCCCAACCCTAAAGTATAACTGACTCACTCTGATACCACTCTGTCATGACCTGACCCACTGGGGTCCAACCTATGACTACCTCAAGCTCTCCTCCAATAGGCTAGAGGGTAGTGACTAACACTGAGTAGGAATGTCCCAAAAATGGAAGGCATTATCCTAAAGTACCTACACACACACACACACAAATCCAATCCACACAATGAGGAAATGTAAATCAACTGAAAGAATAAATTCATACAACTATGATTCCACAAACAGAGTACAATAGGAAGTAAAGGTAGGTAAATAGGGCCAAATAAAGGCACACCAAAAAAAGTCTGTATCAAAATTCCTACTGAAACTACAGGAATGAAAAACTACTCCAAGTGTGAGGACTAGGTCAAAGGTACACTTCTGGTAAACACCTCAGACAGCTGAGCTCCAGCTATGGTCAACCAAATACTCGTCCTCCTAGGACATCATCTAAAATGTCATCATTTTCATAAGACCCAACATGTGCATACAAATCCTATTTTGGGGTGAGTATAACAATACTTAGTAGGACACCCTTAAAACACTAAACACGAATTACCAAGTATAGTCATCTCAATACAATATGTAACAATGTATAACAGATATAAGAAAAAAAACCAAGATATACATAAGAGAGACACCACACCATCAGGCAATCATAACAAACTACTAGACACATTATTATATTTGAAGTAATGATTGTTTAGGAAGAATTTACTCCATGAGACATGCTTCCATTGATGAAAATGGATGAAGAGGTCTAGCTCATTTGCGTTCCACCCATAGAGAATGCATTTGTCTAAGAAGACTATGATAAAAAGATAGGGGCCACACCTAGATCTGTTAGGGCACACCAAGAACCCAATTTGGATCAACCCTATATGTATGGGATCATATGAAAATTATTTAATAAACCCTAATGATTAATTCTACTAGATAGAGGATCAATATCCATCTCATGGAGTTCATGTTGATTCCACAAACTCTAACTAGGGATAATAGAGGATCACACCATAGTCTCACAGAGGGATACCAAAACTCTATCTGAGAATCATTCTCTAGAGGGGATTAGAATATAGTGATGTGGATGTAATGTTGCACTGTACCCTCATGGAAAGGACCAAGGGAAAACACTCAACCTATATTGGTCCAAAATAGGAAAAAGAAGAGCCTCAAGCACTGATGTGGGAGAACACGACATGTCCCATAGGGTATAAACTATATATAACTATCCTATGTTTTTCCTATGTTGAAAAACACCACACGACATGTATTCCCCATATACATGGCATGTAGAGACCCGACGTTTACTACTTGTTTCTCTTGGTCATGTTTGTGTACCAAAGTCATGTTTGTGTACCGATCTGTGTATGACAAGCCATGTATGTGTTCAAGTACACAATGTACCATCTGGATGTGTAACATTTTTGGTGTCCATGCACTATTCTAAGTACATGTTAATTCAACTAGGGAGGGTCTCATGCCATTTTAAAAGGTGGCATTCCATGTTAACCCTAACTCCATTCAAACCCTAGCGCTGCAGCTAGAAGACCCCACATGATGTGTAGTTCTGAAAGACATGCTGTGTTTCTTAGGAATTACCCAATCTATTGGGGATCTCCTATGAATTGATCTGGATGCCACCAGAACCTTTAATCTAGACTGAATCTATAGATCATGGTTTGTCTTTTCCTATAGTCTCTAGATATATGGGTTTCAAGTTCGAATCTAGTCGGAAACTGACATGAACAAACCATACATGTTGTGCATCAAAAACTGACTGAGTTAATACCACAAATCCGTTTAAATCAACATCCATTCATCCACCACCGTTGTCTCACCTATATCATGTCACTGATCATGAACCGCACCTGCAGTGTTGATCCGTTGTACCAAATAAAGATCACACAATATTCAATCATTGGGTATTCATAAAATAAATAAGCAAAAGGAAATTCCCAGGATGGACCTTTGAAAAATAGAGGTTGAAATAAAAAAATCATAATATCATGGAATGAACCTCTTATATTGTTTGTTTGGCCTCAATTCATTATCATAGAAGGATAATCGTAGATGGAAAATCAACAAAACAGAATAAACAAAATATTCAATTGAAATCTATCGATGATGTAGAGATGAATTCTTATTCATTGAATTGAACCACATTCATCTGAGATTAAAAATAGGATGAAATTCACAAAACAAAACACCCTACCTTGATTTATATTGGTCACTTATGAAGAATTATCGTTGTATTGTCATTTTTGGTGAGATCCATCAAGATTGTTGTGTACCGATCATCAATCCAATATTTCATCATCATCCATCAAAATGATCCTCCACAGGTTCTCTCTCAAAAATCTCCAAAGAATTCAAGGGTTTAGAGACTAACCCTGGATTTCTAAAAAAATAATTTATTTAAAGATAAACCACCTCATTGTGTGAACAATTTAAATAAAATAATTTTTATTAAATTAATTTAGTTGTTTCACACGCATGATAATTTTTTTCACAAATTACCCCCACCAACAAATTTTAAGTCTCACCTAAGGTATAACCAATGATCTAAAATCAATGGTGCCCTAATATTTCTGATCTAGGAACCTATTTAGATGTTATTCCACATTTTTTGTAAAACCACATGCATGTGATATTTAATATTTTAATATATCTCAAAAATTTGTTCTGGGAACATCGGGCCCCAGAATCGCATTCCATCTTTGCGCATGGCCTTGAAAATAATCCATATAATATATAAAAATAATAAAAATAAAATATTAGATGTTAGATATAGTTTTATGATTCCTCCATATCTCATGTGAAAAATAAAGGTTTTGTAAATTCACTACAAGTGGTATAATTTATTATAATATATACCTTGAGTTTTATCTTGTAATATGGAATGTGCATGCCTCCTTCATAGAAAATGATTCTTATATATCTTAGTGTATGATAAGAAAGATATATGGGATATCAAGTGATTTTACACTACTATATATTCCACAATGGTTTACTTATATTATGAATCAATGTCTTGATTCAATTGTAGATATAAAAAATATAATAATTGTGAAAGTGTTCAACATATATTATACCCCAAAATGCATACATTATCATAACGTATGTCGGTTTTCATATGATGAAAGCCAACATTTGAATCCATTTATTGAATATAGGGAGCCTATATAAAGGATATGATCCTCTTGTTGGGTGAGTGTAACATTTTTATCGAGTTATGTCATGGTTGTAGATTTATTAAGCCTATTTATCTATTAACCATCATGGAGAAGTTTCTAGAACACATTTGGAGTTTTGGGTTCCTCTCATTACAAATAAGGATCATAGTGGCCGACGTCATCCCCATGGATGTAAGAGTTAATTAGATGTCACTAAGTGAGTTTAATCATTCTTAATATATCAAGAACATAAAGGATAGAGCACACTATATATGAGGTATTCTTATAGTATTTATGTTTTTCATAATAAATGTTGATTCATGATGGCAGATTGAGAAATATTTTTAGTTTTCTTCCTCTAATTTTATCATGTGATGAACCAACCACACCCATAAGTTTTATCACTGCCTTGATGATCAATGAATCAATATGTTATTTTACTAATAATATTATGGACATTCATATTGTAATATTCTTGAGGCCATTTTGCAGCATATGATATGGTGTGGGTGAATTTCAACCATCAAATCACCAGATCACTTTGATTGAAATTAAATTATTGGATAACATAATGAATATAGATAGTCACAGGGTACTACTGGTGTGTATCATCGAATATGAAACATTAAAATCCCATGGATTTTTTTTCGTTGCTATAATGTATGATATAGGATATATTGTAGGGTATGACTAAAAAACGAGTTGAATAAAAACATTGTATAAAATTATAATAGTGATATAGTGTATATTTCAAATCATTATAGATAGGTATGTAATAACTTTACCCATATGTAATATATTTTACTTTCGTAAAAAATGTGGATATATAACTATATTTAAGGATTTATCAATACATATGTGATATTCCAAAATGTATGAAATTTTATTTTTCTGCATAAGTGAATATATAGTGATATATAATGATTTATCAATACGTATGATATTTACCCTACATAATAAATTTCCAATAAAAATAGTTTTTTCCTTTCATGATAGATTCAATTAAGTATGGTTCACACAATACGTAATTATTTTTCATTTCTATGATAAATTTTCTTATGTATGGGTTTCTTGATTCATAAGGGATTTTCCATTACTACTTAAATGAAAAATTGATATGTTGGGGTTTTGTATTACCTTATCATGAATTAAAACTGATAATGATTGTCTATCAATCATAAAACAATACATAATACCAAAATTTAAAATTAAAAAGTTTATATTATTTTCTTATAGTTTATAAATTGATTATCAAAGAGAAGTGTTAGGAATTGTAAATAGAATAACTTTATACCTAAATTAAAAATGGAATGTTCATATTAATACCACATATTTGGAAAATAAATTAAATGTTTATTTATTTACTTATTCATTTTTAATAATCATGTTCAATTTTTTTTATGAAATTTTAATATTATGTATGCTATGTGATATATCAATTTTTATAAATTTTCATGTCATTCATTACATGCTAGGTATAAAAATATAAAACTAAGATTTCATCTACATTGACCCCAATTTATAATTATTATTATTAATTTTAATTTATCTATTGAATATAGTTTGTACATATTAGGTATTAGAGTTATGATAAATTAAAATCTCTCTTTAATAATGTATCCCTGGGTAGAGGGAATTCAGGTCGGACATCCCACTATCTAAGTGGATTATTCCTTCTTATAGGAGGGTGGGAGTTGGCAATCTATGGTTCTTGGATTACTCAAATCGATATTTAAAAATGTATATAATTGTAAACCATTACATTAAATGTTCATATCCTTTATGCATCATATGCATTTGGATATTTGTAAATATTCCTGGATTTTATTTTTTGGCGAGTAACACAAAAAATGTGTTGTATAAAGTGTTTTACATTAATATTATTTGAATATATTAATTTAGTGGTTGAAATTGAGATTCCAAAGCAAAATCATTAGAATCATGCATACACATAGGAATAGAAAATAGGATAATAAATTTTTCCTTTAATGAAATAATTATGAATATATTATGAACATGATTGAAATTAGATTGGAAATACTTTAAAACCCTATCACATACTAAGTTGGAGATTCATTCCAAAGAAAGAACATGTCAAGACCTCGATCATCCAAATGGGAAGATTCATGCTATAACTGGGTGCCCATTGATTATCTTATGTATGGAATGTTGGGTATGGGTGAAACTAATAGGATTATGAGACCATATTAAGAAGTTATATTTGGGAACACATGGATGAGATAACTTAATCAGATAAGGTTTTTAGGGCAAAGGATTTGAGTTTATTTATATGATGGATTTGAGTAATGAGTTATTTTCTCATCTATTTAAGAGTTATAGATAATATAATTGTGATAATTCCCTACTCAAGTAACTAAATAGTGAGATTAATTCTATACGAAACTCATTATTTAGTGAAATATAGATCTTGGATCAATAAAGGTAATGATGTAAGAGGTAATCATTTTTGTGGGATTACTTTCATTAAAAGTCCTTGATGAAAAGATATAAAACCTGATACAAGCCCATAAATATGGGTTTTTTATTGGTTATTTCATGCATAATTTTTATAATTATAAAATCTATTATAGTTATGGATTATAAAACTATTATATAATGGTATCTAATATTAAGAAGTATTCTCAAAGAGAATAATTCTAATCATATGTATGTGAATGTTATAGAGATCAATTTATTCTACCATGACTCATGGATATTAGATATAGGATGTTCATCACACTTTTGTGCTGATAAAAAAAGCTGTAAATATAAGATATTATTAAATAAAGGTAAAGTAGATCAATATCTGGGAAACGATGCAAGATTTTTCTCATTAGAGCTTACAACTTATGATCTATTTCCATGTGATGTATCTGTTCAGAAATTAGAGAACTGTTATTGTGTTACTTCCATAAATAGAAATTTTATTTTTGTATCTTATTTATAAAATATGGGTTTTTTCATTAATTATTACGAATAAAAGTATTTATTTATATGTGGATGAATTTTTCTATAGAAATATGAACATGGTAAACTATAACACCCCATGTTACTGTTATGATGTTTAGATTATTTAATTTTGGAATATTTTTAAATCCTTGAGAGTTTTTTAGAGTTATGTCCCTTTTATTAATTTTTTCTTAAAGTTTTGGGTTGATTTATATTGAGTTAATGGTTATTAGAAACCATGATGTTGCCTTGAAAACCATTTTGAAAACTTGAAAGTGATGTTTTCCATAGATAGTACATGGTTCTCAAAGTTTTACATAGTCTTCTAGTTAATAGTGTAACCTGTATTGTTTTAGGGGTTAATTTCATAGCTAGAACATGGTTATGAGTAACAATGTTTCATAACTATATGAATGCCTAGAGCCTGTCAAATTCAAGCCACATAGTTAGTACACTATTCTACAAACCATGCTTTTTAATTATTTGATCTTTTAAGTTTTAATGAATTTTTAATTAATGAATTTTCCCTCATCAAATTAATGGGGGTAAACCCCCATTTCTTCATCCTATTTATTCAACCAAGCTAGGTAATGTGTGAGGAATATTCTAACCTCTAATCCCTAAGATTTTGAGACTCCATTTTGTGGATTTCAGGCAGATTTGTTAAAGTGAACCACTAAGTTTCTATTATACTTTCCCATTTCATCTATTTTATCTCAGTTTTATTTCCTAACATAAACCCTAGGGTTCATTGAGGTGATATTAGGGTTTGGTGGTGGTTATAATGTTTTTATTTTATTGTTTAAGGGTCACAGGGGTCATCTTCATTCGTATTTGAGTGTTTTCTATCAAAGTTTATCCATTTTGGATTGTTATGAGGTGTTTATTCTTGGGATAAGGTAGGTGTTTTTGTGAAATTCCTTTAATTGGAATTTCATTGTGTGTTTAATGATTTTAAATTCATTATTTCTTAATTTATACCCATATGTAATAGCTATAATAGATGTTTTTAAATGTTTTAAAGTGATTTTACACTTGGAATAAATGGTACTTGTTAATGTTTTCTATTTTTTAAGAAATATTTCAATTCTAAGCATCATAGAACTTATTTAAAGGATTTTTAAAAAGATTTTATATTTTTAAAGATCTTTTACATAGTTTATGTTGTGAAATGTATATATGAACTTTTTTTTGGACTTCTAAAAGGATTTATAAAAGGGTAATTTTTTCTAGTTTATTTATAGTGTGGTCTTAAATGAATCATTTTAATTTTTTTTGGGAAAGTTCTTGAATAGTTGAAAAGGGATTGAAATTACTTTCTTATGGAGTGTCTTTGAGAGATCCTATTGAACCCCTTATTTGATATGGATTGTAAGATGGGGGATATTTTTTGTCATTGTTATGTGAAAAATATGGATTGTGGATGATTCTTATAAGGGTTATTTAATTGTGTAATGGTTTATTTTTTGTTTAATTTCACATAATGATTCTATGATTTTATTGATTTCTACCCTCTAGTTTTTTTAATAAGAAACCATAGGCTATGATAATGGTTTATATATATGATACAATAGATAGTTAAATAATACTAGTGTTCCACGGAGTTTTTATATGTTCTAGGGTCAGTAGGGTGTTCCCCTAATGAGTCTAGGTGTATTCTATTAGGATGGATTGTATTGTTTAGATGAAACATATCCTAGTAGTTAGTCCCGTGTATTTGTTAATGTCTATGACTATCTGACATTAGAACCTATTTTCATTCCCATGAAACCAAGTGTTTTCTATTATATCTCATAGGGAATTGATTTTACCTCCTCTTTGTATCACCTTATTTTATAGTCTTATATGGAGTCATTAGTTAATTAAAAGATTATTTACTTTTATTTATGAAATGGAATGATTCCTTCTTGGGAGGTGTGTATTTTTATTTGGTATTCTTAATTATGTGATGAAACACATTTTTAAAAAAAAAATTGGAAAAGGGCTTTTAAAAAAGCATTCTAAGGAATGAATTAGTTTTAAATTATTGTGTGAAATTTTAATGAAAGGTTTTAGAGTGATTTTTGAAAACATTGTTTCATATTCTCTTTCTTGAAAAGAAAAGGAAAGCTTTATAAAAGAGGAAAATTAAATGATATTTTTTTTATAATTCTTACCCATAAAAACCTAATTTCTATATGTAATTCAAACAATCATAAATGAAATTAAATTTTTAATTAATTGCATGAAATATATATTAAGATACCACCCAAATCTTTTTATCACACCCTTCATATACCAATGGCTATTCAACTCTTATGTTTACTTTTTGGTTCCAGAATATGATATTTTTTGGTTGATGCTTGAGTTTTTCTGCTATCAATCAATTTGGGATGTGGAGAGTGATAGAGGAGTCATGTAACAATGGTTTGTAATGTCATGGTATCTTTTATATCTATTATGAATTGTTATGTATCATATTTATCATCTCAATTTCCTATTTAGTAGTTTTACTTATTCATGAGATGATGATGATTATTTTATTAGTTGGATTATGTGATAGTTTTCTTGGGATTTGTTTTCTTATTTCTACTCCATTATAAGCTGATTATATGTTCTTTCTTGTTTGACTTGTTGACTTGGTGAGTGGAATCTTGACATATTGGAATGTCATGGTAGATTTCCTAGTGGATGTATCCCTATCCTTTATTATTTCTATGGGGACAACCATTTCTATGAGTTTTCCTTGATTTATAAGACTTGTTTCCACCCCGAGGACATCAGGGACACCATTTGGGATGTATTGTGAACTTGGTATATAAATGAGTCATATTCACCTGGGATAGTTCTTAAAAAAATGGTATTGTAGACTAGGTTCTTATAAAGTCCCAGTTTCTTGAATATCCTCGTTGTTATTTAGGATGTTTCTTAGTAGAAATATTGTTGGAGTTGGTGTCTCAAAACAATTTTTTTACCTATATTACATATATATTCACGATATTTAATATTAATAAAACATTTTATTTTATATTGTTCATTATTATTCAAGTATATAATTTAATAATGTCCTAGAGTGCACGTCACATTGATAAGGTCATAACAGTTCCCCACTATGATAAGAACCTTGAAGTAAAATGATAATATTGTTAAATATAGTCCTTGAGTGAGATAATATACTATAAAGGGACACATATTATATAGAACATTATGTGTGATTACTCATAATCATATGAGGCTTTGTCTCATGAATTTTACACTCAGTAATCTACAAGATGATAGATTATGAGAATAGATCTTCTAGTATGAATTCCTCATATTTTCGTGTAATTGAATATTACTATATTAGATCATGCATAATGGTCCTTAGAATTTATGATTATCATTAATTCATGTCATGTATCATGTAATTATATTTTATAATAAAAACTGTGATGCCATATGTTTGTGGTGTGGTAGGGTACGTTGGGTGTGCCACAATTGACATTTCACTAATGGATAAGTCAAGGAAATATTTTTTACATTCCATATTTATTGAATAAGATATATCAACCTTTTTATTGGAATATAAACATTAGAATAAATTCCATAGAAATGGTGCTACAACAATTTTATTTCATATTGTTAATGAAATATGTATCAAGCGTAAAGGTTAGTGACATGGATGTGTAACCTGCTTGATGAGATATTGTGAAAAAGTGATTATATTACATAGTGAGTTTTTCTATGTGATTATCATCATTTAGAAATTAATTTATTTCAATTATGTTCCTTGATCGATTGACATAATTTAATTTTGGACTTTAGGCAAGCATGCCTAATTCCAAAGAGAAAGAATCTTAGAGTGTTACACACTAAGTTTTTCTAATGATCTTGATTAAAATCTATTTGAATTTAATTAATTGAATAAATATTATTCTTAATACCAAGGGATAATTTTATTCAAATATTCCCAGTAAAAAATATTTATTGCTGAATGAAATAATAAAATTAAATATTTATTATGTTGTTTAATAAATGATTGAGTTTCTCGAATGGTCCAAGAAAATTTCATATAACAAATATTAATTGAAAATAAAATCAAATAATATTTTTGATTGTGAAAGTTATCATGACCCAAATAATAATAATAATATTTTTAATGGGTTTATTAAATATAATATAATAATTTAAGGGACTACATGAAATTAAATTATATTTTCACATAAACCTAATCTTTATAAATATAAGAATATGTTTATTGTGTAATGATTCCAAAAATTGAAACATGAGAATCATTACACACAATGAAACTCTATCTTAAATCCTCTTTTCTCTATTCCTCTCATTAATGAAAAATTCTTGAGATATCTCATCAAGATAAATGGAAAAGTAATAAAAATGAATAACACAAGACAATCGACATGATGTGCTAGCACCGAAAGATTGATTGGCATTGCTCGAAGATCAAAGGATCTTGTGTAGGTCATCACTAGAGGGATTCTATCCTCAGGTACTCAAAAAACAATTAAAGAAAAACAAAAGGTACATTTTGGATGATTAGAATCTAAATTGAAGAAATAATCATCAGATCATGTATTCTATTTTCCAATATCAAATAAATTAATTATAAATTTGACCTCAAAGATCCTCACTTAGGGTTTCATTAAACTAAATATGAAAAGAAATTTTAGTATATATCCCCCCACTAAATGCTTTCTCTATACTTGGAACAATTAAGTGGTACTAGAGGGATCAGATTTAAATTTATAATTATTTATTGGATTTTTTATTCATAATGAATCATGGTTAAATTTTTATTTTATATTATTCATTCTATAATCCATTTGAGTTAACATGTTATCAATATATTAATAATGTTCGTTTAGTGTTTCATTTTCATAGTAGTATAAGAATTGATGAAGAATGACTATAGATGCTATTTGGAACTACCAAATTTTTAACCGATAATACAGGGTTACATGACCTGTTTCTAGAGTACACATTGTGTATCATAGTATGCTTCACCTAGCTTTTCCATGGGATAAAAGGTATGCCACATGGTTATTACATGTTGTGAATTCCATTTGTTGACCCACCAACCTGGAAAATGGTATGTTGGATTACACGGTGTGTATATAGTGTACATTCCATATATTCTACACGAGTTAGCATCATAAATTGTACAATACGTGTTGATATTATACATGTTCAACCCGCATGAGACTAATATCTTAGAGTATTTATGAAACACATGAAGTGTATGCGGTGGACACTCTATGTAGTTTATCATTCGCCACATCTAAGACACACAATGATCTATTTGGTGAGAGCATCAGACACGTAACATAAGTGATACATGGCGTGTAACTATCTTGTACTTGATGTATAGTATCAGAGAGATACATGCATATAATGAACCAACCTAATTTTTCCTCTAACTTGGCACATGAATCAATCTTCTACATGGACCAAATGGTGTTACCAATCCCCACGATCTGATTTCTAGTGCGTGGGCATCATAAGAATCCATTTGGGAATGATTTAACCCAAAAAAAGAGATAAAAACAAAAGAAAAAAATAAATTAAATATCCAAAATAAAGAAACAAGAAAGTAGTCTATAATTGATGAAAAACTAGGTAAAAAAGAATATACCACATGCAAGAAGGAAAAACTAAGCGACTCAAGATGATACCCCAAACATCTCCACTAAATTCTCCCCATGATGACTCTGGTGAAAATATGAGATCCAAATAAGAACCAATAAAGATATAGGCATGTGAGAAAACTATCAGTAGGTCAACACTACCAACTAAAACTATGAAATTATTTTCATAAGGAAAATCACTTATTCTAGTATTGAAAATAAATATAGAAAGTAGAATTTAAATAATTATACGATTCATGGGAATAAAAAAATCCCATAAATAACTTTCAAGACATTCCATTTATTTCCTAAAACTAAACACATGTGTTTTGAAAATAAATTCATTGAAAAAATCCATTTCAGAACCACACACACAATTAACATTTCTCAAAACAACTCACAATTTTTTTATCTAAATGAAACAATTTCCTCAAAACATTTCATTAGTCAGATCTACCCTTAATTCAAATACCCATTTTTAAATATAATTAAAATCACACACACACACAAGATCCTTTAATTTAAAAATAGGGTTTTCAACACATCTTTGAAAAATAATTTTTCAGAGGAACCAAATAAACACTCACACAATTAAATCATCAAAATAAGGAACCACTCATATATCATGAAGCATAATAAGATGCAACCCAAGCATCAAATGTGTTAAGAAATAATCCATGAAATAAGGGATACAATCAAAGAATAAGGTAAGTACCATAAAATGATCGAAAGGATATTGGGGTCATGGTACTAACCAATATGATCCAAAAGGGCACTTGAATTAATAAGAATAATACCAGGTTAAACCATGGAACACATGTGTCTACAAACTGATGGAGGCTCACACGATCCTACGTGGATTCTCACGGTCCCCACTAGGGTTATATCAGTCCCCAGTCACCCACGAGCACACTCAGTCATAAGAAGTATTGTTTTAAAAAAGGGTTCTCTTGATCCTAGGGGAAATTCTATAAAACCCTAAGCTAGTTCAGGGCTTCAACCCCCTCATCCATCTACATAATTTCCCAATTTCTACCATGAAAATTCAAAGAAAGTGAGTCATAGTGAAAAATATATGATTATAACCCACCAGGAATAACCCAAACTACCCTCACCTCTAACATCCAATGATGGAATTCCCCTATATGTGAAGTGCACATAAGAAAAAACAAGCACATTCTCACAAAAGGGGATAAAACAATAATCACATAGTGATACAAAACCCACTTAAGGGGTAAAAAAGAAAGGAGAAATTAAAGGATGTCTCTCAAAACCACCATTTCAAAACCGAAGTACCAAACAAGACTTTGAAACTAAACAATGGGTCATAATGAAAAGCACTCTTTTCTCATTTCATAAATAATTCTACAAACACCATTTAGAAAATGATTGAAATAAAAAAAAACATTTTAAACAATTCAAATTTACCCTTACACATGGGTTCTCCTCATTGAAAATCTAAAAAATGTCCAAATCCATTATTTCAATCACACTTTTCATTAAACACAACTTACAATTTTTAATAGATCCAAATAAATCACCCATTTCTTTTAAAATGTTTCAAAGCTACCCTTCAACAATGGTATTTCTCTTTGAAAACAAAAATAAGGCCAAAAGGTCCAACTATTTTCTATAAAACCGTATATAAAAACTATCATGGAATTTCAAAAAGGGTTAAAATACACAATGCTTTCAAATAGACATTTTAAATACATCAAAACACCCATCCAAAATTCATTTTGAGGTCAAAACCTCAACTCAAAACCAAATTCCCTTTTTAAACCATCATTAACACTTAATGAAATCCAAAATTAGGTTAAAACATATTTTTACACATGATAACTATTTCCATAATCCATAAGGAAATTTAAAAAAACAAATAATAATAAAACATTCCATTTAAAATGATAAAACATGAAACAAATATAAAAAGGAAAAAATTATGAGCATAAAACTCATCAAAATGGTCTTAAATTTTCATCCAAATACTATATATAATTATTATTTTATAAAAAAGGAATTTAGAAAAATAAATCATTCTTAGAATTCCCAAATAAAACAATTGAATAGTAATATTTACCATAATAAATTCTGCTTTTGAAGACACCTACTTGAAACAACCCCTTTACGCTCACACACATATACACCTTCACATATATATTTGTACCCTTTTACCCATGTACATATTCTCCTTTCCATGAGGAAATATTTCCAAAGATAGCATATATATATATATGGTCGTACCTATTCATACACATAAAAGTTTCCTTTAAGGGACCAAAATACCTTCTAAAAACCAAGGAGAAGCTAACAGTCACCAAAATACCCCAATTAGAATTGGGATAATAAATGAGTAAGTAAAACCTACCTTAAACGGTGACAAGGGTACCAAAAAGGACTTAAATGAATCACCTTTGGTGAAGGATACTGAAATGTGCTCAAAGATAACCTGATAGACACATTGCATGACCTTACAATGAAATAAAATACCAAAATCCAGATCAACCATCACCCTAGGGTTCAAATTAGTAATGAGAGGTGATGGGAAGATGTAAGATACTATGAAATTAAATAATGGATGAGCCAAAGACCTTACCTTAAAGGATTGATGAAGAAACATGAATAAATATGGTGGAATTTCTATAAGAAAGTAGATTTTTTAGAGGGGTGAAATGCATACTATTGGAGAGGAGGGCGGGGAGGGGGGGGGGGGTGCTATCGCATGAGAAAAAAAGGATTAATGGGTTAAAAAGTCTCTAAATGGAAAAATGGGAATGAAAAAAATAAATTAAAGGAAAATAAATTTTTTAAAAACTAGGTAGCCCATACAATTTGGCCATATGATTTTCTAAATAGTGTTTCGACTATGTGTTAACCATTTTCAGTCTATGCACCCCTAACACAGTTTCCCCTAAAAGGTCACGACATTTTGGAAAAAACTTGAGTCCAATATAGACACACCCAAGACATTCAACAATATCTTGGGGGCTCCCCATATTTTTTCAAACCATGTGGAAGCTGTGAAGAATGACTCTATTGAATGAACATACCCACCCGTATGGGCACCGTACTATTCAATATATTGTAAAGGCTAACCGTAAATGCCTAAGCAGACTAAAAAATGAAATTATAGCATTCCAATAACTATAATTCAATACATATCAATAACTAGATAAAATAAGACAAAACTAAAAACATAGTGACATCATGTGTGTCAAAAACTCACAACTTTACCACATTATTCCCGCAGAAAGTCCCGGTCTAAAATAAATAAAAGTGAAAAATGGAAAAAGGTCCAAGAAGGACATAGTATAATATTACCACTATACAAGTATCAACCTCAAATTCCTTAACCAAAATCCACTAGAACTATCAAGATGACCAACCACAAGCCACCCATCATCCCTAAGAATAACCAAAGTCGAACCTCGAGCTAGAGGCCATATAAAGCATGGGAGGCCAAACATGGTCTCCCCACCATTTATAGTTCCTCACAAATGTTATCCTCACTATTTATAGCTCCTAAAAATGGTGTTACTAAAGAAAATAATAGGAGACACATCCTCAAACAGTCGAGAAACCCGAAGAGATACTAAATATCAACCCAGAATCATCTTTAAACTCAAATGGAGGAAACAATCCACAGACATCCTCAAAATAAACAACATGATCTCCCACCTTGGGCCATGAAACATGCATAAAACGTAGGGTCAAAACTCAGATCACCCTCACATAGTTCATCCCAAGTGGCCTTATACAAACACCATCCAATAAAACAAACTCAACTAGTAAACAAAACACCATAGTTACATTGTCATGCATCCAAGTCCTATCTCATCTCCAAACAAGGAGCACCTCAATGCATTAATGAGAAAATGGGCACAACCCACTAACATTATGAAATGATTCCCAAAAATGAGGCTAAAAAATGGTACATATATCTAAACAAAAAATTAAGGAAACTATATTTCCACCCCTCAAGGGATAGAGGGAGGGAATTATCCCACAAGTAAAACTAGTTCTACCAAAAATTATATACAATGCCAACCACAAGAAATACTCCAAGATGGGAACCATCAAAAAGATCTTAAAAACTACTAAAGTTCCAAAATTGAGATTAAACCCACCAATTAAATGTCCCAAAAAAACACTGAACCCAAAAAACTCAAATAAAACCAATAAAAATGCTCTCAAAAACCCTAAAAAACCCTCAATAGCTCTCACCTGGAATGTTTCACATCCACCACTCCACTCAGAGTATAGGTAGGCACCATAAATTAAGAATCATTTTTTACCATTCTAGGGAAAAAACATAAATAATGCAAGACATTTAAATTACCAATTCATTCCTTAAAACGCAAACCTAATGAATCCTTCTCAAAAAATCAATCAAAACTGAAGGAATGATCCCTCCAATAAGGCACGCAAAATCACAACAAAAAAACTTTTCTTTTGAAAAAACCACATTCACTAATGAATTTCGAAATCAACTTCCAATATGGTATTTCTAAAAACCAAATGAACACATGCTTAAAAAAACACCTTCGATTGAAAACACATTTTCCAAACAAGCAAAACAAAAAAACCCATACAAAATTCCATTTCATTTCAAGGACCAATATTTCAAGGAATGCCCCTTAAAAACATATTTTACTGTTGAAAAAACCATTTCAAAAATAAAGAAACATTTTATAAAAGACCCAATAAAACCATGTTTTGAAAAATAATATTTTAAAAAATCCATTCATTTATTAAAATAAATCTTCAAAAGGACCAGTGAACATAAGTACTACACAAAAATTCAAACAAGGATCAAAAGAGACTAATCCATAAAAAAAGGAATTACCACACTTCTCAATCCACCCCGAAAAAGTGGGACAAAATTTTAGAGAATCCAGATTCATGAGGAGTTCAAAATAGTCCAACCAAGAAGGAAATAGTTCCATACACACATTTGACCCATGTATGGGTAACCACAATCTAACCATACAACATAATCCAAAAAAAGGAAAACTAGGCTGCATGGTAACCACATGTTTTCCTAACCTATGTGTGCTAATCTGTGGCTCATGTTCTTTCTCATTCTACCCTAAAACCAAGGGTGACCCCCAATATCATGTACATGATAATAAGGAATCAAAACATCAATCAAATCAAAATACCTAAAAATAACTCAAAACCTAACCTCATCTAGATGCCTGATGCCTGAAACAATCAAGAGATATCTAGAATATCCTTGTCCTTACTTCTCAAGCTATAATAACATCAATCCCCCTTATTCCAATACATCCCCAAGTAAAATGGGTTACTCAAGAATATTAGGATCCACATAATGGAAACCTATACCCTGATACCAATTTTGTAACAAACTAGCCTGAGCTTCCATTCGACCCGACACAATAACTGATCTAACACATGGCCCAAATGGAATTCTTTATCCCCACAGGATCGAATCTAGTGCCTGGGAGTCACATGAACTCATTTGGTAAAGATTTCACACAATAAAAGAGATAAATAATGTTATAATAAAATTAATGTAATAGTAAAAAGAAATAAATAAGAAAATATTCTATAATAGAAGAAAAAGTAACTAAAAATGAACAGACCACAAGAATGAAATATAAAAAAAAACCAACTCAAGTTGAGACCAGAAAACTCTCCACCCAAATATCCCCATGATTTACATGGAAAAAATGAGTTCCAACTAAGAAAATATAAACATGTAAACCTGATCTAAAGAGTCTCATAGGTCACCAAAACCTACTGAATCTATGAAATATTATTCATAAAGAAATTCACTAATTTTAATTTGGAAATGAATCCCTAAAGTAAGCTTTAAATAATTATACAATGGATGGAAAATAAACAAAATTTAATAAAAAACATTCAAAACATTTCGTTTGTTTCCCAAAATTGAACATACACATTTTGAGAAAAAATTTATTGGCCAATGCCATTTCAGAACCACACACACTGTTAACATTTCTCAAAGCAACTCACACTTGTTTTATCCAATTGAAACGACTTCCTTAAAAATTTATATTGCCGAAGAAACCCTTAAATAAAATCCATATTTTTAAATCCACTTCAAATAAGTCACACAAAATATAATTTAATTTCAATATTGGGTTTTGAACACTTCATTGAAAACCCATTTTCAAAGGAACCAACTAAACACCCAAACAGGTCAAGCATCAAATGAAGTCACCAAAAATTTATCTCGAGGAATAATAACATGAAAAAAAATCATAAAAGGTTCCAATAAATAATCCATGATATAGGGGATGTAATTGACTCACAAGGAGAATCACCTAAAAATATCCAAAGGATCCTCATGTCATGGTACTAGCCAATATGATCCAAACAAAAACTACCCTAACTATGAATAACCATAGGATAAACCATAACACACACATGGGTACAAATAGGTGGAGGACCACATGGTATTCCCTGGGATCTTAGGGTCGTCACTAGGGTTCTCTTAGTACCCAATCACCCATGAGAAAACTTGGTCTCAAGGGAGAATGTTCCCACAATTGGATCTCTTGGTCCCATGGTAAATGCTCCACATCACTATCATAGTTCAGTTATTCAACTACATTAGTCATTATCCACATTTCCCAATGTCTACCATGGTGATTCAAAAGAAGTGAGTAACAGTGAAAACAAATTGATTCTAACCTACACGGTATAACAAATGCAATACTCAATGAATACCCTATTATGGAATTACCCTTCTATAAATAACACACAAGGAATAAAAATAACATTCCCACACAAAGATAGAAAATATTCTTCACATAGTGATCACATAACCTTCTCAATTGATAAAAAAGTAGGTGCAATGTAGGGGTACCTCTCAAAACCGCTATTTTAAAATCGAAGTTCCAACTAGGTCTTTGACACTCAATCATAGATCATAAATATAGATACTATTTTTTATCTCATAAAACACTCTCTAAAAACCATTTGGAAAATGATGTAAATCACTAAAAAATTTAAAACATTTCAATTTCACCCCTATACAAGGTCTATCCTCATTGAAAAACCATAACATGGAAAAATCCATTATTTCTAGAAAAATTATCATTAAAAACCACATAATAAAATTAAATAGGTATAAAGAATCAACCAATTCTTTTAAAATATTTCAAATCTACCATTCAAAAAGGGTATTACTCTTCAAAAAAAATAAGGGAAAAATGTCCAACCATTTTTCATAAAATCATTTGAACCGGCCATTATAGAATTTCAAAAGGGGTAATATACACAAACCTTTTAAATTACAATTTGAAATACATAAAAACAACCCTTTAAAAAATAATTGTTAGGTATATACCTCAATTAAAAACAAAATTACCTTTTTAAACCACTATTTCAACTCAATTAAATCTAAACTGGATTAAAACTCATCTCACCACCTGAAAACCATTTCAAAAATCCATAAACCAGTTCAAAAGAATATTCGAAAAATAAAACATTCCATTTAAAATTATAAAAAATGGAATTAAATTATAAAACCAATTATACCGAGTATAAAACTTATAGAGACATAGTCTTAATGTACAATAACATTACATCACTATTTCAAAATACTTAAAACATTACAAAAACAAACACCCAAATACTGTATTAGTTTAGTTTCTTTAGAAACATGAAATCATAAAAACATGTATATAAATGAACTAAATTATATCCCCCTAGGTTATTCTTGAATATAACCCTTCTTACACACATAAAACGTAATACAAATCTTTATAAACTAGGAAAGACAACAGAAAAGGGGTGATATCAGATGCTCGGTAAGAGTAAAAAAGGGAGACATGTAATTATAAACATGATAATAAGGGTATGATAACATTATCATAATAAAAGAAGACCATACCATTCATATCATAATATCATAATCCAGAATAATGGAATAAATATTGTTAGTTCATAAGACATGAATCATAAGGAAATTAAGAACACAAGTCATGCAATCATAACAAAGGAATAATACATGGAATTGTCACAAACACATAAGCATATAAAATTATTTCCATAGTATTCAAGTAATCACTAACAAGGCTATATTAGTAGTATTGGTTTACTTACCATACCATATTGTTAGTCATGGTTCACTCTTATAGCCATCTTAATTGTATTATTTCACTCCCCATACAATTGTGGCAGTCATGGTTTATTCCCATGACCATCTTAGTAGTATGAGTTCACTCCAAATACCATATTGGTAGTCACAGTTCACTCTGATGGCTATATTAGTTTTTAAGGTTCACTCCCAATACCATATTAGTCTATATAACGAGATATAAATATTTACCCAATGAATTTTATGGAGATATAGTTCTCAATTATCTCATAATTAAATCATACATACATGCACCATAATATCATAAACAAACTTATCATAACCCATGAAATGAAATGGAGTCATAAATATATAATCATATAATAACCTATCTAAAAGATACACATTTCATAATAATTTAATAAAAATAATAACCCGTTAAAAGATGTGGGTTTCATGAGCATAAAACCCATGGAAGAGGAATGAGTTTCATAAACATCATTCCATGAAAACACAACTCATTCAAAGAAATAATATAAATGGAAACATTGAATTATTTCTTAGTAAAGGAATGAGTAAGATCAATATATGTCATCTTACAAGGGAAATAATTCTTAAGGACATTTTAAAAAATATTCTTGAGGAAAATATCCTTTCTACATTGAAAAATGTTTTTTAAAACATACAACATTTTTGAAAATATTTTGTTTGGAAAGTGGTTTTGAAAAATTATAATGACATATTTAAAAACCAAAAACCATTTTTAAAATATTTTTTATATGAAAATTAAATTCAAATATCATTTGAAAATATTTTCTAAAAAATTGTAAAAAACATGGTTTTTGAAATAAAACAGATTTCTAACTGAATAGAGAAATATGGCCAGTTCCAAAGTGTGTAAAAATTGTAATAGTACATGGATATAACTTTAATAAACATATTATAATAATAATACTGAGTTTTCTTGAGATATGGATCATAATATTTCTTTAAAAGAATCATAATCACAAACAATCCAAATAAACGATGAGATTGTTTCAATAAACTCATCCCACATGGTAACTTGGAATCATAATCTCCATTTATAAAACATAAATTACATGAAGCATAAAATATCCAGGAAATAATTATATTCATGATATATCATGTCATATAATCCTCTAAAAATATTGTATGTTCTTAACAAAAACATGTGTCTCAAAGAAGGAAAATTGATACAAAATTACTTTACCTATTTGGTAACTTTTGAACCATACAACCCATGAAATAAAGATCATAAAATGGAAATGTAAATATACATAAATTTAACTATAATAATAATATAATACATTAATTAGAGTTATATACACCACACAAAATAATTCAGTGGTGAATAAGGCATGTATCTCATATAAATAAAAGTGAGATGAAATTCCCTTACCTCGTGTCTCGACTCTTATCATACTAATTAAAACACCATTTATAATAAATATAGATAAATTTATAAAATGCAGATATTATTATATATAATAACATATATGGTTTTATTATTTCATTATATTATCTTCTTATTAACAATTCTATGTTAAGGTTTCACTTCGTGTAATATCCTCTTTATTCTTCATACATGTTTGACTTATTATTATTGATCATCTTACTTAGATAATTATTTACTTACTTATAGATTGTAAAAAACTATATAATTATCATATATATTCAGTATATGTGTATATATAAGAATCTATAAAATATATATAGATGAAATGGAATACACCATTCATGGAGATGGTAGGCCGTACGTATGCATGAACGCTGTTTCCATTTTTGTTGTCTTATTGAAAGATAATAAAAAAATAAAAAAAATATGTATATATGTATATAATATAATTACAGTATAATAATTATTATATATATATCATAGATTTTAACTAAAACCATCCTTGACACATTCCATGTAATGTGTGAACGAATCACATCGCTTCGAGGTGGTGGTAGTCCACACATCCACAAACGATGTTACCATATTTACAAAAGACGGAAATTTTAAATTTATGTGGAATACAAGAATTAAATAAGAATAAATAAATAAATAATATAATATATATCTTATATAAATTTTTTTCCATCATAATTTCCAACCATGAAAGGTGGTAAAGGAAAAATGAATAATCACCGTTTCGTGAGGCGGTAGTTCGCCGTACACATAAAAAGTATGTTCATTACCCATTACATAGAAGTGTGTGTAACTATAGGTATAACCATTATCATTAAAAAATTTCAGTATATTTAAGATAGTGGTGTTTTTTAGAAGTATGTAACAATTATAACAGAGAGAGTGGACAAGGAAATAAAACTAAATATTTTGAGGAAAAATGTTAACTCTTATTCAGGTAACTCCTTTTAGTTTGCACCAAAGGGCTTCCATGGATGGATTTATTACCAAAGTGAGGCTTTAAGTAGGAATTCATGGATTTTGGGTATCTATTTTGTTAGATTTTGGCCGATTCATGGTGTATTGAGAGGTTTTAGGAAGTGTGAGGAGATGAGGACTTTTAATAGTGGAGGAGGATTGACACTCTTGTAAATACCAAGAGGTATACAATAATGGGAGGTCTCCCTTACCTAATGTTCCAAAAAAAGGAAAAATAATGTATTTATGTTGAAAAATGGTTGAAAAAAATCTACACCACACAAAAATACATGGATTTTCATAATTTTATTTATTAACTTCTAAGTTTGCCCAATTTTATAATTTTGGTTTTTATTAAAGTATCTTGTATTATAACATAAGTTATATAACCATTAAGACTAAATTAATTTTAGATTTAATAGAAAAAAATATACCTACTGAATTATAATTATTATATAAAATTTCAAAAATAAAAATTCCATGTTTGTTGGAAGTTATTTTTAAAACAAACGCTTGTAACGTGCAAAAACACTACTTTAACTAGGATCGTGCTAACAATGTTTTCACTATCTACGGGTCAATACGATAATTATAAATGAAAAATTAGTCCATTAAAGTAACATATTTTATATTTATTAACACTTTAAAATAACATATAATAATTTAGGATTTTTACTAATTTTAAATCATTTAAAAAATATCATTTATTATAAAATAACATTAATGTCATTATTTATTTAATTTTAATTTAATAAATATCAAAAAAATATTATAATCAAAATATATTACTTTCAAATATTTTTAAAATTATATATTCATCTAAAAAAATAATTATTGACAGTAATTCAACCAATTTAATTTACTTATAATATTTATAGTATCATTTATTTTAGTTAATTATTAACTAAATAATCAATATATTTTTGTTTTTAAGAATTTTAGTTAACCAAATCATCTCTAAGAATTATTGATAAGTAATTATTATAAAAAAATTTCATTTAATTTTATTATTACATATATAACCTAAAATAACTTGTTCTTTACATATTTAATTTTTTACAAATGTTAAAGGTAAGGAAAGGTTCATTTTGTATTTTTTATTTACTTAACTTAAGATATACAGATATGTTATTGAATTGTATCCCAATAAATCAAAAAAATTGAACCATTAATGGATATAGTCTAAATAATGACAGACGATTAATTTTGTACAAGAATCTAGGTCATTTTATCCATTAAGATTAAGGTTTAGTGCCTAATTAAGCATAATTTTACCTTAATCATTGTGATTATTTTTAATCACATTCACTAATCTTTGTGGGAAAAAATTAATTTTATCATATTAGAATAAAAATATTATATTGATTAAAACCCTTTATTTCAATTTTTCCAAATTCAAATAACAAAAGTGGTAAGATGAAGTTTAATTCTAATCCCACAGATATGGTGAGAAACATGATTTTTAAAGTAAAAACGTTCAACAGTTTAATATGTTTTATAACTAATTTCAATATAAAAAGAATAAAATGAACTAAATTGGTTTAATATATGTTTAATTTATCTATTGTGACCATAAAAACCAAATTGAAATATAATTGAACACTAATAATTATTTAAATGAAAATGCAATTTTTAACTAAAATATAGTTTTTCACTATTCATCAAGAAATGAAACTTCTGAAAAAATACCAAAAATTAAACCTAAGATAATTAAGACATTATAAATTAAAAAAAAGTTATTTAATCAAATTAAATTTATATAACTGTCTTAATTTTATTATTTTTCACATAAGTACATATAAAGTAGTATATAAGAGAAAATAGTATTTTTAAACATATAAAGACTTTACCAATATTACATGTTTTATTATCGATGTGTTTTATTTATTGAAAAACATTATATATAATATTATAAAAATATTTATTTCTATTCATATTACTTTGTTTAATGGATAGGTTATAACTATCTAATTTAAATAATTATGACCATAAAATGATGTTTTTTAGAAACTCGGTGTCTCATATAATGAAAGCTAAGTCAGTATTGCATGTAGTGTAAGATAATATAAGTATTTCATGTATTGTATGAAATATAAAAAGTATTTATTTAATATAAAAAATACTATATTTAGTTTTTCATGAAATAAAAAATACTAAGAGTAAATTAATTGTAATTTTTTTTTCACAAAATGTCAGGGTGCTAAATTATACCTCCCATAAAATGAATTTCACCTTAAAAATTCATCTAGGTTATCAAAGTTTTAATGCACGAAAGTTACTTTCATAGATACCCACATCATAAAAATTAATACTAAAACCTCATTTTAAAATAGAAATTTAGAAACCCAACTCTCACATTATGTAACATATAACTATGTTTATACATACGAGAACATATATGGTAAGTGAAAACATGGACATGGACGAAAAATGCAAATATTTATAGACATTAATTGAGGTCAATAATAAAAAACTAATGAATTATCATTGGAGAGTTGAGGGCCCAAAAATATAAAATCTATGATGATTTAAAAGTATATTGGGTCAACAAAAATCAAGGTATTAGAAAAAACTTTAATTTATTGATCATTTTCCTAATTCAAAATAATTTCAGCAAAAGATATAATTGTTCGATTTCAAGAAAATCTCACTCTTTTTTGTTCCTTGATTAAATTCACCTATTTATCCAAAAATAAAGGTTAATATTTTCATTCATAATGAACAAACAGATCTATGATATTCCATCCCATCTGTCATCATTTATAATTAACACAAAGCTATTAGAATAGGTTATCCATTATGAATGAATCCTCGTGGGATGTGATAATAATTTAATATCACAAACATTATCCAAATTGTAACTTAATATTTATATAAATAGTTATCCTTATAACCGTTCTGAAATATAAGAATCCAAATCTTTCAAAAGAAAGTCATGAAATCATTTTAACATTGATCCCCCATATATCATAGTGTAACTCTTGGTTGTCACATTCCAAAAATGTGAATACCCTCATCATATATTGTTTTGAATCAAGGTAATTACCAAAAATAAATTTGGAAAACAAGCATTATTCCCTATTCTAAAGATTATTTGATATATTTCTTAAATCCAAGAAGATTTAAACATCACCCATGATTTTTTTTGAAAAGGATGATTCCTTGACCTAAGTGGCCATGACACAGAATTTATTAAAAAAAAGTTTACAATTGATGAAAATATAGGATCATTTTACAGTCATTCACATGGAAATGAATAAGAGCAGCAAGAAGGTCTTTGCACCAGGTCATGTCTTGATTATCTCCCAATTTGTCCAAGCCATCAACAACCATGTTTGATTCCGATAGACATGGGTGAGGATGTAGTTCAGATCGGTGAGCGAACGATTGCATTCCATCCAAAAGTTAGTAATCGACCATGCTAGATGAGTTACACCATTCCAAATATATTGAATGACTGTCATCGAATCACTTTCAATCCAAAGGTTGTTCCAACCAAATCTCAAGGTAAATTTTATAATATGAATCAAACCCAACATCTTATCTTCAAGGGAGGTGGAAATTCCATAATGACCCATGAGGCAACATAGAATATGGCCGAGATGGTTCTTTAAAGACAACACCACATCCTGCAGGCCTCTAATTTCCCTTGGAGGTACCATCAATGTTGATTTTGATCTATCTAGGGAGAGGGGTTATCCAAAACACCTCGAGAGTGCGATGAAGATGATAGATGTTTCTGCTAATCTGAAGGCATTTTAGGATTCCAAAGTCATGCACAAAATTTTGGCAATGACCTTTCTGTAATAAAGTAGATTCCATTATGGAAATTAGGATTTAGGTCTGAACTGCTTTAAGATTGAGTGAGTAGTTTCCATTAATAATATCATTTAGATCATACTAGATCATGTGTTGATGTTCAGAAACTATAGCAAGGAAGATATTCCTCATTTACTAAGAGGCCTCTATGTATGCACATTTCTTAAGATGAGTTTTGTAAGAGACAAGAATCAACCATCTGCAATCAAATATGTCAAAAGTATAGTTCCAAAGAGTAGTAGTAGTAGCACAAGAAAAAAAATAGGTGGTTATAATCTTCTATGTTTTGGTTATAGATTTTAAATTTATATCAAAGATTAATTCGAAATGATTGAAGTCAAACCTCAGTGGGAATTTTATTGTGATCAAGTCTCCAAATGAGACTAAATCTTGAGGGTTTTATCCAAGGTTTGTTGAAGTGTTTAATCTTGAAAAAGTCCCTCTCGTTGTTTCCGAAAGTATGATTTTAGTAATTCTCTTAGGTAATCATACCATTGTGAGTATGTTCCAAAATTAATAAATCATAGTTTTAAGAAAAAGGGTAGTTTTCAATGAGATTCAAAATAGGAGTAGGAAGATTATCATCTTGAGAATTTAAAATGTATTTGATAAAACTATTGGTGTTTTCAGAAGTATGATCAAGAGGAATCATATAGATTAGAGGTGTGCTGGGCCAATTTCCTATCCATAATTTCAGAGAGGAATCTCTAGAAACCATCCATCTGAAATTTTTCATAATGTTAGCGATGGAGAGATTTAGGGCGGGCCAAATGGAGGAATTAATGAATTTTAAGTTTCCAGTATTATGTTTTTCAAGGAATCTATTCTTGAGAAAGGTGATAGATTCAGAAGTATTTTGAAAAATATTCCAAGTGAACCACGATTTAAGAGCATCGTTAAAGGAAATTAAAATTTTAATTCCAATCCCACCACTTTCAATGGGGTTTCAACAATTAGACCAAGGGACCGTCACAAGCATTGTTTCAAGAATACAATAGGTCCAAATGATGTTTCTAATATATGTGTTAATTTTTTTATAAGACTAATAGGCCATTTATAGACCATCATAGAGTAGACCTTTTTAGAGACAATAGTGGATTTAACAAGGCATAGTCTTCCAGCCATAGAGAGATCCTTACCCTTCCAGGATAAAATTTTTCTAACAACTTGATCTATAACATTCACAAAGTGGAAGGATTTGGGTCTACCCAAAAATATGGGGACACCAAGGTAAGGGAAATAGAGTGAGCCTTCTTTTATCCCCAAATCACTGATGATTTTACGTTTTCTATTGAGGGGGAAGTTATTCCCAAAGAAGATGCAGGATTAGTTCTAACTATTGTTTTGACCAGAAACGTCTTCATTGTGAGATAAAGCATTCTTGAGGTTAAGAATGTTTCTTTTGTCACCTTGGAGGAAAAGGATGAAATCGTCAGCATAAAAGAGTTGAGTGGGGGAATTTATATTCTTGGATACATGAATGGGTATCAGTTTATTTTGGACCACCATCCAATTGATCAGATGACTAAGGTAGTCTTACGCTATTGAGTAGAGAATGGGAGAGAGGGGATCACCTTGTCTGACACCTTTTGTGCATTTAAAGTAATCTTTGCGAGCACTATTGATAAATATGGAGATAGTGGTTGAGTTGAATAGAGTTTTTATAATAGTGATAAAGGAGGCACTAAAACCAAAACATTGAAGGAATTTAAAGATAAATCTCTAATCCATGGTGTCAAAAGCTTTTCTGATGACATGTTTAATAGCTATGTTTCCTCTGCTGTTAGTTTTATTCAAGTTTTTGATACACTCAGAGGCAAGACATATTCAATATTTAATGGATCTTCCCTTAATAAATACAAACTGATTCCAAGAGAAATTTTTTCATTAATGGTAAATAACTGATTAACAGTTATTTTGGTGATGCTTTTATAGAGTGTTGATAAGAGAAATGGGTCTAAAAAGGTAAATTTCAGATGCATTATCCACTTTAGGGATTAAGGTGAGGAACTGAGCATTGAGAACATGTGGTAACACCCCCTTATAGAAAAAGAACATAACCAGATTAAAAACATTGATATGAACTACAACGCAATAGTGTTGGAAGAAACCATTGTTAAATCCATTAGGACTATGGGCACTATCATGATTCAGACTAAAGAAAGTGTCTTTGATTTCTTTCTCCAGCGGTGGGTTACGGAGTAAATAATTGTCCGCATCAGTGATCACTAAGGGATTGAACTCCGGGAGGAGGTATTTGTTATTATCAGGGCCATTTCAGAGGGTTTCATAGTAGTAGACTCTATGATTAGCAATGTCATATTCATTGTCAATAATCCTATCTCCATCCATTGGAAAGGTGGGAGGTCTATAGGATTCTTATTTTTGGAGTGAGTTGCAGAACATGGTATTTCTGTCCCTGTCAGTTAACCAATTGACATTATATTAGGTATAAATCTAGCTTATGAATGAATTAGTTTAAACATTAAGAGGATAGCCAAATAAGAGGTAATATTTTTATAAAATCATTTTTATTTTATTTATTTCTCAACTTCCTTAAATTATATATATATAAAGAATTTATAATAGCCTATGTATATTAAATATACTAATATTTTTTATTTTAAGTGTAAAACCTACAACTTTACAAACTTTTATCCCATGAGTTATGAAAATCATTATTCATGTGTACATCTGAAAACCGCCTAGCAAACTGATGTCATTTGTTATTCCATTACCACATTTTATGGTTAAGAATAACTGTGCACATTTTTTAATCCCTAGTTGCATGTAATTAACCCTTATTTTTTTATATATGTAATGTTTATGGGTGAATATTGGGAGAGTTTGGAGATCTTTTGGTGTATTTTTTGGGGATTTTCTATTTGGGAACAGTTGGTGCACAATTTGGGAAAACTATAGAACACCTAAAGGGAACTGATCATAGTGAGACATGGGAATAACATAAGGATCATGGGAGGTTCATGGTTTTCCAAAACCATGTGTCCTATAAGGAGAAACTGTGAGCTTTGAAAAATTGGATTTGGATTTTTGAGATAGTGGCTTCAGTACGGTTGACACACAATTTAAAAACAGTGCGAGATAACCATGTGAGGTTCTTCTTTGAGGTGGTGGATAACAAATTTTTATTTTTTAGTTTTTTTAACCATGCGATTAAACCATGTGAGGAAAAGAAACTAGATCCTAAAAAGGTTGATCTAGGTCAACCTTGTGTTTTAATGCCTTGTTTTTTCTCCGAAACGGTCATAAAATGAAATTTTGTCCTCCCAATGGCAGTTTAGGATTCTCCCATCAATAAAGAGGTAATCATAAAGATTCCCTTAGTAATTTGAAGCTGAATTTTTATGGTAAGGATTCATTATTGGTTTTTCTTGGTAGTTTTGTTAGATTTACTTTTCCCTCTATCTCGGTTTCGTAGATCTACACCCCCTATAGGTACATCTGAGATTTCAGATTCCAAATATGATTATATTCGACTTGGTTTGTAATAGGGGAATATATCTATGGTCGGTTCATAGAGATTCATCATGATTTTTGTGATGTTTTTTGTGCTGCTTATAGTTTTCTCCAAAACCCTCAAGGTTAGTAGATTCACTCTCGACTCATCTTTCTAGAATTAATGAGATTAGTTTCAAATTTATTGTTTTGATAGAAATTGATTAAATATTTTCTATTCCATTATTTTATAAAATCAACTTGAGTTAGGGTTTGTGAAGTTATGGAAAATGGATGTTTTTTTAGAAATTGTTTTTTGGTAACTTAATTTTAAAATGATGGATTGGTTTGATGTATGGAAAATGTTTTCACTAAAAGTTTTATTTTATTAAAATGTTTGTTTGAAATTTTTTCAATAATTGTTTGGTTGTGTTAATATGTTTGTATAAAAAGGGTTTACAATATAGGAATAGTTTCAATGAAATGGTCGAAATGATGGTTTTGGCATGGTTTGGGATAATGGGTTGGTGGGAGTTCATATTGTATTTATGAGGATTGTTGGAAATATGACCTTATGCTCTATTCCAATGGTGTAATGGTACAAGGGATCCAATTACATTTTTATTACTTAGTATATTGTTGAGAAACTTCTCATGAGTATGGAACTGTCATAATGATGCATGCCTGGTTGGTGGTGTGGATATGTGGATGAGAATGGTTATGGAAAATGGAACTTGTGAAATGGTTTTAAAGCATTGTTTGGTTTATTTATTTTAAAAATGGATTTAATTGGAAAAATATTTGATATATAAATTGTTTATATTTAGTGATAATCAATTTTATAAATTGTTTTATATAAATTATTTTTATATAAATGTTGCTAACATGTTTTATCATAGTGGCGTGTGTAGGGAAGTCAATGGGGGGGGGGAATATACTAAGTTTACTTATTCACCCCTTCTTTGGTACTTTAGTGCTTTTTATATGTTATTTATTGATGTAACGCCCCGACCCCAGTTACCCAGAGCCGGTGCATTACTACATAACATTGGCATGTTCACAAGAAAGATCAAGTCTCAAAAGACCGATTAGTTTAGTAGCGTTGGAATAACTAGATACATTAATAAAGTTTAAATTACATCATAAAATGAAAAATACAACAATATAGTCTCCATAGTCCACACTCTTATCCCCTCATACTATTCCTGCAGGTCATTCATAAATTACTTCTTCACATACTGGGAAAAATAAAACATAGAAAAGGGGTGAACTCAAATGCCCAGTAAGGATAAAAATATAGCGGAAACTTTCATAAATAAGAATAAAAATTTAAGAAAATGTATAACTAAAACAAAAGCCTTTTAAACTTGAACTTCAACATAGTATGGAAAATATAAAATGAAATAATTCCATTTACTTATTCACTTGGATATTCTACAAATTGAATAATCACATGAAATATCAATAACCACTTTCATAATGATGGAATGCATAATGCCAGACTATCATAAACACATAGCCAAGGCCTCGTTCCAAGACTAAAAATAAGATTTTGTCAAGGCCTTGTGCCAAAAAACTAGTTTGTCTCATGAGACCTACCGATGCATCGAGGAGCTATAGCGGGCTCCACCCGTCATATATTAAGTCCAATGCATTCCCATATAAAAATAATTAAACATAACATAAACATTCATATTAAAACTAGCATACGAAATGTCAATACTTTCACCATAAACCATGAAGGGTATAAAAATACCATATTCATAGTCAAAAATATCACAAAACCTTCAATACAATATGGAAGTTTTGTTTCATAATATATCAGCTTCAAATAAGCTTAAAATCCATCAAAGGATGTTGACATAGATGAAATCAAAACTCTTTTTAGAGAAATATATCTTTTTATTTTGAAATCATTTAAGAGTCATATAAAATAAAACATTTTCTTTGAAAATATTCTTATAATCATGTAAGGTAAGCTTCGATGATTTTATAACGACGGAAAATATCTGCACCCGCCGTATAAGTTAAAAAAACATTCTTACCTTAATTCTGTCGAAAAGGTTAAAAAGCACATTGTTTGGAAAATGACAGAAAGATTCCTTTATAAACCTCTTATTAAAAGTCAAAAAAGGGTATAAATGACTTTAACCCATATTCTTGTAAATGGTAAAAATGTTTTGAAATAAATTTTTAAGAAACATGGATGTGGATGATAAAGAAATCCTAGTAGATTATTACGTATAAACAACCTTGGATAATGAAGAGATTGTGAAATAAACCCTTACCTTGTACTTTTCCTTGGTTGGGGGTAGGTTAACCTCCTGTATAATGGTAAAGTAATTGTTATTAAATTATTCAAGAATCATATATATTAATATGATATCCTATATTATCTTTTAACATTGATTTGTTAATAATATCTTAGTATTATCGTTGTTTCGGGTGTTAACTTAATCATTTTCATTTATATGTTTTGTTACGCAAGTCATATTTTTCATGAATAGGTTGTATCATAATCATATCCATAATGATATCAACTCCATATATACTATTATTAATCATCAAATGAGAATTATACTGGAATGGATACGATGGAGAATGAATCTCATCACGTTCGTGGAGATGGTAGTCCGTATGTACGCATGAGCGACAATATCATTCTTTTGATATTAAAATAATATATAATTGGATGGTATATAATATATAAAGAATCATTATCATGTTATATTTATTATTTACATGAATTACACATCATTATTATACCCATCCAAATAATAATTTATTGAAGAACAATTACTCCACGATGTGGAGACGGTAAGCCGTACGTATGCACCTATGGTGACAATTTATTCAAAGGATGGATAGAATACTGAAATATGGTTGTAAAATGTTTATAATAACATAAAATTATATATAATATACTGGAGTTATTATTTTAGAATGGTAATAACAAAGAAAGAAGAAGTGGAAGAAGAAAGGAACTTGACAAAGGGTGGTGAAATCATTACATCTTCTTCGGGTTCTTCCTTTTGATTTGATCAAAAGGGCTCATTAAGTTGGCTTTATGACTAAAGGAAGTCCTATAGGATGAAGTTAGGGATGTTTAGAGAGTATTTGGGTAGAGTTTGGCCGAACAAAAAGGTTTTGAAGGCGAGAGTTAATGAGAAGGGAGAGTGCCATTTTATAAGAGGGGTGAGGGGCACCTTTGGAAAAGCTAGAAATATTATTTTATAATAAATTCATATTCGGTTTCTAATGGATCCAAAGTGTATTACTTAAATTTTAAGGTGGGGATGGGTCTGAAACCACTCAAACAATGTAATTTAGACAGGTTTGGGTTAATATATTAACCTTATCTTTAAGTATTAACTCTTAGTTAAATAGTTTCACTTTTACAATGTCTCTTTGTATTTTTATATTATATGGTTAATAAACATACTATATACATTCAAAAGACCCACAATTGGTCCATTAAGGACACACCTATCATGATATAAGTCTCTTGGCCGAACCATAGATTTTTATGAATTTAATATAAATTAATAATATAATATTTGTTTTAAAAACTCTTTTATGTCAATTTTGACACTATTCAATAATTGATTTTTTTGAAACTCATAACAGAATGATTACTTCGAATAAAGTAACTTAAGTCAATCCTAAAATGTCATATTTACCTATAAAATTAGTGTAATTCATAAAAAGTCTCAAATTATATTTATTTTGGTATTTATATTATCAATTATTCTAATTTTTCATTAATTAGGTAATTACTGCATCATCATTGTGTCATAAATAAATTAAATTATTTAATGTCTAAAAATTATAAATAAAATATAATTATGTAGGAAATCATTTTATCGTTCTAATTAATATTGAAAATTGAATTTATATTATGTATTACCCTATATTAAAAATGTTTTAGTAAATAAATATTATTGTAACTCTTTTAACTCTTCTTTGAATTAAATAATAATAAATGTCCTAATCAAATCCAAGTGGACCTAAATGATAATATTTTATTCCTAAGGTTGTTTTTGGTCGATATACACTTGTTCAATACAATTAGGACATGTGTTAGGGTAATATTAATATCATTTTTACCCTTAATTACCCTATTTACCTTTAACCGTGGTAAAATAAAAGTAAAAAGTTACTATTCACCAAAAATTATTTTCATCTCATTGAACCACATTTTACTACTTGATATTAACCATGTCTCTCAGATTTTTGAAATTCCACTCACAGAAGCGGTAAAATTATGTTTTATGAAAAATTCAGTTTTTTAACTACTACTTAGTGGTTTCACTATTCATCAAAAATTGAAGTTTTTCAGAACAATGCCAAAATTTCATCCTAAGCTATAATTGATATTCCGAATTAAAAAATGATTTCTATTTTACAAAATTCCAAACATATAAGTTGCATTAATTAATTTTATAATTAATTCCCGCTGTTACAACAAATAACGTGTTTTTAAGAAACAATATATATCAAAAGATTGGCAATTGTTTATGTCTAATTTCAAAGTGAAATTTATTCTAATGAACACCATTAGATAAAATGGTAAAAATATATTCTAATTATACTTTAAAACCACTATATAATATAATTTATCACTATAAATTATATTTATTAAAAAAAGTTGTTTTTAAGTATTTTTCACTATTCAAAAAAATTGGAAGTTCTCAGAAAAATACCAAAAATTCAACTTAGGATAATTTCGATATTCGGAATCCAAAAATGAAGTCCATTTTGAAATATAAAATATATATAATTTCAAAAAGTAGGTATTACAATTCATAACAGCTAGTTTGATCGGTTGTAGCGTGTTAGAACTCGATGTTGCGTACAACACACACTATCACATTATTCAAAGAGAAGCGTACCGTAGAAGCTTGTGGTGTTACATTCTCCCCTCCTTCAAATAATTTCGTCCTCAAAATTTCTAGAATACTACCGCATGAAAAGGCTTGGGTGGTTCTTCATCATAAGTTCCTCGGGTTCCCACGTTGCCTCTTCCATCTTATGGTTTCTCCACAAAACTTTTACCAAACGCGTCATCCGATTTCTCAGCAATTGTTCTCTCGTATCAAGAATCTTGACGGGCTCTTTGCAATCAGACAGATTGGGTTCCCGTTCTAATTCCTCATAGGCGAGTACATGCATTGGGTCAGGCATGTATTTCATCAATAGAGATACGTGGAACACATCGTGAACTTTGGAGAGAATTGGCGGTATTGCCAATCGGTAAGCTATAGCCCCAATTCGTTCTAGAATTTCGAAAGGTCCGATGTACCTGGGACTCAATTTACCTTTCTTACCAAAATTTATGACTCCCTTCAATGGAGATACCTTCAAGAAAACATGATCACTAACTTGAAATTCGAAATCCTTCCTTCAATTATCGGCATAGCTCTTCTGCCTACTTTGAGCTGCTTTGATGTGATTTTGGATTACCTTCACCTTTTCCATTGTTTCCTCCACCAGTTCTGGACCAACAAGTTTTCTTTCACCAACATCATCCCAACAGGTAGGTCTGCGAAATCTCTTTCTGTATAACGCTTTATATGGTGCCATCTGAATACTCGAATGGAAGCTATTGTTATAGGAAAACTCTACCAGAGGTAAATATTGATCCCAAATACCCTGAAAGTCAAGTGAGCAAGATCTCAACATGTCTTCTAAGGTTTGAATAGTCCGTTCTGATTGTCCGTCTGTCTGAGGGTGGTAGGCAGTTCTCAAATGAAGTTCAGTATCCAGGTATTTTTGAAGACTTTTCTAGAATATTGAAGTAAAATAGGGATCACGATCAGAAACAATCGATAGGGGTACTCCATGAAGTCTCAAAACATCATCAATATATAGTCTTTCTAGACGGTCCAGTGGTAGATCTTCTCTTATAGCAAGAAAATGTGCTTACTTGGTAAGACGATCAACAATGACCCATATTGCATCGTTACTTCTAGGAGTCTTTGGTAAGCCCATGACAAAGCCTATCGTAATATTGTCCCATTTCCACTCTGGTATAGGAAGAGGTTGCATGACTCCTCCAGGCTGTTGCCTTCCAGCTTTCACTTGTTGACAAACCATACATCTTGACACAAAATCAGAAATCTCCCTATTCATGTTGTCCCACCAAAAATGTTCCTTCAAATCTCTATACATTTTGGTGCTCCAAGGATATATACAGAAATTGGAACTATGAGCATCATCCAGAAATTCCCTTTTTAGATCAGGTATATCAGGAATAAAAATTTTCTTTCCGAATTTCAAAATTCCATCTTCATACACAAAGTCTCTCAATCTCTAATCATTCACAGCATTAATCTTCTTTTGAAATTCTTAATCATCGATCTGAGAACTCTTAATCCTTTCTAGTAAAGATGGTTTGGAAACCATTTGAAAAAGAATTGATGTTTCACCTTCCATGGTTATTCCCATGTCCATATTCACTAGATCCATGAAAATTGGATCCCTTTCAATTCTCATATTGTTCAAAACTCATTGTTCTTTTCTACTCAAAGCATCTGCCACCATGTTTTCTTTCCCCGGGTGGTAGTGTATCATACAATCATAATCCTTGAGTAATTCAAGCCATCTCCTTTGCCTCATGTTGAGTTCTTTTTGTGAGAAAATATACTTCAAACTCTTGTGATCAATATAATTCTCAAAATTTTCACTATAGAGGTAGTGCCTTCATATCTTCAAAGCAAATATCATAGCTACTAACTCGAGATCATGAGTAGGATAGTTTTGTTCATGAGTTTTCAACTGTCGTGATGCATATGCAATAACCCTATCATTCTGCATAAGGATACAACCAAGTCCTTTCTTCGATGCATCACTATAAATAACGAACCCATCATTCACTGATGGTAGAGTCAATATAGAAGACTTGACTAATCTTCTCTTTAGTTCTTCGAAACATTCTTCACACTCTTTTTTCCAAACAAATTTAACCCCTTTACGTGTGAGCTTCATTAATGGGTTAGCCAATCGGGCAAAATTCTGGATGAAACGTCGATAATAACCTGCTAAACCAATAAAACTATGTACCTCAGTTATGCTCGTAGGTTCTGGACATTCTTGTATTGCCTTGGTCTTAGAAGGATCAACAGAGATTCCATCTTTGGAGACAATATGGCCATGAAATGAAATCTCTTGAAGCCAGAATTCACACTTGCTAAACTTCCCATATAATTCATGTCTTCTCAGAGTCTTTAGGATAATGCGCAAGTGATTGCCATGATCTTTGTAGAATTTGGATTATACCAAGATATCATCAATAAATACCACCAAAAATTCATCGAGATATTCCTTGAAAACTCTATTCATCAGATCTATGAATAGAGAGGGTGCATTAGTCAATCCAAAATGAATTACTTTAAACTCGTAATGCCCGTACCGGGTTCGAAATACTGTCTTTGGAATGTCTTCCTTCTTCACACACAACTGATGGTATCCAGATCGAAGGTCAATCTTTAAAAAGTATTGAGCTTCATGCATTTGGTCAAATAAATCATCAATGAGAGGTAGGGGATACCTGTTCTTTATTGTTATAGCATTGATCTCCCTGTAGTCGATACATAACCTCATAGATCCATCTTTCTTTTTAACAAAAAGAATAGGGGCTCCCCATGGAGAAACAGTAGGTAGAATAAATCCTTTATTACTCAATTCCTCTAGTTGTTTCTTTAGTTCGACTAATTCTACAATTTCCATTCTATAAGGGGTCTTCGATATAGGCCTTGATTCAGGATTTAAATCAATGGAAAACTCAACTTCTCGTTCTGGAGGATGTTCAGGTAAATCTTCCGAAAATACATCAACATATTCTTTCAAAACAGGTACATCCTCTATTTGAACATTCATTTCATCTCCCACATTCATTTCATTCTCTTCCCCCCCAATAATTGAGTTTAGTTGAGCTACTGGGGGTAGATCTAGATAAGAATTAGGTGGTGAAGATTCTGCTCTAAAGATAAGGTGTTCCTTATCATCATCATCAAAAATCGTAACCTCTTTCTTATTATAATAAATCATCGCATAATAGTCCGAAAGAAAATCCATACCAAGGATTATATAAAACTCAATCATAGGTATGACGATGAGATCAGCAGATAAAGAAAATTTATGTGCTCTAATGGGGACTGATTCACAAAACTTTGTTGCAATGATACTTCCCTTAGGAGTTTTAACTGACAACTCCCTTGTTAAATCAAATTGGAAATATCTAATTTTCTTATCAAACTGGGAATATATGAAACAATGCGATGATCCAGAATCAAATAATGCATTTTCTAAACTTGAGGAAACCATTAAATTACCTGCCACCACGTCTTTTGGAGCTTCTACCTCAGCAGTAGTGATATCATAAGCTTGGCCTTGATCCCTTGGCCTTTTATGAGGTAATTTCCCCTAGAACTTAGGACATTAATTTTCATAATGTCCCATATCCCTGCAATTGTATCATTTAACATTGGTAGCTTCCTTCTACCCTTTTCAATCATGAGATTGGTGGCCTTTTTCACCACCCTTGTAATAGACACCCATTCCCTTCAAGCAAGTACCAGGGTGTTTCTTCCCACATTTACCATAGGATGGATATTAAAACATTCCCTTCTTCCCCTTATTTCCATTCCTAGATTGATCAGCAGATCTCTTCTTCTCTTTATTTTCTTTAAAGTCATAAGACTTAGAGAATTCCTTTTCGGTCTTGATAGTACATGAGAAAATGTCTTCATACGATGAAAAGGATTGTGAGACTAATTCTTGATGGAGAAATGGTTTTAACCCATCAAATAAACGATGAATCTTACTTCTGGGGTTACGTATATAATCTTGAGCATACCTTGATAACCTTGTAAAGTTAGCCTCATACTTTGTGACATTCTCATTCTCCTTTTGTCTCAGACTCAGAAATTGCCTTTCCATATCCGCTCGGTGGTCATGAGGAAAGTATTGTTCTAAAAATTGATCTTTGAACTCCCACCATTCCATATTTGATACTTCATCATATTCCTTCATGTTTTGAAACAATGACCACCATTGATCAGCATCTCCCGTGAGGCGGTAAAATGCCATGATAACTTTTTCTCTTTCACTACTCCCCAAAGCCTGAAATATTTTCTCTAGGGAATTTATCCATTTCTCAGCTACTAAGGGATTTTTACTCCCATTGAACGTTGGTGGTTTTTGCCTCATGAATCGATCTAACATTGATCCTCCATGCTGCGGATCAGGGTGCTCCATACGGGTAAGGTTATTATTCATAACATGGGGGAGTTGTCCTAGTATGGTTATTAGCTGATCGGCTCCAGTTGCATCACCAGATCGACTATAATTATCTTGAGCAGGAGGGAAATACCTACATGGAGTTTGTGCAATGATACGGTTTCCATTTCTTCCACTAGGCGCCATTTCTAAACAATGGAATAAACTAGATCATTTTATGAATCAAAATACATAATCCCATACTTATAAAACACTTAACATAAATTGAACTATTTATTGATATAATACATAGTCATAAAAATGTTTTCTTTGAGGAAGTATATACTCATAAACCCTTCATAATTATTTGTAAATAAAATGAGAGTTATCCTAAGCATATCCCCTAGGAGTGTCATAACCAAGAGTGCAGCAAGGCCCGTTGTCGTGCACAAGTTCCCGTTCGTGTCTAGCTTAAAGCGGTGTTTTCGGGTTTTACCCCAAGGTACATCTGTGCCAGAGCTACCTCTACCTGCTCGTATCTAGACAGTGATGTATTTCTCGGGAAACTCCCAAAATATCTACAATACCAAAATTCTAGGAAGTTCTTCTATACTAATCCTCAAAGTTCATCTTAGGTCTACGTGCTTTAATGAGAGTTTATCTAAATCTAGATTCCAAGGTTTGTACTAAACTTCCTCTGATACCAACTGTATCACCCCAACCCCAGTTACCCAGTGCCGGTGCATTACTACATTACAGTGGCATGATCACAAGAAAGATCAAGTCTCGAAAGACGATTATTTTAGTAGCCTTGGAATAACTAGATACATTAATAAAGTTTAGATTACATCATAAAATGAAAACTACAATAATATAGTCTCCATAGTACAGACTATTATCCCCTCATACTATTCTTGCAGGTCATTCATAAATTACTTCTTCACATCCTGGGAAAAATAAAACATAAAAAAGGGGTGAGCTCAAATGCCCAGTAAGGATAACAATATAGCCGAAACTTTCATAAATAAGAATAAAAATTTAAGGCAATGTATAACTAAAAAAAAGACATTTAAACTTGAACTTCAACATAGTATGGAAAAAATAAAATGAAATAATTCCATTTAATTATTCACATGAATATTCTTCTAATCGAATCATCACATGCAATATCAATAACCACTTTTATAATGATGGAATGCATAATGCCAGACTATCATAACCACATGGCCAAGGCCTCATGCCAAGACTACAAATACGATTTTGTCAAGGCCTTGTGCCAAGACACTATTTTCTCTCTTGAGACCTACCGATTCCTCGAGGAGCTATAGCAGGCTCCACCCGTCACATATTAAGTCCAATGCATTCCCATATGAAAAGGTTTAAACATAACTTAAAAATTCGTATTAAAACTAGCATACGAAATGTCAATAATTTCACCATAAACCATGAAGGGTATAAATATAAAATATCCATAGTCAAACATATCACAAAACCTTCAATAAAATATGGAAGTTTTGTTTCATATTAAATCAGCTTCAAATAAGCTTAAAATCCATCAAAGGATGTTGACATAGATGAAATCAAAACTCTTTTTAGAGAAATATCTCTTTTTATTTTGAAATCATTTAAGAGTCATATAAAATAAAACATTTTCTTTGAAAATATTCTTATAAGATTGTAAGGGAAGCTTCGACGATTTTATAACGGCGGAAAATTGCCGCACCTGCCGTATAAGTTAAATAAAACATTCTTACCTTAATTCTGTCGAAAAGGTTAAAAAGCACCTTGTTTGGAAAACGACAGAAATATTCCTTTATAAAACACTTATTAAAAGTCACAAAATGGTATAAATGAATTTAACCCATATTCTTGTAAATGGTAAAAATGTTTTGAAATACATTTTTAAGAAACATGGATGTGGATGATAAAGAAATCATAGTAGATTATTACGTATAAACAACCTCGAATAATGAAGAGATTGCGAAATAAACCCTTACCTTGTAATTTTACATGGTTGGGGGTAGGTTAACCTCCTGTATAATGGTGAAATAATTGTTATTATATTATAAAATAATCATATATATTAATATGATATCATATATGATGTTTTAACATTGATTTGTTAATAATATCTTAGTATTATCGTTGTTTCGGGTTTTAACTTACTCGTTTTCTTTTATATGTTTTGTTACATAAGTCGTGTTTTTCATGGATAGGTTGTATCTTAATCATATCCAGAATTATATCAAGTCCTTAGATACTATTATTAATCATCAAATGAGAATTAGACTTTAATGGATACGATGAAGAATGAATCTTAGCGCGTTCGTGGAGATGGTTGTCCGTACGTACGCACGAGTGAAAATATCATTCATTTGATATTAAAATAATATATAATTGGATGATATATCATATATAAAGAATTATTATCATGTTATATTAATTATTTACATGAATTACACATCATTATTATGCCCATTCAAATAATAATTTATTGAATTACAATTACACCACGACGTGGAGACGGTAAGCCGTACGTAAGCACGTATGGTGACATGTTATTAAAATGTTGGATAGAATAATGAAATATGGTTGTACAATGTTTATAATAACATCAATGTATATATAATATACTGGAGTTATTATTTTAGAATGGTAATTACAAAGAAAGAAGAAGTGGAAGAAGAAAGGAACTTGAAAAAGGGTGGTGAAATCATTATCTCTTCTTCGGGTTCTTCCTTTTGATTTGATCAAAAGGGCTCCTTATGTTTGCTTTATGACTAAAGTAAGGACTCAAGGATGAAGTGAGGGAAGTTGAGAGAGTATTTAGGCATAGTTTGGCCGAAAAAAAGTCTTTGAAGGTGTGAGTTAATGAGAAGGGAGAGTGCCCTTTTATAAGAGGGGTGAGGGGTACCTTTGGAAAAGCTAGAAATATTATTTTATAATAAATTCATATTCGGTTTCTAATGGCTCCAAAGTGGATTATTTGAAGTTTAAGGTAGTTATGGGTCAAAACCCACTCAACCAATGGAATTTAGACAGGTTTGGGTTACTATATTAACCTTATCTTTATGTATTAACTCTTAGTTAATTAGTTTCACTTTTACAATGTCTCTTTGTATTTTTTTATTATATGGTTAATAAACTTACTATATACATCCGAGAGACCCCCAATTGGTCCATTAATGATACAACTATCATGATATAAGTCTCTTGGACGAACCTTAGATTTTTAGGAATTTAATATCAATTAATAATATAATATTTGTTTTAAAAACTCTTTTATGTCAATTTTGACACTATTCAATAATTTATTTTTGTGAAAATCATAACAGAATGATTACTTCGATAAAAGTTACTTAAGTCCATCATAACATGTCATATTAACCCAGAAAATTAGTGTAATTCATAAAAAGTCTCAAATTATATTTATTTGGGTATTTATAATATCAATTATTCTAATTTTTCATTAATTAGGTAATTACTGTATCATCATTGTATCATAAATAAATTAAAATATTTAATGTCTAAAAATTATAAATAAAATATCATTATGTAGGAAATCAATTTATATTTCTAATTATTATTTACAATCGAAGTTATATTATGTATAACCCTATATTAAAAATGTTTTAGTAAATAAACTTTGATTTTAACTATTTTAGCTCTTCTTTGAATTAAACAATAATAAATGTCCTAATCTAATCCAAGTGGACCTAAATGATAATATTTTATTCCAAAGGTTGTTTTTGGTCGCGATAAACTTGTCCAATAGAATTAGGACATGTGTTAGGATAATATTAATATCATTTTTACCCTTAATTACCCTATTTACTTTTAACCGTGGTAAATAAAAGTAAAAAGTTACTATTCACCAAAAATTATTTTCATCTCATTGAACCACATTTTACTACTTGATATTAACCGTGTCTCTCAGATTTTTGAAATTCAATTCGCTGAAGCGGTAAAATTAAGTTTTATGAAAAATTCAGTTTTTTAACTACCACTTAGTGGAAAGGATGCGCCCGTAAGGGGCTCTCGTTCTAGGTTTTCGCTCTCTCGCCGCGACCAGCTCCTCCGCTGTGGATCTAGGGTTTTCTTTCACTCCGTGGGTTGGAGGTGGATCTATTCTACTGCATTGACACTTCACGGTCCTCGCTTTGGCGGTGAGATGCTCTCGGGCGTCGGTGGTGGCTGGTTCTGGTCCACGGGTGTAAGACCGGTCTTGGTGACGGCATACTCTTCGGAGCGCCCATGGATCAGATCTCGGCAGATTTATATTGTCCGGTGGGGTTTTATTCACATTTGAGGGCCGCACTCACGTGTTGGAAGCTCTTCTGCCTCCTCCCAGGTGAGTTCGCTGGGATTTCCCTATGGTTGACGCAGTTGGTTTGTCGGGATGCGGTGGGTTCTTTCGTTCCTTGGGTGTTTTCTTTGTTTTTGTGTTTTGTGTTTTGTTTTTTGAATGGATCTGGTGGTTTTGTGATGAGGGTTTTTACCTCGCTGATACCAGTGACGAGGGTTTCTGCCTCGTTGAAATCGTTGAAAGGTTCCACCGGTGGTGATGCTGTTTCTCGTCGCCGGCATGGGTGATTGCGTGATGATGGGCATCGTTGAAGCTCACCGGCGTTCTGCTGTTGGGATGATGTCTGAATGGTGTAGATCCTTTGTTGTTTGACGAATTATATGGATGAATATGGCCGGGTTCTCTCGCCGGCGACATGCTGTTTTTTGGGTGAAGTTTTCCAGGGAACACCACGATGATCGCCGGTGATGACGACGACGGGAGCCGGTGCATCTCGCCGGTGTTCCGGTGAATGTGTGGCACGTGACGGTGGTTCGATTTGCATGCGGGATATTGTATTGGCATGCGGTGTGCGGTGCGAGGTATGTTAGTGCTGTCGCGGGATTAGTTGACAGGCTTGATACGATCGTGGGCGCGTGATGATGATGCGGGTTCGAAGATCGAGGCGGCTGGCGGTGACCTGATTTTGAAATTTGAAATTTTTTTTTTCGTCTGGATGTGGAGAAGTGGTTTAAGGGATTTATGGGTACCAGCAACCCCTTAAACCGGCTTTAGAAAATGAAAAAAATGATTTCCAGTAACTACAACTTAGTGGTTTCACTATTCATCAAAAATTAAAGTTTTTCAGAACAATGCCAAAATTTAACCCTAATATATAATTGATATTCCTAATTCAAAAATGATGTCTATTTTAAAAAAATTACAAACATATAAGTTTCATTAATTAATTTAATAATTAATTCCCGTTGTTACAACAAATAGCGTGTTTTTAAGAAACAATATATATCAAAAGATTGACAATTGTTTATGTCTAATTTCAAAGTGAAATAAATTCTAATGAACACCATTGGATGAAATGGTAAAAATATATTCTAATTATACTTTAAAACCACTAAATAATATAATTTATCACTATAAATTATTTTGATTAAAAAAAGTTTTTTAAGTATTCTTCACTATTCATAAAAATTGGAAGTTCTCAGAAAAATACCAAAAATTCAACTTAGGATAATTTCGATATTCTGAATCCAAAAATGACGTCCATTTTGAAAAATAATATATATATAATATCAAAAAGTAGGTATTACTATTCATAACAGGTAGTTTTATTGGTTGTGGTGTGTTAGAACTCGATGTTGCGTACAACACAAGCTATCACATTATTCAAAGAGAAGCGTACCGTAGAAGCTTGGGGTGTTACAATTGAGACATGGGGAAATGTAAAGTATCACATATATTTAGTAGTACATTGTGATACTTGGGATTTCACAGGAGTTGGAGCATTTAGCATGTAGAGTTTTGGATTTATTTGGTCAACTTTGAGTTTTGATAGTTTTTTCTATCATTGTGTAATTTGGTATTATAGTCTTCCATTGCGGAACTTGGTTTTAGTTGGTTTTGATATAAATTAAATGTTTGAGTTGTCTTTTATTATATCATGCATCATGTAGTGGCTTGTTTGTTTATCAATTTTTCTGTTATTTTTTATTTAATAAAGGTAAAATCATCCCATATATATTTATTCCCTCCAATATTTATTTTCATACTTTTTCATCTTGGGGATACCACTTAAGGCCAAGTAAAATTTATCCAAACTCCTCAAGAAAATGAGGAGAAAGAGGGATGTTACAAGTGTTATATGGTTTTTTCAGTCCAATTTTTATTTGAGACAAGTGACATCATCTTGGTCCTTCCATTATAGAACATGTGGTCATCAGTTTTCATGGTCTAGGTGTTGATATCAATCCTAGTTTATTCTTTGAATTCGTATCATAGAAAGAAATATTATTGTTAGAACATAAAATTTAGAGCTTAAAAATACGTAGCTAACATTTTTATGATGAACATCAAGCTACCAGGGAGTTGGGTACATAAGTGTTTTGCATAAACTTATAGATTTGGAAATATCATTGTCATTGGTTTATCCAATGATACGAGCATGACATGATTTAGAAATATGACTTCCAACTAGTATTGCATATGTCACTTCAAGAAATGGTTTATGATTTGTTGCAATGTGTTAATTTTTGAATAATGTTGAAATTGTTTTCAAATGAAGGGTTTTGAAATAGGGAATCATTGTGGTATTTTGAAAATGGTTTGATTTTAAAAAGAAAGTAATTATTTTCAATAAAAGTTGATTTTGGAAAGAAATGTAGTGATATTTAATGTGATTGAATTTGAAATTCTAAGCCTTCAGTTGATAGAGAGCGAGACTTATTATTTTTTTCTTTGGTTATAGAAAATGGAACTTGGTGGGCGTCATAGAAATCAACCGGACAAAGATGTAGAGAATGTGGTTTCACCTAAGATGTAGGTGAGCCAATAACAGGTTCAGAGTATTTTCTAATAATTTCAGGCTATGGACATAGGGAACTAGAGGGATGATCCAAGAAAAGTGGATCATTCCATCCGGTTCCAAAATAAGAATCCACCTATCTTTCATAGTGATTCAGAACCAAAAAAGGCATAGGTGTGGCAGAATAGGTGGAATCATATCTTTGATTTCATCAACACTCTAGAAGATATGAAAGCTACAATGGAAATGTATTTGCTGGAAGATATTGCACACCAGTGGTGGGATCTAACTATTCAGGATAAGGTGGATCATGTCCTTTGTTGTGACGCTTTTGAATAAATTTTCAACAAATAATTCTAGCCTAATATGTTTAGAAATCAAAGAAAAATTGACTTCTTCATCATGAATTAGTAAAATCATTTTATCACCGATTATGAAGCTAAATTCATGAATTTAGTGTTCTATTTCACCTGATATTGCTACTAATGCGTCCTTAAAGGCACACTTTTTTGAATCAGGGATGTGGTTGGAGATTCTCTCAAAGCTTTTTGTGCTCTATATTAGGTATTATACAGAGATGGTGAATATAGTGATAGTGTATGAACAAGAAATATAACAAGATATATGAGGGGAAAGTATGTTGACCCCCTATGGAAATGGTGGGAACTCTAAGGACGAGTGATGTAAGAATATGGACACTTATTTCCATGTTAGGATCATGAATCAAAATTAGATGGTCAGATTAATGAACCTTCCTCCAAAAATAAAGATACAATCCATATATTTCCAATTTGGTTCATTTTAACACACAATGTGAGAGTGTATGACACCACTGAGAGAATACCATAATTTCAATAAGATGGGGCATATTTTGTGCTATTGTCATAGTTTTTTGTGGTCAGTGCTTGAGAATCTTCTCAAGTATCATAGGAATCACATGCTCCGATGGGGAGTGGAAAAAAGAGTCAATATCATCAGCAGAACATAGATATCCATGGCGATTCAGGGAATACCATGACTCCTTAGTAAAGGAAATGTCAATAGGGAAACAAGGAGAAAATTTTAGTGATAAAGAAATTATATATAGATGGAATGTTATTATTGGTGATCATGCTGGACCCTATATGGTGAGAGGTATGATTGTTTTTAATTCTAATCTAATGTAATATTTTTTTGACATGGGTTCATATAATTAATTTATTTATTCTTGTGTTATTGATTTTTCAATTTTAAAAGTTGATATGATTCCTTAATTGATAATACTTCAAACTCCTCTTACTAAAAGAGAATTTTGTGCCATTGTGTGTAATGAATGGTCTATAATTTTTTTATGGAGATGAGTTGAAATAATACTTATATATACTAAATATTAATGTCTATGATATAATCTTGGGTATGTATTGGTTGACATGGTTCAAAACTCACATCAATTGTTAAAGTATATAGATTAGTTTCACAACTGAAGATAGAACTAATCATCTCTTTCAAGGATACCAGAGTGTAATGACAGGTGTGATGAGCCCGTAGGAACCAGTGGTTAGAACAATATCATTCTAGTTTGTAGACTTTAACTTGGCATGGATGTATGAGATCTAGAATAATAGTTTAATAGTAGTGGTTGATCAGTTTCTAGATGTTTTTCCTGAGAACTTCTCAGGGATTCCACCAATATAGGAATTGGGGTTTATAATTGATCTTCTACTGAGGAATAGTCTTATTTCACTTCAGTTTTATAAAATGGACCAAATAAATTATGGTAATTGAAGTTTCATTTGGAAGAAATGGAAATAAAATGTTTCATTCGGCCTATAATGTCTTTGTGGGAAGCATCACTCTTCTTCATTAAGAAAGAAGATGAAACTATTCAGCTTTGTGTAAACTATAGTAATCTTAACCAAGTTATGATAAATAACAGGTATCCACTCCCATTAATTAATTACATCATCAATCAATTTTGGGGAGCTTGATGTTTCTCCAAAATTGACATACAATTAGGGTATCACCAATTGCGGGTTTAGAAGGAGGATATTCTAAAGAAAATTTTCATAAGTAGATATAGAAATTATGAATATGAGGTAACACCTTTCTGTCTTATAAATACACCAACCATCGTTATGTAATTGATGAATTAGATAGTTCAGTGATATATAGACTATATTTTGGTGGTGTTTTTGGATGAAATACTAGTGTATTCGTGGAAAATGGCTGAGCATGAGAAACACTTGGCGATAGTGTTGGGAATCTTTAAAGATAATCAGTTGTATCAAAATTATGAAAGTACGATCTTTGGATACAATATTTATTTTTTATTGGCCATGAAATTTATTAAAGAAGCATTTCATTGGATTAGAAAAAGATAGATGTTGTTATCTCTTGATAGCCACTGAAGAACATCTTTGAGATATAGAGCTTCTTTGGTCCAACTAGTTAATACTGATGCTTTATTCGTGACTTCTCAGGACTAGATTCATCTATGACAGCTTTGACAAAGAAAAATGTTCTATTACAATGGGAAGTGGAATTTCATAAGTCTTTTCAAGAGCTAGAAGTTCACCTTTCATCCACACTGATCTTGATTTGTTTTGGAATTATGACAAAGGTACGTGGTGTATTTTTATGATTCAGGATTAGGGTTGGGATGTGTTCTCATGCCTGGAGGTCATGTGGTTGCTTATGGTTCAAGGCAGTTATGGGTTCATTAGAAGAACTACCCAACACATTATTTAGAGTTATCTACCATATTCAATCCTTTAAAGACTTGGAATCATTACCTATTTGGTGAGAAAGTTACATTGTTTACGGATCATAAGATCTTGAAACAGATTTTATAACAAAGGGATTTGAATTTGAGGAAAAGAAGATGGATGAAGTATCTGAAAATGTTCAACTTTGACTTGAGAAATACACAAGGTAAAGGTAATTCGGTGGACGATTCTTTAATTGGAAATTCATATTCTCAATTATAAAAAGAATATTTAGATCAATGATTGTTTATGTCGGTCCTAACTGACATGCACTTGGAATGTGAATATCAAGGGAAATTTTCAGTTTTATTTCATGTTTCCCCGGTTCCTGATTTAGTAAATGTGGTAAAAGATTCATAGATATCTTATGCATAATGAATGACTATGTGTTCAAAACTCAATGGTGGGGAGACCATTGAGGGTTAGAGGTTAGATGAGAGTTCAGTTTTGTGGTTCAGAATTCAAATGGTTATACCTATGTATTATCAAGAAAAACTTATTCATTCTTACCACCATTCAAAATTAGATATTCATCCTAGAATAAAAAAGATGTATATGGTATTGAAAGCATAGTTTTGGTGGATCGACATGAAAATGAAAGTAGTTGAGTTTGTTTCTAGATGATTAACTCGTTTTCAAGTTAAGGAATAACATCAATGGCCAGAAGGTATGTTATAATAATTACCTATTCCAATGTGGAAATGGGAGAATATAACAATGATTTTTGTTATAGATATCCCAAGAACATTTTGGAAACAGAATTACATATGGTTTATTGTGGATCGTCTCAAAAATCCGACCCATTTCATTAATATTGGTGAAACTTCATATGGTGGAATATCTATCCAAAATATATATCTTAGAAGTGGTAAAGAGGCATGGAATACTAGTTTTAATCATATCAGATAGAGATTTGTGGTTTATATATCATTTTAGGAAATCCTTATAGAAATCCCTTGTGACTCAGTTGAATATGAGTATGGTGTATCATCCTCAGATAGACTGGAAATCCGAAAGGATGATACAAATTTTGGAAGACATTTTTTGGGATTGTGTAATGAATTTTGGTGGCTCATGGGAAGTGAACATTCCATTAGTGTAGTTCATGTATAAAAACAACTATTAGGCCTTGATACATATGAATCCTTTTAATGCTTTGTATGGGTGTCCTTGTCGTTCTCTACTTTTTTGGGTAGATACAAGTGATACATCATTGGTTGGGTTGATCCGTGTCTAATAAACAATGAAGAATATTTCAATGATTATAAAATAGTTGAAGACAACTTAGAGTCATCAAAAATCCTATGAGGATCATCATTGATGGTCGTTGTCATTCGAGGTGAGTGATCGTGAGTTCTTAAGGATCTCTTGAAGGCCTGGACATCATCATTTTGGGAAGCATGGTAAGTTATCTCCTCGATAAATAGGCCCTATTGAGATATTGGAACATGTCTGGGAGGTGGCAAAGCATTTGGCATTTCCCCCATGGTTTAGTGTGGTGCTTAATGCATTCCATGTATCTTAGTTGACAAAGTATCACCTTGATCTTGAACAAATGATCAAATGAGATCACATTGACATAGATCCAGATGATTTTTTGGAGAAAATGAAAATGCTGATGGTGGATAGGCAAGAGAATGTATTACATGAAAAAATCATTGGTCTATAGTGAGTTTTGTGGAAACATGGTTAGATCTAGGAAGAGACATGGGAACATGAGAAAGAAATGAAAGGTAAATGGCTATAACTCTTTCATAGCATAGTTGGTTTTCTACTTTCTAGGTATAGAAAGGCCACTAGTGGGTAGAATGTAGCTCCCCCAACTTCATGTAAGTAATCCTTTTTTATTATTTATAAGTTTTTAAATTAAATGGGTTATGTTTGAGATTGTTTTTAGAAATTTGACAGTATTTATGGGGATTTTTTATAGGTGAATGATTTGTACATGGTTGGGAAAACCATGAAACACATAAAGGAAACTATGAATAGTGAGGTAGGGGAAAAAGGAAAGGTACACAATTGGTTAATTGTTTTCCCAAATTGGGCATCCACTAAGGAGAAAATGTGTTCTTTAAAAAAGGGTCTTTGTATTTTTGAGACAGTGGCTTCAACATGATTATTTCATGGTTTGGAAAATGTGTGAGACAACTGAGAAAGGTTCTCCTTGAGGTGGTGACTAACATATTGTTAATGCACAATTTTACTAACTGAGCAACTAAAATGTGCATGGAAAAGAAAATAGATCATAAAAAAGAGGATCTAGGTTGGCCTTGTGTTTGAATGACTTGTTCTCCCCCAAAACAACCCTAACTCGAAATTTTCTCCTCCTAAAGCCTGTAGAGGCTTCTTCCATTGATCTGGAGGAAATTAGAAGGCTCCTATTGGTGATTTGATGCTAGATTCTCACTGTAAGGCTTTATTTTTTGTTGTTCTTGGTAGTGTTGTTGTATCTAATTCACCCAATCTCTCGATTTCTAATATCTATACCCACTATGGGTATATATATGTTTGTAGTTGCCAAATATTATTATATTTTTCTTGTTTTATGATAGGGGAAGGGATCCAAGGTGGGCTTCTGGATATTCAATCTGGTTTTTGTGATGTTTTTCATGATATATATCATTTTCTCCAAAACCCTCATGGTAGGTGGCTTCACTCTAAATTCCTCTTTATAGAACATATTGGATTAGTTTCAAATTGATTTTTTTGATTGAAATTGATTATGTTTTCATTTTACAATGATTTTAAAAAACCCTCTTGAGTGATGTCTTGCAGATTTTTGTAAATTGGGTGTTTTGTTGGAAAGTGATTTTTGGTAACTTTATTTTTAGATAATGATTTTGTTTGTTGTATGGAAAATGTTTTCACTAAAATTTTAGTTTATTGAAATGGTTGTTTGAATGGTTTTCAATAAAGGTTTGGTTTTATTGAAATGGTAGATTAAAAAATGTTTATAATAAAATAATAGTTTTATTGAAATGGTTGAAATGATGGTTTTGGCATGGTTTGGAATAATGGGTGATTGAGTTCATATTTCATTGATGATGCTTGGTTGAAATATAACCTTGCGCTTGGTTATAGAGGTTTAATGGCACATGGGATTTAATTACATTGTGACAACTTGGTAGATCAATGAGAAACAGTTCATGAGTATCGAAATTTCATAATAATGCATTCATGGTCGGTGGTGTGGATTTGTGGAATGGAATGTCTATGCCAAATGGATTTTATTAAATGGTTTTAAAGCATTATTTGGTTGTATTCTTTGAAAAATTTATATTTTTTATAAATAATTTTGATATGAAAATTGTTTATATTTAATTATAAACTGTTTTAGAAATTTATTTATACAATTTTTTTATATAAATGTTTCTAACATGTTTTATCCTAGTGAGTGGGTAGAGAAGTCATTCGGGTAAAATCTACTGTGTTTCCTTACTCACACATTCTTTAGCACTTTGTTGCTTTTACAAACGTTGTTTACAAATATTTGGGAAAAATTAGAGTATCACATATCTTTAGTAGTACTTCATGATACTTGGTTTGTCAGTGGAGTTAGAGCATGGAGCATGTAGATCATTGGAGTTATTTGGTCATCTTTGAGTATTGATAGTTTTTTCTTTCATTGTGTGCTTTAATATTGTAGTCTTCTGCATTAGCACTTGGTTTTAGTTCGTTTTTGTATAAATGAATTATTTGAGTTGTCTTTAATTATGTCGTGCATCATGTAGTGGACTTTTCAGTTATGGAATATTGGGCTGTTGTTTATTTCTAAATGTGTTAATCGGCCCCACATGTATTGAATCCCTTCAACATTATTACCAGCCTTTGGAATCCTGTGGATGTCACATAAGGACATGTAACATTTATCTCACCACCTCAAGCCAATGAGGAGAATCGGGGAAAATAAATACATATTCTTTATATATGATATATATTTTATATATTATTTATTTATGCTTATTTAATCATTATATAACAAATGACATCAAGCTTTCCATTTTGTGGGAATACAGTATGTCATTTTGGTGTATGGTGGACTACCACCCCAAGAAGTGATTGATTCATTAATTCTTTACATGGAATGTATTATGGAGGGTTTTAATAAAACCATTATATATATATATGACATAAAAATGATATTGAAATTATAATATATACATATATATTTTAGTTTTCTTTCTTTAAATATGAAAATAAAATGGAAACAATGTTCATGTGTACATAAAACTTACAGTCTCAATGAATGATGTATTTTATTTCCCATCCAAATATTTTATAGATTACTATAAATAAATATATAATAAATATATATGATATTTACAACATGGTTTACATTTTGACGATTATTAAATCATGTTCTAATTATGAGAAAAAAAATGAAAAGTCCAAACATACTAAAAAATAAGGAAATTAACCCTCGAAACAATTAAAATAATGAACGATTATTAAAAACTGAGTGATAAGATGTTAAATGTAACATCACAGCATGGTTTCTACACCCTAGTGTCTCAAGCTGGTTAGTAACATGCCCTCAAGCATACCTTACCATATGATAGAGGTTTTCGACTAGTAGCGAGGGTCTGATAAGTCGATCATGGGGAGACTGTACCCTCTTTTATCAGAGTAATACACCAATGGAAATAAAAAAAATAGTAGATGCATATATAAACATAATAATACCAATATATCAAGATAATTAATGCGTGAAAATACACTACCAAAATAGAGAAAAAACATTCTATGATAATTTATGTGTCAAGTGTCTAAAATGAAAATGGAAAATAAGACACTGATGACTCCCAAGCAGGTCCCGAACCATGTCTGACTCCATCATCCAAGATCCACCCCAAAATTATCCATCTAAAACATGTAATTTTTCCATAACCTTTCCTACATCCATGAAATTTATTTGGGTACCCATCATGCAGCCCAAGTAAGGTGTGAGTACAACTCAATAGCCACCACTAATGATTTCTAAAACAAATCCTGTCAAAAAAGCGTCTGTAGTTGGATAAAGAATTAATCACAATACATAAGTAAATAGTTATCACATTATGAATTAATATATATTTAACCACATAGACCACCAGTTCTTGAGGATACTCATTCTTCAATATCTTCTTCGGCCTGCACCAGGTCTGAACAATGTTATATATTCAATTCACTTTTCATTATTATGGTCACTCAGAACCATAGTCAAATGAAATTATTTTAGGTATATAACTCCATGTTTATTTCCCCATTTAACAATCATTCATATATATCAAGGGTATAGATCATCACGTCTAGCCCCCCAGTTGTCAATCATATGTATACGTCATTATCATAGATCTTCATGTCTAACACCCCATTTATCAAACATGCATATAAATATAATTAGCGTAGATCATCATGTCTATAACCTCATTTATCAACCATGTATATATATATATCATTAGAATATATCATAATGTCCAGAACCCAATTTATCAACCATGCTCATATATATACATATATCATTGGTGTACATCTTCATGTATAACATCCCATTTATCAACCATGTATATATATATATCATTATATATCACAATATCACATCAATTATGATTAATAATCATTAATAATATTGTCAAAAATTAAACTATTAATTAATTCATTAAATAATTCATCCAAATCTATTAATTATTTCAACAATTAATTAATCACAACATTTTCCATTAATTAATTCAATAATTAATTAATCTTATCTATCCCATTAATTGATTTTATAATTAATTAATCATATGTCTTCCATTAATTAATTATAAAATTAATTTACCATATAAAATTCATTCATTAATTCAGCAAAAAAATAATCATTTCACATCTCAACATCTAATAAGTAATTCACAATTAATTATTTCCAAATTCAGAATTTAACTTCCCGACAATTAACTCAAAAATTAATTATCCTAAATCCCACAATTTAATATTCTAATAATTAATCTATTAATTATTTATCCCAATTACACAATTAAATAATTTGATAATTAATTATTCAATAAATTATATCAATTATATAATTCAATCATTCAATCAAATCCACAAGTCCCCAATTAATTAATTTACTACATTAATTAATTCAATTTAGGAATTTCCAATAGGTAACAGAACCCTAGAAATTATAAAATTTCATATATGAAAAAATAATGACAATGGGATTTGAATATTAGACCATCTACCTCATTTTTTATGAACAATCACCCAATGGAAATCCTGAATATTGAGCAGCATAATGACCTAGAACTTGATCAAGATCTCAAAACTATAAATCAAGATTAAAAAAACACGATCTCTTTAAACTAGATCTATATCCTCCAGCCTAGATCTAGATTCACCAAATCTAAATCTACATATATAAAAACATAATATTACATCCCACCAAAATAATAAGAGAAAGAAGGATGATGAATTTGAAACCAATACAATATAATCTAATTACCGATAGAGGAGAAATATTCGATCCGATTATCAAATTAGAATGAATAAAGGTTGGGATGTTTCATAGTTCACCCAGATAGCTTTAAAATTGTGAAAGACCACCTAGGGTTCAATGGGTGTTGATTTTGGGTAAATTAGGTGGTTTAAGAATTTTTAAAATTAATATTTGGGGGAATTTAGTTACCATATTTGTTTTCTTAGGAATATGCACAAGGTTTTCCCTAACTATGCGCCAACCATGAACTAGTTATTTTGGGGGTACATAGTTACTCCATTTAGGGTGTACAGTTTGAAAAACTGTGCGACAACCATGAAAAACCCCATTTCCTAGGTTTGCATGGTTTTCTAGGCTAGGGAATACAATTTTCTCTATCAAAACGTACTCAAACATTCACCCAAACAGATCCCAAGTTGTAACCCAGACAAATAGGAATAAAATAAAGAAATAAGAGTACATGAAAACCATCCCAAGTAAACTCCCAAAAGGTAGAGATCTTACAATCTCCCCACCGTATAATATCTCATCCTCGAGATGCACTCCCATTCATCATTAAGATTCTTTTCCAAAAATATTGGTCAACTGTGCCAACACATCTACTTCCCATTCCCATGTTTCCTCTTGAAAACACCCATGTTTCCATAACACACGAACTATCGAAATGATATTTCTCCACAAAACTTTCTCACTTTGATCCAACACACATATCAGATGCTCCTTAAAGGATGCATGTACCTCAAGATCCACATTATCCGCATCTATCACATGCATAGGGTCATGTAGATACTTCTGAATATGTGATACATGGAAAACATAATGCTTAGTTCTATATTTCTATAGAAGAGATAATCCGTATTCCATCGGTCCAATTCTCTCCATAACCTAAAATGGACCAACAAACCGTGGAACCAAATTTCACTATCTCCATATCCTTCGGTGACCCAGTCAAGGAGAGACCCGAAGGAATACACGATCACCCATATAAACTCTAGGGGTCTTCAATGTCTATTAGCATATGAATTCTGTCTACTCTGAGACATATCCATATGTTTAGGAATTAGATAAACGTGTTCTGATGTATTCTACATGAGACCTAGTCCCAAAATTTTTGACTCACTTGCCCCTATCAAGCATAGTGTTGATCTGTATGGCCTACCATAAATAGCCTCATATGGAGTCATCTGTATAGTTGGTTGATAATATTTTTATATGAAAACTCCAGTAAATCCAAGTGCTTCTCCCAAGATCCACCAAATTTAAGTACACAAGCTCACAACATATCCTCAAGCACCTATATAGTACACTATGATTTCCCATCTGTCTGTGGGTGGAAGGAAGTACTCAATAAAACCTACAAAATGAGTTCCTTCAACAAGAACTAACAAAAGCATGAATTAAAAGGTTAGTCTCTGAGACAATATTCTGTTACACCTCATATAGACAGACTATCTCACAAATCTACAAATCTACTAGATACTCCAGTAATAAAGTATCTTTTTTAGGTAAGAAATGTTCTACTTTCATCAGTCACTCCAAAACAACCTATATCAAATCATTCTTGCTTGGTTTCTTTAGGATACCCACAATAAAATCCAAGTTCACATCATCCCACTTCCATTTTTGGAATGGAAAATAGTTATAGAAAACCTTTAGGTTTTTGATTCTCTGCCTTTACCTACTGATAGGTGTAACATCATTCAACGAACACTGCAATCTCCTTTTTCATGACCGACCACCAAAATGGTCATCATATGTCATGGTAAATTTTGGTCACTCTTGTATGTACCACTCTATTTGAGGAATGGAATCCCTTCATTAGCTCATATCACATAATCATAGGCACAAAAACCAGATTCCTTACATAGTATATTTCATTCTCATATATGCTCCAATCTGAAGGTGAATCCCCACCTTCAAGGATTTACCTTTAGGTCAAACATTCTAGATCCCCATACTACATGTTTCTAATCTAGATCAAAAGTGCATACAAAGTTAGGATTGATACTAGAGCAATATATTCTTGAATATCCTAAAAAACAACATGCATATTAGTTTGTATAGTCATTATCATCCACTCAACACTTCACTCCTGAAATGTATAAGTCTATGTTTTCTTGCTCAAAGCATCAGCCACACTGTTTCCTTTAAAAATAATATATGACAGCTCAAAATGAAAATATTTCATATACTCAACCCATATACTCTTTTGAAGATTCAAATCACATTTCAAGAATATATACTTCAAGATTTTTTGATCCGTATACAGCGTACACTTCTCTATTAAAAGATAGTGCCTCCAACAATTCAAGGCATAAACAAGAATTGTCAAAACAATGTAACTAATATGGTATTTTCTTTCATGTGGCCTCATCTATCGAGACCAATATTCTAAAAATTGTTCTCCTTGCATCAATACATCTATATGTTTGGTCCCAGAAGCATCACAATACACCATATACTCCTCACCTAGATCTACTAGGATCAATATCGCTACCGATGTGAAGTGCTTCTTCAAATCATGGAAGACCTCCTCACATGCTTCTAACTGATAAACATTTTCCCCCTTTTTTGAAAACCCGAAAATAGAACTAACAAATAGAAAAATTCCTATATTAATCTTTTTATAATATCAATCTAACCTAAAAAATATACACTTATTGAATACATTCTTGGGATTATCTTGAGAAACCATTTCCTCCACTTTTTCTAGGTCTACCAACACACCATCAATCAATATTATGTGACCCAAGAAGTGTACATGATGAATCAAAAAATGAAACTTATATAGCTTGGTGTACAACTGATGATTGATTAGTGTACTTAGAATTATGTCAAGGTGTTGGACATGAAATTCATGAGTCTTGGAGTACAAAATGATTTCATACACAAACACCATAACAAATTGATCTAGATACGGATGGAAGATTCTGTTCATCAAGGCCATAAACACTACTAGTGTGTTCATCAACCCAAAAAGTATTAAGAAAAACTCATTAAGGACATAAAAGATTCTAAAATTATTCTTTGGTATATCATAAGTCCAAACTCTCATTTTATTATACCCCAATATCATGTCTATCTTCAAGAACACACAAAATCCAATCAAATGATAAAAATTATTGTCAATATGTGGAAGTGGATACCAGTTCTTAAAAAACATCTGATTCAAATTCCAGTAATCAACACACAAGCATGGAGTCCCATAATACTTCTTAGTAAATATCACTGGAGAACCCCAAGGTGTTTTATTTGGATGCATAAATCCCTCATCCCCTATTGACGCTCCTTTCCGTCACAGAGTCCAATGACTGAAAAAAGGGAAATACCTTGGTCCAAAGTGATTTATCCTTTGATGAAACATCAAAAATCGACAAAGGGATGAACAAGGAGAAAATTGCCCATAGGTCGCGCAAGTTCCCTCATGGTCGCGCAAGTACACTTGCGCGCCGCCTAGTGGTCGTGCAAGTCTACTTGCGCGATGCCTTATGGTCGTGCAAGTGACTTGCGCGACCTAAGTGATAACTGCCCGGTAACTGCCCGGGGTCTTCACCTGCCTATAAATAGACCCTTTGGGCCCCCCATTCAGGAGGGGGGGATCTTTTTCTAGAAACTCGGATTGAATATCCCGATGCCCAAGTCTCTTCTCAAAGCTTTCAGAACACTTCTAAGGTAATTTCTTACCTAGAACGGAAGATCTAAAGGGAGGGAGGAAGGCCTAAGTGTTGAAACTCATCAACACTTGCGCACCTGAGTGGTCATCCCTTAAGGGAAGTGGCCACACTTGCGCGCCGCCTTACTCCTTTGATAGAACTTGCGCGTCCCTTTTCTGGAAGAACCTCAAGAGGATTCTAAAGGCTTTAATAAAGAGTCGCTCAAGTATTTCAATGCTGGTTGAACATCACGCAAGTACCCCATACATGTCGCGCTGGTATACCTGCGCGACCAATACTTGCGCACACACGCAGTACTTGCGCGCCTTCCAAGACATGTGCGCCCCTTCCTTTTTGGGTGCCCATCATGCCCATTTTTACCCCTCTTAAGCCATTACACCTTTCCTATTCAAGATTCAGTCTTCAAGACACTCTTCAAAGCCATTTATGGCATGATTTCTTGATTTGACTTCCTTATCTGAAAGGAATTATGTGGAATATATCTCAAAACATAGTGATTTATACACTAATGATTGAGAGTTCATTCATTCAACCTCATCCTTTAAGATGAGAGAGTCCTTAACCAGGGTCTCCTTTTCAGGAATAATCCCCAGTTATAAGTCCTTTAATTTTGGCCATTCTTCTCAGAAGTAAGCCCCAAGTCCCTTAACCTGGGTCTCCTTTTCAGGAATAATCCCCAGTCCTAAGTCCTCCAAACATGGGAATCCTCCTTAGGAGTAAGCCCCAAATTCTTAAAGTTCCCAAATCCGGGCATCCTCCTCAGGAGTAAGCCCCAAACCTCAATCCCTTAACCTGGGCCTCCTTTTCAAGAATAATTCCCAGACATAATTTTGGGGCTTCCCTTTCAGGAGTAATCCCCAAGTCCCCTAACCCGGGCTTCCTTGTTAGAAATAAGCCCCAGTCATAAATTTTGGGCTTCCTTTTTAAGCCCAAAGCCCCTTAATTTCTCTTTAACCAGTCCTAATTTACCTTTGATTTGGGATTCCTTCTCAGGAGTAAAACCCAACCATCAATACTCTCATAATCTGGGTTTCCTTTTCAGGAATAAGTCCCAAGTTAGAGTATTCAAATCTCCATGAAGCACATATATCTTTATGGACCCTGTTCCTGGATTTTCTCCCTAAAGTAAATCCTAATCGTCATTTATCTGGGCAGTCATACATACATAAGCCCCAAATAATTTCTTATGATTACATCTTTCATGGCCCAATTGTCTATTTTATTACCAATACCTCTTGTTTCTCACACCGAGCATGACTCACGTGAGCTTAGAGGGTAAAATTAATTATGACATCATTCTTTGAGCCATCAATAATAAACATCATAATCCCTTACTTGAACTATGTGGGTTCTGATTCCTTTTTTAAAACAAAGGATACGTAGGTAGCCCATCTGTGGGTTCGATCCCAACTCTGAAATAATCCATGTCCTTCTGAATGACAATAAACTTCAAGTGCCCCACTGAGTGGCTTTAAAACTAGCCTGGTCATCATAATGACCAAGATACTTTTATATAAATGTTTTGAAGGATACCATTGACCAAGAATATCTAAATGAATACAAATGATTCTCTATTGATGAAGAACCTCAAATACATATAAAAGATTCTCTAAATTTATTACATATTTAATCATTGATTGTCAAAATTGAAGGAAATCTCATTTTATACTTGGTAATGTAATAAGGATTCACAAACATAACTTAAATCTATAAAGAGGGTCTCGGAGTAGACAATAATTCCCCTCAAAAAGGTGTGATGAGTCCGACCTCCCATCCTCTCGACCAATGAAAATTCATAAGCCTTATCAGCCCACAAGCTAATGAGCGCCTACCTTTGGAAAGTAGGTCCAAATGGATGTGGAATCATTGGATGTTTCCGGTTCTACGAAAAAACCCGTTAGAAACCGATCGGAACGTTTGAATCTCCCATCCAGGAGGTCATCCCCGAATACCGAGGGAAACAAAAAATGGTGAACCCGACGTTAATCCTTAACCATGTTAAAATGATGTTTTACCTATATGTTAAGCCCCTATTTTAAACTCAATAAGAGGGATAACAAAATCAATCAATGACATGTGTGCTCATCCGAAAGATAAAGTGGCTGAATTTATCTTGATTACGTCTGTTATATCAAACAGGCACTCTTTTCCAAGATCTTCTGTAATTCCATAATGGCTACTCTCAAATTCACACCTGTGAATACTGCTGCTGCAAATACCACTGCTGCTATTCCTACTGCATTATCATCCACTCTGAGGATGACATCACCTACTCAGCATCTTCAACGCTGGGTATCAAATGCGCTGGTTAAGGAGTATCGTCAACACGGTACTATCCCAACTCTGGAGGCTGCCCGACAGAACCTCCAAGTGAACAACTCACATCGGTCATCCGAACAACGATGACCAGTGATCAAGAGGCAGGAGGTGCTGACTACCGTCTCCAACCGTTTAGGGTCGTTATCCCCGGAACGCAATTTCCATTCGCTCCCTTACTCTGAGTAAGTGAATGAGCAGGTCCCTCAAGGCCTTAATTCAAAAAGACAGGATTCCTTCTCAAGGGATCCCATCAACAATCGCCACAAGACTCGTGCGGCAGTGCGCCCTCAACATGATGAGGGTACCGACTCTAGGCGTTCGGGTCAGGTTCCTCGAACCCAAGCAAGCAAGATGAAATGCCAGAGGCAGAATCCGGTTAACAATGGGTAGGTTCTCATCCCTGCCATCTCCAGAGAATTCCACCAACCTAACTTTGTGGAGAACAACGAGCAGGCACACACACCTGTCCGTTTTAATTCCGCTGTCCAGCAGACTCGTCTGGCAGCATCATTCCAATCCCGTCAGGCAATTCCGGCGGAGTACTATAGGCAGGAACATACAGCTGATTATACATCATCAGTTAGTCAGCAGGCTTGCCTGACAACATATGATGGATCTCGTCAACCACGTTTGGCGAAGTGTAATCAGCAGGCACATACACCTGCGAGTACTAATCAAGCCTACCAACAGTCTCACTTTGTAGCACACGGAGAAGTCAGTCGAAAAGCTCCGACGACAAAAAGGAGGCAGACTCAACTCTCTGCCTCCACACTTGAGTACTGTCAGGATTCACTGATAGGAAAAGGAGGACAGGAGCATGCACATACACCTACTCCAAGCCTGGAATGGACATATATCCCCGTTCTGACAGCGGAAGTCACCAAGCATATTTTGTCAACAGTGAAAGAGCAGAAGCAAATTCCTGCTCATATTCTGGATTCTTGCCAGGATATTATAACAGCTTCAGCATCATCTCAGGGAAAGACACATAAATCTATCCCTAGCAGTGGAGTGAAACATCAACGATTCACTCAAGAACAGACACACACATATGTTCCAGTCCAAGAGGGTCATGGGGCATACTCTTCCATATCATACGGACAACCATGTCAGGCACATACACCTGATTTGAGTGCATATCGTCAGCATAACCTGACCATCTTTCATGATCGGGCACATACACCTGCTCAGAGCAACCACATTCGTCAACAAGTGGTTTCTAAATCGAGTAAGAAGGCATCTAAGAAAACGATCCGCCCAGCACAGTCATGAGATCAAAGGGCAATCTGTAACAAGGCCTTGCTCGATGCTGGAGTTTTTGAATCCCTCAGACATTTATCTATTGGAATTCAAGATTCTACTCCCTCAGTTCCCAATAATGGTTACATTAATTCCTAAGGACTTCAACAGACACTTCCTCATGAAGGCTTGCTTCGTGACAATTCAGTCAATCTTGAAGTTTCGTCTTCAGATGAGAGCCACAGGAACCCTCTGTGTGGTCAGAAGACCAAGGAGCAAGAGATCTCATCTTTTGTTGTAACCCATTATGGTGGTCCTCCCCATGATGATGAATTTCTCTGCGAAAGTCCTCTCTGCAGTAGTGATTCACATTGCCTGAAAAATACTCCAGTGGACAATGTAGTGCCGAGAAAGCCCTCTTATCTTGAGGCACTTGAAAATGTGAAACTAGTCATGTCTGATGCTTTATCTCTAGCAAGTGAAATAATATCTCAATCAGAAAATAGCCCAGGGTGTAGGTCATTCTCCGAACCACTCCTAAGTCATGCATCTTCTAGTTTGATCAATGATCTCTCTACCAATCTTGTTGAATCCGATGAAGCAACAAGGAAACACCAAATTTGGTCAAAACAGTTAGAAGAATCTTCATTTAATGATGAAGAGGAAATGCTGAACATGAGGAAAAAACTGGCGAAAAGTGAGGTACCAGTCATGTTTTGGCCTTTGGCTGACTCCCAGTATGACATTCCAAAGATGTGGACGGATGATGGAATCCATGATATTCGTCTCAACATATGGAAAACTCTTTTTCAATTAAAGAAGAGGTTATTATCTTATGATGAATATGAAAATCATCTTAAGATAATAGAAGGGCTACAAAATAAGATTTATTTGGCATCTCTATCCGTCTCTCGGTATCCGAAGGCTGAAAAGCAGTAGAGAACCCTTCAACGTTCATGCCTTGGCGCACTAAGAAAATTACGTCAGTTAATTTCCAATGCCCCATCTAGTGTTCATATCAGCGGATGGGGTGTTCACAGAGCACTACATTTCATAGTTCTTTCAAGTCAGCAAAGCCCGCCGAAAATGATCTCATGCAATGTTATTGCCCATGGCCAGCCACAGTCAATGGGCTTTGTTTGTAATCAAAAGCTTTCTCAAGAACAGGCTTCAACTAGTTCCTATCAAAATCAAGCATATAAAGAACATGTTGTTGAATTGCTCCTACATCAAGCAGTCGAGAATATTGCACAAGCCTCTCGTATGAAGCAAACACATCATCAAATGACAGAAGTTTCGGAAATCATCCAACAGTCTGTTGAAACAGGTGATAAAAGTGGATACAGGTTAATGCATCCAGCTAATTTTCGAACTAAGATTCACAAGATCAAGAGAGCTTTTAAGAAGATCTCAGACATAGCATGTCAAGAGCCACCCCAGCTTGTCCGACTGGGGACTCCTTTAACCCAACCCTCTGAATCAACAAATCAAATTCGAGGAGTTGAGCGGAAACAGCAGGAACATCCCCAGTTCACGAGACTGGGGACTCTTTTAAATCATCCATCCCCTCCTCAAAGAATGTCGGTCTTTTATCGATTGGGGAAGAAGCCCCAAGAGGAACGAAGATCCAAATTATCAGGAGATTACCACCAAGTTATAGCTCTTCAAGAAGTTCCTAAAGGATTGAATCAGCAAAAGGCAATGTCTCATCAAAGACATGAAAGAAGACAATATCATAGAAATTTTGATAGAAGGGATGCGATGCATTATGCATCAATCAATGTCATCAATGCTGTTGTTGCTAATCCACCAGAGGAGGCTCACTCAGGGGACTCAGATGAAGAGCGTCCTGCTCAAGAAAATGTACGCACTGATACAAATGAAGAAGGTGTGCGTACACGAAGTCAAAGGATTACACAGAACCTAGTTAATCCACTTCCCTCCCTCCAAAACGTATCCAACAAAGGGAGGGGAAATAATCAGGTTACATATCCTTCCTCTGGAGAAGATCAATCACTCTCATTAGAGTAAAGTTTTTCACAACAGGAGGAATAAATGAAAGAATTAATAAGGTTGAATGTAGAACTACTTCAGAGTAGTCTTCTTCTTAAGAATGCTGGAGTCCGACAGCCGAAGGAATTTTTTTCTGCTACTGAGATGGATCAGGAATATCCTCCTTTAGCAGTACACCCTCAGAGGTCTAATCCTACGGGTCAAGCGCAACAACGGTTGGCAGTGCTACCATCAGTTGCAGCACCAACCACCACATCTGTACAAGCTCCATTCATTGCACCTACCCAAGACCAAATTCAACCAGATGTTTCTCAAAAGTTAATAACTACTATTGAGTCATTAACAGCTCGGTTAGAAACTATGGAAGGGAAATGGGCACAAGTTCAACCAGAAAAGAATGTTTACCCTGAATGGGTAGATTCAATTTCTCCTCCATCCAGTTTTGGAAACCCTGTTTTCCATACTTTCAATGGATCAAGCAACCCTGAACAACATTTGACACATTACGTGTCTTGTTGTGATCCTATGATGGGAACTCCAGAGCAGCAATAAGCTGTGAAACTCAGATGCTTCGTCCGAACCTTGCAGGGACCAGCGTTTGTCTGGTATACAAGCTTGCAATCCTGGTCAATCATCAGATGGGAGGATCTTCGCCAAAAATTCCTTCTTCAGTTCAGCTCAACTTTGCTAAAAATGACAGTTTTCGATCTTACAAACTGCAAGCAAAGGGAGAATGAAAGAGTCTCTGATTTCATTGCTCGCTGGAAGGGATTAACATATTCCATGAGTTTAGCACCCCCTCAGGAGGAGCTATTGCCAATCTGTGTGGCAAATTTTTGTGACAAATTACGCACGCCATTGATCCCTGTGAAATACACAAGAGGGTTTCGAGACCTTACTTCAATCGCTCAGCAGATTGAAGATTCTCTTATACAGGCTAAGGCTAAATCTCGTGTAATTCCATCAGCTCCAGGAAGGAGAATGAGTAAAGCGGAAACTGCTACAGTTATGCTTAAACAAGAACCTGTACCTATTTCTACTTCAAAACCTTCATCTTCTCGAAGGGATCCACCTCCTGAATGCCAACAACAAAGGCTCTTTCATCCAATTGATCAAAGAGATCAACGACGAAAACAATTTGAGGATTTGAGGAGTGAAACATACTCTTTCTGAAATGAGCAAGTTCCTGGTTACATCATTTCAGCTCTGGAAAATAATTTGGTTCAATTACCAGTGCCTAAGAGGCCAAATAAGGAAGGAGATGAAGACCGTCCCAATTATTGTCCCTTTCATCAAATGTTGGGGCATCCCATCCAGGAGTGTTTCATCTTCAAAGACCTCCTGCAAAATATGGTTGACTTGGGACAAGTCATGTTGAAAGGTTCTTCGACTCAAGTAGCATGTGTTACTGCTACAGTTCCAGAGGAGGAAGGTGAATGGCCAGAAGTCAAAAGCAGAAATGCACAGAAGTATGATGATTGGATGGTCAGAAAGACAATCAATCGGACTCATGCCATTTTGTGAACACAATTAAAGAAATAAATTGTGTCTTCTGCCGTGAATATTGCGGTAAAACCCTCTTCATCAGAGGGAAAGTACTCAAAGAAACAACTTGATTCAAAGAAGGAAAAAAAATCAGATGAAGATGAGTATGTGTCAAAGCCTAAATTGTCTTTGACTCTGGTAGACTTTATGCCATCTACTTAAAATCCACGGGCACCGCCCCATCAAACGGCACATCCTAAACAGGCTAATCAGGCAGAGTCTTTATCAGACGAAGAGTTAATCTTCGGTTCTGTTAATATGATTCAATTAACAGATTTGTATTCCAGTCGTAATTTCAATTTTGATGAACCTGAATTCCCTGTATCAAATAAGGGAATCCGAAGAAGTTACAGAGGTTCAGGATACAGGGGAAGACGTGGATCTTTCCGAAGCCACTACTCCAATTCTACCCCTGCTAGCACTGTGTATGCAGCAGAAACTCGTGGTAGAGCCCTTCAGCGAGCTCAAAAAGAACAAGCAAGTTCTTCTGCCAATAGCCAACTCAGTCTTGGCATAGTTATTTTGGAAGACCGATTGAAGGTTCCATCTTCTTTATCTCAGCAAGTAAATGGATCTAATCGGTCTAATCTTCCAAAACCAAGGATGTTGCCAACTTCTATCCCAATACAAGATGCATCAGCTTCCAAAGCATCTGCTTCCAAGGTACCTGCTAAACCGCATATTCCTATTGGGAAACACAGACCTCTAGATCAGAAGTATGATATATTGAAACACTTGGCCCAAGTACCATCCAAGTTATAAATTTTGGATGCTTTGAATCTGTCAAAAGATCTTCGGGAAGCTCTCATCGAAGCTTTGTCAAGTCCTCAGGAGTTTGAAGCTGAAATTGCTGCAGCTGAAGTCTATCACATAGAGAATAATCCTGCAGAATGCCATGCAGTGATATCTTTTACTGATAAAGATGAAGATGATGTTGTGCATGGGCACATAAAACCTCTGTACTTATCTGGCAAAATCACTTGTGTAGATATCCGAAGAGCTTTCATTGACAATGGTTTAGGAGTCAACCTCATGACCATTCGTACGCTTCGTCGATTGGGCCTCACGGAATCTGATTTATCTCCTTCTACCATGATGTTACAAGGATATGATAAAAATTAACAAGAACCATTGGGCGAAGTTACACTCAGAACTCAGTTTGGAGATCTTGTATCCAATTCGGATTTCATGATTGTTGATCAAGACTCAGCTTTCAACGTCTTGCTTGGAAGACCCTGGCTACATCAGCATGCGACTATCCCTTCATCATACCATCAATGTCTCAAATACTGTTTCAATGGTCAAGTTGGAACATTGTATGGTGATAAGGCCCCATTCAAGACATGTGAGTCTCAATACATTGAGACAGAATTTTATCACATGAAGGGAAGAGAGAAATCTACAATAAAGGAAATTACCAAAGTTAATGCTCCATATGGTTTGGAGAAGATTCCAATAAATCCATTTACACATGTGAGTACAGATTATGTGTTACCTATCAGTCAAATTGACAAAATAGGCCCAAATCAAAATACTCTTATGGAAAGATCCATAATGTCAATTACGGAAATCGAGCCAGACAACATGGGAGAAATTGGTAACCTACCAAACAGTGATGAAAGCACAAGTGGTGAAGTTTTCATTTCATCTACTGAAATACAATAGGTCTATACTTCTCTAATCAGGCCAGAAGAAGTTATAGCAACATCGGAGCAGAATAATGATGTCAATTCTCAATCCATCATCTCCTCTTTATTTCCCAAAGAAGACCCTTTATCATCAATAGGGTCGGAAATGGAAGCTTCTTCTTCAAAATGTGAAAATTTTGACATCTCTTCTGATCATGAAAATTTCGTTTTGTCATCTACTATGCAAGTAGAAATGGAAGAAATAGCACATGATGAAGAGGAAGAGGAAGATCTTAGAGATGCTTCTCTAGTATTTGAAGAGGGTATCTCTACCACTATGGATGAACTCAGAGAAATAAATCTTGGTACAGAGAAAGATCCACGCCACACTTTAATTAGTGTGGCCATGACCATTGAAGAGAAAGAGATGTATATTTATTTTCAAAAGAAAAATAAAGATATTTTTTCTTGGAACTATACAGAAATGCCTGGGCTTGATCCTGATGTTGCTACTCATCATTTGGGTTTACCAAAAGAACATCAAGGATTTAAGCAAGCCGTGAGAAGAACACACCCAACTTATGCTTCCAAAATTGAAGCTGAAGTGGATAAGCTGATCAAAGCTAACTTCATCAGAGAACTTCAGTATCCCAAGTGGTTGGCTAATATTGTCCCTGTAAAGAAGAAGAACAGACAAATTAGGGTTTGCATCGATTTCAGAGATCTTAATCGGTATTGTCCTAAAGATGATTTCCCAGTTCCGATTACAGAACTCTTAATTGATGTGACGACTGGTTAGGAAGTACTTTCCTTCATGGATGGATATTCCGGATATAATCAGATCCGAATGGCCCTAGAAGATGAGGAATCTACAGCCTTCAGAGCCCCTCAAGGTGTGTTTTTTTACCGGGTGATGCCCTTTGGTTTAAAGAATGCAGGTGCAACATATCAACACGCCATGCATCGTATCTTCAAACATTTCTTAGGGAAGTTTGTTGAATGTTATGTAGACGATTTGGTGGTTAAATCCAAACAACGTTCTAATCACTTGGCTGATTTGGAAGTCATGTTCCACAAGCTTCGACAACATAATTTGAAGATGAACCCCTTAAAATGTGCTTTTGGGGTAACCTCGGGAAAATTTCTCGGCTTTGTTGTATGCCATCGTGGTATTGAAGTCGATCCTGAGAAGACCAAGTCAATCCTTGGTATGTCACCTCCTCATAATTTGAATGAATTAAGAGGACTTCAAGGACACTTAGCCTATATTCGGATTTTCATCACCAATTTGGCAGGCAAAAGTTTACCCTTTACCAAATTATTGTAAAAGGAGTCACTTACCAGTGGACTGAATAATGTCAAGAAGAGTTTGATGTTCTCGTGAAATACCTCTTAAGTCCACCGGTACTCATCCCACCTGTTGAAGGGAGACCACTTATCCTCTATGTGACAGCTCTAGAGCGATCATTGGGTGCCTTTCTTACTCAAAAGAATGATGTTGGGAATGAAAATAGCCTCTATTATCTCAGTAGAACTATGCTTGAAGCAGAAACCCGGTATTCAAGTATTGAGAAGTGCTGCCTGAAATTAATCTTTGTAGTTCAAAAACTGAGACACTACCTGCAACATCACGAGGTCCAATTGGTATCTCGCAATAATCTGCTCAAATTCATCCTTAGTCGTCCAATGCTTACAGGACGTCTAACAAGGTGGGAAGTTATTTTGCAACAGTTCGACATTCAGTATGTGTCTCAAAAGGCAATAAAGGGCCAAGCTCTGGCTGATTTCCTGGCTGAACATCCTTTAGTGGAAGACACGTCTTCAGATATTGAACTCCATGATGAGGAAGTTTTCTCTATTCAAGAGAGTCCTCAAACATGGGAAATGTATTTTTATGGTTCTTCTAGAAGTCCAACAAGGAAGAAAATGGAAAATCCTAAATTCAACAAAGTTGGTTTAGGAATTGTGCTTATTTCTCCAGATAAGGTAGTGTTACCTTATTCCTTTTTATTGTGGGAAGGTGGTACCAATAATGAAGCCGAATACCAATCTCTTATCACAGGCTTGGAGTTAGCGCTTCAAGCACAAGTGAATCACTTAAAGGTGAAAGGTGATTCAGACATGGTAATCAAACAAGTCAATGGGGATTATGCCATCAGAAAAGAAGAATTAATCCCTTTGTATGATTACGTCAGAGAGTTAATGGCGGAATTCCCTTCAGAACTGACATTTTCTTATGTCCCAAGATCACAAAATGCTCAAGCTGATGCGTTGGCTAATATAGCCACAGCTCTAGCAGATCCAAATCGGGACGAGACAACCATCAGTATTGCCCACTGTCGTGCAATTTCACCTTAAGTTCAAGCCAGAATAGAAGAAATTAATGAAATTAGTCCCATTCCTGAACCGTATGGTCATACTACAGGATGGATGTCACCTATCAGAGAATACCTTCAAAATAGAACACTTCCAACTGATAGAGCCGAGAAAGAACAAATCTGGCGACGTGTGGTCAATTTTACTCTTTATGATAGCCCAAACCACCTAGATAAAATTCTCTAAAAACATGGTTTTGATGGAGTTCACTTCAGATGCATTGATGGTGAAGAGACAATGGCTGTCATGAAAGAAGCGCATGCAGGAGTCTGTAGTGCCCACCAGTCTGGACATAGATTGTCTGATCAAATTCGAAGACTTGGATACTTTTGGCCTTCAATGATACAAGATTGTGTTAATTTTACAAAGAAGTGTTATTCATGCCAAGTACACGCCAACTTCATTCATCAACCTCCAGAGTTGCTTCATACAGCTAAATACTCGTGGCCATTTGACACATGGGGAATGGATGTGGTGGGACCTTACCCTTCAGCTACGGCTAAGCAGTTTAAGTACATTCTTACTGCTACTGATTTCTTTTCCAAATGGGCAGAGGCAGTACCTCTTAAAGAAGTCAGTTCTAAATGCATTGTTAGCTTCATCAAGTCTAACATCATTACTAGATTTGTGTCCCTCATACCATATTGACGGACAACGGCACAAACTTCTGTTCTTCTGAGGTGAATAAATTGTATCAAGAATACAACACTAAATACAACCATTCATCTCAGTATCATGAGGCGACCAATGGACAAATAGAAGCCTTTAACAAGACTCTTTCAAATATACTGCAAAAGATGGTGGATAAAGATAAGAGGTCATGGCCTGATAAACTCATTCATGCTTTATGGGCTTATCGGACTACCACCCATAATGCAACGCGGTGAACTCCATATTCGTTGGTATATGGAACGGAAGCAGTCTTGCCAATTGAAGTTCAATTACCCTCACTCAGAGTAGCCATTTGTGATCAGTTATCTACAGATGAGCAATCTCAAAAGTGATTGAATGAATTGGAACGGTTAGATGAGAAAAGATTGTGCACTTTTCACCACTTGCAAATCTATCAGAATCGAATAGCACGAGCTTTTAACAAAAAAGTTCGTCTTCATTCATTCATTCAGGGAGAATTGGTATTAGTTCTCAGAACTCCAATGATACCAGGAAGGAAACCTCCCACGCTTGAGCCAAAATGGGAAGGACCTTATTCAATACATAGGGTATACTCCAATGGAGCTTATTCATTAATCTCAATGGATGGAGAACTCATTACTACTCTAACTAATGCCATATTTTTGAAGAAGTATTTTTTATAAACTACAAAGTATTCACAAGATGTCCCCGCAACATGACACTGCACTATGCGGCACCAGTTCGTCCTTGCTATATGACGTTAAACTATACAGAAATGGTCCATTATGACCTTAAACTACAACTAGGTCCTGTATGACCTTAAACTGCAGATGTCCCCACAATATGACACTAAACTGTGCGGCACCAGTTCATCCTTGCTATATGATGTTAAACTATACAGCAATGGTCCAGTATAACCTTAAACTGCAACTAGGTCATGTATGACCTTAAACAGCAGATGTCCCCACAACATGACACTAAACTATGTGGCACCATTTATTCCTTTCTATATGACGTTAAACTATACAGCGATGGTCCAGTATGACCTTAAACTACAACTAGGTCCTGTATGACCTTAAACTGCAGATGTCCCCGCAACATGACACTAAACTGTGTGGAACCAGTTCCTCCTTGCTATATGACGTTAAACTATACAACAATGGTCCAGTATGACCTTAAACTGCAACTAGGTCCTGTATGACCTTAAACTGCATCTTCAACGGTCCATGCATATGACCCTAAACTATTTTCAAGCCCCTTACATCCAGCAAGACGTTAAATTGAGACATCCTAACTACATGATGCTAAACTGTATAAAAGTCCCTTACATCCGGAAAGACGTTAAACTACATAAGCATCAAAGTTCTTGTATGACCTTAAACTGCACCATCCACGGTCTATGCATATGACCTTAAACTATTTGCACTTTCGTCCAACATGATGCTAAACTGTATTGTCCCTTTTTCGTCCAACATGACATTAAATTGTTGAAAAAATCCCCAATGCGTCCAACATGACGTTAAAATGGTGCACTCTTTTGTCCTCACTGCATGACATTAAATTGCACAGTCCCCCCCTTTTTTCTTCCAACATGACGATAAACTCTATTGTCCCCATCGTCCTAACTACATGATGATAAACTGTACAGAAAGTTTGTGATACGTCCTACATGACATTAAACTATACATTGTCCCTGCTAGATGACACTAAACTGTACAGCACCAATAGTCCTAACTGCAAGACTTTAAACTGCATAGTCCCTTCATATTGTCCCTGCTACATGACATTAAACTGTGCATCGTTAAGGTTGTTGCTACCTCTTGTTTCTCACAACGAGTATGACTCACGTGAGTTTAGAGAAAACCTCAACTATAACACTCTCTTTGGGCCGCTAACCATCTGTAAGTCCCAACAACATTTTTTAGGTCATTGTCTCCAAGAACAACTTGATCATTAATTCATTCTTTAATTGAACTACACGGACTTTGATCCTTGCCTTCTAGGCTGGGTATGTAGGCAACCTCCCAAGGTTCAAGCCCAAAACCAATCTATTTACATCGGTTCACATCCATCTCATAGGATGTTGATTCGTGAAACCGCCTCTAGAATCAATATCTTTACATTGGTTCACATTCGTCCTTGTTATACGACGTTAAACTATACAACACTTTTGTCCGGTATGACAATAAACTACAATAATCTTTGATTTCCTCATTTGAGAGGGTACCATTATTTATGTGATTTTTCAATCATGTTTCATTTCAAAAAGACCACGTGCATACATGGTAATGCCTAAACTTTTTATCTCAGGTTAAACCATCATTCTACTAAAGTCCCCTTTCACCCTTCACATGTACGAACCAAATTTGTACAAAGGGTATATCTAGAACTACGTGGGATTGATTCCCATCCTTATGGGATATGTAGGAACATTCAAGTATCCCTCGAATCCAGCCCCAAGTCTTTTGGGCCTAACCCCAAATTTCACTTTCAGTCCCTTGGCTAAAAAGTCCTCATGAAAACACACACTGTGTATTCATTATTATGGTCCGAACTCTATGACCATAAACTAAGATCTCTCATACTTTCGTCCTGCATGACGTTAAACTGCATTTCAAGAACTACGTATGGCTTGATTCCTATTCTTATGAGATACGTAGTGAAGTCCAAAATTTCAATTCAGGACCCAGCCACAACATGATTATGGTTATCATTGACCTATGTATCTCTATATACATTGGACAATACCCATCTTTATGTATTATAATCCTAACCTTAAATATTTTCAGATCTTCATAACCCTTTTCATGACTTTTAGTCACAAAAATGTCAAACTTCTGAGAATTCTTTTGCCTGACTATGCAGTACGTGCCCATAGGTGGCCTTGCATAAACAGTCCACATAATAGACTTGTCAGCCGAAGGATACTATTTATTTGACTATGCAGCCAATGCCCTTAGGTGGCCCTGCATAATTCAACCCCCTAATGGGTTTGTTAAATGATGGTAACTTCATTCTTGGGAAGAATGCCTCTTTTGTCCTTATTTGTCTTAAATGAATGTATGTAGGGATCTGCAAAAAAAATATAGTCATCCTTAACATATTTGTCCCATGTCCTTTTTCATGATCTGAAAGTATTCAAGTCTATGGTTTATACTCTCCATATTCTTCTTCCCTACGTTTGGGTCAGACCTTCGTATGAGTGATATCTATTCAATTCATCGATAGTCTTGTTCGGAAATATCTTCTCCATATTCATGTACCTCTTTCCATACGGAAAACTCTATAATTTAGAAAATTTTAATCTCCATAAGCTTTCACTGGCTTTTATCCCTAGGAATGTAAATTTCTGAGAGTTCTTTTTCCTGACTATGCAGCACGTGCCCATAGGCGGCCTTGCATAAACAGTCCACATAACAGACTTGTCAGCCGAAAGGTACTATTTATTTAACCATGCAGCCAATGCCCTTAGGTGGCCCTACATAATTCAACCCCCTAACGGGTTTTTATAAATAATAGTAACTTAATTCTTGGAAACTACTTCTTCTGATGCCTTTTAGCTCTTTTTCATATCATTCCTTAGATTCAAATATTTTTAAAGCCATAATTTACATATTTTTTCCCTCATACTTGAGTATGGTACTATGTTTTCGGATGATTTGTCAAGGAATTGAGTCAATTCTAATCCATTTCGGTCAAAGCTATTTCTACCTTAAACATTAGCCTTTGTATGTCCGACATGCATGACTTTAAACTGCCAGATTTCTTGATTTTCTTTTCACCTCAGAGTCAAATCCTCTTTTCTCTCCAGATCCAACTCTGAGGGGGGACTTTTGTTGACGCTTCTTTCCATCATAGATTCTAATGACTAAAAGAAGGGAAATACCTTGGTCCAAAGTGATTCATCCTTTGAAGAAACATCAAAAATCGACAACGGGATGAACAAGGAGAACATTGCCCATAGGTCGCGCAAGTTCCCTCATGGTCGCGTAAGTACACTTGCGCGCCGCCTAGTGGTTGTGAAAGTATACCTGCGCGACCCCTTATGGTCGTGCAAGTGACTTGCGCGACCTAAGTGATAACCACCCGGTAACCGCCTGAGGTCTTCTCCTGCTTATAAATAGACCCCATGGGCCCCCCATTCAGGAGGGGGGATCTTTTTCCAGAAACTCAGATTGAAGCTCCCGACGCCCATGTCTCTTCTCAAAGCTCCCGGAACACTACTAAGGTAATTTCATACCTAGAACGGAAGATCTAAAGAGAGAGAGGAAGGCCTAAGTGTTGAAACTCATCAAAACTTGCGCGCCTGAGTGGCCAGCCTTTAAGGGAAGTGGCCACACTTGCGCGCCGCCTTACTCCTTTGATAGAACTTGCGCGTCCCTTTTCTGGAAGAACCTAAAGAGGATTCTAAAGGTTTTAATAAAGAGTCGCTGAAGTATTTCAATGATGGTTGAACATCGCGCAAGTACTCCACACATGTCGCGCAGGTCTACCTGCGCGACCAATACTTGCACGCCCACGCAGTACTTGCGCGCCTTCCAAGACTTGCGCACCCCTTCCTTTTTGGGTTCCCATCTTGCCCATTTTTACCCCTCTTAAGCCATTACACCTTTCCTATTCAATATTCAGTCTTCAAGACACTCTTCAAAGCCATTTATGGCATGATTTCTTGATTTTACTTCCTTATCTGAAAGTAATTAAGTGGAATATCTCTCAAAACATAGTGATTTACACACTAAAGATTGAGAGTTCATTCATTTAACCTCATCCTTTAAGATGAGAGAATCCTTAACCTGGGTCTCCTTTTCAGGAATAATCCCTAGTTATATGTCCTTTAATTTTGGGCATTCTCCTCAGAAGTAAGCCCCAAGTCCCTTAACCTGGGTCTCCTTTTCAGGAATAATCCCTAGCCCTAAGTCCTCCAAACGTGGGCATCCTCCTCAGGAGTAAGCCCCAAATTCTTAAAGTTCCCACATCTTGGTATCCTCCTCAGGAGTAAGCCCCAAAACTTAATCCCTTAACTTGGGCCTCCTTTTCAAGAATAAGTCCCAGTCATAATTTTGGGGCTTCCTTTTCAGGAGTAAGCCCCAATTCCCCTAACCTGGGCTTCCTTGTTAGGAATAAGCCCCAAATTTTGGGCTTCCTTTTTAAGCCCAAAGTCCTTTAATTTCACTTTAACTAGTCCTAATTTACCTTTGATTTGAGATTCCTTCTCCAGAGTAAAACCCAATCATCAATCCTCTCCTAATCTGGGTTTCCTTTTCAGGAATAAGTCCCAAGTTAGAGTATTCAAATCTCCATGAAGCACATATACCTTTATGGACCCTGTTCCTGGATTTTCTCCCTAAAGTAAATCCCAATTTTCATTTATCTGGGCAGTCATACATACATAAGCCCCAAATCATTTCTTATGATTACATATTTCGTGGCCCAATTGTCTATTTTATTACCAATACCTCTTGTTTCTCACACCGAGCATGACTCACGTGAGAATAGAGGGTAAAAGTAATTATGAAATCATTCTTTGAGCCATTAATCATAAACATCATACTCCCTTACTTGAACTACATGGGTTCTGATTCCTTTTTTAAAACAAAGGATACGTAGGTAGCCCATCTGCGGGTTCGATCCCAACTCTGAAATAATCCATGTCCTTCTGAATGACAATAAACTTCAAGTTCCCCACTGAGTGGCTTTAAAACCAGCCCGGTCATCATAATGACCAAGAGACTTTTATATAAATGTTTTGATGGATACCATTGACCAAGAATCTTAAAATGAATACAGATGATTCTCTATTGATGAAGAACCTCGAATACATATAAAATATTCTCTAAATTTCTTACATATTTAATCATTGATTGTCAAAATTGAAGGAAAGCTCATTTTATACTTGGTAATGTAATAAGGATTCACGAATATTACTTAAATCTATAAAGAGAGTCCCGGAGTAGACAATAATTCCCCTCAAAAAGGTGTGATGAGTCCGACCTCCCATCCTCTCGACCAATGAAAATTCCTAAGCCTTATCAGTCCACAAACTAATGAGCGCCTACCTTTGGAAAGTAGGTCCAAATGGATGTGGAATCATTGGATGTTTTCGGTTCTACGAACAAACCCGTTAGAAACCGATCAGAACATTTGAATCTCCCATCCAGGAGGTCATCCCCAAATTCCGAGGGAAACATCCCCCACTTCTATAGATGAATCTTGAGTTCATGAAGCTCTATTATTGCTATTTTGTATGGTGGAATAGAGACTAGTTCAACCCCCAACCAGATCTCAATAGTGAATTCCACATCTCTATCTGGTGGAAAACCTGAGAAGTATTCAAGAAAAAAAATCCTAAAATAGTTTCACCATTGGTGGAAAGATATAATAATTTACTCCTCCAACATCCAAAAATAAACTAGAAACCAGGGCTATGAGAAATCCTAGTTACTGAGTAATTGGCCATGTTCAGACTTCCTTTATATCCCACTCTCCATGGTGAATATATTTTTCACCCTTAGGAGATGTAAAGGTCACACTCCTATGGTAAAAATCAATGTGGGATTGGTATGTGACTATCTAGTCCATACCTATAACTAGGTCAAAGCCTGATATATCATGGGTATATAAATCCCATATAAAATTATACTCCCTAATCTCGAGAGAACATCCTCTACTAAAACTGATGTCTCTAGACCATACTCCCAATGTTGTATCTATCTTCATTACGCCACTTGCAAACTCCACCACCAGGCTCAGTCCATTAACAAGTTTTGAATATATGAAAGAATGAGAGGCACCCATATCAAATTAGGCACTAGTTAATGAAAAAGCTTCTCAAATAAAACCTCTAAATGTTGATGACCCAACATCTCTATCCACAAGTGTATATTAAAATGCATGCAATTGCCCTGACCGTTGTTCCTTTTACGCCTTATGTATGCCTCGGGTTAAACAACTCCACTAATATGGGTTCTCTTACACAGTAGTACCACATCCACTACCTCTACTGCCTCATCTAGTAGAACACTAATTTGAATACTAATATAGTGAAATAGATCCCCTTCCTGCACCTTGGTTCTCTCTAGATCCTCCATAAATAAACATATATATTGGGTTCTTGAAGAACCTTCATATATGTACCATATTTCCATTGAATCATAACTTTATTGGTGGTTGATGATAATGTTCAATATAGTGTCCCATCTTACCACACTACTAGAAAATCACTTATGTAAGATCCTCATTAACTGATTGACCTAACAGGACACTCTTCTTCCCACTGATATGGCTAAAATTATTGTAATGAAACTTACTTCCCTCAGATGAAGTACCTCCAGATCATCTAGAAGAAACCACATGTCCACCACTAAAATCCATCTTTAGGTTCCCCTCATAAATAAGAGCCTAATTCACCACTTCTGAAAACTTATTCATCTTGAAGATATTCACATGGGACATTATTTCACACTTAATTCCATCTTGAAGTCATTTCACTGATGTGGCCTCATCATCCGCCAACACTGGAGCCAAGCACTTAAAATCTATAAAGCATATAGCATCGTCCATCAAAGACATACTCCCCTAAGTCAACCTCATGAAATCAATTTCTCTCTCCTGCCCGAGCTTCTCTAGGTATAAGTTTTCTAAGAACCTCTCTAAAAGGTCCTTCAATCGCATACCATGAGCCTGTCGAATCAAATATTGTACATCCAACCGGTGCGTCGCTAATCCTTATAGCCTATAGGCACTAGAATCGACCCTCTTCTCTCTAAGAGTCTCCAAATGGTCATGTATAGTTGGGATACACTCTATACATAACTCAGATCCCTTTGGTCCACTCTCTCTTGTGAAATTCAGAGGGTGATGCAATTGAAACTCTCTTATCAAGTTAGAAATGATCTCCTCAACTTTCCGTGGGTCTAATTACATGAATTACATGAAGTGAGTTAATTTATCTTGAAACGGATCCCCTGATTCCTCACCCAACACTATTGGTACCTTAGGTTCCACAATTGGTAAAACATCTCCATCCATCTCCTCCTGTCCTCCTCTCAATAGGCGTCATCATGGAGGCATATCTCTACTTTCCAAACACACATCTTAGGACCTAAAACCTAACTATCACAATTATGTAAGAGGAAAGAATCACAACATCTCACTATAAAACTTTTCCAGAAACCTTGTCAAGAGGTCAAAACTGAGGTGTTGTCACTACTCTTAACCATCTTATTCATAGGTCATAGTTAACAATGGTAAACACATTTTCATATTAAGTATCTCATTTTGAAACCCATTTATTCACATTTTTCATCATTTTAAAATTTTTAGTTCTCATATTAGGCACAATTTTCAATAAAATTTCACAAGCAAGGAAAAAAATTATAAGTTCCACAACATAATCAAAACATGTTTTGTTGTGTATGCACAAAAGTACACATATCATAAAAAATCCTAAGTTCCTAAAATAATGCATGCAGACTCAACTATTGTTCCATTTCAGACCAAAGGTAAATTCATAGAAAATTATCAACATCAATAATCACAACAAACAACAAGTGTGTCACACAAGTTGAAATAATATTCAACAATCAACAATCAACAATAACAACAATCCCACCCTGATTACATGGGATATCCCCCATACATGGGTTTGCAACTCCCTACACAATCTAATGTCCAAGATTCAAATCTTCCTATTCTCAAGTATACCTTTCCCAAATAGTACAAAAAAAAAAGAATAATAAAATAAAACCAGGATCTGATACCACTTTGTAACATCCCAGCCTAGGTGCCACACACCGGTGTCCCAAGACGGTTGATCAAATGACCTCAACCATGCCTCCCTTTATTCCAGGGGATTCCAACTAGCATCATGGATCTGATAAATTGATCCTGGGGGGACTATAACATATTTTGTCAGAGTAATACACCAGTGGAAATAATAAACAATAGGGGAATCATATATATCCATAACAATACCAATATCTCAAGATTATTAATATAGGGAAATATAATATCCAACTAAATAATAACACATGACATGGTAATGTATGTGTCAGGTGTCTAAAATAAAATCTGATAATAAGACACCGATGATTCCCAAGAGGGTCGCGAAACATGTTTGGTTCCCTCATTCAGGCTCCATCCTCAACTCATCTATCTAATATTGGTCTTTTTTCCTTTAACCTTTCCTGAATCCATGAAATCTATTCAGGTACCGATCATGCATCCTGAGTATAGTGTGAGTAAAACTAAGTAGGCCATCACCAACAGTGTCTAAAACAAATTTAGTCAATAAAAATTGTCTGCAGATGTATAACAAAATAATAAAAATACATATGTAAATAGTTATCCCATTATCAATTACTATTTATTTAACCACATAGACCACCGGTTCCTGACGATACTCATACCTCAATACCTTTATCAGACTACACTGGGTCTGTACCATGTTAGATATTAAATTAACATTTCATTATTATGGAAAATTAGAACAATATTACAATGCTAAGGTTTTGTGTGTAGAACTCAATATTTAGAACCCCATTTAATAATCACATATATATACCATAGGCATAGATCGTCATTTCTAGGCCCCCAATTCTCAATCATGCATATATGTCATTGGCATAGATCGTCATGTCTCGCGCCCCATTTTTCAACCATGCATATAAATATCATTTTCAAAGATCGTCATATCTTGCACCCCATTTATCAAACATGCACACATAGATACACACATATTATTGGCATAGATCTTCATGTATGGTACCCAATTTATCAACCCTATATATATATCATTGGTGTAGTTCATCATTTCTAGCACCCCATTTATCTACCATGTATATATATATCATCATATATCCCAATATCACTTCAATTATTATTAATCAACATTAATCATCTTAACACAATCAACTATTAATTAATTCATAAATCAATTAATCCAAGTCCATTAATTAATTAAATAATTAATTAATCACAAAAACTTCTTTTAATAAATTAAATAATTAATTAATCATATCTATCCCATAAATTAATTCACGAATTAATTAATCACATATATTCTATTAATTAATTAATTAATTAATTAATTAATTAAAAATATAAATTCCATTAATTAATTTGATAATTAATTAATCATTTTACACCTCAACATCTAATAATTAATTCCAAATTAGTTATTCCCAAATTGAAGAATTAAAATCCTGATAATTAACTCAATAATTAGTTTTCCTCAATACCAAAATTCGATATTCCAATAATTAATCTATCAATTAACTATTCAAATTACACAATTCAATACATAAAATATTAATTCATAAATTAATTATCCTAATTAAAAAAATTCAATAATTCATTAAAATCTTGAATTCGCTAATTAATTAATTTTCTACATCAATTAATTCATCTTAGGAATTAACAATTATAAAATGAACACTAGAAATTATACGATTTCATGCATGAAAACAAAATCATGACTATGGGATTTGAATATTACAAATCCTTTATCGATTCAATAATGCACAATCACCCAATAGAAGTCCCAAATATTGTGCATCAGAATGGCGTAAAATGAGATCCGGATCTCAAAACCAAAAATCAAGATTAACAAAAACACATTCTCTTTAATAATGATCTAGATCTGCTAGACAAGATCCAGAATCACTAAATCTAGATCTAGATCTAGAAAAATAGAAGACTCTATCCAACCAAAAGAACTAGAGAAGGAAGCATGATGAATTGGAAAGCAACATGATATAATTCACTTACCAGGAGAGGAGAACATCTTCGATCAGGTCTTTGAATCATAAATAATGGAGGTTGGGAAGGCCAGGAATTCATCTGGAGAGCTCAAAAATCATGAAAGGTCACCTAAAGTCAAATGTGGGTCAATTTTGGGATAATTAGTGGGTCTGGGAATTCTTAAAATTAATCTTTATTGGAATTTAATTCCTATATAGGCTTTCCTGGTTAGGGGCACATGGTTTTCCCTAACCATGCCCCAAATATTTTAGGGGTGCCCGATTACTCCTTTTATGGAACATACTTTGATAAACTATGTGCTAGGCATGAAAATACCCACTATCTAGGGTTTCACGGTTTCTTGGGTTGGGGCACACTATTTTCTGTAACCATGATCCTACTACGCACATCCCTCTTTCCTTCAATTTTCTCAAAATTTCACCCAAACACACCCGATGTTATAACCTAAACAAAGAGTACTCAAATAAGGAAAAAGAGTAACTGAAAAAGAACCCCAATCAACATAAGAAAAGGCCATGATCTTACATTATAAAAGGATAGATTTTAATATTTTAAATACCAATATGGTTTTGGTATATGTAAATAACTTGATCAAAACAATTATACACGAGTTTAAAGGGAATTAAACTAAAAGGGAAAATAAGGTAAGGTATTTCATCTCAATTTCATTTCATTGAGACATATTGTAATGTTATGAACCTAATTACTTTTATATGGTGTACACAATACTGCATGAATTTTATTATCAAGAACAATTCATATTTGTGGAATTTCAAGTTTCAATTCAAATTATTTCATCAATGGGGATATGAATTAAAAGATACCAAGTGGTAAATATTTTTCATAACTCAGTTTTTTTTATTTGGTTATATTAATTCTTCATTGTCATTAATATTATAATATAATTTGTATAACGAAATGTTATTATATTATGTTTTATTTTCATTTGTTTTACATGGATTTACAGCTGATACACATAATCTATGCGTTAGTTGATTCTCACTTAAACGTTTTAATCATTTAATGGTTTATTTCAAAATCTCATTCTAATTGAGATTGTATATTCATGAATTTATATTCAAAGAAATTATTGGATCATTATTTAATAAACCATTTAATTTTATTCAATTATTGATACTGAAGATCTTTCTATGTGATATTACCCATTTTCCACTCTTTTTTACATAAAATTATTGAAAAAAATGATTTAATAAAATATAACTCCATTTCTCTCTTCATTCGGAAACCTGTTTTCTTGGAAAACCATGTTTTCTAAAAAAAATTCAAATTTTTTTCATTATCCTCTTCAAAATAAATTATGAAATGAAATTTTTATGAAATTTTTATTTTTCAAATATGTTTTCAAAGGAATATTTTTGTCTCTTTTTAAATAAGGATTTTTTTTAACTTTTTTACAATGAAAAATGAATGTTATTGTTACCTTGTAAGGAAATAACCACCATAATTTCATTGAATCTTCATTTAAAACTTTAATAAGATATTTTTAATGAAAATTGCTTTAAAAGTTATTTTATAATAAAAGTATTTTCAGAATTTTTTTCTAAATGAAATTGATATTTTCTATAAGAACACTTTTAAATATCTTTTTATTATAATTCTATTCATCAATGAAAATAAACCTTTATTCTTACACTAATGAGTATATGTTGATATCATATGTATTGTTCCCCTTGGTATTTTATGATTATTTTTACCAAGGGTAGAATTGAAATTCACTTACCTATTTCATTTTGTAGTCATCAACTTACCCTTTATATATTTACTTTCCTATGATAATTAGAAATTTAATTTCTCCAAAATATATAAATTATTTATCATGGATATTATTATTTCCTAAACGGGATATCATTTATATATACAATGTTTTACTATGAAAGTTATTTTAGCAGTAGATAAATATTGCTAAATCTGTATTTTTTATTCAATATGGATATTTGATGATAAGAAACATTGTTTATGAATTAAATTGATTATTCCACATATGAAGAATCCTTTGGACTGACATTGAGATGTGGGCCCCAGAATTTATATTTCCCCTTGATTCATTGAAATTTATCATGATATTAACTAGTTGTCCAAACTAAATGAGTTTCTACTTGTAGTTTTATACCCTCGTATAACAGGTCTTGATAATATAGGTTTTCATATGCCTCAGCCATGACATCCAATATTTAATTATTGTCGTCATTCAGAATTTAGTTATTATTATTATCCATGAGAATTTCACTATGAAAAAAAATCTATCGATGTATTTAATTCTCAGTTTAGTGATTAAATAACATGTGTTTTTAGTTATTTACCTTTCCATATTATTTATGTACTTCTTTCTCAGTTATAGATTATATGGAATCTATTCTAAATTATTTACATTTATATATTTATTATACTCATTGATTCATTATTACATCTGTTATACTTAACCCTTACTTAATACTTGATCTCATTGTTAGTTTGTTTACATTCACCAGGATTCGATGAAGGTTACTGTGCCTTATATATAGGGTCATTCAAAATAGATTAAAGTTATTCTAGAAAACAAATTATGTTGTAATTTGGACAATAAAATGTAATTTAAAACTCGTGTATTTATCTAGTTTACCGTGACTACTAAACTATTCTGTTCATTAGGATACAATTCCTTATATCTTATTACAATATAATAAAGTAAGACACTAACTCTAGGATACCGTGGTTGGGTGCACTACAGTTTTTATCATATAAGGTTTAGTAGCATCCTTGAATACTATATTTTGAAAAACATAGATTAAGGAACATAACCCTAAGGTATAATTTACGAATAAGTATAGAAGAACATACTAATGTTTTTGTAACTCCCCGACCCAAATTCCCTAGAGTTGGTGCATTATTTTACAACATTGTAATGAGGACAATAAATCATGTCCTGAAAGACTGGTCAATTTAGAAGTCCTCGAAGTACTAGATACATACATAAGTTTTACATTAAATTATTAAATGAAAAGAAAAAAATAGTGTCTCCTTAGAACACACTCATATCCCTTATCCTATCCCTATAGGTCATTCATAATATACTTTTTCACATCCTGGGAAAAATAAAACATAAGAAAGGGGTGAGCTCAGATGCTCAATAAGGATAACAGTATAGAGGAAACTTTCAAAAATAATCATAAACATTTAAGGCAATATATAAGACTCAATAGAAAGCCTTTTAAAAATAAACATTCTCACAATACGGAAAAGACAAATCAAATAACTCCATTTAATTATTCACATGGATATTCTACTAGATGAATAATCACATGTAATATCAATAGCTAATTTCATAATGATGGAATGCATAATGACGGACATCATAACTATATAGTAAAGACCTTGTGCCATGAATACAAATAATTTTTTTTCAAGGCCTTGTTTCAAGACACTAATTTGTCTCATGAAACTTATCGATTCATCGAGGGGCTATAACAGGCCCCTCTCATCACTTAATATGTCCAATTCATTCCTCATATGAAAAGGTTGAAACATAACAAAAACATTCGCATAAAAAATAGCATATGAAATGTCAATACTTTAACCATAAACCATGAAAGGTATAAAAATAGCACATACATAGTCCAACATATCACAAAACCTTCAATACAATATTGAATATTTTATCATAATAAATAAACTTCAAATAAGTATAAAATCCTATAAAGGATGTTGACATATATTAAATAAAAACTATTTGAGAGAATATATCTTTCTATTTAGAAATAATTTAAAAGTCATGTTATTATAAAAGAATGCATTTATTTTGAATTTTTTTTTATAATCTTGTAATGTAAGCTTCAAATGTGTCATAACGGTGGAAAATAGATGCTCCCACCATATAAGTTAAAAAAATATTCATTCCATAATTTGTCGAAAAGTTTATAAAGTACCTTGTTTGGAAAAGGACGGAAATATTCCTTTCAAAAAAAATTACAAAACTCAAACAAGGGTATAAATGAAATTAACCCATAGTCTAAGAAATAGTAAAAATGTTTTGAAATACATTTTTAAGAAACATAGATGTGGATTTTAAATAAGTCCCACTAGATACTTATGTATAAACAACCTCAGATAATAATGAGATTCTAAAATTAACCCTTACCTTGAACTTTTAAATAGTTTAGGGTACGTTAACATCATGCATAATGGTTAAATCATTGTCATTAAAATATAAAAGAACCACATACATAAATATGATATCATATATGATCCTTTAATATTTCTTTTTTTATAATATTTTAGTAGTATCATTGTGTTAGTTGTTAATTGATTCATTTTCCTTTATATGTTTTGTTATGTAATTCATGTTTTTTATGGATAGGATGTATTTTATTTATACCCAAAATTATATTAAGTTCTTAATTTTTTTAATGATCAAATAAAAACTACTCTTGAATTGTTATGATGGGGAATGAAATATCATTGTGTCATGGAGACGGTAAGCCGTACGTACGCACGAGTGAAAATATCATTCTATCGATGGTGAAATAGTATATAATTTGGATGGTATATTATACATATAAAATCATTAACATGTTATATTTATTATTTACAACAATTATACTCATTATTATACCCATACAAATAATGATGTGTTGAATAATAAACTACACCACAACCTGGAGACGGTAAGCCGTACGGATGCATGCATGGTGACTTTATCATTCATAGTATGGATAGAATAATGAATATGGTTGTACCATATTTATAATAATATCTAAGAATGTGGAAGGTACTGGAGTTATTATTTTAGTATAGAAATAACAAAGAAATAGAAAGTGTAAGAAGAAAAGAACTTTGAAAGAGGTGAGGAAATAATTACCTATTTTCAGGTTCTTCCTTTTGATTTGAACAAAAGGGCTACTTAGATTGGATTTATGATCAAAATAAGGCCTCTAGGATGAATTTAGGGAAATTGAGAGGATATTTGAGTAGGTGTTGGCTAAACCAAATGTATTTGGAGGTGTGTATTTGAGAGAAAGGAAGTTCCCTTTTATAAGAGAGGTGAGGGGCACTTTAGGAAGAGCCTAAAATATTATTTTACTATAAAATCAATTTCAGTTTCTAATAGCTCAAAATAGATTTATTTATAGGATAACGTGCGTATGGTTATAAAGATTCTCAAAAAATTGGTTTTAGAAAAGTTTAGGTTACCATATTAACCATATCTTTTAGATTAACTCTTAGTTAAATATGTTAACATTTACCATGTATTCTTGTATTTTTATATTACATGGTTAATAAAATTACTATAAAATGAGAAGAGAACCTCAAATAGTTCATTAATGAAATATATAACCTTATCTAAGTTCCTTGTCCTAATATTAAATTTTTAGGGATATTATATCATTCAATAAAATTGTATTTGTTTTAAAAACATATTTTTGTAAATTTTGACAATATTTAGTATTTGGTTTTTATAAATGTCATAACAACTTTAGTACTTTGAAAAAATACATTTAATCTACCATAACATGTCATATTCACCTATAAAATTCATGGAAGGATTAATAACTTTCAAATTATTATCATTTTAAAATTTATAATATCATTTATTTGATTCTTTAATTAATAAGAAAAATACTGCATGATTATTGTTTCAATAATAAATATATTTATTAGATGTCTAAAAATTATAAATAAAATACAATGATGTATAAAATCTTTTTATATTTTTTATGAATATTTATAGTCGAAAATATCTCTTATATTACCCTATATAAAATTTTCTTACTAAAAGATATATTTTTATGTTACATTTTCCTTAACTTTAAATTATTTTTTATAAAGTTTCATTTTCACTTACAAGTGGCTCCATATGGTCCAAAAATTGACCCGAGGATTAAAATGGTTGGATATGTATCATAAAATATGGTAAGGATACATGTTAGGGTAATTTAATATTATTATGATATTATTCTTTACCCTTATTTTCCAAATTTACCCTTTAACCATGGTAAATAAAATATTTACTAAAGTTACTATTCATAATATCTAAAAATAAAAGATTTTTTTATGAATTTGGACACGTTGATTCATAATATTGAATCCAATTTTAAAAATTTAAAACACAGAAGTTTCATTAATTAATTTTAAATTAAATCGCATTGTCAAAACTAGAAAGTGGGTTTTTAAGAAGTAAAAACTATCAAAAGATTGACACTTTTTTATGTACAATTTAAATGTGAAATTACATACAATAACATAAAGTATATTATGTGATAAAAGTATAATCTAATTATACTTTAAAAACACTCAAATGAATAATTTAACACCAAAAATTAATTCCACTAAAAAAGTTTTTTAAATTAAAATTTAGTACTTTTCACTATTCTTTAAAATATGAAAGTTATCAGAAAATTACCCAAACATCACCCTAAGATTATTTGATATGAATAATACAAAAATGAATTCCATTCAGAAAAATAAAATTTATTAAATTTCAAAAAGTGAATATTACTATTCAGAACATCTTTTTAAATGACTAGTTTTATTGGTCGTGGTGTGCTTGAACTCGGAGATGCTTACATCGCAATCTATTGCATTATTCAAAGAGATGTTTACTATGGAAGATTGGGGGGGTTAAATTTTTTCCTCCTTAAAATTATTTCATCCTCACAATTTCTAGATTATTACTACATAAAGAGATTTTTTTGTTTTTCATCATATGTTCCTTAGGTTCCCACATTACATCTTTCATTTTATGGTTCCTCCAAAGAACTTTTACCAGACGAGTCATCCGGTTTCTCAACACTTGTTCTCTGGTATCAAAAATCCTGATAGGATTTTCACAATAAGACAGATCAGGTTCCATCTCTATTTCTTCATATTTTAGTATATTCGTTTCATTAGGCATGTATTTTCTCAACACTGATACATGGAACACATCATGAACTTTGGAGAGACTTTTCCGCATTGCCAAATGGTATGCTAAAACTCCAATTCATTTCAAAATATCGAAAGGTCCAATGTACTTGTGACATAATTTACTCGTCTTAAAGAATCATATACAACTCTTCTATGGATATACCTTAATGAAAATAATATATCCTACTTGAAATTCCAAATCATTAGTTTGGTTATCAGCATAAATCTTTTGCCTACTTTGAGCTGCTTTGATGTGGGTTTGGATAATCATCACCTTTTCCATTGTTTCCTCAATAAGTTCTGGACCTACAAGTTTTCTTTCACCAACATCATCCCAACAAGTTGGTGTGCAACATCTATTTCCATATAATGATTCATATGGTTCCATCTGAATACTTGAATAGAAGATATTATTATAGGAAAATTCTATAAGAGGTAAATACTGATCCCACATACCTTCAAAGTAAAGTGAGAAAGATCACAACTTGTATTATAAAGTTTGAATTGTCTGTTCTGATTGTCCACTAGTTTGAGGGTGGTAGGAAGTTCTCAAACGAAGATCAGTATCCTGAGATTTCAGAAGATTTTTCCAAAATCTTTATATAAAATGTGGATCACTATCAGAAAAAATCGATAGGGGTACACCATGAAGACTTACAACTTCATTAATATATAGTCTTTCTAAAAGTTCAAGTGAAAAATAATCTCTTATAGCATGAAAATGTGTTGACTTGGTTAGATGATCAATAATAACCCATATTTCATCATCCATTCAAGGAGTATTTGGTAGCCCCATAACGAATTCCATTGTAATATCATCCCAGTTCCACTCAGGTATGGGAAGAGGTTGCATGAATCCTCTAGAATTTTTCCTTCCAACCTTCACATGTTGACAAACCATACATCTTAAAACATAATCATCAATATCCCCCTTTATATTGTCCCTCCAAAAATGTTCCTTCAAATATCTAATAATATTAGTGCTAACAGGGTGTACAGAGAAATTGGAGCTATGAGCATCATCCAAAAATTCCCTTTTAAGATAAGGTATGTTGAGAATATAAATCCTCTTCCCAAATTTCAAAATCACATCTGCATATACCAAGTCAATCAATCTCCCATTATTCACAACTTTAATTTTCTTTTGAAACTCCTCATCATTAGTATTAGAACTTTTTATCCTTTCTAGTAATGATGGTTTGGAAACCCTTTTAAAAAGTATCGATGTTCATCTTCCATTATTATTCCCATATATATCTTTACTATATCCATGAACATAAGATCCCTTTCAAATATCATCCTGTTCAGAACTCCATGATTCTTTCTGATCAAAGCATCTGCCGCCTTATTTTCCTTCAATGAGTGGTAGTGTATTGTGAAATCATAATCCTTGAGTAGTTCAATCCAATGCCTTTGCCTCATGTTGAGTTTTTTCTATGAGAAAATATACTTCAAACTCTTGTGATCGGTGTATATCTCAAATTTTTCACTATAGAGATAGTCTCTCCATATCATCAGAGTAAATATTAAACCTTCTAACTCGAGATCATGAGTAGGGTAGTTTTGTTCATGAATTTTTAGCTGCCATGATGCATATACAATAACTCTATCATTCTGCATATGGATACAATCGAGTCCCTTATTTGAAGAATCACTATAAATAACAAACCCATTATTCCCTGATGGTAGATTAAATATTGGATCACCGACTAATCTTCTCTTAAATTATTCGAAACATTATTTACACTCTTTTTTCCAAACAAATTTAACCCCTTTACGTGTGAGCTTTTTTAACTAGTTATCCAATTGGGAAAAATTCTTGATGAAATGCCGATAGTAACCCACTAAACCAATAAAACCGCATACCTCAGTTATACTTGTCGGTGTTGGACATTATTGGATTGCCCTAGTCCTTAAAGGATCAACACAAATTCCATCCATAGAGACAATATGGCCAAGAATAGAAATTACCTGAAGCCATAATTCACACTTGTTAAACTTTCCCTATAATTTATTTCTTCTAAGAGTCTTCAGAATAGTGCACAAGTGATTTTCATGATCTTTATAGCTTTTGGAGTAAACCAAGATATCATCAATAAATATGACTACAAATTCATCAAGATATTCATTAACAAATCTATTCATTAGATCCATGAAAACTGATGGTGAATTAGTCAGACCAAAACGCATTACTGTAAACTCATAATTCTCATACCAAGTTTGAAATACTATCTTTGGAATGTCTTCCTTCTTCATACACAACATATGGTATCCAGATCAAAGGCCAATCATTAAAAAATATTGAGCTTCATGAAGTTTATCAAATAAATCATCAATTCAAGGTAAGGGATACTTGTTCTTTATTTTTATAACACTGATATCCATGTATTAAATGAATAACCTTATAGATCCATCTTTCTACTTAACAAAAAGTACATGGGCTCCCCATAGAGAAACACTAAGGAGAATAAATCATTTATTTCTTAATTCCTCTAGTTGTTTTTTCAGTTCCACAAATTTTACAGTGACCATTCTATAAGGGGTCTTCAATATGGGCCTTGAACCAGGAATTAAGTCGATGGAAATATCAATTTCCCATTCTGTTGGATGTGCAGGTAAATACACTAGAAGCACATCAACATATTCTTGCACAATAGGTACGTCCACTATTTGAACATTCCTTCCCCTCATAGTTATTTCACTCCCTTCCTCCCCAATAATTGAATTTAGTAGAGATGTTGGGGTTGGATCTAGATATGAATACGATGTTGATGTTTCTCTCTAAAGATAAGGTATTCCTTATCATCATAAAAAATTTTAACCTCCTTCTTACAATAAATTCTCACATCATAGTCTGAAACCCAGTCCATAATGAGGATTACATCAAATTCAATCATGGATATGACAATAAGATCTGCAGATAAAGAAAATCTATATGCCATAATGGAAACTGTTTGACAAAAATTAGTTTTTATGATACTTCTCTTAGGATTTTTTACTGAAAACTCCACTGTTAAGTCAAATTGGAAATATCTAATTTTCTTGGAAAACTAGGAAGATATGAAAGAAGGCGATGACCCAGAATTAAATAAACCAATGGCTAATTTTGAGGAAACAATTAAATTACCTGCCACCACATCATTAAGAACATCATCCTCAATAGTAGTGATCACATATTCTTGGCCTTTCTCCCTTGTAATTTTATAAGGTATGTTTCCTTGACACTTATGAAATTCATTTGCATCATTCCATATTTCATTTCAATTATATCATTAAACATTGGTATCTTATTTCCTTCCCTTATAATCATGAGCTTGGGGGACTTTTTCTCCACACTTGTAACAAAATCCCTTTTCCTTTAGGCATGTACCAGGATGTTTCTTTCCATAATTACTGTAGTATGGAAATTCAAGTTTTTTCCTCCTTCCCCTTATTTTATTTTTCATAGTGTTCAACAAATATCTTCTTTACTTTATTTTCCTTAAAGTCATAAGACTTAAAGAATTCATATTCTATCTTGATAGCACATAAGGCAATATCGTTATACAATGAAAAAGATTGTGAGACTAATTATTACCAGAGTAATGGTTTTAAGCCATCAAATAATTGATAAATCTAACCTATTGGGTTACATATATATTATGAAGAATGACTTGCTAACCTTGTAAAGTTAGACTCATAATTTGAAAAATTCTCATCCTCCCTTTTCCTCAGACTCAGAAAATGATTTTCCATATCCACTGAATGCTCACTTGGAAAGTATTTTACTAATAAAATATATTTAAACACCCACCACTCTATATTTGATATGTTTTCATCCTCCTTTTTGTTTTGACCTAATGACCACCATTGATCTACATCTCCTGTGATGTGATAAACTACCATGAAAACTTTTTCCCCTTCGCTACTCCCCAAAGCATGAAATAGTTTCTCTATGGAACTTATCTATTTATCATCTACGAATGTATTTTCAGACCTATTGAATGTTGGTGGTAATTTCCTCATGAATCGGTCTAACATTGATCTGCTGCATTGTGGATTAGGGTGCTCTATACGGGTAATTTAATTATTCATAACATGAGTGAGTTGTCTCAATATGGTTATAAGATATTCAGCACCAATTTCATTACCAGCTCCACTATAATTATCTTGAGTAGGAGGGAAATCCCTACATGAGTTACGTGTGCTTTTACAGTTTCCATTCCTACCACTAGGCACTATTTCTAAACAATGGTGTACACTAGGTTAGTTTACGAATCACAATGCATAATTAAAAACTTGTAAAATACCTAACATAAATTGAATATTTTATCCATATAATCCATAATCATAATTTTTTTCTTTGGGATGTATTAACTCAGAAATACTTTATAATTGTTTTTAAAGAAAATGAAAATTATCCTAAGAAAATCTGCCAGGAGTGTGAAACTAAGTGCACAATTAGGCCCATTTTCATGTACCAGGATACCCCGGGTCAAGCCTGAAACTCATTATGAATGTTTTCACTCTTAGGTAAATTTGTGCTAGAACCAAGCCCACTTGTAGTTTCCATTATGAGATGTATTTCTTGTAAATCCCACATAATATTTACATTAAAATTTTTTTGTATGTTCTTTCTATATTAATCCTTAAAGCCTATCTTAGGGTAATGTTCTCTAATCAAAGTTTTTCTAAATCTAGTTTCTAAGGTTTATACTAAACTTCATTTTATAAAAACTTTTACACCCCAACCCCAATTACCCTAATTCTGTGCATTCTTACATAACATTGTAATGATCACAAGAAATCATGTCCCGAAATACCGATTAGTTTAGTAGCCTTGGAAGTACTAAGATACATAGACAAGTTTTACATTACATTATGAAATGAAAAGGACAAAATTGTTTCTCCTTAGAATACACTTTTATCCCTTATCCTATCCCCTCCAGTCAGTCATAATATATTTATTCGCATCTTGGAAAACATAGAACGTAAAAAGGGGTGAGATCATATGCTCAGTAAGGATAAAAATAAAGTGGAAACATTAAAAAATAATCATAAAAATTTAAGGCAATGTATAAGACTAAAAAATACGAATTTTAAAATTTAATATTAGCATTATATGGAAAAGATAAATCAAACAATTCCATTTTTTTATTCACTTAGATATTATACTAGACGAATAATGACATGTAATATCAATAGCTAATTTCATAATGATGGAATGCATAATGACGGACATCATAGCCACATAGTCAAGGCCTCGTGCCAAGACTAAAAATAATTTTGTATTCAAGGTCCTATACCCATACAGTTATTTGTCTCATGAGACATACAGATGCATCAAGGGGCTATATCGGGCCCCACCTATCACTTACTATGTCCAATGCATCCCTTATATTAAAAGGTTGAAACATAACATAAACATTCATCTTAAAACTGTCATACGAAATGTCAATACTTCAACCATAAAACATAAATGGTATAAAAATAGCACATCCATAGTAAAAAATATCACAAAACCTTCAATACAATATTGAATATTTTATTATAATAAATCAACTTCAAACAAGTGTAAAATCCAACAAAGGATGTTGACATAGATGAAATCAAAACTATTGGAGAGAAATACCTATTTCTATTTTGAAATAATTTAAAAGTAATGTAATTATAAAAGAAAATATTTATTTGGAAAATATTCTTATAATATATTAATGGAATCTTTGAATGTGTTATAACAACAGAAAATAGACGCACCCGCTGTATAAGTAAAAAAAATTATTTCCTTAATTTTTCGAAAAGGTATTAAAGTACCTTGTTTGGAAAATGAAGAAAATATTTCATTAAAACTTTATTATAAAAAATCAAAAAAGGGTATAAATTAATTTAACCCATAGTCTAATAAATAGTAATTTTTTTTGAAATACATTTTCAAGAAACACGGATGTAGATGATAAAGAAGTCCCAGTAGATACGTACTCATAAACAACCTCAAATAATCAAGAGATGGGAAAATTAACCCTTACCTTGTAATTTTCCTTAGTAGAGGGTAAGTTAACCACATATATAATGGATAATTAATTTTTATTAAATTATAAAAGAACCACATACAAAAATATGATATCATATATGATCCTCTAATATTGCTTTGTTAATAATATTTTACTAGCATCATTGTATCGGGTGTTAACTGATTCATTTTCCATTATATGTTTTGTTACATAAGTCATGTTTTTTTATGGATAGTATGTATTTGATTCATAAATAAAATTATATTAAGTTCTTAAAAATTAATTTTTATCATCAAAAGAAAATTATTCTTGAATGGTTAGGATGGGGAACAAAATCTCATCGCGTTGTAACACCCGAGACTTTTATGAGAAATATTTTTTGTTTTTATAAATCATAAAAGGAATCTTTCACTACACACAACACTAGCTTGGCTTTCTTTACACGCAATCACGACCTTCCTCGATATCTTTCATCGTACGCAATATCGAGTTTCACTAAACAATGATATGCTATTAAAATATTATTAAAACTAGAGGTTATGAATAGTAATAACCACTTTTTGAAATTTTATAAATTTTATTTTTTAAAATGGACTTCATTTTTGGATTCAGAATATCGAAATTAGCCTATGGTGAAATTTTGGTATTTTTCTAAAAACTTTCAATTTTTGATGAATAGTGAAACCACTAAGTGGTAGTTAAAAAAACTGAATTTTTCATAAAACTGAATTTTACCACTTTTGTGAGTGGAATTTCAAAAATCTGAGAGACACGGTTGATGTCAGTAAGTAAAATGTGGTTCAATGAGATGAAAATAATTTTTGGTGAATAATAACTTTTTACTTTTATTTACCACAGTTAATAGTAAATAGAGTAATTAAGGGTAAAAATGATATTATTATTACCCTAAAACATGTCCTAATTCTATTTTACAAGTGTAATTCGACCAAAAACAACCTTAGGAATTAAATATGACCATTTAGGCCCACTTGGATTAGATTAGGACATTTATTATTAATTTATTTAAAGAAGGGTTAAAATAGTTAAAATCAATGTTTAATAACTAAATAATTTTTAATATAGGTTTATACATAAGATAAATTAGACTATAAATATTAATTAGAAAACTAAAAAGATTTCCTACATAATGGAATTTTATTTTTAATTTTTAGACTTTAAATAATTTAATTTATTTATGTCACAAAGATGATGCAGTAATTATCTTATTAAGGAAATATTGACATAAATGATGTTATAAATACCCAAATAAATGTAATTTGAGACATTTTATGAATTCAAATAATTTTCTAGGTTAATATGACATGTTATTATTGATTTAAGTAACTTTTTTCGAACTAATAATTCCGTTATTATTTTCAACAAAATCAATTACTAAATAGTGTCAAAATTGACATAAAATAGTTTTTAAAAAAAATATTATATTATTAATTGTTATTTTATTCATAAAAATATAAGGTTAGGCCAAATGACTTAGATAAAGTTATATATATTAATAATAAACAACTTGGGGTTCGTTTGGCTTGTTATAGTATGATTATTAACCTTATAGTATAAGAACACATGAAGACACGGTAAAAGTAAAATTATTTAACTTAATGTTAAATCTAAATGATAATGATAAAATAGGAACCTAAACATGTCTAAATTCTATTTGATGAGAGGATTTCGACCCATACCTACCTTATTTCAAAATAAATCAATTTGGAGCTATTTAAAACCGAACATGACATTATAATAAAATAGTATTCTTAGTTTTTCCGAAAGAGCCCCTCTCCTCCCTTATAAAAGGGAACCTCCTCCCCCTCTTCCTCACACCACTTTGAGCCTTCAAGCTCGGAAAAAACCAGACAATTTCTCCTCTACACTTCCCTAGAAACATCCTAGGGGTCCTGTTCTTCTTCAAAGACCAATGTTAGTGCCCTAAAAGGAGATCTCAAAGAGGCGTTTCAAAGAAGAGGTAATGTCCGTTACCAATTCTTTCAAATTTATTTCTTCTTCCACTTCTTTTTATTTAGTTGTTTCATTATGAAGTAATAACATCAGTATCAATAATATACTGATATGTTATTATAAGTATGAAACAAACCTATTTCACCATCTATCCATCTTACGGAAAATGAAATCACCGCGCGTGTGTACATACGGAATACTGTCTCCACGCCGTGGTGTAATATATTTTCCACCACTACCTTACTTGGATGGGTATAATGTTGTACATAATAACTATATATAATTATTTTAAAGTGATATTGATTCTGAAATACTATACATACACTCCAATATAATTCCACGATCATGAGAACGATATCATCGCTCGTGCGTACGTACGGACTACCGTCTCCACGACGCGATGAGATTCATTCTCCACGTTAACCATTCATGAATGATTATAAAGTATATATAATAAGTAATCATGAAATATATGACATAATAATGATACTGGATTTATGTGTATATATATGTATGTCATCTACTTAATTCCATTCAACTCAATAAGGAAACGAAAACAGCGTTCATGCGTACGTACGGCCTACCGTCTTCATGAACGGTGTATTTCATTCCATTTGCTGATCTATTATATATATGTATATTATGAATATATATTATATATAAATCATGTTTTATATTCTGGAATTAATTAATCGTGATCTAATTAATCATATGAATAATTACAAGTCAAAACACGGATGACAAATGAAACGATTTTACCCAAAACGCTCTTTAACATGGAATTTACAAAAGAACGGGGAAAATAAAGTCATAAGTGAACCATATATGATATCATAACAATGAGTATGATTCTGGAATAAGTCAACAACATTATTTAAATCATTATACAGGAGGTTCAGACACTTACGAAGCAAATCATACCTAAGGTAAAGGAAATATCACAATCTCATTTTTATCCGAGATTGTTTATACTTTGAAATTTACTGGGGTGTATTTTATCATCCACATCCATGTTTCCCCAATATTTAATATTTATATCCTTCTACAATAGTTTATATCCAATTTTACCCTTCATTGATTTTTTAGTAAAAGATACGAAAGGAATCTTTTGTCGTTTTCCGTACGAGGTACTTTTTGACTTTTTCGACAAAAGTACGAGAAGAATGTTTTTTTAACTTATTCGAAATGAATTGATTTTTAAAACATTATTTCCAAGAATATTCCTTTACAAATTTTCAGGTTTATTTTTAATCAACTTCTTTTAGTTTATAATTGTATGACATGTTAAGAAAGGAAAAATGTTTTTGAAGTAGAAAGGATATTTTCTTTAAGAATGGAGTTCAAGTGTTTTATCAAAATTATTTTCCATATAATATAATAAAGGGTTCTTTTTTATCCCTATTATTACATTGATTTGATTATGTTGTGATGGAATTAATTTTATGAATTTCTTTATCTTATATGAATTATTTTATGATGTCACGATGTTTAAGAATCCCATTTTTATTACATGGGTTATGCTATGATGTATGGTTTATGATTTTTTGGCACACATAAGAATGGTATCATTATGAGATGGGTGGGACCTCTATCTCCCTCCAATGAATTGGGTAAATATTTTATATCTCATGAGATAGACATGGCTGGAACGGCAGGTTAAACCAGTTTAGTGAAACAGGACTGAAACGAGGAGTAAACTCGGTTCAGAAATGGACTTTGTCCACTAAGATAGTATTGGAAATGAGTCTTGACTAATAATAAATGATTCTCTATGATTATGTGTGTATGAAACAAAGTTTCATGTTTTAAGTTATGATTATTGGGATTATATTTCAATACTATGATTTATCCCATGTTATTATATTATGATCTCTTCTGCAGGTTAAGATTTCTAAAATGTTATGTTCTTATGAATATGATGTGATTGATATTTCTTTTGTTTACCCTTACTTAGCATTTGAGCTCACCCTTTTATGTTTTCTTTTCCCTAGGATATAAATAAAGGTTTTAGGTAAAAAAGGGAGATCTTTATGGGAGATGTTGAAGATCTTTCACCACGATTAGAAGATTATATTCCGAGTTTCCAAATACACTAGACTATTACGGTCCTTGTGTGTGTTTTTGTTATATACTAAGTATTCCAAAAAAGTAATGTAATGTCAATGTACGTTAATCTTAGGGTCTCTACAGTTGGTAACATAGGAAAGGTATAGTCAACCTTTGGAAACTAGGATGTGAAAGCCTTAGTAAGAATCCTAAGGATAAGTCTAAGCATAGGACACAATCTTAGTGTTTTAGAAATGGCCTTGAATAACCTAGGATAAGACCTTAAGTGTGAAATTTTATTCTTGATTATGTGGTTTTCCTATTATAATTAGTGTTTCTCAGACTATTCTTCATGGTTTTAGTCAATGGCTAGAACCCGAAGGAACCGTGTTAATGCGGAATGCGACGGGCAATGCAATGATTGTCCCCCCTGAGCAACCAAACGTTATGGGAGGTGGAATACAAAATCTTGTAGCCATGCTCACACAACTTTCTCAAGATATGAATCAAGAAGGACTTCCAAACGAGCAAATGAAGGAGCAACATTCTGTTGAATCCTTCATGAGATAGCGTCCACCTTCATTCAGCGGGTCTACTGATCCATTAGTTTCTGAAAAATGGATTAATACTACTGAAAAGATATTTTCAGTTCTTCAATGTTATGAACATGATAAAGTCATCTTATCAGTGTATCGTTTGTAAGGTGATGCTGATCAATGGTGGAATCTTATTAAGAATATGAGGAAAATTGATGAAATTGAGTCCATGGAATGGGACGAGTTCAAGAACTTATTTTTCGATAAGTACTTCCCTCATATTCTCCGACCAAAGATGAAGAAAGAGTTTCTTGAACTGAAGAAAAAGGATAATGAATCTGTTGGTACCTATGAATAAAATTTTACAAGACTTGCAAGGTATGCTTCTGGTATTATTATCCAACCTGAGAGTAAGATCGATCGATTCTTTAGTGGCTTAAAACCAAGTCTTCGAAGGGCGTTATCCATAAGGGACTTCAATAGCTATGAGGAAATTGTTCGATGTGCTCTTAAAGTCGAGATGGATATTGGAGTAACCCATCAGTCATATGGGTTTGATAAAAAGAAGAAAATGGAATTCAATGGAAAATCTAAAGAGCACACTGAAAAGAAGATGAGCTTTCCCTTATGCTCAAAGTGTGGAAAGAAACATGGAGGGAGTTGTCTTAAAGGGACAAGTAAATGTTTCAAATGTGGAAAGGAAGGTAATAGGGCATTTGAATGCCACAATGATGGGAAGAAGATGTCTAATGATGCAAACAAAGGAAGGGATACACAGAATGAACCTACTACACTTCAATGTTTCAAGTGCAAGGAGATGGGGCATTATGCCAATCAATGCCCAAATCCAAGGGTTGATGATGATGGTCGACGTCAACAAACTCTTAAGGATAAAGACAAAGGAAAGTCACATGCAATTTCTATCAGCGATGTGGAGTACGATAACGATGTGGTGAAAGGAACACTTACCATCCAATCTAAAGTAGAAAATGTTTTATTTGATTCTGGATCCACCCACTCTTTTATTTCTAAAGAATTTTTTAAGGATATCACCGTATTACCTCAACAATCAGATGTTGAGTTAGCTGTGACAACCCCTAATGGCACAACAGTCACATCAAAAGTTTATAATTACACTCCGATCGAAGTTTGTGGGAAAGTGATTCCTATAAATCTTGTGATCCTTCCTATAGTAGAATTTGATGTGATTCATGGCATGGATTGGCTGTCATTATATGGATCTCATATCAATTTCCAAAGAAGGGAAGTCCCATTTCATATTCCAGATCAATCTATGATCGTCTATCAATGCAAGGATGAACATAACCTTCCAGTGGAAATTTCTTCCATATTATGGTACTTGATTCCACTAAATGAAGGTTATTTATCTCAAATGGTTGGTGAGAAACTCACGATTAAGAATATTCCCATTGTACGGGAGTTTGATGATGTCTTTCCGGAGGAATTGCTGGGTCTTCCACCAAATCGTGATGTTGAGTTTTCAATAGAACTCGTACCGGGTGCTTTGCCTATTTCAAAGACACCTTATAGAATGGCCCCAATTGAGTTGCCGGAATTGAAGAAGCCACTCCAAGAGAATCTTGATAAGGGTTTCATACACCCTAATGCGTCACCTTGGGGAGCACCAGTTCTGTTTGTTAAGAAGAAAGATGGATCAATGAGACTCTGCATTGATTATCGAGAACATAACAAGATCACTATCAAGAACAAATATCCTCTCCCACACATTGATGACCTATTTGACCAACTACGCGGAGCTCAATAGTTTTCCAAGATTGATCTTCGTTCATGGTATCATCAATTAAGGGTCAAAAGGGAGGATATACCAAAGACGACTTTCTGTACAAGGTATAGACACTATGAATTTATAGTGATGCCATTTGGTCTTACTAATGCCCTTTCTATCTTTATGGATCTGATTAATAGAGTCTTTAGAGACTATCTTGATCAGTTTGTGGTAGTCTTTATAGATGATATTCTTGTCTATTCAAAGATCAAGGAAGAACATGAAGATCACTTGAGAATTATATTGAAGACCCTGAGAAAGGAGAAGATTTATGCCAAATTTACCAAGTGTGAATTTTGGCTTCAAAAAGTTTCATTTTTGGGTCACATAATCACAAAAGAGGGGATATCTGTGGATCCAGCAAAAACAGAGGTTATCGAAAGATGGTCGAGACCAACAAAAGTAACTGAGATCCGAAGTTTTCTTGGTTTGGCTGGATATTATCGATGTTTTGTGAAATATTTTTCACGATTATCTAATCCACTCACCAAGTTGACTCGGAAAGGAGTTATGTTTGTTTGGATGGAGGAGTGTGGAGAAAATTACAAGGAGTTGAAAAGAAGGTTATCCAGTGCACCTGTGCTCACACTGCCTTGTAGTGGAGAGAGGTTTGTGATCTACAGTGATGCATCCCAGAAGGGATTGGGGTCTGTTCTTATGCAAAATGATATGGTGATAGCTTATTCCTCACGACAATTGAAAATACATGAGCAAAATTACCCAACTCATGATTTGGAGTTATCTGCTGTAATATTTGCATTAAAGATTTGGAGGCATTATCTTTATGGAGAATGGTGTGACATTTATACTGATCATGAAAGTTTAAAGTATATTTTCACACAAAAGGAGCTGAATATGCGCCAAAGAAGATGGTTGGAGCTGATTAAGGATTACGATTGCTCAATCCATTACCACCCTGGGAAAGCAAACAAGGTTGCAGATGCATTAAGTCGACAAGACCATGCCAGTTTATCCATGATGAGGATCACAAAAGATCCAATATTTATGGATTTACAAAGGATTGATCTTGGAATTATAATGAAAGGGGAAAAATCGTATCTCTCTCAAATGAATGTTCAACCATCTATACATTTGAAGATTAAAGAGGCATAAAAAGAAGACGTCGAGTTACAAAAGAAGGTGATAAATGTTCCTGAATTCAACCTTGATTGTGATGGGATAATAAAGTTCAAGAATCGAGTTTGTGTTTCTCCCATCCCCGAATTAAAGAAGGAGCTACTGGATGAGGCTCATAGTTCTTCATTCTCCATTCATCCTGGAAGCACGAAGATGTATAGGGACCTGAAAATGTACTTCTTGTGGGATGGCATGAAAAGAGATGTTGCTGAATATGTCTCTCGATGCTTGGTTTGTCAGCAAGTTAAAGCTGGGAGACAGAAGTCTAAGGGGATGTTACAACCATTACCCATACCCGAATGGAAATGGGAAAACATCACTATGGACTTTGTCACCGGACTTCCTAAAACATCCAAAGGAAATAATGTTATCTGGGTTATAGTTGATCGTCTTACAAAGTCAGTACACTTCATCGCTATTAGAGAGGATTTCTCTCTGGATCAGCTTTCCAGGATATATGTGAAGGAAGTGGTAAGATTGCATGGAGTACCACTTTCTATTATATCTGATCGGGATCCAAGGTTTACCTCAATGTTCTGGCGAAGTCTTCAGCATACTCTAGATACAAAGTTGAGTTTCAGCACTGCTTATCATCCTCAGAGAGATGGTCTGTCTGAGAGGACGATTAAAACTCTAGAAGATATGTTGAGAGCTTTCTCTATGGATTTCAAAGGTGGTTGGGATCAACACCTACCTTTGGTGGAATTTTATTATAATAATAGCTTTCACTCCAGTATTAAGATGGCTCCTTATGAAGCCCTCTATGGAAAGAAATGCAGGATTCCAAATTGCTGGGATGAAGTTGGGGAAAGAAAGCTATTAGGACCCGATCTCGTTGATGAAATGGCAAAAAAGTTCAGATCTATTCAACAACACATATGAGCAGCTCAGAGTCGACAGAAAAGTTATGCCGACAACCGAGGAAAAGACCTTGAGTTTGAAGTGGGTAATAAAGTGTTCTTATGAATATCTCCCTGGAAGAGGGTCATGAGATTTGGAAAGAAGGGGAAGTTGAGCCCTAGATATATCGGTTCTTTCAAAATACTGGATCGTGTTGGGATGGTAGCTTACCGATTGGCACTTCCACCGAATATCCCTCAAGTTCACGATGTGTTCCATGTATCTCTCATGAGAAAGTACATACCTGATCCTTCACATGTACTCAGCTCAAAAGTTGTACCGATGGAGCAAGATCTTTCTTATGAAGAACAGCCGATAGAGATTTTGGATCGTAGTGAAAAATTCCTACGAAACAAGACCAATCGATTGGTGAATGTTTTATAGAAGAACCACCAATTATAAGAAGCTACATGGGAGCTTGAGGATATGATGAGGGAGAGGTATCCTCATCTGTTTGTTACAAAGTGACGAATTTTGAGGGCGAAATTCATTTTAAGGTGGGTAGAATGTAACACCCGAGACTTTTATGAGAAATATTTTTTGTTTTTATAAATCATAAAAGTAATCTTTCACTACACACAACACTATCTTGGCTTTCTTTACACGCAATCGCGACCTTCCTCGATAGCTTGCGTCGTATGCAATACCGAGTTTCACTAAACAATGATATGCTATTAAAATATTATTAAAACTAGCCATTATGAATAGTAATAACCACTTTTTGAAATTTTATAAATTTTATTTTTCAAAATGGACTTCATTTTTGGATTCGGAATTTCGAAATTAGCCTAGGGTGAAATTTTGGTATTTTTTTGAAAACATTCAATTTTTGATGAATAGTGAAACCACTAAGTGGTAGTTAAAAAAACTGAATTTTTCATAAAACTTAATTTTACCGCTTCTGGGATTGGAATTTCAAAAATCCAAGAGACAAGGTTTATGTCAGTAAGTAAAATGTGGTTCAATGAGATGAAAATAATTTTTGGTGAATAGTAACTTTTTACTTTTATTTACCACGGTTAAAAGTAAATAGGGTAATTAAGGGTAAAAATGATATTATTATTACCCTAACACATGTCCTAATTCTATTGGAAAAGTGTAATTCTACCAAAAACAACCTTAGGAATAAAATATGACCATTTAGGCCCACTTGGATTAGATTAGGACATTTATTATTAATTTATTTAAATAAGAGATAAATTAGTTAAAATCAATGTTTAATAACTAAATAATTTTTAATATAGGTTTATACATAATATAAATTCTACTATAAATATTAATTAGAAATCTAGAACTATTTCCTACATAATGGAATTTTATTTGTAATTTTTAGACATTACATAATTTAATTTATTTATGACACAAAGATGATGGAGTAATTTTCTTATTAATGAAATATTGACATAATTGATGTTATAAATACCCAAATAAATGTAATATGAGACTTTTTATGAATTATAATAATTTTATAGGTTAATATGACATGTTATTATTGATTTAATTTACGTTTTTCGAACTAATAATTCTGTTATGAGTTTCACAAAAATCAATTACTAAAAAGTATCAAAATTGACATAAAACAGTTTTTAAAACAAATATTATATTAATAATTGTAATGTTATTCCTAAAAATCTAAGGTTCGGACAAATGACTTATATAAGGTTATATATATTAATAATAAACAACTTGGGGTTCTTTTGGCTTTTTATAGTAAGTTTATTAACCTTATATTATAAGAACACAAGAAGACACAGTAAAAGTAAAATTATTTCACATAATGTTAAATCTAAATGATAAGGTTAAAATAGGAACCTAAACTTGTCTAAATTATATTTGATGAGAGTATTTAGACCCATCCCCACCTTAGCTTCTAAATAAATCAATTTGGAGCTATTTAATACCGAACATGACTTTATAATAAAATAATATTCTTATTTTTTCCAAAGGATCCCCTCTCCTCCCTTATAAAAGGGAACCTCCTCCCCCTCTTCCTCACACCACATTGAGCCTTCAATCTAGGTCAAACCCTACCAATTTCTCCTCTCCACTTCCCAAGAAACATCCTAGAGGTCCTGGTATTATTCAAAGACCAATTTTATTTCCCTAAAAGGAGATCTCAAAGAGGCGTTTCAAAGAAGAGGTAATGTCCGTTACCAATTCTTTCAACTTTATTTGTTCTTCCACTTCTTCTTATTTAGTTTTTTCATTATGAAGTAATAAAATAAGTATCAATAATATACTGATATTTCATTATAAGTATGAAACAACCCTATTTCACCATCTATCCATCCTACAGAAAATGAAATCACCGCGCCTGCGTACGTACGGAATACCGTCTCCACGCCGTGGTGTAATCTATTTTCCACCACCACCTTACTTGGATGGGTATAATGGTGTACATAATAACTATATATGATTATTTTAAAGTGATATTGATTCTTAAATAGTATACATACACTCAAATAAAATTCCACGATCATGAGAACGATATCATCGCTTGTGCATACGTACGGACTACCGTCTCCACGACGCGATGAGATTCATTCTCCACGTTAACCATTCATGAATGATTATAAAGTATATATAATAAGTAATCATGAAATATATGACAAAATAATGATATTGGATTTTTGTGTATATATATGTACGTCATATACTTAATTCCATTCAACTCAATAAGGAAACGAAAACAGCGTTCATGCGTACGTACGGCCTACCGTCTCCATGAACGGTGTATTTCATTCCATTTACTGATCTATTATATATATGTATATTATGAATATATATTATATATAAATCATGTTTTATATTATGGAATTAAGTAATCATGATCTAATTAATAATATGAATAATTACAAGTCAAAACACGGACGACAAATGAAACGATTTTACCCAAAAACGCTCTTTAACATGGAATTTACAAAAGAACAGGTAAAATAAATTCATAAGTGAACCATATATTATATCATAACAATGCATATGATTCTGGAATAAGTCAATAACATTATTTAAATCATTATACAGGATGTTCTGACACATACGAAGAAAATCGGACCTAAGGTAAGGGAAATATCACAATCTCATTTTTATCGGAGATTGTTTATACTTTGGAATTTACTGGGGTGTATTTTATCATCCATATCCATGTTTCCCCAATAGTAATATTTATATCCTTCTGCAATAGGTTATATCCAATTTTACCCTTTGGTGAGTTTTTAGTAAAATATACGAAAGGAATCTTTTGTCGTTTTCCGTACGAGGTACTTTTTGACTTTTCCGACAAAAGTACGAGAATAATGTTTTTTAACTTATACGGAATGAATTTATTTTTAAAACATTATTTCCAAGAATATTCCTTTACAAATTTTCAGGTTTATTTTTAATCAACTTCTTTTAGTTTATAATTGTATGATGTGTTAAGAAAGGAAAAGTGTTTTTGAAGTAGAAAAGATATTTTCCTCAAGAACGGAGTTCAAGTATTTTATCAAAATTATTTTCCATCTAAGATAAGAAAAGGGTTCTTTTTTTATCCCTATTATTACATTGATTTGATTATGTTGTGATGGAATTATTTTTATGAATTCCTTTATCTTATATGAATTGTTTTATTATGTCATGATGTTTAAGAATCCCATTTGTATTACATGGGTTCTGCTATGATGTATGGTTTATGATTTTGTGGCACACATAAGAATGGTATCATTATGTGATGGGTGGGACCTCTATCTCCCTCCAATGCATTGGGTAAATATTTTATATCTCATGAGATAGACATGGCTGGAACGGCAGGTTAAACTGGTTTAGTGAAACAGGACTGAAACGAGGAGTGAACTCGGTTCAGAAATGGACTTTGTCCACTAAGATAGTCTTGGAAATGAGTCTTGACTAATAATAAATGATTCTCTATGATTATGTGTTTATGACACAAAGTTTCATGTTTTAAGTTATGATTATTGGGATTACATTTCAATACTATGATTTATCCCATGTTATGATATTATGATCTCTTTTGCAGGTTAAGATTTCCAAAATGTTATGTTCCTATGAATATGATGTGATTGATATTTCTTTTGTTTACCCTTACTGAGAATTTGAGCTCACCCTTTTATGTTTTCTTTTCCCCAGGATATAAAGAAACGTTTTAGGTAAAAAAAGGGAGATCTTTATGGGAGATGTTGAAGATCTTTCACCATAATTAGAAGATTATATTCCGAGTTTACAAAGACACTAAACTATTACGGTCCTTGTGTGTGTATTTGTTATGTACTAAGTATTCCGGAAAAGTGATGTAATGTCCATGTACATTAAGATCAGGGTCTCTACACGCGTCGTGGAGATGGTAATTCATACATACGCACTAGCGACGATATCATTCTATTGATGGTGAAATCATACGTAATTTGGATGTTATATTATATATAAAGAATAATTAAAATTTTATATTTATTATTTACAAAAATTATACTCATTATTATACCCATCCAAATAATGAAGGGTTGAATAAAAAACTACATCATGACATGGGGATGGTAAACCATACGTATGCATGTATGGTGACTATGTCATTCATAGGATGGATAGAATAATGAATATTGGTGTACTAAATTTATAATAATATATCAGAATGTGTAAGGTACTAGATTTATTTATTTTTGGTATGGAAACAACATAGAAATTGGAATTTGAAGAAGAAAAGAACTTTGAAAGAGGTGATGAAATAATAACCTCTTTTTCAGGTTCTTCCTTTTAATTTAAAAAAAGGACTCCATTGGTTGGATTTAAGGCCAAATTAATTTCTATATGATGAATTGAGGGGTTTTTTTAGGATATTTTAGAAGGTTTTGGCTGTAATAAATGGATTTTGAGTTGTTAATTTCAGAAAAGGGAGGTACCCTTTTATAAAAGTGGTGAGGGGCACTTTATGAAGAGCTTGAAATATTATTTTATTATAACATAATTACGAGTTTCTAATAGCTCCAAAATAATTTATTTAGCGTATAATGTGGGTATGGGTGGAAATATTCTTATCCAATTGGTTTTAGTCAAGTATATGTCCTTATATTAACCTTATGATTTAGATTTAACTCTCAGTAAAATAGTTTATCATTTACCATGTCTTATTGTATTTTTATATTACATGGTTTATAAACATACTATAAAATGTCAAGAGAACCTCAAGTGATTATTTACGACATATATAACATTATATATGTCCTTTGGTATAATATTATATTTTTAGTGATATTATATCATTTAATAATATAGTTTTTGTTATAAAAACTCATTTATGTCAATTTTGAAACAATTTAGTATTTCGTTTCTTTTGAAATTAATAACAACTTTATTACTCCAAAAATAATACATTTCATAAACCATACCATTTAATTTTCACCTACAAAATTCTTGGATGGAATAAAATCATTCAAATTATATTTATTTTAATATTTATAATATCATTTATTTGATTCATTCATTAATAAAGAAAATACTACATCATTATTGTGTCGTAAATAAATATATTTATTTGTGGTATAAAAATTATAAATAAAATATCTTGATGTAGGAAATATTTTTATCTTTTTGATGACTATTTTTAGTCGAAAATATCACTTATATAACCCCATATAAAAATTGTCTTACTAAACGATATATTTTTATGTTAAATTTTCCTTAACATTAAATTAATTTTTATAAAGTGTGATTTTCACTTAAAAGTAGTTCCATGGGGTCCCAAAATCAACCCAAGAATGAAAATGGTTGTCAATTTATAATTCAATATGGTTAGAACACATGTTAGGGTAAATTATTATTATTTTAATATTATTTTTTACCCTTATTTACCAGATTTACCCTTTATCTGTTATAAATAAAATATTTACTGATGTTTCTATTCATAATGTCAAAAAAAAAATTACCTATTTTCAAAATTTGGATATTCGGATTCCAAATATGGAATACAATTTTATTAATACAAAACACATAAGGTATATTAATTAATTTTAAATTAAATCTCATTGTCAATACCAAAAGAAAGTTTTTAAGAAGTAAAAACTATCAAATAATTGACATTTGTTTATGTACAATTTAAATGTGAAATTGCAGAAAATGATCTAAATTATATTAAATGATAAAAATATAATCTAATTATACTTTAAAACCACTCAAATTTATAATTTAACAATATAAGTTATTTTGAAAAAAAATTAATTTTAATTAAAAATTATTATTTTTCACTATTCATCAAAATATGATGGTAATGAGAAAGTACAAAAAATTCAACATAAGATAATTTTGATATGAAGAATCCCAAATTCAAGTCCATTATAAAAAATAATATTTATAAAATTTCAAAAAGTGTCTATTATTATTCATAACTCTTTTTAAATGGCTTGTTCGATTAGTAGTGGTGTGATAGAACTTAGAGATGCGTAAATCGAAAGGTATCGCATTATTCAAAGATAATTGTACTAGGAAAGCATGGGGTGTAACAATTTTGGTAAGATATATATGATATGGGTATTCCTAGAAATATATCTTTGTCTTGATGCTACAATTGGAGGTGGGTTAGAAACATATATACCTAGGGGTAATAACTTTAAAGAGTGTGAATCAGGCTTTACTTGACTGTAATTTGGTTCAAGATAATAGGTATTACTATGAAACAATATTGAAAATCCTAGGGGGTATCACTAGGATAATTAATTTTTTTATAAACCATTATAAAGTATTTTAATAGATGCTGACAATGAATAACCAAGTCTAAAACTTAGGTGTGTTAGATTGAAAATAATATGTCATGATCTTGACATTCTAAAAATATATGTGGTTTTTATACTATGATTATTATTACTCACACATTGGTTTTTGTTTGTAGTCAATATTTGGATCCCATATATATCATGTTAACAATGATTATGAATGGTAATCTGGTGAAAATGAGCAACCAAATGGGATGTTATTATGAGTGAAAGATATCATGTTTATGCTTAATCATTTTTTGTATAATATGATGAACACCATATACCTTAAATTACTCATGGAATCACCAAATATGATAATTATAGAGTTTTCTAAGATCTTGAGAAGTGGGAATCTTGTGGAAAAGAAGGTAATATTTCCATCATGTAATAAATGTGGATGGAGAAACCCAGGAAAGTGTCTTAATAGAATAGGGAAATAATTTATGTGTGAAAAAGAAGAACATCAAGAAAATAATTACTGAGAAAAAATAAGGAGTACTATAGAAGGAAATAAATCTCATACTGAGGATCCATTTATAGTTTTTTGACTTAAAAGTGGGGAACCTGGGAATTACCCAATTCAATTACATATTCAAAAGGGTTAACCATATACCATGGAAGAGCCTATGTGGAAAAGAAACAAATGAATTATTTACGTATAGGAATTAAAAAAAATAAATTGTATAAGTATTTTAACAATGGTATTTTTGTTATAATAATCATGAAGCATCTAAGGATTATGTTAAATTTTATAAGCAATTTTTTATTTCGAAATTGATTTCTCTTAATTTTATCTATTGTAGCCCTTTTTGAGAAAATTAAAACACCCAATGATCATGGCTGTTTTAAATCATAATTCCTTAATTATCTCTATAAATCTCATTCTTGTTATGATACAAGGTTTCTAGTGATATATAGAAGGAGTTAATAAGGAATTACGAGAGGGAAGAATGAATAACACGATTACAATATCAAAATTAGAAAATTACAACACATACTTGTGCACAGTCCCAACACATAGGGAATTTAGCTACTCATAGTGTATCTAGTAACTAAAAAAATAAAAATAAATAAATTTATCCTCTTGAAATATTTGTAGAAAAGTTCTTCAGGAAGGTGGCCCAGAAGCACCTTCTCTCCTCTCTAATATCCTCTTCTTTCTCTCTCTTCTCCTCTTCATGGTTATCAGCGGTGTGATCCCTCTTGAAATATCACCAAATCAATGAATCTGAATGACTCCTGAACATATAATGCCTGACACCTATTTATAGGTTTTGTTAGTACACTACATGTAGAAGGAATTACACAACATATACTATGGTCAATGCGTTTTGGTTGTCTTTTCTCCGTCGATAGGTGATCTAACACGCTGTATTTGACTTTGATCTTGGTGAAATAAGGTAGGTGGGAGTAAATGGCATGTATCTCCACTCTACACATTGTGTAATAACATTCACCAGCCACCAACAACATCTAGAAGGGCCACACTACATTTATTGGAAAGTACACGATGTTTACTACTTGGCTGGCAACATGGGCGTGTATTCGGTCTTCCTGATCCGTGTTTGGGGAGTAGTGTACACGATGTGTATATTTTAAATTTTGTACTGATCAGTCCTAAGTAGTGATTTTCGGCGGGAACATCCTCAAAATTATCATAATCAACAAAATAATTTATTTTACCCATAAAAAAGATATTTGGTGAAAACAAGTTTTTATGCTAAATAAAATGTATGAAAAATTATACACAAATCAAGTACATTAGTATTAATTAACACAAGAGTTATGGATACCATCATGTTTTAATGAGTTTAAGATTTATCATAAGTTAAAATTATTAAACACATCTTTTTAGGTCAAGATTAAGTATTTTTTAGGCGAAATCTACAGAAATAATATGTTTTAATGGAAAAATTATTTAAGGAACAATCTCATTACATTTTATAGACATAAGTTTAAAGGTATTTATAATCATAAGAGTTGATATGATCATTAATGACATTGTAATAATAGTAAAATATGATTATTAGAGTTTGTAAAAAAATCATTGAAAACCATAGTTAAAAGTTTATTTAATGATTAACCTTATTTCAAGGATGTACATCATATTTTTGAGAAATTTATAGAAAATATATATCTTATAAAAAAGGAAAACATACATGAAGGGTGATAAACCATTGCAACCCAAAAGGAGATAGGGATTGAAGCCATGATAGAAGGATGATAAGGGTCTTGCACATACCACTGACCTATGTGATTTCCTGGTTAATATGTCATTGTTTTTAGTTGAACAATTTGATAAATAAATAAGAATAATGAAGAAGTAATATTAGTTTTGGGTTTTAGAGATTAATTTATCATCCATATTAGTATTTGAAAATACTTACAGATATATAGAAAGAATTTTCACTCATTTATGAATCATACGATCTGTTAAAAGATAATTTTACTTCTTTAGGCATAACAAGAATTCATTTTTCGATATTTACTTAATGGTATAAGAAATGTACAGGAAATTGATTGAAACAAAAAGAAAGGTCCAATTTTTTCTTTTGAAATATAAATATATCAAGATAGTAAAATAACTCCTCAATATTAAAAAATTGATCTTGAAATAAAATTGTATCATATTCTCATCATTTCTCACGATATCAATTAAATTTTCACATTTTTAGATTTAAGGATTGGATCCCCTCACATTTAAATTAATCATTCACTTGTTTGTAATAAATGACCTTAATTACTCTCTATAAATATTTACAATTTTACTCCATTCCCATATTTTTTCTTGGTTGAATGGCCTGAAGGCCTTTTTTGATAATCCAACATTCAAGGGGTGAGGTGTAACCCTTACAAGGCCTGAAGTCTTAGAGACAATTACATGTCTTGTAGGTCTAAAAGGAAATCACCCAGACAAGACAACTTGGAACTACTCTTACCCATCACATGTCATGATATCAGAACTCCCCCTCCACAAGTCATGTTAGCTAGCTATCTTGTTCAGAGCTGCATATACCCGATGCAGATGGAAATTCCACACCCTCTCATTCTTCCAATTTTGGATAGCTCTGCTATAGTGATTTTTCGTGATCTAATCCCTATCTGGTTCCTTTTTTACTTGTGTTATAATTGGTTTATCTACATATTTTTGTGGCCTGAAGGCCTTGGGGTTGCCCGAGGGCCTTGAGAGACAATTGGCCCAAAGGCCTTGGGTGGATCGAAATATTTACAGGACCAGAGGACCAAACCGATGGGCCAAAGTCCTAGATAGATGAAGAGTTCTGGATGACACAGTACCTAAAATTACCTGCTATATTTCCCCCCTCTACAATACTACTATTGTACCTAGAAATATGTCTCCACCGAGATTTTTTCTTGTATCCCTTGGATGGACTTGCTGATTTTTCAACAAATAGGCTGAGGCTCACGTACTCTTCGATTGGAACTGATGTTATACTACTTGGAAATGTAGTTATGTGTTTTTCCATATAGTTTTGGTACTCCCCGTTCTCTCTTTTTGAGATTATTTTTTTCTAAAAGTGTTTAAAATGTGGGATTTCAATGAATAAATTTACCAATTTCATCTTTTGATTACAAATATGAAGCTTAAATTGTGAGGATGAAAATTATTTTAGGTGGGTAGAATATAACACCCCAATAGATTAAATTATGAACATCATAATTGATAGTGTTTAAGACATAAAACACCTAGTATATAATGGAATATAACATCCTAATATTTTATGATATATTTAATATTTTAAATAAATTCAATATATTCTATATCTTTTAATTCACAAAATACTAAGTTATAAAATGTTTTTACATTCTTCTAATATATTTTTTATGCATAATAGAAGAACAAAGCCAATTTTACGTAAGAAAAGAGATATTTTTCTGAAAGAATTTTTTCTGGCTTTTAGTGGGAAACTGGTTTTAAAACAAACTTTTGACAATTTTATAAATTTTATTTGAAAAAATAAATAAAAAAATTAAAATAATAATGTCACAATTATCTTAGGGTGTAGTTATTTGGGTATTTTTTTTGAAAAGTTTCATTTTTTGATGAAAAGAGAAAAATACTAGTTTCTAATTGTAAACTAATTTTTCATTTAAATAATTTATAATGATAAAATATATATTTAATTGGTAAATAGTTTAATTATACATCTATTAATCCAATTTATTCCATTTTAATCAATTTTATATTGAAATTGAATATAAAAACTGTGTAAACTTTTGATTTTTTTTCTCTTTTAAAACCTATTTTCTCGACATTTTTGTAGATTAATTTTAAATTAATTTCCACCAATTAAAATATTTTAATTTGGAAAAATGGATTAAATATTTTTATTCATAAAAATTTATAATTTATAATATGTTTAACTTTATGTTTCCCTAAAATTATTATGGGAATAAATTAAAATGAATTATAGTGATTAAGAGAAAAATGTGTTTACTAGGGAATAAAATGTAAACTCAAGAGGCCAAATGATATAGAATACATTAAAAAACCCATTTTATGGACATATTATGACTATATAACTTATATTATTGATTGTTTTGCATTATTGGAGTCACTTTACATATATAAAATTTGGGTGGAATTCCCTTTTTCAAAAATTTACAAGTTTTCCACTCACCCCACTTATAAAAGTCGTCCCCCTATCCCCCTTCTTAACACCTCTAAAACCACTTTCTATCATCTAATACCTGGAAAAATAACTTCCCAAATTACCTCCCTTCATCTTGTAATCCTTATATTGGGCATAAATCCATCTTAGGTAGGTATTAGTGAAAACCTAAGAAGGATACCTGAAGAAGATGTAATGTTTTTCTAATGGTGTTTTTATTTTATTACCTTCTCCACTTACTTAAATTATATTTATATCATGGTTATATAATAACCTATGTATATTAAATATAATTATATATATTTAATTTATGTTTATTACCTAAAACTACACAATCTTCTTAAAATGGGCAACGAAATCATTATTTGTGTTTCAGACAGGACTTCCGCCTCATGAATTGATGTCGTTATTTTTTCCCTTAACACCTTTTAAGCTTGATAATAATGATGTAAATATTGTTTATATATGATATATATCATATATATGATTTATTTATTCTTATTTAATTATTATATAATATACACTTTCTTGCTTTCCATTTTGTGGGATTACGAAAACGTCGTTCGTGTGTATGGCGGAATACAGCCTCGCTAAGTGATGTTTTTCGTTCACGTTTTACATGGAATGTATTAAGGATTGTTTTAATAAAAATATGTGATATATATGAAATTAAAATTATACTTAAATGATAATATATACATATATAATTTATTTTTCTTTCTTCCAATATGATAAGAAAATGGGAATAACGTTCATGCATACGTACGACTTACTGTCTCCATGAATGATGTATTTCATTTCATATCGCCAAATTTTATGGATTAATCTAAATAAATATTTATTATATTTAAATCATAGTTTAAAATATATAGATTATGAAATAATGAACTACGTATGAGGAACAAAAAAATAACAATTCAAAACATATCAAAAAATCAAGGTAATTAACACCCGAACCAATGAAAATAATAAAAGATTATTAACAAAAAATTGGTAAGATGTTATAAAAGGATAATATATGATATTAAAAATATTAATATAATTAATTTATAATATAATAAATTTCTTAAAACCATTATACATTAGATTAAAGGGACTTGAACAAAAAAGAAGCATAAGGTAAGGGATTTTGTCTCAATTTCACTTCATTGAGGCATATTATAATGTTATGTAATGAATTACTTTTATATTGTGTATATACCACACCTTGAAATATAATATCATGAATAATTCATTATTCATTGTATTTTAATTTTCAATTAAAATTACTTCATTTATGGGGATTTTAATTAAAATTCACCAAGTGGTAAATATTTTCATAACTCAATTTCTTTTCATTTGGTTATATTTCTTCCTAATTGTTGTTAATATTATAATATTATTTGTATAATTAAATTAAATTATGTTGTGTTTTATTTCCACATGTTTTATATGGATTTACAGCTGATACACACAATCAATTCATTGGTTTATTCTCACTTTGGCGTTATGATATTTTTTGAGGGTTTATTTGATAATCTCATTATAATCAAGAATATTTATAATTGAATTTATATTAAGGGAAATTATATAATAATTGTTTAATAAACCCTTCCATTTTATTATCCTATTTTTATTCAAGATATTTTCATGTTATGGTTCCATTTGTACACTCTTTGGTACTTAAAATAATTGAGAAAATGTAATAAAATCCAACTTCATTTATCTATTCAGTTAGAAATCCATTTTATTACAAAACCATGTTTTATGAAAAATATTTCTTTATAATTTTAAATATTATTAATTAAATTAGTTTTTTATGCATTTTTTACAATTTTTTGGAAAAAGAATATTCTTGTCATATTCTGAACAAGGCACATTTCTCACTTTTTTCACATTACAAAATGAATATTCTTTTACCCTTATATTGAATTACCCCTATCATTTTTTTGACACATTCTTTAAAATTCTAAGAAGATATTTTTTAGAAATATGTATTTAAATGTTATTTTCAATGTGAAATATTTTCAAAATGTTTTTAAAATGAAAAGGATCTTTTACTCAAGAATTTATTTAAAGATCATTTTATAAAAACATTGTTCATAAACGATGAAAACACTTTATTCATACTACAATGAGTATATGTTGATACCATAGTTATTATTTATCTAAATGGTTTATGATTATATTGAGCAAGGATAGAATTAACATTTAATTTCTTCTTTAATGTTTTGGTCATTAACTTCCCCTTGACATATCCACATTCATTTGATCATTAGACCGTTAATTTCCCCTAAATATTGAAAACATTTATCATAGATATTATTTTTTCTTAAACCATATCTCATTTCTATATATAGTGTTTTACTTTAAATGTTATTTGAATGATTGGAAAAAAATTAAAAATTAATATTCTTTATCCATATGTATATTTGATGATAAGGTACATTTTTTATGAATTAAATAGATTATTTGATATATGAGGATTGCTTTGGAATCACAGTAACAGGTGGACCATAACTTTATATAGCCCATCTATGCATTGATAAGTATCATGAGAAAAATCAGTTGTCAAAATTAAATGGGTTTCTACCTATAGTTTTAAACAGTCTTGTAAAAGGTCTTGATTATATAGGTTTTAATTTGACTTAGATGTGAATTCAAATATTAAAGAATTACTTGCTTTCAAAATTTAATTATCAATATTATTATAGATGAGAATTTCTCTTTGAAAAAATATATATCTGCATTTCATTCTTAGTTTATTGATTAAATGGTATTTTTTTGAGTTGTCTACCTTTCCATATTATTTACATAGTTTCAACTTAGTTATTGATTACATGAAATGTGTTCTAAATTATTTACCTTTTTATATTGATTATGTTCATTGATTTATTATTTCTTCCACTATACATTACCCTTATTGAGCCCTAAATTTCACCTTTATTTTGTTTCCTTTATTTAGGATTCCCGAAAGTTTACTATGACTAATATGAACTGTTATTCTTAATAGAATAAATTTATTATCAAAAAACTTTATGTTGTAATTTGTGTATTGTAATATAATTTAGAACTCAAGTATGTATCTAGTTTACCAAGACTGCTAAAATATTAGGTCATTCAAAATATGATTCCTTGTATCTTATTTAAATGGTTTAAAGTAAGTTAATAATTCCAAGAAATTGGGGTTGGGGCTGTAATAGTTGGTATCCTAAGAAGTTTAGTAGAAACCTTGGAAACTAGATTTAGGAGAACATTGATTGTTGAATATAACCCTAAGTAAAAATTGGAGGATAAGTATAGAAGATCATCCTAATGTTTTGGTAAGATAGATATTATACATTTCTTATTAAAAATAGATCCCTTCCTCGATACTATAATTTGAGGTGATTTAAGAATAGATGAACCTTGGGGTAATAACTCTGAAAAGGGTACATCAGACTTGACTCGAGCGTAACCTGGTATATAGAAATGATCTAGACTGCCCACATGGTTTGACACTCGCATGGGATATTCGTAGAATAATTCCCAATTTCTTTGTAAACTATTTTTATGGATTTGAATAGATGATGAAAATTAATGAACATGGTTAAAACTAAGGTGTCTTAGATTGAAAATAATGTTCCATGATTTAGACAATATAAAAATTATTAAATGGGTTTTCCACTATGATTATTCTTCCTCACACTATGGTTTTTGGTTTTATTCAATGGACGGAATACGAATAAATCATACTAACATTTATTATTAAGGAAAAATTGGTGAAATTGAGAAACCAAATTGGACTTTGATAGGAGTAAAAGATATTGGGTTTATGCCTAATCAGTTTTCCAAAAATTATATTAACAATATATACCTCAACCAACACCTAGTCACATTAATCAAGAGAAGTATGGAGTTTTTAAGAGATCTAGTGGTGGGGACTAAGGAGGAAAGAAGGCTCAATTTCAATCATAAAATAAATGTAGAAGGAGACACACATTAAAGTGTCTTAACGTGATAGAGAAATTATTTATGTGTAGAAAATAAGGGCATCAAGCAATGAATTATTGTGAAAAAATGAGGAGTATTGTAGATGCAAAATGATGATGTACATAGAGATTACATTACTTTTTTGTAATACTTAACACATGACAAAAATAGACTCCCTAAGACTGTATTAGTTTAGTGTATTTGGAAACTCGAAACATAATCTTCTAATCATAGTGAAAGGTCTTCAACATCTCCCATAAAGATATTCCCCTTTTGTTTTCTTATCTAAAACCTTTCTTTATATCTTTGGGAAAGGAAAACATAAAAAGGCTGAGTTCAAATGCTCAGTAAGGGTAAACATGGAGAACATAAAACAGTCTATAAACATTTGAACGTAATAACATGAACATAAAACATCAAAATCATGAGTAATGACATAAATCATGGTAGTACATAAGGCATAGATCAAAAAAGAACTTTAATCATGATAAAATATCATGGGAATAAAAAATATAATTGGGGAAAACCATTAAGAACAAGATATGATTTACATAGTAGCCAAGGTGGGGGAACCACTACCTAAGTACCATAGTGCTTCTAACTTCTCTCGATCAGGGGAGTTCTCTTCGGGTGAACCCTAGCTTCTCATGGCGGCGGCAGCCTCTACGGCGGTCCTTCCCCCACCATTGTGGGAGGGACCTTCGCCACCCTCATTGGGTGCTCCTTCACCCTTTGTTCCCTTTTCAAACCCAGATTCGTTGCCACATTTCCCTCATATTTCTCTAGGCCAGAAGGTTCTGGAGATCCTTTCTGATTTCCCTAACCTGCCGATTTTTCTTGTGGTGTTTTAAACTTCCTCGGATTTATTGAAGCACACCTTGGTTGCGAGTTTCTATGGGTGTCATCCTTCAGTTTATTTGTTCGACATGAACATTTTTGAAGGTTGGGGTCAACAAGATAGGGAGATATTGGGGCTTCTTGACAAGCAGAAAATCATGGTTCATTTTTCTTTGGAATCTGATCTCATTAAGGCTTGGTCAAGTGCACCTCATTCCTTTTGCAGTTTCAAATTTTTGCTACTCTGATGGTGCTTTGATATGCACATGAAGAGGGATCCCCCAACAATGTAGATTTGTGTTAGCCTTACCAATTTGCCTTTTCCTTTAAAAAATCATGCTATTTTGCATATGTTAGGGAACCTAATTGGAAGGTATCTGTTCTCAGACAGTCACACAAAGGCATTATGTCATCCTATTAACCCACATATTTGTGTTGAAATAGATATATCTATGGATCGTTTTGAGTATGTTTGGATTAAGATGGGTGATTAATACATATGTAAACAACATGTGGTGTATGAATCATGGACTGACTTTTTCATTGGATTCAAGCTGATGGGGAATTCTCTGGATTGTTGTCACAAGAGGAATAAGGTGAAGGTTCTAGAGGCAGAGGAGAATAATCCTCCTTCGTTGATTGGTATCAAAGGGAACGATGGGGTCTTGGTATGGCATGCTAGGTCCAATAAGAAGGATGAAGGGCTGGCCGAGTTGGAATGTGTGGGACAGAGGTCTCCTGAACTGGTTGTTAATAGAGGTGAAGAGACTTTACTTTGTAGAGAGATTATTGGGGGGAATGAAATTTGACTTCATTAGGAGATGTCTCATTTGTGAATTATGGTGGTTGGGTGTAGTGAAACGGTTGAGGGGATGTCTAAAATTCTTCAGCAAGGCCTGGCTGAAGATGGAACTTTCGATGAGGCAGTGGTTGTCCACCCACCTCTCGATGGTTATAAGAACGATGAAGGTGTTGAAAAATGTGATGGTAATACTATGAGTAACCTAGGGGTTGTGAGTCAGTCAATTATGGTTCCTTTATTGCAAATTAATGAGAATCCACCACTTGAGGGTGCTGTTTAGGGTAGTGGTGAGAAAGGGAAGTTGCAGAAATTGGATTTATTACACGATTTTTGGGATGGAAAGAGTCTGTCTTCAATTACTTTTAACAACTGGTTTTATGGACTGGCTATGGTTGATCTAGGTACTATTCATAATTATCCAGATGATTCAGATGAGGGGGGGGGGGAATAAGTGGCAAGAAGCCTGAACAAATTCTTACAACAATTAAAACGTAGTGTCCTAATAGGGATTGGAGTGTTTTGAGATGGAAGGGAAAGAATGATTATTCAAGCTTACCACCACTATGGAAACTCGGTCTGCTAGGAAAGCAAGTGATAATAAGGACTCCCTGGAAGAGGTGGTCTTGAAGCCATCAAGGGTTTAGGGAGAGAAATTCTTGGACCTTTTACTGAGTAATGAAGAGGAAGTGAGTGAGCAAGTGTGGTGGATAAACACTTCAAAATAGGAGGTAACTAAAATGATGGGGAGGGATTTAAGAACAACACTTACTAAGGACCAATATGCTTGGGTGGAAAAGCATGACCTTATCCTTGTCGGGGGATTTAAAAAAGGGAAGATTAGCATCAAGGAGTATAATCAAACTTGGGATCAGATGGCTTCGAAGCTGGAAAAGCTGTGGTAGGAGTCTCCAAACATCCAGGTATCCTCCTTATCTTGGAAATTGTTCAGGGAAACATAGTCTGGTAAGATCAAATTATCCTTTAATGTTTCTAGTTAATTGTCAATTTCTTTTTTCTGAGTTTGGGAGATTCTGACCTAGGTTTTCGCACCCGGTTTGTGGGTTCGGTGTTCTTTCTGGTTGACGTTCACCTGGAATTTGGATAGAATCGACTTCTGATGGGCTAGAGCACTTTGTTATCACATTTTCAGGCTACTTGGAATTAGGTTGACGGAGAGGGATGGCTTTTCCATCGAGAGGGACCATGCTTTCATGGGATTGCTGAGTGGTCTTGCATTAGGGATGGTTGTTGATCCTTATGCTTAGAATAGGCAGATCCTATTTTTTGCGTGGGGTTGTTTAGGTGTTATGTTCAACTCTATGGTTTCTCACTTTTTCCCAAAAAAGTGTTTTTCTTAATAAAAAGTAATTTTCCAGCCATAGTAGCCAAGGCATTGCTGCCAAGACCATCATAGTGGACAAAGTCCATTACTGAACCAGTTTTACTTGTCATTCCAGCACTGTGATACAGAACCAGATTTACTTTCCATTCTATCCGTGCCTATCTCATGAGATATAAATCATTACCTAATTCATTGGTGGGAGATATATGTCCCACCAATCTCATAATGAAATAATTCTTAATTCTTCCACAAAATAAACATAAATCATTCATCATAACCCAATGAATAAAATGGGTTTCATAAACATATTCCCATCATGACATAATCTATATAAAATAAATGGATATAATTTCATCATAAAGAAATTGAAGACATGTAAATAATAGGGTAATTATACTTGAAACATAACCATATTAAAGAATATCATCTTATATGGAAAATAGTTTTGATAAAACACTTGAAACGAATTATTGAGGAAAATATCATTTCTTTATCAAAATCATTTTCTATTCTCAAAATTTCATTCAATTTTAAAAGATTTTTTTGTGTGAAAATAATCATGAAATCATCTAGAGGAAGCTTCATCTAAAGAAGGTGCTATGAACACATAAAAATCCATTCACGCCATATAAGTTAAAAAAACATTCTCCTCGTACATTTTCCAGAAAAGTCAAAAAGTACCTCATATGGTAAACAAAAGAAAGATTCCATCTATACCATGTGGTAAAAGTCAAAAAAGGGTAAAATGAATTCAAACATACATGAAATAATAGTAAACATGTTATGAAAATATTTTGAGTAAAAATGGGAATGGATGAAAAATATAACCCCATTAAATACTTACAAATAATCAATCTCGGATAAAAACAATATTGGAATAATTATCCCTTAAATTATGTCCAATTTCTTCCATATGTGTCTGAGACTCCTGAATAGTGGGTTTAAAAATATTTTTAACTTGTAACTGAACCATAATAGTATTTATGATATCATATATGATTCACTTATGACTTTATATTACCTGTTCATTTGTCAATTCCATGTTAAAGCAGCATTTTTGGTAAAATAGTTTCATTTATCGTACGTGTTTTGACTTTCAATTATTCATATGATTACTTAGATCATGATTAATTACTTCAATAATTTAAAAAAGGATTTATATATGATATATATTCAGAATATATATATATATATATATATATATATAATAGATCGATAAATGGAATGAAATACACCGTTTATGGAGATGGTAGGTCGTACATATGCTTGAACACTATTTTCGTTTCCTTATTAAATTTAATGGATGTAAGTAAATAACATATAAATAATTATAGTATCATTATTATGTAAAATATTTAATGATTATTTATTATATATTCATTATAATCATTTTGGAATGGTTAACATGGAGAATGAATCCCATCGAGTCGTGGAGACGGTAATCCATACGTACGCCCGATCGATGATATCATTCCCATAATTATTGAATGGAATTGGAGTGGATGATATAATATATCATAATAATTATAATGTTATAAAAATAATATATTTTTATTTCATTCATTATTATACCCATCCATGTAGGTTGGTAATGAAAAACAGATTACACCACGGTGTGGAGAAGGTAGGTCGTACGTACGCACGTGCGGTGATTTCATCTTTTGTAGGATGGATATAAGGTGAAATAGGGTTGTTTCATATTTATAATAACATATCAGTATATTAGTGATACTGATGTTATTACTTCAGGATGAAATAACTAAATAAGAGGTAGTAGAAGAAGAAAGAAACATAAAAGAATCGGTAGAAGAGATTACCTCTTCCTCGACGTGCCTCTTTTAAAGTTCCTCTTAGAGAACATGAGTTGTCCTTTTGGGAATAAAATAACCTCTATAATATAAATAGAGTGGTTTTGAAAAATAATTTTCAGGGGTTGTCTGAGATTGAAGGCATAAAATTAAGTGAAGAGAAGATGGAGGATGTGCCTTTTTATAAGGGAGTAGAGGGACACTTTTTGAATCCTAAAAAATATTAATTTATAATAAACTCATACCCCACATAAAAACCTCCAAAATGGATCAAATTTGAATATGAGATGTAATAGGTTTGGAATATCTCCGCCAATAAAATTTATACATGTTGGAAAGTTATTTTAAACCTTATTAATTTGATTTACCCTTATTTAATCTAGTTAATCTTATTTTTTATAATAATATTATAAATTTTAAATTGATATTAATACTTAATTATGTGTTATGAATTGTCTATAATTGGATACTTTATAAACTTTTATACCATATAAATTTCAACTTATAAATTTTAAATATTTTTGTGATTTTTAAACAACTTAATACTATGTTATTTTTATAAAACATCAATAGTGTCAATTTTGACACTATTCATTTATTTTAATTTAAATAAATTCCACATAGAATATATGTTCGAACTGAAATATATAATATATTTATAACATGTCATATTTATATATAAAATTAGTTTATAACATTAATTAGATCATATAATATTTATTTTAATATTTTTAAAAACATTTATTTGAAATTTCTCTTAATAAAATAATTACAACAACATTTTTGTTTGATTATTTAATATACTGATTTATTGAATAAAAATTAAAAATAAAATACTATGAGGTAGATAAATATAATATCTTTCATAATAATACTTTTAGTCTAATTTATATTTTGAAAAAACCAACTTTTAAAATTTTATATTTATTAAAGTATGAAGTTGACAACTTTGACATCTTTTAAAATAAAAGAACATAAATGTCATAATATGTTTTATAAGGCTCCAAATGGTCCAAAAGTATACCCTTGGATTATTAGGGTATATATATACTATACCAATATGGTTTGTCCAAGTTTATGGTACTTTTGATGAGTATTATTATTTTAATAAAAACTATATTCCTGAATTTTTACTAAATAAATAATTTCGGCATCATTAATGTATAAGCTAATAATGTAATAATATATTTCTTAAAAATCACAAATAAATTACCATGATTAATAAAAACATTTTATATTTAAAATTAGTATTTATTATTTAATTTATATTATGTATAGCCTTATATTGAAAATACATTAAATATTAAATTTTGAGTGAGACATATTTCACTTTCTTTAAATAAAATAAATTAAAGGTCTTAATCACATCCATGTGGGATCCAAAAGATACCATTTCGACCCAAGTATATTTTATTATGTAATATAATCATCAAATTATATTAATAAATGTTTTTTGGTAATTGTATAATATTATATTTACCCTTAATTACCTAATTTACCTTTAACTGTAGAAAATAAAATTTACCATAGTTACTATTCATAATGTCTAAAAATAAAAAGTAGACTATTAATATAATTTTCACCTATTGATTCCAAATATGGATCCATTTTTCAAAATTAAAAACACAAATGTTTCAGTATTTAATTTAAAATTAATCCCACTGTCGAAAAAACGGGTTCTGAAAGTTAAAAAATTGCAAAAGAATGAAATTTTTTACCCTATGAATTCAATGTAAAATTAATGATAAAGACATAAATAATATTAAATGGTAAATTATATTCTAGTTATACTTTAAATCCATTCAATATTTTAATTTAACAATATAAATTATCTTGAAGGAAAAAGTTGTTTTTAATTAAATTTTATCGTATTTTTACTGTTCATCAAAATATTAAAGATAATAGAAAAATATTAAAAAATAATCCAAAGAAATTTTTTTCATACTTATTACAATGAATAAGTTTATTTTGTCTAATTTAACTCTTAAAAGTGTCTAAAACTAGATTCATAATGGGTGCACCATAAAAAAGCGGCAAAACTGCATTTATTGAAAAATACATATTTTACCAGAAAAATTTATTTTTTTCTTATAACATGTTCTAGAATATATGTAAGATGAATGATAATGTTATAAAATTAAAATTTTGGTTAATACTATTTATAATGGCTAGTTTATAAAAATATTATAACAATATATCGTTGTTTAGTGAAACTCAATATTGCATACAACACAAGCTATTCAGGAAGGTCGCTCTTGCATGCAACACAAACCAAAAATAGTGTTTTAATATACTAAAAGCTAATATGGTGTTGCGTATAGCGCAAGTTAATCATGGTGTAGCGTACAGCACAAGACATAAAAAAAATTAAAAAGAATATTTCCCATAAAATCTCAAGGTTTTACATTCTACTCCCCTTAAAATGAATTTCGCCCTCAAAATTCACTAGGGTTATAAATGGTTTACTACTTGAATGTCTATTTCATATAAACCCACATTGTAAAAAGGAATACTAAAAATTTATTTTAAAAAGTAAAGTAAGAAACGTAACGGTTACCCAAATTAACTCATCACTGGGTTTCCACATAGGAGAACATAGGTGAAAACATGGATATGGAAGAGAAATATATCCATCTAGTTTTGATGGGTAGTGGTAGATAACATGGCTATGAAAAATCCAACATTAACAAAGCCATAAATTTTTGAGGATCTAAGTGACCATCTGATTCATTGAATATGAGGGTACTAGGACAACATTTTTGGTTTTCAAGATCCTTTCCATAAATTTGAAAATTTTGAATCAGAACAAATAATTACTTGATTTTGGTACAATATCACCGTTGGTAAATTCATAAACAATTTACACTTCATATATTAAATAAATGATGTTGAATTTGTCATTTGTGAAGTGTTAGAAGATCATGTGGTGGAATGATGGGTCATTCCATCTGTCATAAACAAAAGGTTATCAAAATGTATTAAATATACATAAGTCCATATATGGTGATATTGATCATATATGGCTCCCAAAATGGACTTATACTTCATATATCAATAAAATAAAACTAATTTGTTTCTAACCACGGTCATCCTCTAGGCCAGTGTTAGGCGATAAAGGCCTATCACACTTCGGTTGTGGGTTTGATTCCCGCATCATTGTATGACACAACGGGTTTTCACCCATCCTACGAGTTGTCCTTTTCCTAATACTATACTATTATAACATTTCATAAATAATATCAATAACTTCAAGCCATAAATAATAATATTTGAGGTCTAACTTAACCCATTCCAATCTTTAGAAGTATCCAAAATACTTCTGTCTAATCTCATAGTATAAAGAAAAAGATTACTAGAGATTTTATCTACCAAGCATGTGATTACCATCATTTATCCCCCATATATAATAAGATATATCTTGTTGGTCATATTCCAAACATGTGAATACCTTAATTATGTATTCTCTTAAAACATGAATTACCATATAACCTTAGTGGAAACATGAATGCTGTCAAAAGATAATTATATCCACATACCAAAATCCCAAACTTTCAATATACTCAAACCATGATGTCACTTTGTCCTTATATCAGTAATGAGCTCATTAATACTATCAAACATATTAGTTTCTCTGTATCCCATCATTATGCGCATATCATCTTATTTCCAAAAATATTTCATCCACTTTTCATGGTTACTGGTACAATATAATTATCGAAAACCAATACATAGATATTTTAATATTCCATAATACTATAAATGAGATTCCACAACACTATTTCGGAATCCTGTTACATATACATTTAATCCTTCCACCACATCGTTGTTATATTCAAAATCACCAATAGCGATCACATGTGAATTCCCTTTGTCCTTTTCCTTAAGTGGTTTTTGATTTCAATCATCATTAACCCTTGGATTAGGGAATTGGTTAGTATAATGCCAAATTTCCTTGCACTTGTAGCATTGGAGTGTTGGTGGTGTGTTATTTGTAGTATTTTATCCATTCACATCATTAGCTACCTTTTCCCCAATACTTCGACACTCAGTTACTTGATGACCTTCTTTTTCACACTTAGAACATTTTCTAGTCCCTTTAAGACAATCTCCACCATGATTCTTTACACACTTTGAGAATACAGAAACATTTGTCTTCTTTTCACCATTCTATTGAAATTTTTCCTTGAACTCCATCTTTCACTTCTTGTCAAATCCATGAGATGGATATGTAACAACAAATTCCAGTTCTACAATGATAGCACAACACACAATTCTTTCATAGTTACTTAAGTCTCTTATATCTAATTCCCTTCGAAGACTTTGTTTTAAGGCATTGAAGAATCGATCAACTTTACTTTCAGGTTGGATGATAAAGCCACATTCATACCTTTCAATACTTGTAAAATTTGCCTTGTATATACCAACAGATTCATCATCCTTTTTCTTAATCTTAAGGAACTCCTTTTTTATATTTCTTTGAAGAATACGAGTGATGTGCTTATTGAAAAACATGTTCTTGAACTCATCCCATTCCATGGATTCAATTTCATCTTGGGGTCTTGTATTCATAATCAAAGTCCACCACTGGTCTTCTTCACCTTCTAAATGGTAGAGAGCCAGAATGAATTTTTCATGTTCCGAACAACGAAGTATGGAAAATATCTTTTCAATGGTACTGATCCGTTGTTCAGCAACTAGTGGATTAGAAGACCCACTGAAAGAAGGTGGACGATGCCTCATGAAGAACTCAATAGAATATTATTCCCTTCTCTAATCATTTGGATGTCTAGAATGATTCATATCTTGTGTAAGTATATAAATATGATTTTTCACTCCATCCCTAATAACATTGGTTTGTTCAGGAGGACAGTCATTGCATTGTCCATTACATTAATCAACACGGTTCCTTCGGGTTCCAGCCATCCTCTAAAACCCAAAAAGAATAGTGTGAGAGGAAAAACTCATGCTAGGAAAACAAAATAATAAATGGGGGGGGGGGCACATTCAATATCTAACATGTTAGGTTTAATTTTAAGGTCGTTACCCTGATTTTAGCACTTTAAACTATACTTGTACTTAACCTTAGAGACATCCCTAGACATACCATAGAAATATCTCTTAGGATCTCACTAAAGTTTTCACATCCTAGTTTCCAAAGGTTAACTAAACCATCATACTGATACCAACTGTAGAGGCCCAAAGCTGACATACATAGACAAAACATTAATTTTGTGGAATACTTAATACATGAAAAAAATAGATGCCCAAAGACCGTATTAGTTTAGTGTCTTTGGAAACTCGGAACACAATCTTCTAATCATGGTGAAAGATATTCAACATCTCCCATGAAGATCTTCCCCTTTTGTTTTCTTACCTCAAATTTTCTTTATATCCTGGGGAAATAAAACATAAAAAGGGTGAGCTCAGATGATTATTAAGGGTAAACATGGATAACATAAAACAATCCATAATCATTTGAACATAATAACAAGAACATAAAATATCAAAATCATGAGTAATGACATAAATCATGGTAGTACATAAGGTATAGATCACAAAGGAACATTAATCATGATAAAATAGCTTGGAAACAAAACATGTAATTGTTTCAAACCATTAATCATATGATATGATTTCCATAGTAGCCAGGGCATTGCTGCCAAGACCATCATAGTGGAGAAATTCCATTACTGAACTGGGTTTACTTGTCGTTCCAGCCCTGCAATACTAAACCACATTTACATTCCATTCCAGCCATGTCTATCTCATGAGATATAAATCTTTACCCAATGCATTGGAGGGAGATATAAGTCCCACCCATCTCATAATGAAATCATTCTTAAATGTGCCACAAAATAAACATAAATCATTCATCATAACCCAATGAATTAAATGGGTTTCATAAACATTATCTCATCATGAAATAATCCATATAAAATAAATGTATATCATTTCATAATAAAAAAAATATATGTAAATAATAGAGACATTATACATGAAACATAACCATATTAAATAATATCATCTTAGATGGAAAGTATTTTTGATAAAACACTTGAAATGAATTCTTGAGGAAAATATAATTTCTTTTTCAAAATCATTTTCTATTCTTAAAATTTCATTAAATTTTAAAAGAAAATAATTTTGTTGAAAATAAACATGAAATATTGTAGAGGAATATTCATAGAAAGAAATCATTATGAAACCGTATAAATCCATTCATGCCATATAAGTTAAATAAAACATTCTCCTTGTACTTTATCATGAAAAGTCAAAAAGTACCTCGTATGGTACACAAAAGAAAGATTCATTCCATAACTTGTGGTAAAAGTCAAAAAAGGGGAAAAATGACTTTAAACATACATGGAATAATACTAAACATTTTATGAAAACATTTTTATAAAACATAGACATGGATGATAAACATAACCCTATTAAATTTTTACGAATAAACAATCTCGGATAAGAATGAGATTGGAATAATTATCTCTTACCATATATACAATTTCTTTAGTATGTGTTTGATACTCTTATATATTGGGTTTAAAAATATTATTAAATTTTAAAATAACCATAATAATATTTATGATATCATATATTAGTCACTTATGACTTTATATTACCTGTTCATTTATCAATTCCATGTTAAAGCAGTGTTTTGGGTAAAATCGTTTCATTTATCGTACGTGTTTTGAATTTTAATTATTTATATGATTACTTAGATAATTATTAATTAATTCCAGAATGTAAAACATTATTTATATATAATATATATTCATAATATATATATAATAGATTGATAAATGGCATTAAATACACCGTTCATGGAGACGGTAGGCCGTACATACGCATGAACATTTTTTTATTTCCTTATTAAATTGAATGGATGTAAGTAAATAACATATACATAAATACAGTATCATTATTATTTCAGATATTTATTTATTATTTATTATATATAATTTATAATCATTCTGGAATGGTTAACACAGAGAATGAATCTAATCGCGTCGTGGAGACGGTAATCCGTACGTACGCACGAGCGATGATATCGTTTACATAATTCTTGAATGTAATTAGAGTGGATGATATAATATATCAGAATTATTATGATGTTATAATAATCATATATTGTTATTTCTTTAATTATTATACCCATCCAAGTAGGTTGGTTATGAAAAGTATATTACACCACGGTGTGGAGACGGTAGTTCGTACGTACGCACACACGGTGATTTCATTTTTCGTAGGATGGATATAAGGTGAAATAGGGTTGTTTAATATTTATAATAACATATTAGTATATTAGTGATACTGATGTTATTACATTATGATTAAACAACTAAATAATAGAAAGTGCAAGAAGAAAGAAACTTGAAAGAATTGGTAGAAGAGATTACCTCTTACTCGATGTGCCTCTTTTAAAATTAATCTTAGGGCACTAGAGTAGTAATTTTGATAAGACCATTACCACTATTATATAACTATATTGGTTGAGAAATGGAATTTTCAGGGGTGGGATGAGCTTTAAGGCTTAAAATTAAGTGAAGAGAAGAGGGAGGAAGTACCCTTTTATAAGAGAGTAGAGGGACACTTTTGGAAACCTGAAAAATATTAATTTATAAAAAACTAAAACCCCACATAAAAACCACCAAAATGACTCAAATTAGAAGATGAGATGATATAGAGTTCTAATAGCATCATAAAATAAAATTTATACATGTTGTAATATTATTTTAACATTATCAATTTGATTTATCCTTATTTAATCTATTCAATCTTATTTGTGGTAATCATATTCTAAATTTTAAATTGTTATAAATACTTACTTATGTGTTTTTAATTGTCCATAATTGGATAAATTATGACATTTTAGACCATATAAATTTAAATTTATAATTTTAAAATATTTTTGTGATTTTTAAACAATTTTACAATATATTATTTTTATAAAACATCAATAGTGTCAATTTTAACACTATTCAATTATTTGAATTTAAATAAAATCCACACAGAATATATGTTCTAAATAAAATATTTAATAGATTACCCACATTTTATATTTATATATAAAATTAATGTAGGACATTAATTAGTTCATATGATATTTATTTTAATATTTTCAAAACCATTTATTTGATATTTCTCTTAATAAAATAATTACTACAATATTTTTGTATGATTATTTAATCTACTTATTTTTTTCATAAAAATTAAAAATAAAATACTATGATGAATATAAATCTAATATATTCCATAAGAATTATTTTATTAGAATTTATCTTATAAAACAACCAACTTTTAAATTTTTATCTTTATTTAAGTATGAAGGTTACAACTTTGACATCATTTAAAATAAAATATTATAAATGTAATAATCTATTTTATATGTCTCCAAATGGTACACAAGTCGAACCTTGGATTATTAGGGTATATATATACTCTAGAAATAATTTTTAGTCATGTTTATGGTCCTTTTTATGTGTATTTGTATTTTAATAAAAACTATATTACTGATTTTTCATTAAATAAATAATTTCTGTATCTTTAATGTATATGCTAATAAGGTAATTATATATTTCTTAAAAATCACAAATAAATTACCATGATGGAGAAAAACATTTTATATTTCAAATTAGTATTTATAATTGAATTTATATTCTGTATAAACTTATATTAAAAATACTTTAATTATTAATGTTTGAGTGAGACGTATTTCACTTTCTTTAAATAAAATAAATTAAAGGTCTTAATCACATCCATGTGGGTTAAAAAAGATACCATTATGACCCCAGTATATTTAAGGACAACATATAATCAATAATTATATTAATACATGTGTTAGGGTAATTTCATAATATTAGTTTTACCCTTAATTACCTTTTTTACCTTTAACTGTAGTAAATAAAATTAACCGTAGTTATTTTTCATAATATATAAAAATAAAAAGTATCCTATTAAAATAATTTTGACCTACTTATTCCAAATATAGAATCCATTTTTCCAAATTCTAAACACAGAAGTTGTAGTATTTAATTTAAAATTAATTGCGCTGTTGTAAAAATGGATCTAAAAGTTAAAACATTGCAAAAGATTGAAATGTTATTACCTAGAATTTCAATGTAAAATTAATGATAATGACATAAATAATATTAAATGGTAAAAATATATTATATTTATACTTAAAATCAATTCAATATTATAATTTAACCATATAAAGTATCTTGCGGAAAAATTTGTTTTCAATTAAATTTTATCGTATTTTTACTATTCAACAAAATATGAAAGTTAACAGAAAAATATTAAAAAATTATCGAAAGTAAATTTTTATATACTTACTCCAATGAATAAGTTTATTTTGTAAAATAAAACACATAAATGTGTCAAAAACAAGATTCATAGTGGGTGCGCCATCAAAAGGTGGAAAAACTGTATTTTTTGAAAAATACTTATTTTACTTGAAAACTTTATTTTGTACTCATACCATATTATAGAATATGTGTAAGATGAATGATAATGTTATAAAATTTAAAATTTGGTTAATAATATTCATAACAGCTAATTCATAATAATATCACAACAATATATCATTGTTTAGTGAAACTCGGTATTGCGTACAATACATGCTATTGAGGAAGGCTGCTCTTGCATGCAACACAAACCAAGAATAATATTTGCATATACTACAAGATAATAGGGTGTTGCATATAGTGAAATATAATATTGGTGTAGCGTACAACACAAGACATCAAATAAATTAAAAAGAATATTTCTCATAAAATCTATGGGTGTTACTAGTGTGATGGAAGGAAATAAATCTAATCATGAGGATTCATTTATAGTTAATTTCCTTAAAAATGGGGAACTAAGTAATTACTCGATTCAATAACATCTTCTGAAGGGTAAACACTAGGACATGAAAGGTCCTATGTAGAAATAAAAGAGAATAAGTATTTTTTATTGGGATTCAATAAATTAATAAATTATAGAAGTATTTTACTAATGATGTTTTGGTTATAAGAGTCATAAAGCATCTAAGGATTTTGTTAAATTAAAGAATCAATTATATATTCATTAAAATAAGAGTTATGGATATCATCATGGGAAATGAGTTTAAGATTAATCATAAGTTCAAATTCTTAAACATCTCCTTTTAGGTTTTATGTGATAATAATTTTTCAGGATTAAGAATATTTTGGGAGAAATTTATAGAAAGAATATGATTTAGTGGAAGAATTATTTGAGGAATAATACTATTACATTTTATAGAAAAGTGTAAATGTATTTATAACCATTAGTATTGATATGACCATTACCTAAATTTATTTAACAGTCAAATAAGATTATCAGACATTGTAAAGAAATATTTTTTTATTGAAATCCATAGGAAATAATTTAATTAATTATTAACCATATTTCAAGAATGTCTATTTAAGTTTTACAATATTTATAGAAATTATATATTTTATATAAAAAAGATAATCCATATTAAGGTTTAAAAACCATTAGATCTCACAAGGAAGTAGGGATTGAACCCATGACTAAAGGAAAATAAGAGATTCACACCTACCAATGGCCTACGTGACGTCCTGGTTAACATATCATTGTTTATAGTTAAAAAGTTATATGAATTAATATTGGTGATGAAGTATTAGTAATATTTTTTAATTCTATAGATTAATGTATAAACCACATTGGTTTTTGAAAATAGTTATAGATAAATATAAAGACTTATCACTCTTTTTTGGATCAAACAATTAGTTAAAAGTGAATTTTAGTGATTTTCGAATAAAAAAAATCATTTTTGGATATGTATTTCTTGGAATAAGAAATGAATTGGAAATTTTTCAAAACATAACCAAATTATGAAAATGTTTTTATGAAATAAAAACATATAATGATACTAAAATAATTCCTCAACTATAGAAAAGTGATATTGGAATAAAATTTTATCCTATTCCCATTATTTATGATGATATTGATGATCATTTAACTCCTATTAGATTTAAGGATTTGAGCCCATATGATTTATATTAATCATTCAATTGATTGTGATAAATTACCTCAATCATTCTATATAAATATTTACGCTTTTACTTCATGTCTATATACTCACTTTCCACCAATTTTGTTACACTTGGAACCCTAGTTATGTGTTTTTCCAGGTGACCATGGTACTTTCCATTCTCTATTTTATTGAGGATATTTTACCAACCATTATCACGATTTGGGGTTTTAATGAATTAATTTTAAAGTATCATATTTTTATTACCAAGGTCAACTTTAAATTGTGAGGATGAAATTTATTTATGGTGGGGAAAATGTAACACCCTATATTTTTAAAATATGAATATCATATTCGCTAACATGTATTACACACAATACCAAGGGTTGAATTAAATATAACCTCAAGAGACATTACTATATATTTAATATTTTAAATTAATTCAATCTATTCTATATATTCAAATTCACTCAATAACGAGTTATCAAATAAATACTTTCTTCGATGGCTTGAGTTACAAGTAATACCGAGTTTTAATAAAAACTATTAATATTATTATTTAAAATGTTAATTACCTACTAGAAATTAAATTAGGGGTTATAAATATAACTAAATAAATTATCAAATATATGGTTTAATTCATTGGCTTACAATTAATTATAAATCGATATGAAAAAATTTCAATATAAAAGAATTTTTTTTATAAAAAAAGCTATTTTTACATAGAAATGAAGTTTTATATTAATAAATTAAATTTATTTCTATTAGTGGATGACATTAATTAAATTTATATATTATATATTTAATAAAATTTAATGCAATTCACATAATATACTTTATAAGCATGATATAAGAAAAAACACAATTTTACATATTAAAAGTTGTATTTTTTTAAAGGTAGGTTTTCTAATTTTTTGTTGAGAACTTGTTTTGAAACTAAATTTAGACACATTATAAATTTTTATTTTAAAAAATAAACGAATTTTTTAAATAATAATTTAAAAATTATCTTGTGGACAATTTTTTTGTATTTTTCTAAAACATTTTCATTTTTTGGTTGAATAGTGAAAAATACTTGTTTTTAATTGAAAACTACATATTAGTTTAATTAATTTATAATGATAAAATATAATTTTTATTTTTATTAAAGTAAAAATAGTTCAATTATACATCTATTAATAAAATTTAAGTCATTCTATTAAATTTCATATTGAAATTTAATATAAAAACTTTGTAGCCTTTTGATGTTTTTTCCTTTTAAAAACCATTTTCTCGACATGTCTGCAGAATTAATTTTAAATTAATTGCTACCAATTATATTATTTTATTTTGAAAAAATGTATTAAATATTTTTAATTATAATAATTTATAATTTTTTATATGTTCAACATAAGTTTTAGCCAAAATGATTAGTGAAAGTAGTTAACATTAATTATAATGATTATGAGAAAAATGAGTTTACCAAGGGGATAAATTTGAACTTAAGGAACCAAATGACCTAGAAACATGTACAAAAATGTCATGACCTGACCCAATGGGGCTCGAGATGAGACTCCCCAAGCCCGCCTCCAATATGCCAGGGGCTGGAAACCAGCACCGAGTAGGCTATCACACACATGGGAGGCATTAGCCTAAGGTACCTGCACACACACACCCACAAACACCTCCATGCAACAATGAAGATATGTATATAAAAACTGAAAAGGAAAAGAATACATAAATCTATCCCAAACCAGAGTGCAACGGAAGTACAAAGGGAAAAATAGGGTCCACCGAAGGAAAACTACAAAAGTGTCCAACCAGATCATAGGGAGGGAAAACTCTGCCAAAAGCACCCATCAGTAAGCTCCTCAGCACAACTCTAGTAAACACCCCAGTCAGTCTCACTCACTAAGCTCCACCTGCTCTAGGTCCTCCTAGAACTCCGTTGAAAGGCATGTGGTCTGCACCAGACACGAACATGTGCGCGAAAAGCCCGTGCAGGGGTGAGTATATAAAAATACTCAATAGGCACCCCAAAACACAAAACAAAAGAGAGAAAATGAAAGGAAATAGTCAGCTCATCCTAGCCAGTGGGAAACCAAATGAGAGAGTAACTCCATCTCGAGACCATCCTCGGCTAACACAACTAGTCAGCTCAATTCAGATGTATGCCCATACAAACACCTTGAAATTCTGCTAAGGTATACACCCATACGTATATCATGAAGATTTGCCCAGGTTTACGCCCATACATATAAAAGTAGCATCCACACAGATATATGTCCACACATATACCATGAACATCTAGATATACTCGATACACACACCAAGACATAAGAGGTACCGACCTCATCACCAGAAATAGTTCACAACCAGGAGAACACAGTCCATGAGTACAGTCATCCAGATAAAACTCGTCCAAGAGATACACACCATCGAGTCCCACACAAACATCCCAGATGCTCACTCGAGAGATAACGCTCATCAGATATCATCACTGAGAAAGTCATTCTGAAATAGAAAAAAACACCAAACTCCTGGGATAGAGAATCACCCCTGGGATCTACTATGGGATGCCAAAACCCACACCGGTATTCAAAGATCTCACATATAGAGGATCACTCCTATGATCTGCTGGGGGATACCACAACCCGATCTGGTATTTGAAGATCTCACAGATAGGGGATCACTCCCAGGATCCACTGCGGACACCACAACTAGATCTTATATTCGTAGATCTCACTGATAGGGGATAACTCCTATGATCCGCTGGGGATACCAAAACCCAATCTGGTATTCGAAGATCTCACAGATATGGGATCACTCTCAAGATCCACTGGGGATACCAGAACCCGATCTGGTATTCTAAGATCTCAAAAATAGGGGATCACTCCCAAGATTCACTGGGGGATACCACAAACTGATCTGGCGCTCTGTAGAATCACATCACTTAGATAGAGGATCGTTGCCCTTCAAGGCAGTCCCGATGGTACCGAATCCCCATATGGTATAACTCACATAGTAGGGGATCGAACCGACGATGCACCAACCCCTTCCAAAACCACACGCTGTGTAGGGGGTCATATAACCAATGATGTCGCAACCCTACTAAAAACCACATACTGAGTGGGGATCGTATACCTGATGATGCCACAACCCTACTGAGAATGCCCCAATGCGTAGGGGATCATATTACCGATGATTACACAAACCCTACGAGGGTTAACCTACTAGAGAGGGGATCACCGCCCATGTATAAGCGGTCACAGCGATACCAAGAACCCGATCTAGGGTAGGGAAGCTAGAGGATCCCACCCCGGGCCCACTAGAGGGATTCCACAACTCTAACAGATTAGAGATCCTTGTGAGGGAATCACAAAATCGCACTCCAGTTGTGAGGCCACACAAACCCTCATAAGAGAGAACCAATGGAGTACCCTCAACCACTTCGGGTCCAAATGTCGCATACCCAAGCGACACAAAACATCACCACACTTAGCACCTCTTAGGCCGATATCAAGGCCACCATCACAGTCTACATGAAAAAACACACAGGATAGGCCATTTACGTGCCTGAAACGGATAACCGGTGAACACGGTACTATTCATTGTAGCCTGCCCTTATTGGGCCCACACCACGTACCCGAAAATCATCATTCGGATAAAACCATTGAGATCCCCTTGAAAAAACCCACAATATCGACTACTCGATCATCCAAAACGGACACCCGGTAAAGAAGGTACTATTCACCATAGCTAGCCTGGGTGGGGCCCACACCACGATCCCAAAACTCGTTAAGCGGATCACACCATTTTGATCCCCTCAGAAAAACACACGGGATCAGTTAATCGATCGTCCAAAACGTAAATCCATCAGAAATGTCATGTTTCTTCTTAAACGATGGAACCCAACCTTGTTGAACCCACACCTTGTTCTCAGTCACAACACCCGAAAAATATCTTGAAAAGTTCGTTGTACCATCAGGGTCTCAATGCCACTGACGAAACATCATTTGGACAGATCATGCAGGAGTTATGGAGGATCGACGTTGAAAATAATAAAATATTATTATTATATTCAATGTTTAATGGTCCTGGGGAAAAAACCTGACTCCAAAAATTCCCTGAATAATCTCAAGAGGTATGTCTCGATCCACGTTTTGCATATCCTCAAATAGCTCTCAAATCGGACTTCTGGTTTGCGAGTTATAGGGGTTTAAAGAACCCCCAGAAAAACTAGGCCGCACCATCACTTGCCTCACCAGAAATAGCCACGCCACTGCCAGAAATCACCATGCTGCTGGTACTTCACCAAAATCTACCATGGATTTCACCCTCACCGCCAGAAAACTAGTTTTTTCTCCGGAAAATTTCCAGGAGCCATCGGGAGCACCCCGGTGCTCCAAATTCAGATCTGAAACATGTTTCGGAAAGCTCGGGACCCGAACTACAAAACCCTTACGAAAATTTGAAGAAGAAAAAAACACAAAATCAGAATCTGGGATTTTAAAACTCCAACCACCTACCTTTTGGTGGACCGCTGAAGCTTCGCACGCTCCGCTGCTGCTGTTGCACGACCCAAGAGCGTCTGCGGTCACGATCCAAGATCGACGACGCTTCGTTTTCATGCTTTGGAAGATCTTAGGTGAAGAACGAAAGTGGGATGAGGGTTTCATGCATATGGGGGTGGGAGAAAAGAGGTGGGACTAATTGGATCCCCTTGATTATTTAATTAATAAAACTGATTAAAATAACTCCCCCGACCAGAACTCCCGGCACGGAGGAGATTAGGTTGTCCCTAAGGTAAACACACTATTCTGAATGCAACTATGGGCTAATATTTTTGATCTGCGACTCCGTTCATATGTTATTCAAGATGAAACTCAGAAATAAAAATTTCCATTTATTTAAGAAAATTCCCCTGGTGGCTTTTTCTACAGCAAGCCCACGCCAATAAAGTTTACTCCACTTCTTGGGTAAGAGGCACAATCCGAACATAATCGTGCCCTCAGATTCATGTTCTGAGTTACTGTTTAGGAGAAAACACACCCCCAAAACATGCATTGTATAAAAATACTTAATATTTTTATAAATTTAATTCTGGGCTCACCGGGCCTCAAAATCTCCCACCGTCATCACACCTTGCCTTGGATTAGTCGTAGGAATTTTCCAAAGTCCAACAGGGCCAAAAACATGAGTCTCTACATCCCCTCCAACTAGGGGATTTTTTTCCACGAGAATCCATAAGTATGGGGGAAAGCAACTAAACTCTCGAATGGGTCTCCCATACCAGTGAGTTTTCAAACACACAACCATGCTCGAACGCACAAGTTAGAGGGTCCTATCCCCCATAGCTCGACACTATCTGCTTTGGGCGGCACTGACTCACCTGCACAGTGTTAATCGTATCACAAAAATGCATCTCAATGGGGGGGGGGGATTCCCCTTCCTCATGCATTCGAAGAACGTTGAACAACACCAACATAGGCACTTACTAACACCCTAAAAAAACCTCAAACAAGCAATGGAAAAGAGATAGTACAACCAAATAGTGTCGATCAAAAAAACTGCAGAAAGTAGAAAGGACACAGAGCATACCCCCATCCATTCGTGGAGCCTCTAGGTCAAAAACCTCCAACACCTACAATTGTACTTGACATCACCCTCCAGCTCCCTGATCTGGGTGTGGACCACCTGGGGGTGGTGGTGGTTGAACTTGATACCACCTACCACCTCCCGCTGCTGTACCCACTCTGTCGCCTCATCCGCCGCCCTGTGGATCGCCATACTCGAGACGCTGCCTTTTCCAAGGAGGTCTGTCAACCGACTCCCTCTCAGCTGCACGGTGGGTTGGAAAATCCCTAGCAAGATGTACTCGGCTGTCGTAAGCATAACATTGCCTCCCATGCGGCTGAAAAAAACCGACCTGAGAGCCCTGAGAGCACTGTGCCTCAGATACTCCATCCTGATGTTGCCTCCTGAAACGTCGTATACATCTGGACCCCTGAGTCTGTCGTCGGCTACAAGCTATAGAACCGATTGAAGAGGTCTCAGCTCTCATGTTCCCATCACTAACAGATGGGATATTCTCATCTAGAAATACCTCCACCAACAAGGCCCGCTCCAGCACTCCAATATAGGTGGGTTGGCACCAGAAAAAGACACCTGCTCGGATGTATCTATGTAAGCCACGCTCGAAGGTCTGAGCCCTAAAGAATGGGTCCCAAAACATATCCAAAGAGTGGCATGACAGGTCTGTAAACATCGCTGAGTACTCTAACATGGTCATGCCCTCCTGTTGAAGCTGCAGAAGCTCCTAGATCCACACTGACCTCAACATCAATCGATAGAATTCTTCCCTGAAAAGCCGCTCAAACTCTGCCCATGTGAGAGTATCCTCATCGTGGGGCTGTGTCACCAAACTCCACCATCGCCTGACCGAACCATGAAAAAGGATCGCTACTAAAACCACCATCTAATCAAGAGGTGTCCTCACCTGGCAGAAAAATCGGGTGACTACTTCGAGCAAGTCATCACCTAACTGGGGGTCTGGATCACCCCCGAACATTAGAGGTCACTGCCTCTACAACTCGTGCAGTGCACTCAGCCTACACGTAACCTTGTCCTGCACTACCAGGAAATCTATCTTCTCGACAGGTGGTGGGCCCTATGGCAGACCACATGGAGGTCCAGCCTCAAAACCTGCACCCTACCCCAAGGCCTCTACGCGGGGAAGATTGTCAGCACAACCACGCTGAGGAACCCCTGATAGCAGCCTTCATGGAGTCATCCTGAAATACAATAAAGACGCACAACAACCAAAGAGTATATCTAGAGAGATGAATCAAGAAGGACAAGGAGAAAACCAAAACCCAGTCCTATATGACGTATGTAAGATTATTTCACTGTGACCAGTGTACGCAGGTCCTGAGTCAAAATGCAGGTTATCAGAGTCCTAATGTGTGGATACGTCGGCCGCCACACCAATACTGAAGTCCCTGGCCTAAAATCCAAACTCTAAATATCATTACATTGCTACTATGTAACCCAAACCAAGCTCACAACTAAACCAAAAATGCTCAGATATCCCAAAGGTGGAACCTCCTCTGATACCACTCTGTCACGACCCGACCCTATGGGACTCGAGACGAGACTCCCCAAACCCACCTTCAATAAGCCAGGGGCTGGCGACCAGCGCTGAGTAGGTTATGAAACATAAGGGATGCATTAGCCTAAGGTAACTGCACACACGCAACCACAAACACCTCAATGAAACAGTGAAAATATGTATATAAAAACTGAAAAGGAAAAACATGCATACATCTATCCCAAACCAGAGTGAAACAGAACTACAAAGGGAAAAACATGGCCCAACAAAGGAAAACAAAAGAAGTGTCCAACCAGCTCAGAAGGAGGGAAAATCATGCAAAAAGCACCCACTAGAAAGCTCCTTAGCACTGCTCCAGTAAACACCCTGGTCAGTCTCGCTCACTAAGCTCCGCCTCCTCTGGGTCCTCCTAGAACTCCGTTGAAAGGCCTCTAGTCTGCACAAGACACGAACATGTGCTGGAAAATCCTGTGCAGGGGTGAGTATATAAAAATACTCAATAGGCTCCCCAAAAACCCAAATCAAAAGAGAGAAACTGAAAGGCAACAATCATCTCATCCCAGCCAGAGGTAACGTAGATGAGAGAGAAACTCCATCTCGATACCATCCTCGTCTAACACATGTAGTCATCTTAAATCTGGTGTATGCCCATACATACACCTTGAACATCCGCTCAGGTATACGCCCATATATATATCATGAACATTCTCTTAGGTATACGCCCATACCTATACCAGGAGCATCCGCATAGATATACGTCCACAGATATACCATGAACATACAGATATACTCGATACACACACTAATCCATAAGTGGTACCGTCCTCATCACCAGAAACAGTTCACAACAAGGAGAACCCACTCCACAAGTACAATCATCCAGATGAAACTCATCTGAGAGATACACTCCATTGGTTCCCACACAAACATCCTAGATTCTCACATGAGAGATCACGATCGTCAAATATCATCACGGGGAAAGTCACGTTGAAACAGAAAAAACACCAAACTCCTTGGATAGGGGATCACTCTTTGGGTCCACTAGGGGATGGCAGAACCCACCCTGGTATTTGAAGATCTCACAGATAAGGGATCACTCCTAGGGTCCCCTGGGGGATACCACAACCTGATCTGGTGTTTGAAGATCTCACAGATAGGGGATCACTACTAGGATCCACTGGGGACACCACAACCCGATCTCGTATTCGAAGATCTCACATATAGGGGACCACTCCCAAGATCCGCTGGGGATACCAAAACCTGATAAGGTATTCGAAGATCTCATAGATATAATATCACTCATAGGATCCACTGGAGATACCACAACCTGATTTGGTATTCAAAGATCTCATAGATAGGGGATCACTCACAGGATCCACTTGGGGATACCACAACCCGATCTGGAACTCAACAGAATCAATCACTTAGATAGAGGATCTTCGCTGGTCAAGGCGGTCACGAAGATACCAAAACCCCATCTGGTATAACTCGTTTAGTATAGGATTGATCCAACGATGCACCAACCCTATAGAAACCACACGCTGAGTAGGGGATCATATAACGAACGATGCGACAACCCAACTATAAACCACATGCTGAGTAAGGGATTGTATACCCGATGATTCATTACCCTACTAAGAAAGGTCCAATGTGTAGGGGATCATATTCCCAATGATGCCACAAACCCTACGAGGGTTTACCTACTAGATAGGGGATCACTGCCCATAGATAAGCGGTCACAACTATACCAAGAACACGATCTAGGGTAGCGAAGCTAGTGTATCCCATCCCGGGCCCACCAGAGGGATGCAACAACTATAGAAGATTAGAGATCCTATCGAGGGGATCACAAACTCATACCATGATTTTGATGCCACACAAACCCTCATAGGAGAAAACCAAGGGAGTACCCTCAACCATTGCTGGTCTAAACATCGCAAACCCGAGAGACCCTCAACATTGCCACACTGTGCGACTCTTAGGCCAATACCGAGGCCACCATCGCGGTCTACGTGGAAAAAACATGCAGGATAGGCTATTTACTCACCTAAAATGGGAAAAAGTGAACAAGGTACTATTCATCATAGCCTGCTCATGTCGGGCCCACAACACAATCCTGAAACTCATCAAGCGGATCACACCATTGCAACCCCCTGAAAAAAAACCCACGAGATCGACTACTCGATCGTCCAAAACGGAAACCCAGTGAAAAAGGTACTATTCACCATGGCCAGCCTGGTGGGGCCCACACCATGATCCCAAAACTCATCAAGAACATCACACCATTGCGATCCCCTCAGAGAAACACATGGGATTGACTTCTCCATCGTCCAAAACGGATGCCCGACGGAAAAGTTACATTTCTCTGTAAATACAGGAACCCGACCTCATAAGACCCACAACTTGTTCTCTATCCCAACACCTGGAAACTATCTTGAAATTTTTTCCATACCATCAGGGTCTCAACGCCACTAACAGCATGTCATTTGGACACTCCGTGCAAGAGTTATAGCGGATCGAAGTTGAAAATAATAAAATATTATTATTATTCTTAACGTTTCATGGACCTGGAGAACAAATACAACTCAAAAAACTCCCTAAAGATTCTCAATAGGTCATACTCGACCCATGATTCTCATCACCACAAACGTCTCTCAAATCGGACTTCATGTTTTCGAGTTACATGGGTTTAAAGAACCCTTGTAAAAACTTGGCATGACCACCGCCTGCGTAGCCGGAAACCAAATCGCCACCGCCGGAAACCACCGCGCCGCCACCAGATTCTTCCATGCCACAACCCTAAATCACCACGCTACCACCACGTCGCCGTTTCATCACCATAATCCTCCATGGAGGACACCCTCACCCCCAGAAAACTTTCGGGAGCCACCCGGAGCACCCAGGTGCTCCAAATTCAGATCCAAAACATGTTTTGGAAAGCTCAGGACCCAAACTACACTACCCATAAAAATATTTGAAGAAAAAAAACACAAAAATAGGATTTTGGATTTTAAAACTCAAACCACATACCTTTTGGCGGACCGTCGAAGCTTCGTACACTCTGCTGCTGCTGCTACACGACCCTGGAGCATCTGTCATCAGGATCTGAGACCGACGACGCTTCGTTTTCTTGATTTGTCGGATCTTCGGCGAAGAACAGTGGAGGGATGAGGGTTTCATTTGTATGGGATGTGGGAGAAGGGAGTGGGGCTTGATTTTCTACCCTTTATTATTTAATTAATTTAATTGATCAAAATAACTCCCTCGACCAGACCTCCCGGTGCAGAGGAGATTAGGTTGCCCCTTGGGTAAACCCACTGTTTTGAACACAACGGTGGGATCAGATTTTTGATATGAGACTCCTTTAATATGTTATTTGATCCAACTCCCATAAATAAACTTTTACATTTATTTAAAAAATGCCCCTGGTGGCTTTTTCCATAGCAGACCCGCACCAACAAAGTTTACACCCCGCCTAGGGTAAAAGGCACGCTCCGGACAGAACTGTGCCCTCAAATTCTTGATCTGAGCTACCATATATGAGAAAACGCACCCCTTACATGCATAGTATAAAAATAGTTAATATTTTTATAAAATTAATTCCAAGCACACCGGGCCTCGGAATCACACACCGTCATCACGCCTAGCTCTGGAATTAGTCATAGGAATTTTCCAAAGTCTGAAAGGGCCAAAAAAAGAGTCACTAGAAAAAGCCATTATATGGAAAAAAATATATTGACATTATAACTTCTATGATATAGTATATTTCATTATTGGATCCATTAAACATGAAAAAAACATGGGTGGAATTCATTCGTTGAAAACCTTACAAGTCTACCACTCACCCATCTTATAAAAGGCCTCCATATCCCCCTTCTTGAAACATATAAACCCATTTTGGATAGGAAAATAACTAAAAAAATCTCCCCCCAAATTTCCTAATCTAATCATAAAAGCCTTATCTTTGGATAAAAATCAAAATAAAGAGGCATTAGTGCAAACCTAAGGAGGATACCTGAAGAAATGGTAATGTTTTTATAAAATCATTTTTATTTTATTTCCCTTACAACCTCCTTCAAATTTTTATATCATGATTACATAATAACATAAATATATTCAATATACTGATATGTTTTTATCCTAATTATTCTCCCAAAAACAACACACTTCCCTAAAATTGGTGTTTATATCATTTTTCATGTGTACAGTGGATTACTGCCTCGCGGATTGATATCATTCGTTTCTCCACTACCACCTTTCAAGGTTGAGCATAATAATAGAAATAATTTTTATATTCGAAATTTATGAAATTTATGATGTATAATTCTTTTTTAATTATTATATAACATTTAACTTTATTTTATCCATTTTTGGAGAATATGATAATGCCAATCATGTGTATGGCAGACTACCGCCCCGTGGAGCGATCTGATTCGTTCACGCTTTACATGGAATGTATTAAATACGGTTTATATAAAAATATGTGATATGTATGAAATAAAAAATTATAAATAGATTATAATATATAAATATATATCACTTTTCCTTCTTTTAATATGATAATAAAATCGAAACAATGTTCCTGCATATGTAGGACCTACCGTCTCCATGAATGGTGTATTTTATTTCCTATCGAAGAATTTTATAGATCACTCTAAATACATATATAATAAATATATATATATTATATTTAAATCCTTTTTTACATTATATATATGACTAAAATCCTGATCTATTTATAAGGAATAAGAAAACAACAAGTTAAAACATACTTCAAAAACAATGCAATTAACACCTGAAATAATAAAAATAATGAAATATTATTAACAAACAGGTGATAAGATGTTATACAAGGTCCATATATGATATTATAAATATCAATATGGCCTTTGTATAAGTTAATAAAATTATTAAAACCATTATACATGAGGTTAAATAGTGTTCAACCAAAATGGAGTGTAAGGTGAAAGATTACATCTCAATTTCATTAAATTAAGGCATATTGTAATGTTATGCACATAATTAATTTTATATGGTGTATATACATCAAATTTAATTGTTATATCATGAATAATTCATTATTTATGGTATTTTAAGTTTCAATTCAAATTATTTCATCTTTAGGGATTTGAATTAAAAGTTACCAAGTGGTAATGATTTGTATAACTCAATTTTTTACCTTATGATATAATAATTCCATGTTGTTGTTAATATTATATCATTATGTGTATAATGTATTTTAATTATCTTATGTTGTATTTCAACTTATTTTATCTGAATTTACATCTGATACTCATAATTGATTCATTAGTTGATTCTCACTTCAACATAATAATCTTTTAAGGGTTTATTTCACAATCTCATTCTGATTAAGATTATTTATTATTTAATTTATATTAAAGTAAATTATAGAATAATGATTTAATAAAAACATTAATTTTTTTATTCAGTGGTTATTAATGATCTTTTCTTGTGATGGAACAAATTTTCCACTCTCTAGTATATAAAGTTGTTGAGAAATATTTTAATAAAACATGACTTCATTTCTCTCTTTGGTCATAAATACATTTTCTTAAAAACCCATATTTTTTAAAAAAGTTTTGAAAATTTTTTATTTATCATTTTGAAAATGATTTATTAAAAGTCATTTTCTTGATTTTTTAATTTTCTCATAATATTTTTAAAGGAACATTCTTATCGCTCTCCAAACAAGGTGCATTTCTAATTTTTTACAATGCAAAAGGAATTTTCTTTTTACCATGTATAGAATTACCTTCAATCATTTATTTGAAGCCTAATTAGAAATTTTATGGATTTATTTTTAAATAAAATGTATTTAAATTTTATTTTAATAGAAAATGATGATCAAAATATTTTTCAAAAAGAAATTTTATTTTCTTCAATACTGTTTTAAATATATTTTTAGGACAATTCTATTAATAAATGACAATAATCCTTTATATTACTCTAATGATTATATGATGATACCATACTTATTTTCCTCTAGATGGTATATTATTATTTTGAAAAATGATATTATTAATATACACTAATTTGTTTTATTTTGGTCTCACTAACATCTCCTTGAAATATTCACTTTCCTGTGATAAATAGATATTTAATTTTCCATAAATATTCAAATTATTTATCATGGATATGCTTATTTCTTAAACAGTATATCATTTTCAGCGTATAGTGTTTTACATTGAAATTTATTTGATTGACTAGGGAAATATTTATAAATATGTATTCATTATTTAATATCGACATTTGATGATAAGACACATTGTTTATGAATTAAATAGATTATTAAATATATGTGGAATGCCTTGAAATGAAAGGTACAGTAGGGTACAAAATTTTTCTAGCCCATCTATGCATATATAGGTCTCATGAGAAAAATTAGCTGGATAAATTAAACAAGTTTCAACATATATTTTAAAACGATCATGTGAAAGGCCTTGATGTTATTGGTTTTCATGTTCCTTGGACATGGAATCCTCTATTTAATCATCACATACATTAATAATTTATTAATTATTATTATCCATGATAATTTCACTATGAAAAGATATATTGATGCATTTCATTTTCAGTATATTAATTAAATGGATTGTGTTTTCAGTTGTTTAGATTTCCATATTATTTACATACTTACAACTCAGTTATTGATTACATGGAATGTATTCTAATTTATTTACCTTTCCATATTGATTATTCTTATTGATTCATTATTATTTCCACTATACTCAACCCTTACTGAGAACTTGATATCACACTTATTTTGTTTTATTTTCCCAAGATTCTATGAAGTTTACTATGACTAATATGTAGGGTTATACTAGATGTAAAAAACATAATCTTGAAAAAAAATATGTTTTAATTTGTGTATTAAAATGTAATTTAAAACTCTAGTATGTTAATATTTTAACAAGAATAATAAACTATTTACTCATTTAGGATATGATTCCTTGTATCTTATTCCAATGTAAGAAATTAATTCAACGAATCTAGGCGTCTCAGTTTTGGGTCACTGTAGTTGGTATAACAGGAATTTTAGTAGCAACCATGAAAACTAGATTTAGGAAAACATATATTAGGGAACATAACCCTAATGTAGAATTTATGGATAAGTATAGAAATATATACCAATGTTTGGTAAGATAAATATTATGTGGGTCTTCCAAACAATATATCATTTTCTAAATAATACACGTGGATGTGGTTATAGAACAGATATATCTAGGTTTAATAAATCTGAAAAGGGTATATTGAAATTGACTTGAGTGTATCCTAGTATACGAAAAGGGTCCTTACTGTGTACCAGTTATTACACTACCGAGTGATATGCTTATTATTATTCATATTTTACTAAAAAAACATTATGAAGTATTTGAATAGATAAGGAATATGAATGACCTAGGTTAAACCCAATGTTTCTTATATTAATAATAATGAGTCATTATTTAGACATTATAAAAATGATTATATGGTTTTCTACTATGATTATTGTTACTCACACTTTTATTTTTGGTTTTAGTCAATGGTTGAAACCCAAAAGAATCATCTTATAATTTATTATGAAGGAAAAAGTTGTGACAATGAGAAACCAAAATGGTCTTCGATAGGAGTGAAAGATATAATTTTTTATGCCTAATCTATTTTCCCAAAATATTATTAACAACATATACCTTAACCAACCCCCAATCTCACCAAATAAGTGAAGGATAGAGTTTTCTAAGATCCTGAGTGGTGGGGACCATAGAGAAAAGATGAATCAATTTCCATCATGTATGAAATGTGGAAAGATACACCCAAGAAAGTGTCTCAATGGAATGTAGAAATGATTTTTGTGTGGAAAAAAAGGAATCAAGAAAATAATTAATAATGAAATATCAGAATTACAATATAAGGAAATAATTCAAATCCTTAGTACCAATTTATAGTTTATTTCCATAAATTGGTTGAACCCGGACATTACCCAAGTCAATTATGTATTTTAATGTTTAAAGCCTAGACCATGGAAGGGCCTATGTGGAAATTACAAAAAAGAAGTATTTATGTATATATATTTAAAAAATATAATTATTTTACCAATGATATTTTGGTTATAAGAATCACGAAGCATATAATGTTTTTTCAACTTTTAGAAACAAATTTACATTCATTAACATAAGAGTTATGAATACCATTATGGGATTATGAGTTTAAGATTGATCATAATTTCAAATGATTAAACTCCACTTTTTTAGGTTTTATGAAGTAGTAATGTCACAAAATTGAGCATATTTTGGGAGAAATTTATGGAATGAATAAGTTCTAGTGGAAAAATTATTTGAGGAAGAATACCTTTACATTTTATAGACATAAGTTTAAAGGTATTGATAATAATTAGGGTTGATAGAATCATTAATTAAATTTTAATAAGATTAAAATAATATTATCAGAGTATGTAAGAAAATAGGTTTTATAGAGTAAAAAGGTTATTTAACTTTGAATATAATTTCAAGGATGCCCATCATATTTTTGGGAACTTTGTATGAATTATACAGATTATAAAAAAGGATAACACGCATGCATTGTGATAACCTGTCACATCTGGTAAGATAGTTGGTCTTGAACCCATGATCAAAGGATTATAGGTATTTCACACCAACCAATATACTACATGGTATTTGGGTTATTTTTCCACTATTTTTAGTTGAATTATTTGATGAATAAATATTAATGATGAAGCAGTAGTTTTAAATGGACCCTGCTTTTTTATTAAATTACTATTACATAATTTTAAACATAAAAACATAATAGTGATTCAAAACCAGGATCCAATGGTATAGTAACATAGAAAAATTACGACCATACATAACTTTTATATATTAAAACTTAAAAATTCATTTAATTCCTTTTTTTATATCTTCTTATTATTCCTTGAGATCTACTTAGTACAAGTATTCACTAAAGGCTATACAAGAAAAGAACATTAAACTAAAATCCCAGTAAGAGGATGAATAAAACACATGAAACATGGATGAGAATAATCATAATTACAATATAAGAAAATTACCATCATCATAATCATGAAATGAAGCATTATATAAAGGTGTGTAATGTGGAAATGCATAAAAATTAAACATCCTATCTTAGTGGTCAAATTCCATAAGTAGTTCTGAACAAATATGGAATTGTGTTCATGTATATTTCAATTTATATCACTAGTTTCATCACATTACCGAATTCATTGGAGGACTATATTATTCTTAGTGAACCCATAAAATCATAACATTAATATTGTACTATATAATTTCTAGTGAACCCATAAAATCATAACATTTACATTATCATGCATGCAACAAAGAATGCATATAAATAAAATAACCCATGTAAAGGAATGGGTTTCATTTCATAAATCCTTCATTCATTAATAAAATTTAGGGTACCAAATTAATGATGAAATAACATAATTTCTAAAAGAATTACCAATCTTGAGTGAAGAGGAAACAATTTCATGGGAAGTAAAAGATCTATTTTTGGAAAGAAGAGTAATTTTAGAAAAATCATTTCATTTTTCATAAAATAAGATGGAAAATATTTATATCTCATAAATAAAATGGATAGATAAAAAGATATTATATTTAAGTAACAATAGAGGAACTTCAATACTTAAAATGGGGTGAAATAGAGAAAACCCAAAGAAAAAGAGTTGGCTTCGGGAATCCCATTACCTTATGTCTCAACACCTTCTTCTATTTAGTATCTTGGAAAATCAAATTGAATTAATTTATTAAAATAATAAAGAACCTTTTATTGATGAATTTGATTAATTATTGTTTTATTATGTTCAGTTATGGTATTTTTGATAAGTTATAGAGTTTAATTTCCTCATTTTGGAGAATTGTTTTTCTTAGTTTTCAGGATCGGTTCGCTGGTTTATAAGTAATGAAGACTATGTAAAATTGGAAAAAATCTATAAAATTGTAATTATCTGTTATTAATTATCATAAATAAGTTTGAATAATTATATATATAATTTTTTATATGGTATGAGGATGTATCATTAAATAAGACATTATTGGTAATTGTTCATATTATTTCGACAATTTTTCAATCATCACAAACTAGATTTATTTAATTATTTATTAGTGAGTATATATTTTGGTTACAGAACCATAAAAAGGTGATAAATAAAACATTATAATATGTTTTTAACCATTTAATGGTTTTATGTCTAGTCATAAAGGATGTAAGGAAAAATGAAAACACATTGTCCACAATGTCAGTAAATTGACACATCACAGGTGATGATTTCATTTTTAGAAAAAAAGATGGAGAGAGAAATGAGTTTGATAATGGATATTCCATTAAAATGATATAATATAAGTATATAAAAATTTATAGAGTTATCATGTATATTATGATATAGTAGGTGAGGATAAAATAAGAAAAGAAAATAAATAGAAAAGAAATTAATAGAAAAGAAAGAGGAATTTTCCTCTTTAATATTCTCCTTGAGAACCTCCTTAGCGAATATGATTTGGGATTTTGATGAGACCTAGATCATATGGAAATGAGGTATTGTATTTATTATAGTATTTGGAATAATTTTGGTAAGCCTAAAATATTGGAAGGTGTGAGGAGAAGAGGTGGTGAGACATGGTATTTATAGTAAATGAGAGGGGTGTTTTCTCATTATTTTTTTCATTAGTTTATTATTTTGGCTCAAGAGTATGAATAATTTGAGCATTTTAAATAAATATATTAAAATAAAGGTGTATAGTTCGAGATTATTGTCCTACAATATCCATACATAATCTATTAACCAATAATTCAAGTATTTATATTTTATTGTAAATTATAGTATTTTACTATTCAACAAAATTCAAGTATTTTATAAAAATACCTAAAATTAACTCTAAATTTTTTTCAACAAGTAGAATTAAAAAATGAACACTATTTTATGAAAATAATTTTCTACATATGATTAATTTAATTTTTAATTAAAAACACAATATACTCGAAAAATATATAATTCAAAATTATAAATGATTTCATAACAATTTTAAAAATTAATTAATGTCTCATTAAATTATATTAATATCATAAAAAAAATATAAATTTATAAATAAATTGTTTGAAATTAAATTATCTTTTAAATTATTAAATTAATAATAAAATTGTAATTTAGAATTTATGACTTATAAAAATACAACCACTTAATTAATAATTATTCAAACAATTATTTAATTATAATATGATATAATTATATCATAATTAAATTTATAATACGTATTAATTTTATTAATACTTTAATGGGTGGTGTTTCTATTAATTTGGCTGGTTAACCATTTATAAGGGTTATATTACAATTTCTATGTTCAGGTTATTATTTCTCAGTATAGGCTCCCAAACTTTTAGAAGTACTTCTTATTTCATTCATTCCTCATTGAAAAAAATTTTATTTTGTTCTCAAGGTGATTTTATGTGGTTTATACTATATGAAATAATTTTAAGAAGGTAATTTCCTTAGATAAAATCTCAGTTCATTACATTCTCTTTCCTTGTCAAATTGTTTTCTCAAAATTTTATTTTATATTCTAAGTTGAAAACATGTGAGGGTACTTTTGATCCATCACTTCCTCCGGTTACCATTTTTCTTCTTCATACATAGGGTTTCTCCATATTACTTTGAACGTGTGAGTAGTCTTATTGTCTAGAAATTTATGTCTATTGTCCAAGATATTCAGTAGTTGCTCATGATAAGAGAGATAATTTTCCAACTTTACCACCTCTAGATTCAGTGTAACGCCCCGACCAGTTACCCGGAGTCGGTGCATTATTGAGTAAAATTGGCATGATCACAAAGATCAAGTCTCGAAACACCGATTAGTTTAGTAGCCTTGAAACTCTAGATACATTCATAAGTTTTACATTACATCATAAAGTAATAAAAAACTACAACAACATATTGTCTTCATATCCCCTCATATTATCCATTCAGGTTATTCATAAAATACTTCTTCACATCCTGGAAAAATTAAAACATTGAAAGGGGTGAGCTCAGATGCTCAGTAAGGATAAAAATATTGCGAGAAGCTTTCATAAATAAACATAAACATTTAAGGCAATATATAACTAAAACAAAAGCCTTTTAAACATGAACTTCAACATAATATGGAAAAAGTAAAATGAGATAATGCCATTTACTTATTCTCATGGATATTCTACTGGTCGAATAATCAAATGCAATATAAATAACAACTTTCATAATGATGGAATTCATAATGTCATACTATCATAACCACATAGCCAAGGCCTCGTGCCAAGACTACAAATAAGATTTTATCAAGGCCTCGTGCCAAGACACTAGTTTGTCTCATGAGACCTTCCGATGCATCGAGGAGCTATAGCGGGCTCCACCTGTCACTTATTAAGTCCAATGCATTCCTCATATGAACAGGTTTAAACATATCATAAACCATAACATAACTGTATCACATAAAACATGCATAAAGGAAACATAACATTTCCACATTTCAATCACAAGATATCAATACAACACATTTATATAATAAAAAACACTTTCAAAACCATTTTCAATAACAAAATAAAAGAAAATTAAAAATTTTTATTTATTTTTTATTTTAAAAAAAAGTTATGGCTTATAGTGGAAGCCAAAACTCAAATAATGGTCACGGCGGTGGAGAAGTCGTTTTCGCCACAAGAAAAACATTCCTTTTTTTCGTTTAGTAAAATTATTCATATAAAAATATTCCTTTTGAATAAATGTAAAAGTCAAAGGGGTTTATACACCGTATAAAAGAAATTTGTGTATAAAACAAAATATGCCTCAATGAATGGAGATTGAGATGAAGTCCCTTACAAAGATAATTTTTTAAAATAAAATAAATCTATTATGTGTATTCAATATAAGTACATATAAATAAAGTACAAATACAATATAGTACATAACAATATATTTACATAATTTTAAATTAGGAGATTAACCCAAAGAATAGAAATTGGGTTATGAAGTTCCCTTACCTCGTGTCCGACTTGACTCGACCGTTCTTTAACCTCCGGAATAATAAACTAGAGTTAATTTATAATTTCTTTAGAACATTTTTAAAGTTTATTATTCCTTTTATATCACTTATTACCATGTTATGAACATTATGTAATTATTTAAGTTAATAACAGTCGTTTTGTCGATCTTTGGTACTTGAGTCAAAAATAAACTTCTTATAATTACAAGTTGTTCATGTGGTGAAATATCAATTATATACAAAATTATATTCATGATGTAGATGTCATATATATCATATATATCCAGTATATACATGCATTTATAAAATTACATAACATTTAGAGGTAAGAAATGAAATGCACTAGTCATGGAGACGGTAAGCCGTACGTACGCATGAACGCTACTTTCATTTCTATTTTGTATTTTAATTGAATGAAACATAATGATATAATGTTATCTTATAATTCTAGTATAATATCATATATTATATCACCTACTCCATCCTTTATATGTCCCACATATGGCATTAACAATTCAAATCACTTTGAGGGGGTGGTAGTCCGCACTTCCTCAAATGAAATTATCACGTTTACCCATAATGGAAATCATAAAGGTATGCCCTAAATGAAAAATAAATAATCATAAGGAAAAAAAAACATAATATATATATATCATATATAAAAATAGTGTCATCATAATTACCACCATGAGAGGTGTTAAATGAAGATTGAACAATCATCGTTTCGTGAGGCAGTAATTCGCCACCCACAGAAACAGTATGTTCTTTAACCATTAGAAGAAGGTGTGTGTAAGTGTAAATAAAATACTTCTCATAAAAACATCCAAGTATATTGAGGATACTGGTTTTTTTACAAAGGAAAAGAATAAAAATAGTTTAGGGGGTTGCAGAAGCAAAATAAAACAAAACAACGTAAGAGAAGACATTACCTTAAAATCGGGTAACTCTTTTTGATTTGAGCCAAAGGATTCCTTGGGAAGCATTCTGACCAAAGTGAGGCTTCTAGGAGTAAGAGAGGGATTTCTAGAGAGTATTTGGGTAGAGTTTGGCAGAGTCAAATGGATTGAAGGTGTGAATAAGGTGGTAGTGGTGGGGGCCTTTTATAAGAGGAGAGGATGGGCACTCTTGAAAACTCATGAAATGTTACATTATTATGAAATGATTTTCAGATTATAAAGGTCCCACAATGATATATTTAAAGGATAAGGTGAGAAGGGTTCTAATTATGCTAATCCAATAGGTTTTTGACAAGTTTAAGCCTTATATTTTATATTATCATTTCATTTTATTTAAATCGTTAATTAATGAGCTAATCGCTGCATCATCATGGTGTCATAAATAATTTAATTTATTTAATGCTTGAAAATTATAAAAAAACTATCATTATGTAGGAAATCTTTTTGAATTTCTAATTAATATTTATAGTAAAAAATATGTCTTTTATAACCCCATTTAAAATTTGTTTTAGTAAAACAACTCATGTTTGTGACATTTTTATTTTAACATTAAATAAAAAGTCTTTGTTGTCATTTTCCTACCAATATGGCTCCATGGGGTCCCCAAGTTGACCCATTGATTGTCTTGGTCGTCCATGACTCATCCAATAGGGGTAGGACAAGTGTAAAAGTATTTTCATATTTTTATAATATCATTTTACCTTAAATTTCACTAATTACCTTTAATCGCGATTAATTAAACATAAAAGTTACTATTCACCAAAAAATTATTTTAATCCCATTGAACCAAATTTTACTTCCTAATGACAACCATGTATGTCAGATTTTTTAAAATCAAATCACAGAAGTGGTAATGTTTCATTTAAACGAAAAATCAGTTTTTTAACTACCACTTAGTGGTTTCACTATTCATCAAAAATTGAAGTTTTTCGGAACAATGCAAAATTTCACCCTAAGTTATAATTGATATTACGAATTCAAAAATGATGACTATTTTACCAAATTCCATGCATATATCTTGCATTAATTAATTTTATAATTAATTCCCCATGTCACAACAAATAGCGTGTTTTTAAGAAACAATATATATCAAAAGATTGACAATTGTTTATGTCCAATATCAATGTGAAATTAATTCTAATGACCACCATTCGATAAAATTGTAAAAATAAATTTTAATTATACTCTAAAACCACTCTATAGTATAATTTATCACTATAAATTATTTTTATTAAAAATTTGTTTTTAAGTATTTTTCACTATTCATAAAAAATTGGAAGTTCTCAGAAAAATACCAAAATTTCAACATAGGCTAATTTTGATATTCTGAATCCAAAAATGAAGTCAATTTTGAAATATAAAATATATATAATTTCAAAAAGTGGGTATTACTATTCGTAATGGCTATTTTGATTGATCGTGGTGTGTTAGAATCTCGAACTTACGTACAATGCAAGCTATTTCATTATTGAAAGAGAAGCATATCGTGGAAGTCGGGGTGTTACATTATCCCCTCATTCAATAAATTGAATCCTCACAATTTGAAATTTTTCTTTGAAAATAAAAGGTTCAAAATAGAAAATGCCTTTGTGGAAAACCCACATCAGAAATAAGGTTAATAGAATTTAGCCTTCAAAAGAGGGAAAGGGAAATGGAAAAGTCACCACCAAATTATGATCTCGATAAGGAGAACATTTCTGGAAATTAGAGACATATAATTGGAGGAAAAACGTAAATATTTGTAGGGAGTGATTGAGGTCATCAATCACAAAAAAGTGTAAAATTGAGGGCCTCAAAGCCTTCAATCTATGTTGATTTAAAATATTATCAGTTCAACAAGACATAAGGTATTAGGATAACACATTTTCTTGTTTTAATATCCCTTTACTAATGTTTAAGAATTAATTTATTCATAGAATATGAGATAGGTATATATATATTTATGCTTGACAAGTAGAGTTTCAACCTTCAACTAATTTCTACCACAAACTCATCTTTCACTCAAAAAGATAATAGAACTCAAAAATATTATATTTATCCTAATCGTACAAGGTTCAAAATATTAACACATACAATTTAGAATTGGAAAACTATTTTGTAATAACCAGGGACTTCATGTAGGCTAGTGGTAGGTAATAAAGGCTTGTCGCACTATGGTTGGGGGTTTGATTCCTACATCTTTGTCCGACGCGACGGGGTATCCCCCGACCTACAGGTTGTTCGTTTTCCTAAAAATATAGTATTATAATATTCCAAAAATAATATTAAGAAATGTTTTAACCTTAAACAATGCTATACAAGGTTCAACATAATCCATTCCAACCTTTATATTTATCCAAAATACTTATGTCCAACTCACAGTCCAAATTTTATAAGGAATGTAAACATAATGAAGATCCTTTTTCCCGCGTAACAATATGTAAACACCTTCATCATGCATTCTTTTAAAACACTGCAACATCCTGAATTACTATAAACCCTTATTTATTACATTCAACATCCCTTATTCTTTATAGAATACTAGATATACTCCTTCTATCCAATAATGTATACAAATCATTAATCAGTTTCAAGGAAGTTAAGAATATCCAATATAAATTATCCAAATCAATCATGTATTATTCCAAAATCACTATCTCAGTATCAGAACCATATTATGGTTTATCTTTCTCTCAACTATATATTTTCCAAAACTTTTACCTGCTATGGAGTCACTTTTATTGGTTCCACACAATCTCAAGTCCTTGATGAAATAGTACTACAGTACAATCCTTATATACTCCATAATTATTATAACCAGTACATCATTGATACAACACTCAAATGAAAAAATTCTTTAATAACAACATAAGAACTCTAATCATTCCTCCTCATCTATGGTAGTATCATTACTTGATTGTTATCCAATAACATCATTTGGGGCATACTCTGATGACTTGGACATTGGTTTGCATAGTGTCCCCACTCCTTGAAGATGAAGCATTGTACATTTGAAACTTTTTTCTTACCCTTGCAGTCACGCACTTGGTGTCCTTTTTCTCCACACTTATAACAAACTCTCATTCCGTTCAGACAAGTTCCAAGGTGTTTCTTCCCACAGTTATCACATATTGGAAAATTCTTCTTTTCCCTCGTCCCTTTATCCATCATTCTCTCTTCCATCCTTTTCGTCTCTTTCTTCCCTTCAAAGACATGAGACTCAGAGAATTCTTTACTTATCTTATTAACACATGACACTTTTTCTTCATATGTTGAGAACACATGGGAGACTATTCCACTTCTAAATGTTGGCTTAATACCGTGAAAGATATAATCCTTCTTACTCTTTGGATCATATGTATTGATGGAGTCCACATTCCTTCTACCGGGCGCCATTTCTATACAATGGCAGAAACTAGGTTAGTTTATGAATTGCAATGAATAATTCCAAACTTGTAAAATACTTAATGTAAATTGAACGGTATATGGATATAATCCATAATAATAAAAAAATGTTTTCTTTGAGGAAGTATATACTCATAAACCCTTCATAACGGTTTGTAAAAAAAATGAGAATTATCCTAAGCATATCCCTCAGGAGTGTCGTAACCAAGAGTGCAGTAAGGCCCGTTGTCGTGCACAAGTTCCCATTCGAGTCTAGCTCAAAGTGGTGTTTTCTGGTTTTACCCCTAGGTACATCTGTGCCAGATCCGCCTCTACCTGCTCGTATCCAGACAGGGATGTATTTCTTGGAAAACTCACAAAATCTATATAATACCAAAATTCTAGGAAGTTCTTCTATACTAATCCTCAAAGTCTATCTTCGGGCTATGTGCTCTAATCAGATTTTATCTAAATCTAGATTCCAAGGTTAGTACTAAACTGCCTCTGATACCAACTGTAACGCCCTGACCCCAGTTACCCGGAGTCGGTGCATTATTGCATAACATTGGCATGATCACAAAGATCAAGTCTAGAAAGACCAATTAGTTTAGTAGCCTTGAAACACTAGATTCATTCATAAGTTTTACATTACATCATAAAGTATTACAAAACTACAACAACATATTGTGTTCATATCCCCTCATATTATCCCTTCAGGTCATTCATAAAATACTTCTTCACATCTTGGAAAAATCAAAACATTGAAAGGGGTGAGCTCAGATGCTTAGTAAGGAAAACAATATTGCGGAAGCATTCATAAATAAACATAAACATTTAAGGCAATGTATAACTAAAACAAAATCCTTTTAAACATGAACTTCAACATAATATGGAAAAAATAAAATGAGATAATTCCATTTACTTATTCACATTGATATTCTACTCGTCGAATAATCACATGAAATATCAATAACAGCTTTCATAATTGTGGAATTCATAATGTCATACTATCATAACCACATAGCCAAGGCCTCGTGCTAAGACTACAAATAAGATTTTATCAAGGCCTCATGCCAAGACAATAGTTTGTCTCATGAGACCTGCCGATGCATCGAGGAGCAATAGAGGGCTCCACCCGTCACTTATTAAGTCCAAATGCATTCCTCATAGGAACAGGTTTAAACATATCATATACCATAACATAGTTGTATCACATAAAACATGCATAAAGGAAACATAAAATTTCCACATTTCAATCACAATATATCAATACAACACATTTATATAATAAAAAACACTTTCAAACCCATTTTCAATACCAAAAAAAAAGAAAATTAAAACTTTTTATTTATTTTTCATTTAAAAAAAGTTATGGCTTGTAGAGGAAGCCAAAACACAAAATAATGGTCACGGCGGTGGAGAAGTCATTGTCGCCACAAGAAAAACATTCCTTTTTTTCATTTAGTAAAACGCTTCATATAAAAAGATTCCTTTTGAATAAATGTAAAATTCAAAGGGGTTTATACACCGTATAAAAGAAATTTGTGTATAAAACAAAATATGCCTCAATGAATGGAGATTGAGATGAAGTCCCTTACAAAGATCACTTTTTAAAATAAAATAAATATATTATGTGTATTTAATATAATTACACATAAAGAAAGTACAAATACAATATAGTACATAATAATATCATTACATAATTTGAATGTAGGAGATTAACCCAAAGAATAGAAATTGGGTTATGAAGTTCCCTTACCTCGTGTCCGACTTGACTCGACCGTTCTTTAACCTCCTCAACAATAAACTAGAGTTAATTTATAATTTTTATTAGAAAATTTTTCAAGTTTTTTATTCCTTTTATATCACTTATTACCATGTTATGAACATTATGTAATTATTTAAGTTACTAACGGTCATTTTGTCGATCTTTGGTACTTGAGTCAAAAATAAACTTCTTATAATTACAAGTTGTTTATGTGGTGAAATATACATTATATAAAAAATTATATTCATGATTTAGATATCATATATATCATATATATCCAGTATATACATGCATTTATAATATTACATAACATTTAGAGGTATGAAATGAAATGCACCGTTCATGGAGACGGTAAGCTATATGTACGCATGAACGCTACTTTCATTTCTATTTCATATTTTAATGGAATGAAAGAAAATGATATAAAGTTATCTTATAATTTCAGTATAATATCATATATAATATCACATACTCCATCGTTTATACGTCCCACATATGGCATTAACGATTCAAATCACTTTGAGGGGGCGGTAGTCCGCACTTCCTCAAATGAAATTATCACGTTTACCCATAATGGAAATCATAAAGGTATGAAATAAATAAAAAATACAGAATCATAATGAAAACAAAAACATAATATATATCTCATATATAAAAATAGTTTCATCATAATGGCCACCATGAGAGGTTTTAAAAGAAGATTGAACAATCATCGCTTCGTGAGGCAGTAATTCGCCACCCACAGAAACAGTATGTTCTTTAACCATTAGAAGAAGGTGTGTGTAAGTGTAAATAAAATACTTCTCATAAAAACATACAAGTATATTGATGATACTGATGTTGTTACAAAGGAAAATAATAAATATAGTTTATGGGGTTGGAGAAGCAAAATAAAACAAAACAACGTAAGAGTAGACATTACCTTAAAATCGGGTAACTCTTTTTGATTTGATCCAAAGGCTTCCTTGGGAAGAATTATGCCCAAAGTGAGGCTTCTAGGAGTAATAGAGGGAATTTTAGAGAGTATTTAGGCAGAGGTTGGCCAAGCCAAATGTCTTGATGGTGTGAATAAGGTGGTAGTGAAGGGGTCCTTTTATAAGAGGAGAGGAGGGGAACTCTTGGAAACTCATGAAATGTTACATTATTATGAAATGATTTTCGGATTCTAAAATTCCCCCAATGATATATTTCGAGGATAAGGTGATAAGGGTTCGAATTATTCTCATACAATAGGGTTTTGACAAGTGTAAGCCTTATATTTTATATTATCTTTTTATTTTATTTAAATCGTTAATTAATGATGTAATCGCTGCATCATCATGGTGTCACACATAATTTAATTTATTTAAAGTCTAAAAATTATAAAAAAACTATCACGATGTAGGAAATATTTTTGGATTTCTAATTAACATTTATAGTAAAAAATATGACTTTTATAACCCCATTTAAAAATTATTTTAGTAAAACAACTCATGTTTGTGACATTTTTATTTTAACATTAAATAAAAAGTTTTTAATGTCATTTTCCTACCAAAGTGGCTCCATGGGGTCCCCAAGTTGACCCATGGATCGTCTTGGTTGGCCATGACTCATCCAATAGGAGTAGGACTAGTGTAAAGGTATTATCATATTTTTATAATATCATTTTTACCTTAAATTTCACTAATTTCCTTTAATCGCGATTAATTAATCTTAAAAGTTACTATTCATCAAAAAATTATTTTAATCCCATTGAACTACATTTTACATCCTAATGGAAACCATGTATGTCGGATTTTTGAAAATAAAATCACAGAAGTGGTAATGTTTCATTTAAATTAAAAATCAGTTTTTTAACTACCACTTAGTGGTTTCACTATTCATCAAAAATTGAAGTTATTCAGAACAATGCCAAAATATCACCCTAAGTTATAATTGATATTACAAATTCAAAAATGATGTCTATTTTAAGAAATTCCAAGAATATATGTTGAATTAATTAATTTTATAATTAATTCCCGTTGTCACAACAAATAGCGTGTTTTTAAGAAACAATATATATCAAAAGATTGACAATTGTTTATGTCCAATTTCAATGTGAAATTAATTCTAATGACCAAAATTGGATAAAATGTTAAAAATATATTCTAATTATACTCTAAAACCACTCTATAGTATAATTTATCACTATAAATTATTTTTATTAAAAATTTGTTTTTAAGTATTTTTCACTATTCATAAAAAAATTGGAAGTTCTCAGACAAATACCAAAAATTCAACATAGGCTAATTTTGATATTCTGAATCCAAAAATGAAGTCCATTTTTAAATATAAAATATATATAATTTCAAAAATTGGGTATTACTATTCATAATGGCTATTTTGATTGGTCGCGGTGTGTTAGAATCTCGAACTTACGTACAATGCAGGCTGTTGCATTATTGAAAGTGAAGTGTACCACGGAAGCTCAGGGTGTTACATTCTCCCATCCTTCAATAAATTGAATCCTCGCAATTTGAAATTTTTCTTTGAAAATAAAAGGTTGAAAATATAAAATACCTTTGTGGAAAAACCACATCAAAAATAATGTTAATAGAATTTAGCCTTAATAAGAGGGAAAGGGAAATGAAAAAGTCACCACCAAATTATGATCTCGATAAGGAGAACATTGATGGAAATTAGAGACATATAATTAGAGGAAAAACGTAAATATTTATAGGGAGTGATTGAGGTCATCAATCACAAACAAGTGTAAAATTGAGGGCCTCAAAGCCTTCAATCTATGTTGATTTAAAATATTATCAGTTCAACAAGACATAAGGTATTAGGATAACACATTTTCTTGTTTTAATATCCCTTTACTAAAGTTTAAGAATAAATTTATTCATAGAATAAGAGATAGGTATTTATATATTTATTCTTGACAAGTAGATATTCAACCTTCAACTAATTTCTACCACAAACTCATCTTTCACTCAAAAAGATAATAGAACTCAAAAATATTATATTTATCCTAATCGTACAAGGTTCAAAATATTAACAAAACCATTTTGATTAGGAAAACTATTTTTTAATAACCATGGAATTCCTGTAGGCTAGTGGTAGGTAATAAAGGCATGTCGCACTATGGTTGTGGGTACGATTCCTACAGCTTTTTCCGATGCGACGGGGTATCCCCCGACCTACAGGTTGTCCTTTTTCCTAAAACTATAGTTTTATAATATTCCAAAAATAATATTCAGAAATGTTTTAACCTTAAAAATACTATCCAAGGTTCAACTTAATCCATTCCAACCTTTATATTTATCCAAAATACTTCTTTCCAACTCACAGTCCAATTTTTTTAAGGAAGGTAAACATAATGAAGATCCTTTTTTCCGCGTAACAATATGTGAACACCTTCATCATGTATCCTTTTAAAACACTACAACATCCTGAATTACCATTAATCTTTATTGATTACATTCATGATCCCTTATAACTTATAGAATACTAGATATACTACTTCTATCCAAAAAATATATACAAATCATTAATCAATTTCAAGGAAGTTAAGAATATCCAATATAAATTATCCAAATCAATCATGTATTATTCCAAAATCCCTATCTCGGTATCAGAACCATATTATGGTTTATCTTTCTCTCAACCATATATTTTTCCAAAATTTAACCTGCTGTGGAGTCACTTTTCTTGGTTCCACACAATCTCAGGTCCTTGATGAAATAGTACTACAGTAAAATCCTTATATACTCCAAAATTATTATAACCAGTACATCATTGATACAACACTCAAATGACAAAATTCATTAATAACAACATAAGAACTCTAATCATTCCTCCTCATCTGTGGTAGTATCATAACTTGATTATTATCCAATAACATCATTTGGGGCATACTCTGATGATTTGGACATTGGTTTGCATAGTGTCCCCACTCCTTGTAGATGAATCATTGTACATTTGAAAACTTTTTATTACCCTTGCAGTCACGCACTTGGTGTCCTTTTTCTCCGCACTTATAACAAACTCTCATTCCCTTCAGGAAATTTCCAAGGTGTTTCTTCCCACAGTTATCACATATTGGAAAATTATTCTTTTCCCTCGTCTCTTTATCCATCATTCTCTCTTCCTTCCTTTTCTTCTCTTTATTCCCTTTAAAACCATAAGACTCAGAGAATTATTTACTTATCTTATTAACACATGATACTATTTCTTCATATGTTGAGAACACATGGGAGACTATTTCACTTCTAAATGTTGGCTTAATACCATGAAAGATATGATCCTTCTTACTCATTGGATCATACTTATTGATGGATTCCACATTCCTTTTACTGGGCGCCATTTCTATACAATGGCATAAACTAGGTTAGTTTATGAATTGCAATGAATAATTCCAAACATGTAAAATACATAATGTAAATTGAACGGTTTATGGATATAATCCATAATAATAATAAAATGTTTTCTTTGAGGAAGTATATACTCATAAACCCTTCATAATGGTTTGTAAAAAATGAGAATTATCCTAAGCATATCCCCAGGAGTGTCGTAACCAAGAGTGCAACAAGGCCCGTTGTCGTGCACCAGTTCCCATTTGAGTCTAGCTCAAAGCGATGCTTTCGGGTTTTACCCCTAGGTATATCTGTGCCACAACCGCCTCTACCTGTTCGTATCCAAACAGGGATGTATTGCTCGGAAAACTCACAAAATCTCTATAATACCAAAATTATAGGAAGTTCTTCTATACTAATCCTCAAAGTCTATCTTCGGGCTATGTGCTCTAATCAGAGTTTATCTAAATCTAAATTTCAAGGTTAGTACTAAACTTTCTCTAATAGCAACTATAATGCTCCGACCCCAGTTACCCGGAGTCGGTGCATTATTGTGTAACATTAGCATGATCACAATGATTAAGTCTCGAAAGACCGATTAGTTTAGTATCCTTAAAACACTAGATACATAAATAATTTTTACATTACATCATAAAGTAATAAAAAACTACAACAACATATTGTCTTCATATCCCCTCATATTATCACTTCAGGTCATTCATAAAATACTTCTTCACATCCTGGAAAAATTAAAACATTGAAAGGGGTGAGCTCAGATGCTCAGTAAGGATAACAATATTGCAGAAGCTTTCATAAATAAACATATTCATTTAAGGAAATTTATAACTAAAACAAAAGCCTTTTAAACTTGAACGTCAACATAATATGGAAAAAGTAAAACGAGATAATTCCATTTACTTATTCACATGGATATTCTACTGGTTGAATAATCACATGCAATATTAAAAACCACTTTAAAAATGATGGAATCCATAATTCCAGACTATCATAACCCCATAGACAAGGCCTCATTCCAAGACTACAAATAAGATTTTGTCAATACCTCATGCCAAGACCCTAGTTTGTCTCATGAGACCTACCGATTCATCGAGGAGCTATAGCGGTCTCCACCCGTCACTTATTAAGTCCAATGCATTCCTCATATGAATTGGTTTAAACTTATCATAAACCATAAAATAATTGTATCAGATAAAACATGCATAAAGGAAACATAACATTTCCACATTTCAATCACAAGATATCAATACAAAACATGGATATAATAAAAAACACTTTTAAAACCATTTTCAATACCAAAATAAAAGAAAATTAAAACTTTTTATTAATTTTTTATTTTAAAAAAATTTATGGCTTGTAGAGGAAGCCAAAACTCAAATAATGGTCACAGCGGTGGAGAAGTCTTTGTCACCGCAAGAAAAACATTCCTTCTTTTAGTTTAGTAAAACACTTCGTATAAAAAGATTACTTTTGAATAAATTTAAAATTCAAAGGGTTTTATATGCCGTATAAAAGATTTTTGTATAAAACAAAATATGCCTCAATGAATGGAGATTGAGACGAAGTCCCTTACAAAGATCATTTTTTAAAATAAAATAAATCTATTATGTGTATTCAATATAAGTACACCTAAATAAAGTAAAAATACAATATATTACAAAATAATATTATGACATAATTTGAAAGTAAGAGATTAACCCAAAGAATAGAAATTGGGTTATGAAGTTCCCTTAACTCGTGTCCGACTTGACTCGACCGTTCTTTAACCTCCTGAATAATAAACTAGAGTTAATTTATAATTTCATTAGAACATTTTTCAAGTTTATTATTCCATTTATATCACTTTTTACCACGTTATGAACATTATATAATTATTTAAGTTAATAACGGTCGTTTTTTCGATCTTTGGTACTTGAGTCAAAAATAAACATCTTATAATTACAAGTTGTTCATGTGGTGAAATATCCATTATATCCAAAATTATATTAATGATGTAGATATCATATATATCATATATATCCTGTATATACATGCATTTATAATTTTACATAACATTTAGAGGTAAGAAATGAAATGCACTGTTCATGGAGACGGTAAGCCGTACGTACGCATGAACGCTACTTTCATTTCTATTTCTAATTTTAATGGAATGAAACATAATGATATAAATTTATCTTATAATTCCAGTATAATATAATATATTATATCACCTACTCCATCCTTTATACGTACCACATATGGCATTAACAATTCAAATCAATTTGAGGGGGCGGTAGTCCGCATTTCCTCAAATAAAATTATCGCGTTTACCCATAATGGGAATCATAAAGGTATTCCATAAATGAAAAATATAGAATCATAAGGAAAAAAACCTAATATATATATATCATATATAAGAATAGTGTCATCATAATGGCCACAATGAGAGGTGTTAAAAGAAGATTGAACAATCATCATTTCGTGAGGCAGTAATTCGCCACCCACAGAAACAGTATGTTCTTTAACCATTAGAATAAGGTGTGTGTAAGTCTAAATAAAATACTTCTCATAAAAAAATCCAAGAATATTGAGGATAATGTTTTTGTTACAGAGGAAAATAATAAAAAGAGTTTTGGGGGTTGGAGAAGCAAAATAAAACAAAACAACGTAAGAGAAGAGATTACCTTAAAATCGGGTTACTCTTTTTGATTTGAGCCAAAGGCTTCCTTGGGACGAATTCTGCCCAAAGTGATGCTTATAAGATTAAGAGAGGGATGTTTAGAGAGTATTTGGGTAGAGGTTGGCAATGCCAAATGGCTTTATGGTTTGAATAAGGTGGTAGTGTTGGGGGCCATTTATAAAAGTAGAGGAGGGGCACTCTTGGAAACTCATGAAATGTTACATTATTATGAAATGATTTTCGGATTCTAAAGGTCCCACAATGATATATTTCGAGGATAAGGTGATAAGGGTTCGAATTATTCTCATCCAGTAGGTTTTTTACAAGTGTAAGCCTTAGATTTTACATTATCATTTCATTTTATTTAAATCGTTAATTACTGATGTAATTGCTGCATCATCATGGTGTCATAAATAATTTAATTTATTTAATGTCTAAAAATTATAAAAAACTATCATGATGTAGGAAATATTTTTGGATTTATAAGTAATATTTATAGTAAAAAATATGACTTTTATGACCCCATTTAAATTTTTTTTAGTAAAACAACTCATGTTTGTGACATTTTTATTTTAACATTAAATAAAAAGTTTTTAATGTCATTTTCCTACCAAAGTGGCTCAATGGGGTCCCCAAGTTGACCCATTGATTTTATTGGTCTGCCATGACTCATCAAATAGGGTTAAGACAAGTGTAAAGGTATTTTCATATTTTTATAATATCATTTTTACCTAAAATTTCACTAATTACCTTTAATCGCGATTAATTAAACATAAAAGTTACTATTCACCAAAAAAATTATTTTAATCCCATTGAACCAAATTTTACTTCTTAATGACAACCATGTATGTCGGATTTTTGAAAATCAAATCACAGAAGTGGTAATGTTTCATTTAAACGAAAAATCAATTTTTTAACTACCACTTAGTGGCTTCACTATTCATCAATAATTGAAGTTTTTCAGAACAATGCCAAAATTTCACCCTAAGTTATAATTGATATTAAAAATTCAAAAATGTTGTCTATTTTAAAAATTCCAAGCATATATGTTTCATTAATTAATTTTATAATTAATTCCTGTTGTCACAACAAATAGCGTGTTTTTAAGAGACAATATATATCAAAAGATTGACAATTGTTTATGTCCAATTTAAATGTGAAATTAATTCTAATGACCACCAATGGATAAAATGGTAAAAATATATTTTAATTATACTCTAAAACCACTATATAGTATAATTTATCAATATAAATTATTTTTATTAAAAAGTTGTTTTTAAGTATTTTTCACTATTCATAAAAAATTGGATGTTCTCAGAAAAATACCAAAAATTCAACATAGGATAATTTCGATATTCTGAATCCAAAAATGAAGTCCATTTTGAAATATAAAATATATATAATTTCAATAAGTGGGTATTACTATTCATAATGGCTATTTTTATTGGTCGCGGTGTGTTAGAATCTCGAACTTATGTACAATGCAAGCTATTGCATTATTGAAAGAGAAGTGTATCGTGGAAGCTCGAGGTGTTACATTAAGTACATGTGAGGGATCCAATAATTACTTCCTTAAGAGGGATAAATGAAATACATCATGTACTTAAGACATGGTATGTGGAAGTTCCAGTCGATAGTCAAAAACTCCAACACGATCAAGGATATCGAATGGGCCAATGTACCTGGGAATTATCTTTCATTTCTTCCCAAATATAATGATCCAATATCATGGAGACATGTAAAGGAACACCATGTATCCAGCCATAAACAAAAGGTTTCATCTAATATTGTCTATATGGTTATTTTGTAAACTTTCAGATGCCATGATGTGCTACTGAATGATTTTCACATTTTCAACCATTTCATATAATATTTTTAATCCTAGCATCTTATGTTCATAAAATTCATCCCAACACACTGTTGATATAGATATTTTCCCATAGAGGGCTTCATATGGAGACATTTGGATACTCAAGTGGAAACTATTGTTGTAAGAGAACTCATGCAATGGAAGATATTTGTACCATCCTCCTTTGAAGTCCATAAAAAAATCTCTAAACATGTATTATATTGTGTGAATAGATCGATCATATTGTCCATGAGTTTGAGGATGATGGACCATTCTAAAGTTGAACATAGAGTTCAGATAATGTTGGAGACTTTTACAGAACTTGGAGGTGAATCTCAGTTTTGGATCAGATTCAATTGATAGTGGTACTCCATTTAGAATTTACACTTCTATGGTATATATCCATGACTGTTTATCTAGTGATTAATCCTCTATAATTATGATAATGTGAGCTGTCTTTGTGAGATGATCCACAACAACACATATAATAATGTTTCCTCTTTACTTCTTTAGAAGTCTTGTGATAAAGTCTATTTCAATGTTTTCACATTTCCATGTTTGTATGGGTCATGGTTACATAAACCCCATAGAATTATTTCTTTTAGACATCACTTTCTGGCATACCAGTCACTTTTATGTATAATCACTGATATTGACTTTCATATTGTCCCACCAATAGTTCTCCTAGAGATCTTGATACATCATTGTGCTTTATAGGTGAATATAGAAGTTTAATCTATGTGTGTCATTCATAATCTCCATATTTATCCCTAGAATGGATTGTACACATAGTCATGAACGAAATCTAACAAATCATTTCTCATCAATTTTAATCACTGAGGATTTCCCCTTTCTCATAGCTTCCACCTTCTTCTGAATTTCCACATCATTTCTTTGAGAATCCTTTGTTTTCTCTATGAGTGATGGTTTTGAAATAATTTGAGAAAATATTGATGATGTTCCTTCCTCAATGATTCGCATATCCATCCATTTCAATTCTAAGAAGATTGGATCCTTATCCATTCTCTTCATTAATAATGTTACAAGATCCTTTCTACTCAGAACATTCATCACTTTATTTGCCTCACTAGGATGATAGTGGATCAAGTATTCATAATCCATGATGAGAACTAAACATATTTTCTAGTGAATATTAATCTCCTTCTATATGAATATATATTTAAGACTCTTGTGATCAATATATATCACACACTTCTCCCCATAGAGATAATTCTGCCATATTTTCAACGAAAAGATCATACCTCCAAACTCCAGATCATGCATAGGATAGTTTTTCTCATTAATTTTCAACTGCCTTGATGCATAGGCTATAAATTTATAATTTTTCATTATTACATAGCCTAATCCCTTTTTGAAGCACCAATATATACCATAAAGAGTTCCCCACTTGTAAGATGTGTGAGTACTGGTGTGGTTATAATCCTCTTTTTTAACTCTTTGAAGAAGTCCTCAAATTCATTGGTTCGGAAAACATTTTCTCCATTTTGAGTCTACTAGGATAGTGTGATTGAAAATTATAAAATTATTTTCACAAATCATAGATAATACCTAGTTAGAAAAAGGAAACTACAGATCTCTACCATAGAAGTTGTCTTAGACTACTCTTCAATTTCCTTTGTCTTGGAAGGGTCCACAAATATCCCATTAATGGAGATAACATCTACCAAGAATGATATGTCCAATATCTAGAACACACATTTATTATAATTTTCATAAAATTTATCCCTCAGAAAAGTCTTTGAACAATATTTCAATGATCCTCATGTTCCCCCTATCACTTGGAGTATATTAGAAAATCATCAATAAAGACTACCAAAATTTTGTCAAGGTAATCTATAAAGAATATATTCATTAAGTACATGAATATTTACAGAGAATTAGTGAGTCCATATAAAATAAATATGAACTCATAGTGTCCATACCTCATTCTAATTGAATTCTTGGGAATATCTTCCTTCCTCACATTTAGTTTGTGATATCTCGATTGAAGGTCCACATTCCAGAAATACATGGACCCATGAAATTGATCAAACAAGGCATCTATCCAAGAAAGGGGATTATTTTTTTTATCATGAATTTTTGGTCTCACAATAATCTATATAGAGGTTCATTGATACATCCTTATTCTAGACAAAGAGGACTAGTGCACCCCATGGAGAGGCACTTTGGTGTATTAAACCCTTGTCTCGATTATCTTGTAACTACTTCTTAAATTCCTCAAACTCAATGGTGACCATTATATAAGGTGTTTTTGATATAGTTAAAGATCCAGAAATAAGTTTAATTGAGAATTCTAACTATCAATCAGTAGGAATACTAAGAAACTCTTTAGGAAACACATCTGTGTAGTCCCTTATAATGGGAATGTCTTTGATCATAATTCTCCCCATTGTCTCAATAATTGGAGATAGAAATTATTGACCATAAGACAAAAATATCCACAATTGAGATAATGATTAAGGAGGAAATTCACCCTCATCTTCACACTTTTATATAATTACAGAGTGGTTTAGGATGTGATGAGTGATATCCCTTTCTTGATATTTGATTTTGGAATTATATAAAGGTATACAATCCATGACCAAGAAAGCATCAAACTCCATGAAAGGAAGTATGGCCAAATTTGCTGGGAGGTTCAATCCACAAACATTAATCTTGGAAGAGTAATATTTTTTGGATGAAATAATTTCCCCATTTCCAATTCTCACAAATAACTCAACCTCTATATTTCAAGGGGGTGTTTGAACAGTTATACTAAACTTGAAAGATATGAAATAATTCATAGAACGAGAATCAAATAGTACATTTTCTATTCTTGATTGAATAACTAGAATACCTGTCACCACATAATTTTCAAGCTCTACATTAGTAGTAGTGATTTAATAATCCTTCCTTTGATCTTTTGGATTTGGTGGATACTGGAACTAATTACCCCCGAAGGCTTGAGGTTTAGTGCACTATCATGCATAGTCACCTTGCTCCCAACAGTTAAAGCATTGAACTATAGGTGGTGATCTACTTTCTTCCACCAAATTTTTTAGCTTCCTCATGTATTATTAAAATTAATGATCATAGTGTAATTCTATCCCAAACTTATATAATTTCCTAATCCATTTAGGGTATTTCCCATGATTACTCTTCCCACAATTTTGACATCTGGGTGGTTGAGATTTCTTTCCATCTTTCTCATTAGATCCCCCAACTCGAAGCTCCATATTTTGTTTCATGTCAAAATAACCATGGGACCATTATCCAACCATTATCACCTCTTTTAGACCACGTTAAACAACTTATTAATTGTTCCCAATGTCTTTGATTTATAGAGCCTTTTGATGGTGTGGTTTTAAAACACTAAAGAATCTATCAATTTTCTATCAATGTTGACAAAAAAACTAAAATCGTACCTTGATTTTTTTTTAAATTTTCTTCATAGGGAATGACTGATATAACTTCCATTTTTAGCTTTATAAATTATCAATCCATTTTAATGAAGATTTTGAGGTAAATAATTTTTAAGAAAAAATATGTGAAAGTCTTCCCACTCCATCTCTTTAGTTTATTCCTTCATCTTGGTGTTATTAATCAAATCCCACCATTGGTCGGCCTCTCTATCTAGATGAAAAAGAACCGGAGTCACCTTCTCCATCTGAGAACAATGAAGTGTAGAAAATAGATTCTCAATTTATTTGAATAACTATTTCACAAACTGTGGATAGAAAGATCCAATAAATGTAGATGGTCGCTGCTACATAAAAGGATCAATAACTATATACTCCCTCTTAGTTGAAGGATGAAGTTCCACATCATTCATGTTAATTTTTATAGCCTAAGATAACTGGTTAAGAATAAATATGATAATTATAATTCCACCTCCCAAGCCATTGGGGATTTCATGTGAGAAATAGTTGTATTGTACCTCACATAGTTGCTTGACTTGGTTTCTGCTAGATCCCACCATTTTATAAAATAGAAAAGGTAAGAACAAAACATAATTCAAAATGCCATGAATATTTATTCCTTTGTGTAAATAAATATAAAGGCATATCTTTTGAGATACCAATGTTTAATTTTTTTCTAAAATAACGATTATTTTGTGATTACATATACTTAGCCTCATACTAAGGGTTGTCACTATGATTCACTAATCCTTACTCCAGAATTAAATAAATAGTGCTCTGATACCAACTAAATCATACCTGATTTTTTCTTACATTAATATTATATCATTTAAATGATAAAAAATAGTGACACTAAACTAGGATCTAATTGCTTATTGTATTGGGGAAATTAAGACCATACAAAAAATTTACATATTAAAACATAAGCATTCAATTAATTCCTTCTTCTCTAGATTCATATTTGTCCTTTGGTTATCCTTAGTACAAGTATTCACTAGAGGATATACATCCAAAAGGGAAGAGATAAAATTATAGTAAGAGGATGAATAAGAGACATGAAACTTGGGTGAATATAATAATCATAATTACATAGGAAAAGGATCGTTATCATAACAATGAAAGGAATCATTAAATAATGGTATGGAATATGGAAATGCCTAAAAATGAAATATCATGTCTTATTATTCAAATACCACACATAGTTGTGAAAATATATAGCATCATGATCACAAATATTTCACATTTTCTCATGATATTCATCACATTACCCAATGTATTGGAGTGCTATATAATTTTGGGTGCACCTGTCACATCATTACATTTACATTATCATACATGAAACATATAATGTATTTAAATAAAATAACACATTTCAAGGAATGGGTTTCATTTTATAATTAAAACATTCATTAATAAAATTTGTGGTTACAAATAGAAAATGTTAATACCATACCTGGCATGATAATCATCTATCTTGATTGAAGAGGAAAAAATATCACGAGAAGAAAAAGGTGTATTTTTTGAAAGAAGAGTTGTTTTGGGAAAATATTTTCATTTATTATAAACAAATACTAGAAAAATGTATATACTAGAAATAAAATTTAGATAAAAATAAATGGTATTTAAGAAAAATTAGAGGAACATCTGTTATTGAAATGGGGTGAAAGAGGGAAAACCCAAAAGAATAGAATTGGGTTTGAGAATCCCCCTATATTATGTCTGAACACCTTCTTCTCTTTAATTTCGTGGATAATAAAAATAAATTAATTAATTAAAAAATATAGAGCCTTTTATAAATTAATTTGAATCATTATATTTTTATTAAGTTAATTTATGGTATTTTTTTATTGGTTATAGAGTTTAATTTAATCGTTCGAGAGCGTTCATTTTCTTGGTTTTCATGACCGGTTTGCTTGTTTATAAGTGATGATGTTTATGTGAAATGGGAATAATTATACAAAAATGAACTTATAGGTTATTAATGATAATAAATAAGTTAAAATGGTAATATAAATCATTTTATTATATGTTATTAGGATGTATCATTAAATATGATATTAATGATAATCGTTTAGATTATTATTGCAATTTTTCAGTCATCACAAAGTAGTTTTATTTCATTATTTATTATTTCTAATATATGTTAGTGACATAACCCAAAAAAGGGTTATAATATACACTTTAAAATATTTTTTCAATCATTCAATGGTTTTATGTCCATCCTTGAAAGAGTTAAGGGAAAATGAAAATTCATCATCCATGATGTCGGTAAATTGACACATCACAAGCGATGATTTTATTTTTTGAATAAAAGAGAGGGGGAAAAAGTTAAATTATGGACCCTAAATTAAAATGATTTAATTATAGTATTCAAAATATATAAGAGTTATCATGCATATTTGGATAGAGGAGGTGAGTAGAGAATAAGAAAAGAAGATAACTTGAAAAGATATTAAAAGAAAAGAAGGATGAATTCACCTTCTGAATCCTTTTCCTTGAGAACATCCTTAAGGAACATAGGCATAGACTTCTATTGAGACAAAAAATTCCTATAAATTATGAAGGAGCTTGGGAATATTTTTGAGTAGAATTTGGTCAAGGCTCGAATCTTGGAAGGTGTCAGGGGTGGTATGTATAGTGGAGGAGAGGCCGTTTTCTCATTACTTTATTAATTAGTTTATTATTTTTAGCTCAGGACTATTAATAGTTTTAGAAATATCACTAAATATATTAAATTAATGAAGTATGTTTCGATATTACAAGCTTAAATCATCTATACATGATCTATGACTCATTCAAGTATTTATCTTTTATCATAAATTATCATATTTTTCTATTCATTAAAAATTTACGTAGTTTTTGAATAATCCAAACAATTCACTCTAACAATTTTTTTATACAACTGAAAAATGAACTCGATTTTATGAAAATAATTTTCTAAATATGGGAAATTTAATATTTAGTTAAAATAATATTGTACTAAAAAAACCTAGATTTCAAAATTATAACTGATTTTATAACACATTGAAACATTAATTAAGGTATCATAAAATTATGTTAAAATCAAAAAAAAAATATTAATTTATGAAATTTTTTTATGAAAATAAATTTTCATTTAAATTATTCAATTAATTATCAAATTTTAATTAAATATTTATGACTTACTAAAATAAAAACACTTAATTAATAATTTAGAAACACTTATTTACTTATTCTATGATATAATTATATCATATTTTATTTATAATATTCCTTAATTTTATTTACAATTTAATGGGTGATGTTACCATTAATTTGTGTGGTTTTTTATTCATAAGGATCATTTTAATATTCCTAATGTTATGTTACTATTTTATTAGTATAGGTTCCTTAACTTCTATAAATACACCTTATTTCATTCATTAATCATTTATATTGTTTTTATGTTGTTCTCAAAGTGATTTTATGTGGTTTATACTATATGAAATAATTATAAGAAGAAAATTACATTGATAATTTTTTTTGTTATAAGTATTACTTTGGAGGATTAAATATTAATATATTTACTATATTAATTTTGAAAAATATATTGATATATATATATAAATACTTTTCACTCTTTTATGGATCCTAATATTTGTTAAAAGTGAATTTTAGTGCTTCATGAATAAAAATATTCATTTTTTGATATTTATTTCATGGAATATGAAATGAATTTGAAATTGATAATATCAAACCGAAATAATGAATTTTTTATTATGAAATAGAAATGTATCAAGATAGGAAAATAATTCCTCCACTTTAAAAAAAGGATGGAAAAATAAAATTCTATCATATTCCAATCATTTTTTATGATGTAAATGACTTTTTCACACTTGTTATATTTAATTTTTTTAGTCCCTAAAATATCCATGGAACATTAAATTTTTTATGATAAATGACCTAAATCAATCTCTATTGATATTTATGCTTTTCTTATGTGTCCATATTTTTACTTTCCACTGATGTTCTCCTACTTGGAAACCCAGTTATGTGTTTTTCCATATGACCTTGGTACTTCCAATTCTCTCTTTTTGAAAGGTTGTTTTACTAAATCTACTAACAATATGGTATTTCAATGATGTAATTTTTAATTATTAACTTTTCAATAGAAATATCAAGTTTAAAATGTGAGGATAAAATTTATTTAAGGTGGGGAGAGTGTGATACTGTAGAAGTATAAATTATGAACGTCATATTCACTAGGGTGTATATCAAGAAACACAAAATGAAAAAAGGAATTTAATATACCAAGAATTTACAATATAATTACTATTTTACAAAAATTAAATATATTATATAGTTTCTAATTCATACAAAACTGATTTAGCTTTCATTACACACAACAATGACATTTGTTCGATGTCTTGCATTAAACACAAGATTGAGTTTTACCGAATACTGTTAATATTATTATTTAAAATAAAAATTAAATCCTAGAAATTAAATTAGATGTTATGAATATTATTAAATTACTTATTAAATATAAAATTTAATTCATTAGTTTCAAATTCATTAGAAATGAATATAAAAACAAATTTAATATATAGGAAATATTTTTGTAAAAATAAATTTTATGCACCAATGGAATTTTATAATAATAAATTAAATTAAATAGTATTATTGAATGATATTAATAATATATATTTATTATATATTAAATAATTTTTTACATTTATCAAATATATTTGATAGGCAAAAAAAAGAACAAACACAATTTCAGGCTTAAAAATTTGTATTTTTCTAAAAATTGTTCTGTCACCTTTTGATGACACAATTGTTTTAAAACTAAATTTAAAAAATTTTAGAAATATTATTTGAAAAATAAAATTATTTTTTAATTAATAATGTAAAAATTATTTTAGGGTTGTTTTTTGGTATTTTTCTAACGATGTTTTATTTTTTTGATGAATGTTGAAAAAAACTAGATTTAAATCTAAAAATAACTTTTCATTTAAATATTTTATAATGTTAAAATTTATTTCTAACTGGTTTTAAAGTCAAATTAGTAAAATTATAAATCTATTAATACAATTTAAGTCATTTTAATCTATTTTATAAAAGAATTGAATATATAAACTTTGTAAATAATTTATATTTCTTACTTTTAATACCCATTTTCTCGACATGTATTTGGGATTAAGTATAAATTAATTTCAACCAATTCTATGATTTGAATTTGGAAAAATTTATTACATATATTTAGAAATCAAAATTTATAATTTATTATATGTTCAAATTAGTTTTTGACCCAAATTATTAGTGAAAGCAGTTAAAATTAAAAATTGTGATTTAGAGAAAAATGAGTTTACCAAGGGACTAAAATGTAATCTTAGGGGGCCAAATAACATACAGACACTACAGAAAATAATTTTATGACCATATTTAGACCTTATAACATATTTGATTTATATGGGTGAATTATTTTATCCACATGACCTGGGAAAAATATGTTTGTAATTCCCTCATTCCAAAATTTAAAAGCTTGCCACTAACCCCACTTATGAATAGCCTCCCCCTCTCCTCATTCTTGAAACCTCTAAAAAACCCTTGGGTCAGCATATAAATACCCAAAACAGTCCCAAAATTACTTCTAATATTCAATATGTATTTTGTAGATAAAAAATGTAATTTATAAATGCATTTGTGAAAACCTAAAGAGGATACCCAATGAAGAGGTAATGTTTTTCAAAAGGTGTTTTTATTTTTTTCTTCTACTCCTCATTTAATTATTTTTATATAATGATTATATAATAGAGTCATTATATTAAATATGATGAGATATTTTTATTTTAACATTATTTCCTATTAGATTATACACATCCATCTAATAGGTTATGAATACATTGTTTGTGTGTAATGCGGGCTACCGCCTCATGAGCGGATGTTGTTAATTTTTCCCTTACCACCTTTTAAGGTTGGTAATAATGATGAAAATACTGTTTATATATGATATATATGATATTTATTATGTATTTATTGTTCATTAATAATTATAGAACACATACATTCTTGATTTTTATTTTGCGAGAATACGATAACATTGTTCGTGTGTACGACGGACTACCGCCTCTCGAAGCGACGTGATTCTTTCAAAAATTACATTGAATGTATTAAGTATGGTTTTAATAAACATATGAGATTTACATGACATAAAAATTATACTTAAATGATAATATATAAATATATAATTTATTTTTCTTTATTTCAATATGATAATAAAATGGAAATAATGTCTATGTATATGTACGACCTACCACCTCCATGAACAGTGTATTTCATGTCCTATAACAAAATGATATGGATTACTCTAAATAAATATATAATAAATTTACATGATTTCAAAATAATGATATAAATTCTATATATGATGAAATTATGATCTATGTTTGCGGAATAGAAAAATAAAAAGTCAAAACATACTCGAAAAACAATGTAATTAATACCTGAAACACTGAAAAAATGAAAGATTATTAAAAAATGGGTGATATTATGTTATAAATGGATAATAAATATAAGTAAAAATATTAATATGGTTATGGTATAAGTTAATAACATTCTTAAAACTGTTATAAATGAGGTTAAAGTGCGTTCAACCAAAAGGGAACACAATGTAAGGGATTTCGTTTCTATTTCATGAGGCATCTTGTAATGTTATGCAACCAATTGATTTTATATGGTGTATACACAGCACATTATATCTAATGTCATAAATAATTAATTATTCCTGGTATTTTAAGTTTTAATTCAAATTATTTCATTTATTGGGATTTTAATTAAAATTTTCCAAGTGGTAATGATTTTCATAACTAATTTTCTTTTCATTTGGTTATATTAATTCCCCATTATTATTAATATTCTAAGATTAAGTGCATAATGTATTTTTATTATGTTATGTTTTATTTAAACTTATTTTATGTTTATTTATAGCTGATACGCATAGTCAGTTCTTTTGTTGATTCTCACTTCAACGTTATGATCTTTTAAGGGTTTATTTCACAATCTCATTATAATTGAGATTATTTATTCTTGAATTTCCATTAATGGGAATTATATGATAATTGCTTAAAAATACCATTTCATTTTCTTCTCCTCTTTTTATTCAGGATCTTTCAACTGATAGTATAATATTTTCCCACATTGGTAATTAAAATCACTGAGAAAACATTTTAATAAAATTTGACCTCATTTCTCTCTGCAGTCAAAAATATGTTTTCATACAAAACTATGTTTTTTAATTTTTTAGATTTTTTCATTATAATTTAAAAATTGATTTATTAAAATAATTTTTTTATAATTTTTTCTTCTTTAAAATATGTGTTCAAATGAATTTTCTTATCTCTTTCCAAACAAGTCACTTTTTTAACTTTTTATAATGCAAAAGGAATGTTCTTTTTTACCTTGTATGGAATTACCTGAAGTTATTTATTTGAAGATTCTTTTGAAATTTTAAGAAGTTACTTTTAAATAAATTTTATTTAATAGTGATTTTAATAGAAAATTATTCTCAAAATATTTTTGAAAATTAGAAGCATGTTTTCCTCAAGAATGTTTTTAGAGGTATTTATATGAGAATTCTATTCATCAACGACAACAACCCTTTACTCTAAATCCAATGAGTATATATTTATACTATAATTATTCATTCTATCGATGATTTATGATCATTTTAATGGATTATTGTACTTAAATTCACTTCCTTGTTTCATTTTTTAGTCATTAACTTCCCCTTGAAATATTTAATTTGTTATGTTCATTAATCATTTAATTTCCCCTAAATATCCAAAATACTTATCATGGATATGATATTTTTTAAATTTATCTCATTTCTGCATACAATTTTTTTACTCTGAAAGTTATTTTATTTACTATGGAAATATTTATAATTCCATATTCTTTATTCAATATGGATATTTGATGATAAGGAACATTGTTTATAAATTAAATTTATTATTCAACATATGAGGAATGCTTTAGACTATTAGTGATGGGTGGGACCCGAAATTTATATAACCCATGTATTCATCCAGGAATCTCGTGAGAAAAATTATGTGCGAAAGTTAAATGGGTTTTAACATATAGTTTTAAGACTTCTTGTAAAAGGCCTTTATGGTTTAAGTTTTCATGTGCCTCAGATATGACGTCCAATATTTAAACATTTCATGTTTTTAGAAATAAATTATTAATATTATCCATGAGAAATTCCCTATGAAAAAAAATTCATGAATTAATTTCATTATAATATTATTAATTTAATGGAATGTGTTTATAGTTATTTACCTTTCCATATTATTTATGTACTTCCTTCTCAGTAATAGATTATGTGGTATATGTTCTTGGGTATTTACCTTGCCAAATTCATTATGCTTAATGATTCAATATTACTTATATTGTACTTAACCCTTATAGAGAACCTGATATCACCCTTAATTTGTTTCATTTTCCTAGGATTCCAAGAAGTTTACAATAACTGATATGCAGTTTTTTGATAAATGGAATAAAGTTATTATTGAAAAAAAATATGTTGTAATTTTTGTATTTATATGTGTTGTAAAACTCATGTAAGTATCTAGTTTACCAAGAATAATAAACTATTCAATCATTTGAAATGTGATTACTTATATATTATGATAACTTATTATAGTAAGGTACTGAATCCGAGCTACTCGAGTCAAGGGTGCTACACTAAAGCACTAACTCAGTAGAAACATTATTATCATGCGAGGTCTAGTAGACTAAAAGTCGTAGGAAGTTGGATCTAGTTTAAGTATGAGTTTTTTGGACTTGGTATCCTAAGAACAACTATTTTTAATTCTATTACATGTATATTTGGTTTATTGAATATTAATAAAATTTATTATTACATATTGCTCATTATTTAGTATGAACCTAATGCAATAATGCCCTAGAGTATACATTGTATTAATAAGGTCTTAACAATTCACCACTATGATACAAACCATGAAGTTATATGATGATATTCTGAAATATATTTCTATGCTTGGACACTATACTATTATTTAACACTTAGTATATATGCATTCATGCATGAGAAATCATAATGGATGGCGATTCTTCTCATGAAAATCACTCTTTATAATCTATAATATTGGAGAATATGAGAGAAGATCCACTTGTAGAAATTCCTCATATTCTAGTGTCATCAAGTATTTTTATCTATGAGCTTTTGTAATGGTCCTGAAACTTTATGATTATCCTTAATGCATTTCATGACCCATGAAATTATATATTCTCACAAAAACTATGATTCCATTTGTTTTGGGTGAGGTAGGGGAATTGGGTGTGTCATAATTTCCAAGTCATTAATGTTTAAGTTGTGGATGGATTTAACCCTTCCATATTTATGGAAGTTGACATCTTAGCACTTTAATTATAATAGAAACATCACACTAAATTCCATGTCCATGTTGTTATGTCGGGTTTATTTTAGCTATTAAAATAAAGATGCATCAATCATGTAGGTAGGGAACATGAATGTGCAAAATGCTTGATGAGATATTGTGATAAGGGATTATATTACATAGTGAGAATTAAAATGTTTTTTTCATCATTGCAACATTAAGTTATTTTTATTGGGTGACTTAAACTGTTTCTATGTTGTAATTTTCATGACCTGTCCTTGTGGGGCTTGTGTCGTGACTCCCCGAGTCTCCATCTAATAGGCCAGGGGTTGGTGACTAACACAGTATAGGCATATCACTAACATGGGAGGAATTTCATATGTACATTTACACACACACATGTATCCAAAACCAAAAAAAATGAACTGTAGAAACCACTAAGAATCAAATGCATGCATACCACTATATCCCTACAAGAGTATGACCTGAAAGTAATGTGATGTAAAGTAAACCAATCTGAAATATAATCCCACCAAAAAGATGATTGTTACCACAAGTCCAACCTATTAGAAGAAGTATTGGGACAATTATCTGTTTTCATATGAACACCTCAACCTACCTGATATCACAATGTACTATCTTGTCTTGGTCCTCCTAGGACTCCATCAAAAGGTCGCTCGTCTGCACAAGATATAAAACGTGTGGGAAAACCTCACACAGGGGTAAGTATGAAAATATCCGTAGGATACCACGAATCCAAAAAGTAAAAAAGAAGAAGATATAGTCAGCTCTATATTGTATATGTATAGAACACATATAGCAAGAATATAAAAATATACATAATAGAAGAAAAATAGTCTAGAGGTAAGTCACAACTACCAAATACCAACATTAGGGATCAAGCTCGAAGATTCCACGAAGCAATCATCTAGGAGAACACACTCATGAGTCCTATAACACCGATGACATCTGTCAGAGAGGTATCATTCATCAGGAACTACCATTAGTGAGAGGTATGCTAATAGACCTGAAGATAATACGGTACCACTGATGAGGATCACAACCAGGGCCATGGGGTGATACCAACAAATCCATATAGATTAACCTACTAAGTAGAGGATCAAAACTTTGTGAAGTTGTTCATGTTGATACCAAGAACCCTACATAGGGAATGACGAATTAATAGAGAATACAACTTTAGGCCTCTTAAGGGGGGTTCCAATAACTCTATCATGGAAGCCATATTGAAGGGATCCCACTTCAATGAGTTGGAAACAATATGCACCAACCATCATGGAAACGATCAAGGGTACGAACCCTAAAAAACATGTCCATATGTGGTAGAAAATAGATTCAGTCCATATAGAAAGGTATACAAAATGTATAATAGGTTTACATGTCGTGTTCCTTGACCTTGGGTACTACACATGCACGGTGGACAATGTATTTCTAACCGTTTCATATAGAAGATGGGTACATGACAAGTAAAATAAGTCACATGATACATCCTTTCATTCAGGGTCCACCTATGTACTCCAGTCATGTTCCATTACACGGTGTCAACCCGTGGGTCTCTAACCATGTACCAGTACACATGGTAGTCCATGTACATAGTCAAGGCCAAGTCCTGTGGTGGAGTATATGCCATGTAGGAAACCCATGTACTCTGCCCCATGGATGGGTGTCTCCTAAGATACACTCCTTGTCTCTGTGAAGAGAATACATTATGTGTGACAAAGTCACACACTGTGTGGAATTTAAGTCTCTCCCAAAACCCCAGTTGCTGCTTTGTTGGGGCCACACACCGTGTAATCCAGATTACACATCGTGTTCTTCAGGATTTTACAGAATTTACTATTATTCCTCTATGTGCCTCGGTTGATCTTCTAGATCTTGTTTGTGATCCGTTCATCTCTAACATTCAGATCGAGGGTCACCACATCACCCTAACATCAAATCTAGGTGTTTTGAGCCTTTTAACATATCTAAAAACCACTTTAAATCTATCTTATGAAACCCACATGAAGAAGTATATCTATCAAATCACTTCTATTCTTCCATCATTGTCACTTTCTCATCCCCTTTATTCATCCTGGTCTTGGATCTTCAATTTCAGATCATTACCCCATGAAACGAAGGTGCAATGATCAATCATTCATAAACCAATAAATAATGAAGAATGCATAGAACATATGGGGAGAAAAGCTCAAAGAATGAATATGAGGAATGAACCTCAGCCTTTTCTCATTCCAGCCTTGATATTATCCTGAAATAATGATCAATTATAAAAACAATAATCGACCCCACAAATCCTACAATTAAAACCCATATTGAATTACATATCGAATCATGGATCAACCTATTCATTGGTTGGTTCACGTTAGTACTTGAATCTAAGAGTGGGAAAATGAAATCCAAATAATGCATCCTACCTTTGATTTGGATCACTCACTGATGAAGATCAGTTACTACGTCCCTGTTTTTTGTGAGATCCATAAAGAACAGTGTTCGTCGATCACTGATCTGTGATTCTATCACCATTCTTTTGAGTTGTTTATTTAGGGTTTTCTCTAGAGACTCTAGGGAATTTCCAAGATCAGTAACCTACACATGTATCCCTTATAAAAGGATAATTTAAAAAATATGCATTTTTGCATCATTATTTCAACAAAACTATAAAATAAAATAAATCTTAAATTTATTTTATTCCTTAAAAATTCCTGAAACTAATTTTCATAGAATTCCCACACTGGATGATGTTTGGCCTCACCTAAGGTAACATCGCTTCTTTGAACACAATAGTTCTCTCAAATTTATGATCTGGCCACCTGTTTAGATGTTCTTCCACATTTTCAAGAAGACTGTGTGTTCATGTAATTTAATATTATAATATTATTCAAACATTTATTCTGGAAAAAACAGGTCTTGGAATCACACACCTTCTCAATGACTAATCTTGAAGTTAATCTATATAATATTTCAAAATAATAAACAGAAAATCCTGGACAATAAATTCTCCCCAAAAAGGGGATTTACATCCCTAAAATACCAAAACAAGGCTATTCCAAAAGATGTGGATACTCTGCATTAATTTGAGCCTCCCACTCCCAGGTTCTCTCCCAGAGATTTATGTGGTGCCATTGAACATACACCACAAAAATCACACACCCACAAAAGGATCCTCTCCTTCAAATCCTAAATATCCATTGGGAACTCAGCAAAACTCTCTCCATCCTCAATGTACAAATCACCCCAGTCGATGATGTGAAATGAGTCATTCATGTACCTACTTAACTATGGCACATGGAAGACGTCGTGTACCTAATCTAACTACAGAGGTAGAGCTAAGCCGTACACCGCCTCACCAACTCTATGAAATATCATAAATGGATTGATAAACCTCAAAGATAGCTTGTCTCCCCATCTAAATCCCCAAAAAAATTATCGGGGTGAATCCTGAAGAAATACAGAGTTTCATTCATAGAAATGAAAATGCCTCCACCACCAGTTATAATATGACTTCTAATGGCTTTGTGTAGTCCTCATCTTCTCCTAGATGATCTTCACCTTATCTATAGTATCTTTCACTAAATTTAGTCCCATAAATGCTGAGTCTCCCGGGATAGTCCAATAAAGTGGTGACCTGTTGGGTCACCCTTACAAGGCCTCAAATGTTTCAATACCAATGGTAGAGGGATAATTTTTTTGTACACTCACTCCACCAGTGGTAGGTGATCCTCCCAACTATAACCAATGTCTAACATGAAATCTCGTAGTATGTCCTCCAAAACCTGAACAGTCTGATCTGTCTTGCTATCCACATGTCAGTGAAATGCTATGCTCTAGCATAACTGGGTTCTAAATGACCCCCACAATCACTTCCACAATCAGGATGTAAAATGAGCATCACAATCAGAAAAAATCATCAATGAAACTCCATGGAGTCAAACTATCTCCTTAACGTATAGGCGTCCCAAGATCACTACATAACCATGATCTCAGATATCTAGGAAGTGGTCTGACTTGGTGAGTCGATCAATGATCACCAAAATGGAATCATGTCTCCTGTATGTATGTGGTAAACCCATCACGAACTCCATCAATATCCCATCCCACTTCTATTCTATCACCTAATGGGGTTGAGATAAACCAAATAGTACCTACTTCTCACCCTTCACTTGCTAATAGGTATGGCATAGAGAAACAAACTCTGCCACTTCTTTCTTCATTCTTGGCCACTAAAACAGATGTCGGAGGTCCTGATAAATTTTTTACACTCTAGGATGTACCACCAAAGGGGATGTATTAAAACCCCTCAGAACCGCCTCCTACAATGAAACTGAAACTACATCACATCCTCTAGAAAAGGAGATGTTCTCCACACCTTTCAAATATCCATTATAAGCATGCCCTGTGGAAATATGAGCACATAGGGTCTTGAAATTAGTATCCCCAAGGTGTGTCTCCATGACTCACTATAAAAGTGAATGCATAACAACTATCAACTAGAGTTAAGGTGATCTATCTCTATTCACAAAGGATAACTGCAGTGAGGAAAAATCCTCTAATGCCTCATTCAACAACTATGAACTAGACCTCTTATTGAGAGAATCATCCACCACATTCCCCTTCCCCAGAGTATAGACAATATTAAACTTATAGTCTTAGAGGAACTCTAAATATCACCTCTGTCTCAAGTGTAGATCCTTCTGAGAGAAGATATAATTGAGGCTCTTTTGATCGGAGTAAATGATAAACCTCTCAACCATCAGGTAGTGTCATAATATCTTCAAAGAGAAGAATATTGCTGCTAACTCAATATCATGGGTTGTGTAGTTCTTGTCATGTGGTCTCAAATAGTATGAACCATAGGCAATCAATTCCTGATTCTATATTAGGACACAACCAAACTCAGTTCCTAATGCATCATAGAATTCTATTTACTCGACATCCTCCTCTTGAAATCTAAAAAACATGACACTTGTCAAACTCCACCTCAACTATTAAAAATCCTGTTGTCACTTCTCTATCTATATTAAAGTCTTCCCATTTCAATTCAAATCTATTATAGGTTATGATATCCTACATAAATCAGGTATGAATCCCTGATTATAGCCTTCCATCCCAAGGAAGCTTCTCACGTTCATCAAGCTCTTATGTGGCTCCCATGCTAACACTACCTCAACCTTGGATAGGTTCATTTCCACTCCATCCACTAAGACAAAATGTCTTATAAAGTAGACCTCCTCAATCCTAAACTATCACTTTGAGAGTTTCCCATAAATATGGTTCTCTTGGAGTACATACAGAACCATCTTTAAGTGTCTCGTGGGCTCCTCCTAAGATGTTGAGTACACAAGGATATCGTTGATGAAGACTACCATGAACTGGTCTAAGTAAGACTAAAATATCCAGTTCATGAGTCCCATGAACACTACCAGATATTTTATCACACCAAAGGGAATCAACAAGTACTCATAGTGACCATAATGACATCTGAAGGTCGTCTTTGGTATATACTCATCCCGTACTCATAGCTGATGATATCCTCATCAAAGTTCACCCTTTGAGAACCATCATTACCATCTAAAATGATAATGGAGGTCATCGATCCTAGGTAGTGGATAATTATTCTTCACGGTAACCTGGTTTAAGTACTGATAGTCCACAGAAAACCTCAAGACCTCATCATCCTTTTTGAAAAACAAAACCGTGGCTGCCCAGGGTGAAACAGTAGGTCTCATAAAGCCCTTCTTCTATAAGTATTCCAACTACACCCTCATGTCATGAAGCTCTGTGGGAGCCATTCGATATACTGGTGCAAATATTGTTGTCATCCTAGGGTTTAATCCAATACAGAATTCTATCTCCCAGTGAGAAGGTAATCCTAAAACAACTTCAAAAAATACATCATCATACTCTAAAACAATAGCTGGGAATGTGAAACTCCTAACATCCACTACACCAAGGTTCAGGCCAGCCCACATATGAGTAATCAGTTACACCATCCTATTTATGAGTCTATCTTATGCTTCTTGGGTTTCCTTTTCACTGAAAAAGAAAAACCTCATTCCATCACTGCGTAGACACTACAACCTTCACCTAAAACAATCATTATTGTAAAGGAATGTGGATAAACAATCCATACCAATAATGATGTCGTAATGCCTCAATGCTTCCACCAAGAGATTCCATCCAAAACCCTCACCTCTAAGGGTCATGTCACTATGTTAACACTAATGTGTGATCATTGAGTCTTCTAAAGTAGGTGTACCTAAGAGTAATAGTCGATTCAATAGTTCCACTAGAATCTCTAGGTCCAGAACAAGATATGTGGATAGAAAGGAATGGCTAGAACCTATGTCTATATGTACTGCATCTAAAGTAGAAAAGAAACAGATCATACATCAAATCCTTTCTAGAGTCCATCGGTCATATGCCTCTACCAGATGATGTTGTCCGCACCCCTTCCCTCCAACTCCCTAAGGGTGGCATGGACCACATGGTGTGGTGGAGGTAACAAGTAGAAATATTGAACACCTTCTACTTCTCTCCAAGCTCCTATTCCGCATCCACTACCCTAAGGATCTACCTGGTCATGTATTTTTCAATGCATTGGTGGTCTATCCACTCTCTCCTTGTTAGTAGAAAAACTGTTTGGAAAATCTCAATTGAGATTTCCCCTGCCATCACATGAATAACACCATCCCTCCCTAGGCTGAATAGAGTCACCCTATTAGCCCTGAACTAGAGATCCTCGATCCTGGAACCACATCTTGAATTGTCTCCCACATCTAGGTCCTTAAGACTCATGTCAGGTCCCTGTTTATGTGGTCTCTGAACCTTCTCATCCACTTATATCTATCACCACCTGTATCTTCTCAACTCAGAAGATCTCAACCACCAAAGCTCACTTAATCACCCCCACATACATCATAATTCATAGACGGATAACTCTAGCTTGGGAGCCTCAACACATGCCTCGCTCAAAGGTCAGATCTTTGATGTACTAATCTCTAACCATATCCATTTAGTACCTGGAATGGTTGGTGAACCTCAATGAATAACCAAAAAATGTCATGACACCCTATTGGAGAAGACGATTCTCTTATATATGCACAAATCTTAGTATAACTAGAGAGACATCCTCCCTAAAGAGATGCTTGAACTCTATCCATGAAAGAGGCGCATCATTATGAGTTTGGATAGCCAAACTCCACCATCACCATGTTGAGGCATGTAGAAGGCTCATATCCAGGACTACTATCCGATCCACTGGAGTCCTCACAAGATAAAAAACATGGGTCATCCTGGACTCCTCATTTTTTGGTACTTTGGGCACCACATGCTGAGGTGTCTCATCCTCTAAAATTCATAAATCGTTCTCAGCTTTCACTCCTCATCTGCTAGTACATCAGGTACCACATGCTGCTCCACAGGTGGTGGTATAGCTGTTACACTACATGGAGGAAACATTTGGGGAACTAGTCCCTATATCAACATCTTAACAATGAGGGGGTCATCCACATGTTTGGGTTGCTGAATCCTAGTTGGTATGCATCATTGATGCATACTATAGAAAACAAGATGTGCAATGGTAAATTATTATACCTGGAGAGATGAATCAATAAGGACATTGAACCACAACATATTCCTATATGATTATTTTGCAATTTTTTAATGAAACCAATGCTCTTGTGTATCGAGTAAAAAGGTAGGTTATCAAAGTCCTTGTGTATGGATACATCAGACGGCTGCACAAACACTGGAGTCCCTGGCCTGAAATCCAAACTTGAAACACTTAAAACTATTTTCCCAAACCAATCTCACAGAGTCCCAGTCTTAAAGTAGAACTGACCACCTCTAATACCACTCTATCATGACCCGTCCTAGTAGGGCCCATACCACAACTCCCCAATCCCAAATCAAATAGGTTATGGGTTAGTAAATAGCACCGAGTAGGCATATCAATAATATGGGAGGCATTTTTTATGTACCTGTACACAGACACACATCTCCAAGCCCAAAAATGTTGAAATGTAAAAATCACTAAGAACTAAATGCATGCATACCACTATATCCCAACTAGAGTACATCAAGAAATAAAGTGTATTAAATCAAATTGAGATAGAATACAATCCCCACAAAAAGAATTTTATATCCACAAGTCCAACATGTAAGAATATGTATTGGGAATGTTGTCTTTAGTCGTAAAAATAACTCACCCTACTTGATCTTACAAGGTACCATCTAGTCTTGTTTTTCCTAGGACTCCATAAAAATGTTGCTCTTTTTCACATGACACGACATGTCTGGGAAAAGACTGCGCATGGGTGAGTATAACAAAACTTAGTAGGATAGCCCAAAACCACAAATAAAATAAACAAATAAAAGATATAGTCATCTCAAAAAAGTATATATCTATATCACATATAACAAGAATATACATATATACTCAATCCAAGACATGAATTCTAGGGGTAAGTCACAACTAACCCATACCAACACTAGGGATCCAACTCGAAATTCCTCTAAACACTCATCAGGTAGAGCACACTCATGAGTCCAGTAGCACGGATGGCATCTGTATGAGAAGTACCATTTTTTGGGGACCACAATGAGAGAGAAGTATGTTGATAGATCGAAAGAGAGTATGATACCATATATGAGGATTACGACAATGGAAAATGGGTGATACCAACAACTCCATCTGGATTAATATGCTAATTAGAGGATTGATGCCCAGTGATGTTGGTAACATTAATACCAAGGACTCTTACTAGGACATGAATAATGAATATTGGATCCTGATTTGGGCCTCTTAGGGGGGATTCCAACAACTCTATACTAGAATTATTCATGAAGGGATCATACTACTATGAGTAGGAAACGATACAAACCAAACTTTAGGGAAATGATCAATGGTACAAACCCCAACAAAACTTTTCCAAGGTACAGTTTACAAGAGATTGAAGCCATGTAGAAAGATATACACAGTGTGTAAGAGGTTCACACACTATTTTACTTTACCCCGGTTACTACCAGTGTACAACTAACCATGTATTTGCATTAGTGTGATATAGAAAATGGGTATAAAGTGCGTAGAAGAAGTCACACGCCGTATAATTCCATCCGTGGTCCACCCGTGTACTCTGGCCATGTGCCATTACATGGTGTCAACTCATGTGTCACAACTTGTGTACCTGTGCATGGGGTTGTCCATGTACATGGTCCATGCCAAGTTGTGTGCTGGGGTACACACTATTTAGGCAACTTGTGTACTCCACCCCATGTATGTGTGTCTCTCGATATACATTTTGAGTCTCTAGGAAGGTTCTATATTCATTGTGACAGGGTCACATGCCTAGTGGCATTTTACACTCTCCTAAAACCCTAGCCACCACTCAGTGGCGGCCACTCAACGTGTAATATGGATTAAATGCTCTATTCTTTACAATTTTATATAATCTTTTTTTCTTCCTCTATACACCTCGGATGATCTCTCAAATCCCATTTTGGGGATCCATTCATCTCAAAACTCTAGATCTAGGGTTGCCTCATCACCATAACACTGAATCGAGGTGTTCAAGGCCATTGATCAGCTCAGAAAACCACATTAAATCCACCTGATGAAAACTAAATAAGAATGATATATCATGAATCACTTTGATTCCTCCATCACCATTTCCATCATACCACCATTAGGTCATCTTGATCTTGGATCTTCAATTTAGGATCATTTTTTCATGAATCAAAGGCGCAAATATTGACCTTTCATAAATCAATAAAAATGAAGAACACATAGAACACATGTTGGAGAAAAGAAGAAAGATCAAATCTGAAGAATGAACCTTGGACATTGTTCACTGTGGCCTTTATCCATTCCCGTAAGAATGATCAATAATCAAAAGAATATCCCAACCCATAAATCACACAATTAAAGCCCATCCCGCATTAATGATCGAACCACAGATCAACCTATTAGTTGGTTAGTCCGTATTCATTGTTGAATCTATGAATAGGGATATAAAACAAAAATAATTCACCCTAAATTTGATTTGGATCACTCACTGATTAAGATAGGTCACTGTGTCACCATCATTGGTGAGATCTGTCAAGAATGGCATTCATCGAATGTCAATTTGTGATTCTGTCGCCATTCACTTTAGAGATTTCCTTAGGGTTCTCTCCATAGCCTTTATGGAATTTCTAGGGTTATGAGTCTAGCCTTGGATCCCTTCTTAAAGGCCCATTTTCAGAAATAAGTTTTATTGTGTCGCTACATCAATGAAATGGTAATATAAAATAAATCGTCAATTTATTTTATTCATTAAAAATTCCCGAAACTACTTTTCACAACCAGCCTGTGATGATTGATGTTAGCCCTCTTCTAGGGTAAATTTTTTTGTCTGAATGTAGTTGATCCCCCATATTTATAATCCCAACACCCATTTCAACGTTCTTTCACTTTTTCATGAAAAATATATGTGTGTGCTATTTAATATTTTAATATCATTCAAACAATTATAATAGACACATTGGGTCTCAAAATTAGACATTGTCTTATCACCTAGTCTTGAAATTAACCCATATAATATTTAAAAATAATACATAGAAAATCCATAACATTATAGCAATCTTGGACATTTGGAAATCCTTCCTAATTCTAAAGGTGTCCCACACTTAGTGTTTCTGATGATCTTAATTAAATTCCATTTGAATTTAATTAATTGAATAAATATTATTCTCAATACCAAGGGACAATTTGATTCATAGTATACTAATAAAAAATATTTATTAATGTGTGAAATATTTAAATTTAATATTTATCTAAGTGTTCAATAAATTTTATAGGAGTTTGAATGGACTAGTACTTTGTTCTGTAAAAAATATTAATTGAAAAATTAGTTAAATAATATTTCTTATAGTGTAAGTTGCAGGGACCGAAAAATTATTAACATCAATAAGAATAATATTTATAATGGGGTTTATTTAAGATTATAATATTATTTAATTTATGACATGTAATTAAATTATATTTTAACATAAACCATAAATCTATAAATTAATAGTTAGGACTATTATGTATTGAATCCAAAAATAGAAACTTGAGAATCATTGTGCACAATGAAACTCTCTATCATGTTCTCATTTATATCATCCACTCCAAAATAAAAACTTAAAGAGATATCCCTTCAAGATCAAATGATTATCAATCAATATGAATAACACAAGACAATCAACTAACCACAATAGAACCTCGAGATCGATTGGGATTGCTAAGAGATCAGAGGAGAATGCGTGGATTTACACTAGAGGGATTATATCCTTGGACCCTCATAGTGAAACAAAGGAAAACATAAAGGGTATTTTCAGATGATTTACATCTTCATTGAAGAAATAATACTCAGACCAATTATGCATTTATTAAAATAAAAATATAATTATAAATCTAATGTGCAAGATCCTCACTTGGGGTTTCAAGAAAATAAAAATTAAATGAAATTTTAGTATATCTCCCACAACTACTTGCTTCAACTGCACCCAGATCTGTTAAATATTATTAGAACCATAATTTAGACTCAAGGGGCAGGTCATGGATGGGTTCTTCATCACAATCCTTCTTGGTGATACTTTATTCACCACATGAACCTAGGGTTTGACTATGAATTTGAGTTCATTTTTAATTTTTTGATAGATTTTGATGTGATACATTGATATCTTGATCCCTATTGAGTATACTAATGATTTTGGGGGCCTTCCTTGGTATATACGGTAGATATAGAGAGAAAATCAAAGCTACATAGTTATCTCACACAGCCAAGAAAACCATGTAGAGCCCATAAAATTGAGGTTTTCCAACTTCATAGATCCTATTGCACGATTGGTTCATGATCCTCCATATCATGTGGCTAATCCATGATAATATATAGTTCTCACCAAATGATTTGTTTCATTCCTTTTGGCTCTATATTTATCCTAACGGTGTTACCATTGATCTGCATGAAATTAAGGGAGTTTTTATTATAACATTAATATTATTGGATTTTATTTTGGTTTATATATGTGATTTTTTGTTTGGTTTCACCATTTTAAGGAAATATTTATGTTTGGAAAATTGTTTTTGAAATGAGAGAGGGTTTTTATTTAATTTTATGTATTTTATTTTCAAATGGAATGATTTTACAAATATATTTGTTGGGTGTTTTCAAATTAAAATTTAATTTATATAAAAATAAAAAGGATTAAAAAATTTAGTTGAGTATGACATTGGATTTAATGATTATTGAAATGACTATGAGATTTTTAATTTAAATAATATTTTTTCAGTTGATCATTCCTTAAATTTTATAGTTTGTATTTTTATCAAAATATATTAATATAAATGTGTTCCACATTTTATATTAATGTGTACTGAGTTTTTTGATGGGATTTATAGAGTGAAAGAAGATTGAGTTTTTTATGTCATTTAGAGTATTCCTCCAAGATATTATTCAAAAAAGACTTTGAAATATATTTTTTGACATGATTTATAGAGTGAACCTCCTCATCATTTATGGTGGTATTCCCCGCTTACTAACATTCGCTAGAGTCAAGACCAAGCGGTTGATCTATATTATCACAACTATTAGACAATGAATAAGACTTTCTTAATATTTATATAAATTCTTTCCATAGGTATTGAGATCCTCTTGAGGCAATTTAATGGATTTAGGAACTTGAGGTAATATTTAATTATATTGAAACCTATGAATGTTCAATGTTAAAGGACATTATTAATTTATTTGAAAGAATCAAAAGACTATAGTGGTAGATGGTGGTTCCTTCTCAACTGCAAGAGATTATGTCATGGAAAATTCTCAAGAGGTCATTTATTCAATGGTATTATCCAAGGGGGTGATGATCGGGAAGTCCAGTTCATTGGATGTTGGGAAGGAAGGGAAACCTATATTGAGTAATGCCTCAACTCTAGTTAATTTAATTGAAGATGATTTGTCAAATTGGAAGTATATGTGGGTCAATCTTGATTTATAAGGGTTGATTGAATAGGTTAACTCTTCAAAAATAAGGAAAATATATCTTATGTTCTTCTAGTGTGGATCACCATAGCATTATATTCCATATTTTTTAAAATCTATGTGGTTTTGTCTTCAATGCTACATCCTAGGATATATTTAGAGTTTTTATACACTGAGATATTAGAAGAAGAAGTTTAATGTATAATTATGGGTTCCTGGGTAGTTATTGTTTGGGGAATTATGTTTTTTATATAGAAATGGTTGAACTTTTGGGATTTATTTTGTTTATTATTTATGGTTGATGATGAATCTTGATTTTTTGTGTGTGATTTATATCTTTATGTTTTTCTCCCATGATTATTAATGTGATTGTGGGTTGGCTATATTGATATTAGATTCTTAATGGATGGAACATGGGTGACCCTTGAGTACATGCTTAGATAATGAAGATTTATTGGATTCTATATAGATTGATCACTCAAGTGTGATAGTTTTCTTTTGATAGGTTTGTTGTGGGATGATGTTTGGGTTTGAGGTCTTAGTTTACTTTTTGAGGATGTCATGACCAAGGTCATAACCCATAATTTTTTTTTATAAAAAGGAATTCAAGTAGACGATGTTATATGTAGTTTGGTTGGGTGATTTTGATGGAATTATGGATTTGTGTTCTTTTTTGGATAATTATATGTTTTAGATAGTGGTTTTTTCTTATAGGATAGATGTAATCTATTCTGGTATTTTGTAGAGGTATCCTCTTTAGAAGCATATTTCCTTTATATATCACTATTTTAGTCAAATTATAAATTATGAAGAGACTTATGTTAGGTATCCAATTACATTAATGACTCATTCAAGTTGTTGTATTAAAAAAATATTTGGAGTTTGAGGCATTGGTTATGGATCTATCCCACTAGATTTTTGAGAGGTTATTTCTTCTTCAGGAGATCCTTCCTTAAGAATCCTTTAGTTTGACCCAATACTTTTGTGGGGATATGTCAGAACTCTTCACCTGTTACCTTCTATTTGATGAAGGAAATTATGGGGATATAAAGTCGCATGGTGTAGATATTGTAACACTATGTGTTAAAATTATGATAGTTAGACTATTTAATTTTGGTCTATGTGTATATACTTATTTTTTTTGGTATTTTTCATAATTTTTTTAAAAATTTGTAATGTTTTTGGGTGTCTCCCAATTGTTACATAGTTATCAGTTATCATGTGATTTCCATTAAACCCATTTTGATGTCCTGATAGTTTGATTTTTAATGGTTAGCATACAGTTATCCACACTATGTGGGGCCTTGTAAATAATAATACCACCCATTTTGCTCTTTGTGGTCACTATAATAGTTTTCATATGACTAGGAGTAACCATTAAACCCTACTATGTGAGTGATAAATGATTTTCTAATGCAATACACCTAGTTGGAATATGATTTCCCAAACCATGTGTCCTAACAATGTAAGCTACCCAATTTTAGTAATTTTTGAATTTATGAATTTACCTTCTCAAATTAAAATGGTTAATCCTTGATTTATTTTTACTATTTATTAATTAAAAGAATATCATGAAATAGGGAGGTTCTACCCTCCCATATTTATGATTTTGAGCATATATATTGGGTATTTAATGTGTATTTATTGAGTAAAACCCCTTAATTCCTATTATTTTCCCTTATTATTTTCCTTTTCTTCCATTTTCTCTTAGATTAACATCCTCCATCGAAACCTAATGGATTTTGGGCAGAGATTAAATTTTGGACATGGTCTTAAAATTGGTATTTCATTTTTAAGGGTTATAGGTTTCATCTTTATGATTTTTTGAGTGTTCAACATCAAAGGCGATGTATTGTGGTTGGTTGAAATGGGTTTCCTCTTATAATAAGGTTGGTGTTTTTGTAAACTTCCTTTAACTGGAATTTTATTGTGTTCTTGATGATTTTAATTTTTTTATTAATATATATATATGATAGTTATAGTTAATTTTGAGAATTCTATAAACTGATTTTAGACCTGGCATAAAGGTTATTTGTTGGTGTTTTCTATTTTTCAAGAAATGTTTGAATTATGAGAATATTATAAATACTTCAATGTTTTGTTTAAAAATAAATTTGATTTATAAAGAGTATGACCCTATTTGGGTCATAAAATGGGTATATGAGTCATGTTTTGGACATTTATGATTTTTATAGATAGGATAAATGATTACAATTTTATTTCTTATGCGGTTTCAAATGAATTATAAAGAAAATGTATCAAAAAGTTTTCTAATGGCTATAAGGGGATCAACATTCTGAGTCAATTTTCAAAATAGCCAATTTGGAACTTTTAAATTGTTTTTATGTTGTCTGTTGTGTGTCCCTCTTGTTTTTATTGTTTTATATATGTTGTGGCCCCAAGTATGGAATTTTTTATTATTGTGATGTGACTAATATTTATTGGGCTATTTCTTGTGAGATCATTAGAGGTGAGGTGAGGTTTATTTTTTATGTTTAATTTCTCAAGATGCTTTTGGGATTAAATTGATTTTTATCTTCTATATTTTGATTTCATAGGAGAACGATAGGTATAATAGAGATGTATATCTATGATATAATAGATATACACACAATAATAGTTTCCCATATAATTATGCTATGTGTCATGGTTAGCGGGGAGTGACCTTGATGAGTCTAGGTGAAGGCCAGTGGACTAGATTGCATTGTTTGGATACAACATTGATTGTTGAACCTGTTTATTTTGTAATGTCTTGGACAGTCTCACCATAGGACTTTGTGTGTTTCACTTGATACCAAGTGTTGTTTATGAAATCTATTATGTAATTTCCTTTTTATCCTCTCTGTATACCACTTCAATTGGAATGTATGGAATCATTAGTTGATTACTGATTTTTTACTTTTATTTATGCATTAACATGATGCTTTTTTAGGAAGTTTTTATTATTAATTGGCCTTCTTAAATATGTTATTATAATCATTTGTCTAAAAATTATCTAGAAATGGGGTTTTAAAAAGATATTACAAGGAAATTATTAGTTTTAAGGGATTGTGGGGGATTTTAACGAAAAGATTTTATGTGAACTTTGAAATGATTATTTCATCTTTATTTTTTAGAAAAGAAAATGTAATATTTATGATAATAGAAAATAAATTTTTTTTATGATTTTTATCAATAAAATTGATCATTTAATATGTAATTTAGACTATAGTAAACTAATTGAATTGCGGAAGGAATTACATGAAATATTTAGTCAGATCATAATGGGATTTTTTTCTCACACACTATATATACCAATTAATATATGCAGCTCCTATTTTTTTACATTTATGTTTCTGAAAATGATATTTCTTGGTCAAGTCTCATGTTGGTATGGCAAGAATTTGTATGGTATGTGAAGGGTGGTCTAAGGGAGAAATAGAGATGCTTTATAATGTCTTGGTTTCTTTTTGGTTTCTTTTGGGGATATTTTTTGTATCAGATTTAGTATAAAAATTTCTCTTATTAGTTTCTCTTATTCATGTAATGATGTTTATTAATTTATTATTCATATTATGTACTAGTTTTCTATCAAGTTATGATTTTTAATTCATTAAAATTCAATTGGTTGTTTCTTTTTTTCTGGAATATTTATTTTTTGCATGGTCATCCGATATACAGATAGTTCAAGAAAATATTTTTTAAAAATATCCTAATCAATTATTGATTCTTAAAATAAACGTGTTCCCAAGAGAATTTATGTGATTCCCAATAACTAGTATCATACCCATGAGTATTAGGAACACCCTTCATCCCTTTTTGAGAATTAGTTCAAGTGAAAGAATATTCTGATTGAGTAAATTTAGTTACATAAAATGTTTATATATTATTGATATGGATAATTCTTTCTATAACATTCATATTAATAAGTTAAAAAATGATAATATTCCTATTACATTTGAAAATGTCACCTTGACCATATAAATGGGAAAAAACATATAAATACTATATTGATATAGATTTTTGGTATCTTTTTATTATGAATAATTTGATATCTATGAATCTTTTTTATTTGGAAGATGGCCAAAGTGTCTTCTAATTGGAAATGTGATTTTGTTAGTGGACTGTTGGATGTTATACATACTGATGTATATAAAACAATGAGTAAAAAATAAAGTGGTATTTTTAGGTATTTCATAACATTTATCGATGAATTTAGTCAGTATGGATATGTTTTTTATGATGTAAAGGAATAAAACATTTAAGGTTTTTTAAGAATTTTAGATAAAGGTGAAAAATCAACTGAGGAAATGTACTAAGATTCCACGATTAAAATAGGGTGGTGAAAAATTAATCCACAAATTCAAGAATCATAGGATAAACTATAGAATATTCTTCAAACTCAATCATTTTAGAAAAATATTGTTGAATGGTTTGTATTAGAGGAAAAACCATTACTTTTTAGACATGTTTTATTCATGGATGAGTTGGTGTGAACATCTTATTTAATTCTAGGGATATTCCACTGAAGCTGCTACAATCCTAATTAACTACATTCCATATAATGTAGTAATAGATACAATATATGAGGTGTGGAATGATAAATTTCCTATTTTTTATTTTATAAAGACTCGGGGTGGTGAAACACTCACACTATGACTAGTTTCTAATAATCTTAGCCCTAAGTTAGATAAATCCTTATTTTTTGTTATCTAATAGAAACTATGGGATAATATTACCAGAATCATATAAAAAAAAGTTTTTGTGGCTTGTCATGGTGTTTTAATCGAATAGAAAAACATAAGTTTAAGAGTAAGTGATAATATAGTTGAACTTATATATGTTCAAGATCAATAAATATGAAGTGTTCCTATGATGGAAGTTATGCTAGTTCCATAAAGAGTTATGGAAGAAGAACCAAATCTAGTTTTAAAAGAGAACTCAAAGGTCTAGTATTCTTCATTATGATCTTAAGGGACATAGATTTCTTATATATAATGATGATGAAGTAATTTTTTTAGATGATGAACCTACTTACTATCAATAGGCTATTTAGTGTTTGGATTCCACGAAATCCATGGAATATATAATAGACCACATGTAGAATAACCATGTTTATAAGTTGTTGGATGGATCTATAGGGGTGATACACATAGGGTGCAAGTTGATTTTTTATAAGAAAATGGATATGGACGGTATATTGTCTATCTATAAAGATCTCCTAGTGTAAAATGGTTGTTAAAAATTCATAGTATTGACTATGAAGATACCTTTTCACCAGTTGTGATGATAAATTCCATTAAAACATGTCTTACTATAGAAGATCATTATGATAATGAGATATATAAAGTGGATTCTAAACCATTATACTTAATGATAATTTATTATAGGAAATCTATATGGTAGAAACCAATCATTTTCTAGTTCCATATGAGTCTATTTAGGTTCGAACGTTTCAACAAACCATTTATATATTGAGGAATGATTCTCAGTGTTGGAATATCTTATTTAATGATGCAATCAAAGAGTTTGGTTTCATAAAAAATATGGATGATTTTTTTGTATTCAATTATATTAGTGGGAGTGTGGTAGTATTTCTGATACTTTATTTTGATAACATACTTATTATTAGAAATGTCATCCTAGCTTAAAACTATGTAAATATGTCGTTGGGAAAATATAACTCAATGAAAGACATAGGTGAATTAACCTACGTAGTGGGTATAAATATATAGAGAGATCGATCTAAAAGGTTTTATGGACCAAGTTATTACAAATATATTGGTAATGTAATAAATAATATTATCATGGAGCACTCCATGAACTTTTCTTTTTCAATGTTTCATGGCACACATATTAAAAATATACAATGTCATTATATAGAGTTATAAAGGATTGAATGTATTACTTATGCATCTACTATTGGACCTATCATATATTTCATGTTGTGTACTTGAACTGATGTCACTTATGATTTGATAGTTACAAGTATATACCAATATAATCCTAGTAAGAGGCATTGTATTACTCTCAAGAAAATCTGTAAGTACTTAAGAAGAATTAAGGATATGTTATTGGTTTGTGCAGGAGATGATGATATCATTGTAATGTGTTACACTGATTCTAGTTTCCAATATAAGAAAATAATACAAGGTCTCAAAATGGATTCATTTTTTCCTTAGTAATGATGTTATCAGTTATAACAGTTCTAAACAATCCACCATCGTTTGATAAAAAAGATTGGCATCATACATTGTAGTATCAGATTATGTAAAGGAAGCTATTTTGATTAAGATTCTCATCTCTAAAAAATGGGTTGGTTTCTAATATAGAATGAGAAATTGAGATTTAATGAGAAAATAATTGAGTTATTTCATAGGATAAATAATCCTATTCTCACCAATATACTAAACACATCCTTCACCAGTATTATCTATTTTGAGAGATCATTAAGAGGATCATTATAAAAATCAGCTGTGTAGCTGTAGAGGAAAATTTAGAATATCTATTGACTGATGAAAATTTACTTTTTGTTGAAAAATGATAGTGTAAAACCCATTTGAACATTTCAAACAATAAAAAGAGCAGATTTGGTGGAGGATAAGGGATCTCCCTTGACAATGAGTTTAGAATCATTTTAAAGAAACCCAATTCAAAGGTAAATAATGATTCAATTGCTAGGATCCCCTTTTTTGGCCAAAGAGTTTGAAATTAAATTGTGTTCCCTCCATGTATGGGTAGTATTAATGCCTTACACCAAAACAATTCTTCACTTATGGAACAGATACATAAACTCCCATGAGATATTATATATAATAGTTGTATAGTGATTCCATATTTTTACAGAATGAAAGCTCTATTTATTATTCATTACTATGTATAGAAATTTATATTAGATAAATAATAGAATGATAATATCCCCATAATATATGAAATTTATTTTTCCCTAATTGATAATCATAAAAGAATATTATGGGTTATTAAGATATGTTAAGATTCCCATGAATAGAGTATTATACTCAATACAAAGTTTTTTATATAAGATACCAAGAATAAACACATGAGATAATAAGACATGAATTATTATTTGGACTGAATCTCCAAATTATATCACATGGAATATCATTTGGTAATTGGTATACTTAGGGTATAGGATTTATATAAATCCCCAATACCTAATTTTGGAGTGATAACTAGTATGGGAACCCTCATACTCGGATACCTTTATTATACATGCCTCAAGTTTATCTAATCAGGGGGTAGTTGGGTATATTGGTAATAATGTATTTGATTAGAGATCAAACAAAATGGGATAATTATAATCATATGAAGAGTTAAATAAATACAATCCCTTGATTGAATTATGCTAAATAAATTCAAAACATTCTTAGTTGAGTAAAATTTTATGAGCTCATCTACTAGATGAATTAAATTTGACATATTTATTAAAATTGGATAGTCTGTTTTAGAGAATGATGAATGTGTGAGATAAACTGTACTAGATAGACTAGTTCCATGTCTAGTGTTCACTCTGTTTCATGGAAAAATTTATTATATAGGTATAAATATAATGTATACGATACATATTATGGAAAACATGTTCATGATGTGATATGAGTATATGAGATTTAGATCACAACTGACCCCTTTATAACTTGAGTAGTGTTGATGTTTTACTAGAGGCAGATCATTGCTTTGATTTATGAAATCCGAATTTAATATTTGTTTTCAATGCTACAAAGGCCCATAGGGTCACACATTTAGGACATAGAATTATTTTAAAATTTTAGAAAAACAGTTTTTCCCAAAATAAGGGAGTTTGATAAATCATATCTAAAATAGTTTGGATAGATTCATAATGAGTTGAGATGTTTTGTATAAAGTGATTATAGTATTTTTCAGTAAGTTGGAGATTATTAAAAATTCAGAATAAATGGGTATATATTATTACATGATATACCCAGAGTTCCAGAGTATGATACTTCATACTTATGTCTCTATCATAGAATATGATTGGTTCCAATCATAGCATATGATAGGCTAGTGATATGGGATTTTGGGTTAATTTTCATTGAAAAATATTCTAACATAGTTTAATTTAATAATGAATCAATATGACTATTCATTTATGGCTATAAAAACATATAATAATCATTTAAGTGATCAATGATTATTAAACCCAATCAGGAATAGGTTATCATAATGCATGTTTGGTATCATGTAATAGAATACCATATTCAAGTACATTCATTAATGAATGAATCTAATATAAATGATACAATATTATTGTTGGGTGTGTTAAACATTATTTATGAGTTATTACATAGCTGAAGATCTCTTCTACCAAGTTCACTATCAATATAATCAAAGAAGGTTCATGTACGCCTTTGGATTATAGAGGTCCTATCATTATGAATGAAGATGTTGGTGGCCAATATCATCCATATGGAGGTGAGAGTTTGTTGTTTGTTTCTAAGTGTCTGAGAAACATATTACTACATCAGTAACAGTAAGGATAAAGCACAATATATATGAGGTGCACCTCCATATTTATATTATTCATACCATATGTTTATTTGTGATGAAAGATCATGAAAACTTTATGGGTTTTTTTCATTACATTGATAATTTGATGATCCACCAAAAAATATAAAAATATTTTTATAGTCACTCTAAAAGTGAGATTTTGTTTGTATTTATTTATGATTTTGTGTATTTTATTTGACCCTTAATGATGAATTAGATCATTTTGTCTTGTGAACTACCCAAAATTACATGTAGTTGTAAGATTTTCTTTTCCCTTAAAGATTTTATTCAATAATGTTTCTTTTCATTTATATGATGGGGTATAGACTCAACTATGTTAGTAAAAAATTAGTATTGAGTTTAAAAAAGGATTCTTAAAAAAATAACCCTCACTGAACTTCATTTTTTTGGATATTTTATTAATAATAAAATTTAAATGATATCATTTAAAAGATATAGGAATTAAAAAACCACATTAAATAGGTTTATTCTAGATACAAGGGACCTTCATATGGAGGTGAACACTATTTCTATTATCTAATATATTATTACACTAAAAAGTGAGAATTTATATTTTAGAACACAAATATGAAACATTTTAATGATATGAATATTATAAGACCAATTTTAAAAAATAAATTGGTAGAAAATTAAAAATATTAACAACTGATAATTGGAAAACCTTTCTATCAATTTAATTTATTAAATTCAATAAATTAAAAGGAAATTTAATGAATTTAAATATAAGGGAATGATGTGATATGACTCCACCGAGACCACACCTTGGTCCAACAAATAGATTAGGTATGTTTCTTGCAAAGTCCATCTCTAATAGGCCAGATGTTTCTGATAACACTTGTACATATAAGTCACATATATGAGACACATTATCCTATATTTAACATGTATTATTTTATTACCATTATATGAAACCCCAAATAAAATAATCAAATAACATAATATAATATTTTTATGGTAATTTAGAATGAGGGATGCTTGTATACTATGTATCAAGCAAAAAATTCATAAAAAGATTACAATTACCCCCTTATATCCTAAGAAATTGGCGAAAAGTTAAAAAGGAAAGAAATGACACTCTAAATACATACGTAGAAGTTATAAACTTTTAAAAACTAATATATACTACTAAAAACAATCAACACCCATACCAGGGTAGCCTACAAGAACACAATAATAAAGGCATGCATATGTTATTGTAATAGGGAGAGTGCTTACTTATACTATACAGAAATCCCATTCCAATGATCTCAATGTTATTAATTTGTATGATTGAATCCTAAAGTTAACCATAACATACTAAAAACAAGCTATAAGTTTTCATAAAAGAACATCAAATCACCTACTCCTTTATAACTTTGTGTAGTCATTGGAAATTCATATCGCATTCTTCTTAGAGCTCCACACCACTTAGAACCACTAGTTGTGTTTCCATTTCCATTGAAATTATCATCCTAATTATGGGTAATTCCCACATTAACTAGGCATACTATACTATGAAACACCCATTCACAATGCTAAATATAGTCCATTTAAATTTTATGGTGATAGTAACCCAATTGAATATTATTCACATACTTAAAAAATAACCCCCACTAAATAGTCACTCATATCCCAAGGTCTAACTTCCTTCCTATAATACAAACTAGATGGGGTTAAGATAGAAGTTTCTTAGCTAGGAATGACATTGATTATGATCACTCACAAGATTTTGTGTCACACATGATTTTAATCATAGATGGTGATTTCACATCAAATCAAAACTTACCCAAATTAAGATAATCATTACAATGTCTATTTAAATGAATCACACAACCCGTAAAGACATTACCATAATTATCACGTCCTTTTATGGGATAAACCCATTCCCATAAATGAGAATCACTATAAAAGAAAACTTTCAAAGATCTATAGTTTCATGTAACCAAAATTGTTTTTCTATCACATTGTCACATTTTTTAAAAAACATCTAAATGCTACAACATGGGAAAAGTATCATGATAAAGCTAATAAATAATGGAAAAATATCCTCAATCATTTTTTGAATTTAAATCGAAAAGAATTATTATAATGCACACTAATTAAAGTATTCAAGGTCATAACAACATTAAACTAAGTCTATCATAGATCTTGAAATGTTCCCATAATAAAAATGTACTTCCATAAACATATTGAGGTAAGTTTGATGATTAATTTGACAAAACACCGAAACATTCATACTACTTTCCACATGATGAGGAAATCACCCTCTTACATGAAGAAGATTGGAGGTCATGTGAGATGTATTATAAATTCAATGAAAATGATTGAAAAATTAGAAAATAAATGAATAAAGTGACATTAACTAAATATTTTAAATGTTAAGAAGTTATTGATAATTTTATATGAAATAAACATGAAATTAAAGAAGTGATTATGCATTTGATATGAAGAGACCATGATCTTAAAATAAAATAACATTTATTTTATATAAAGTGATTTTGAATATTTTTTCAATGAGTAAATATTGGAAATGTAAATAATTTAATGTTCCTTTTATATAATGTGACCATGAACATAAATAACAAATCATTCATTTGAAGAGATATAATAATGAATGAAATTTTTTAAAGGAGGAGTGAATGTTTCATTGAATAGAAGTGACATTTAATTTCATATTTGATTACCATTCATTGAAGATTTCATTATTTAATTTAAAATTCATAATGTGGAATGAATTTTAATGACTATATTAAAGATATTTTTACTAGATTCATATTTATTAAATAGATATATGATATTTCCATATATGAGATAGTGAAATATCTTAATTTTTTGGATTTCATTAGATTCTCACATGCTAATTTTATAAATCATATTTGATTGAAATTATTAATGAAACTAAACGGGAGATTTTAAATATATTGAAAATTTTATATGAGTTCAAAATATGGGGTAATATTTTTTACTGTATTATTATAAAATTATGAATTCATGATTTGGGTAATTTAATATCCTGAAAAATTTAAATTATTCTTTAGATTATTGGATATATTTAAGATGTGGTTAAAATAGACATTAAATATATTTATCTTGAATGAATTCTATTAAAAAATAATTTATTTTCAAAAGATATGGAATCTATAGAAAGGTTAAATATTGGGGAGATGTATGAGAAGAATTATATAAATTTTAGGTTATATTGAGAGAGTCTATATGAAAAATCTATAAGATAATGTGCCCAATATAATTTAAACCAAAGAGAAGTGGTGGTCATTGTGGAGAGATTTTAATTGATGAGAGAATTGAAGAACTCTTTAGAGAGATAATGTTAAATAACTATACAACCAAGGATGATCAAATTATTCCATTACCATAGATCAATGAAGACAGATTTACATGGATCATTATTACTCATTCATTATATTAGTGGACTAATATGTTTCCTAGATAATAATTGTAACAATAAAGATATTATCACTAATATTGGTGGAGAAACTTTTAAATACTTGATGATATCTTTCTTGTTTAATTTTTTTTCATATGTGTTAGGGGTGATTATGTTTAAATGATAGATATCTATTACAAAAATATGAAAAAATAGGTTAATTAAAATAATTTTCAAAAATGACTAAAAACTGATACACCCCTACTATGTATTGGACCCATACCAGATCTAGAGAACCTCAGGTGGTATTAGAGATGGCCAGGTTAGACCTTGTTAGGTATCTTGTTTTATATTTTTTATATTGAGATATTAGAGAAAATATTATTTTACTCAGTTGTAATGTTGTTCCCACTTTTGAAGGAAAATTTTACTATAATTGAAAGAAAATGGTGAATCTGTTTTTAATATCTCTATTATTAAAGGTTTTTGATGAAATTATTATTAATTATAGTCTTATTTAGAAATATCCTATTCTTACTTATATTAAAAAGAATAAAATTGAGATTGATGGAAAATTCATAAAATTTATTATGAATTTATTGTTATAAAAAATATATCACAGGTTGTTGGGATGAAATAATATAAAATATATCTAATATAAATTGGAGAATATCTATGAATGTGATAATAAGGTCAAAGAGGAAGATATTTAACTTTAAATAAGAAAATTTGAAAATTTTAAGATGAGTAATAGTGAAACAGTTAATTTGTTATTCCCAAAACTCAAAAACAATTTTAGGACCATAATATGGTATGGTAAAAAACATGAATTCTCAAATATTATAAAAAATCTATTCAGTGTGTTTATAAAAACATTTATATAATTTTTTTATCCCTTAATGATAAATATTTAAATGATTTTTCTATAGAAAATCATAACATTATTCTGATTGCATATGATATGAGTAAGGATGTTGTATTCAAGAAGAAAATCAATAAATAAAAATTGATTACATTCAAATAAATGGAAATTATAAAGTTAAAATAAATAAAAAATGATACTTCCATAAATTTATTATAAGTTTAAAATAATGATGATATTGAGAAAATTATATCCCTTACATCCATGTAATTTAGAAGTATAAAATGTATGATAATAGAAAAATAACCATTTAAATTCTTTAATGATATAGATATAGCTCCCATAAAAAGATATTATCATTCGAAGAAGGTTTCATAATACAATGATGAAGATTAAAAAAATACAATTCAAGAATAATGAAATCATGTAATTATATGAAATATAACAAGGGGATAAAAAATTATTTTAAAAAAAGTAGAAGACATTTATTTTAAAATAAGAAAATGATGAGTATTCCACTAGTGAAACAAATTCATTAAGTAAAGAGGAGTTTATAAGAAAGGAAAAATACTTTTTAGATTAAGTAAAAAATAAACCGAATCATTATAAAATAAAGATAAAAACATATACCATGAGAATGATTAAATTTATTCTTGAGTATGGTAATGATCACCTTAATAAACAAACCAGTATATTGAAAAATATATAATAAATAATATGTATTCTATTAATAAGAAGAAGAATATATTAAAGGGATATTAATTCAAAAATAAAATATAGATTATCAAGAGTGGTTTAATGTAGAATATGAATTTGAATTTGATTTCATGGAAAACAACACTTCAATGGTCAAAAACATATCTTGATGAAAAAAATATATTTAGGAATATAAAGAAGGATTTTTGTGATTTTATTGAATAAAAAGTTGAAACATATAAATCTATTACAATTAATTGTTTATGAAAATAACACTTTATGATTACCTTAAATTTAAAATACCACAACCTATGGGAAATAAAACCTTGGGATTCTTAAGAGATATTTCTTATTAATGATTAAACAAAAAGGATTTAACCTTTTTTTTATAAAATTATAAATATATTAATTTTTTACTAATAGTACACATTTAAAATTCAGTTTTGGGAAAAAATTGGTTTGGAAAAGTTATTCGAAACCCACCATAATGTTAAAGGAATCTATATGATCATCCAGGAAATTTATTACTTCAAACATAGAAGTATTTTCAACTTTTTTTGCTCAAAAATCAAAACCCAATTTTTTTTGACTATGTATATTCTGGAGAGGATAATAGAAATGTAAGGGAAATCATCAATGTTACAGAGTTTATTTTCACAAGGTTTATGTTTTTAGTACAATATATACCTATCCAAAAGGTAAATGAGTCCTAAAGTGAGGTTTATTTGTCCCATAAGAATGAAAAATTCATTTAACATGAAGTATATTGTAAAGAAATAAAATGTTGCTAATAAATATACCCAAAAAAATTGAATACCTAGAGAATAAATATTGGATATATGATAAAGTTTTAAAAACTGATTAATATTTCTTGAAAATACACCCTATATAACTTTAACAAAAATGATCCTCTATATAAACTAAAAAACAAAACAAAAACAATAATTTATATATAGTGTATATAGATTTATTGTTTATAAAATGGAATAGTCCATGAATCATGGATAGTGGTTTTTTCATATCATATGAAAATTTACATCACTATTCTAAATAGAATTAATAATCTTAATTTTCAAGTGGTGACCTTCAATAACGATGGTTCTTTGAAGAATAAAGTAGTTGTGAAAAATATGTGTGTATATTAAAAATTACAATTTAAAGATGTTTTATATATTTATGGGTTTATAGAGAAACTACTATGTGTGAGTAAATTTTTTGATCATGGAAGGGAGGTGACATTTAGAAATAACACTTGCATCCTCAAAAGTTTAAAAGATAGAAAAATTGTCACTATGGAGGAGAATACTGGTGAGAACTTATTCCAAACTTATACCTCACAGAATTCATGATATTTTAGTGTTAAAGATGAAAATTGGTTTTGGTATAAAATAAATAATCATTTATCCCAAAAAAGTATAAAAAATTTAATAAATAAGAAATACTAAAGTCACTTTCCTAAGTTGAAAAGAGAAATGAATATTGTTTATGAATTTTTCTAATTGAAATATTGTTAAATAAGGAAACAATAAGGTTGATATACCATCCAAAAGGCCATTAAAATTAATTTATATATACTTGTGTGGACTAATGAGGCACTATTCATCTCATAGTAATTCTATTTAATATTGTTTGATGTTGTTTCTAATAATACCAATAAGTTCATGTCCACTATTTTTGAAATTTACCTTTTATTTGATGAAATAGAACATAAATATAATAAAACATACAACCCTTAATAACATATATTGGATAAAATTAATAATAAGTATTTGACTGAGATGATTGTAATAATATTTCCTGAAAAAAAATGTCAATATTATTTTATCTATTTTTAAGGTTTAATTTTTATAAAAAACATATAAGTTTTATGAAATATGAATTATTTTATAAAATAAATTGGATTATTTGGTAGTAACCTTTTTTCTATTAAGTTTAATAATCAAAATCTAGGAATGTTTGATGGAAATGTAGATAAACCAATTTTTATAGGTTATATTTATTATTGAAGAGGGCATAATTTTTAGAATAAAGGACTGTATAAGTTGATAGAATATTTTTTTGTGATGATTATTGAAAATAATCCCATACAGAATGAATATTATATAACAATTAATAAAAATTAATGGGTGGGAGCTGATGAGATTTTTGAAAACACACTTATTGTATATTTTGAATATGAGTAAATTTTAAGAGATTCCGACTTATATTATATAATTTATTTGTATTATAGATTATAAAGAATTTATTTAAGTCTATAAAAACATATATATGTTTAAAAAAACATTATTAGACAAAGTATATATGTTTAAACAAAAAATAAATTATTAAAATCCAAATTCCAAACAAATTTTATTTCTCAAATAGATCCACCATAATTAATAAAGATATTGAGAATATAGAATGAGGAAATACAATGAATTATGTTTTGTATTTGATTAAAAACAACATCATTTAATATAAATTTCAAGAATGAAATTGAATAATGTAACAATAATAAAGTGGGTTTTTAAAAATAAATCCATTGATAAAGGTATGGTTATAAGGAATAAAGACAAATAAACATACACATGCTATTATCAAGTGAAATTTATTGATATTGTAGAGAATTTTTCACTAGTTACAAGGTTAGAAGATAATAATTTTTTTATAAAAATTCATAAAAAACACAAAATATACTAAACATTGTCAAATTGAAATTTTTGAATAGAGATTAAGATGGAAATATATTCATTGGGAAACTTAATGGATTCATACTGGATACTGATTAACCTAAAATATACCAATTCAAGAAACTTTTATATGCGTTTGATCAATAATCGAGATCTAAGTAGTCAATACTTAATAATTTCTTAATTGATTTTAATTTCATTAAATGAAATGTTCTAATTAATCTCCTTATGAAAGTGTTGAGTAAAAGTAATATTATTATCATTGTTTAGGTTAATGAAATTATTTTAACTAGATTTAAATCTTATATATGTTGATAATTTATAGAATAGTTTAGGAGAAATAATAAAATATTAATTCTAAGGGAGATAAAATTGTTTTTTGGATTTCTGGTCATATAAGAGAAGAGTTATATTTTTATATCACAACATAAAAATATATAAGGGATATTCTGATGAATTTTGGCATCAAATATTGAAATAATGTTTTAAGACATATCACAATGTATTTCAAACTGAGTAAAGAAGAGGCTACACTAAGTATAAATATTAATGAATTTGTAAATATCATTATAATTATATTGTATTTGACAATATCTATTGAATATATTATTATATTCTATAAAACTTCTTGAAAGATTTTAGGTTGATCTTATTAGAATCACACTTTAAAGTTGTAAATTGAATCCTTAGATATAATAAAATAAAAGTCAATTATATGTTATTTCATGAATTATAGGGAATAATAAATTTTTATACAAATTGACTATGATTGAGAATGTAAAATAGATGTTAAGAAATCTAGAAAAAGTTTCATATTTATTATTATAAGTAAATGCATCAGTTGGAATTATAAAAAAACAATTATTCTCAGTGCCAATGAATTTGATTATGTGGATACCACTTAATCATTAACAAAGATTATGTGAATGAATAAATTGAATATATAAAGCTAATTTTTTTTACCAATGAGTATTAGTTATGGAAATTAAAATCAATTTATCAATGAATTTAGAGCCTTACTATACAATAATGATTAAATTATATTTTAAATCCATCAAAAATATTTTTTTTACCATTCATCATTTTTTATAATTCATAAATAACTTGATATGTATTTTATTTTATATTCCAATAATGTTTGTCACATGTTTTTGTGAGAAGACAACTAGTTTTATTATACCATTTACCTTATTTAGGTGTCTGTTTTTCCCATCATTAATTCCATTTATATTTATGATAGTGAACCATATTTATAATTAACTAGTTAGTTTAAATAAACTAAGTTAGTGTTATTATGATTTATTAGATAAATAAGATGTAGATATGGTGTCTTTTCAAGCAATGAATAATTTTGAATTATTAATTTATGTTCTTTATATTTCAATTAGTATTTCATGATAATTTAAATTAAATTTATATAAGTCATTTTAGGTTTTAAATTTATTAATATTCAATATGATTTTATGTCAATTATGTTTTATTATGTTATGAATATCCATATTTTTTACAGAGCTATGTTTCAAGGATTTCTTATAGAACATAATTTTTATTTATATTAGAGTTTATCTAATGGTAGATGTAGATCATTATTATTAAACCATGTGATATATTTTTTGTTTGTTATTCTTGTCATTATTCTATTTTTTTACATTTATATTACTTCTAATTATCTTATTTTTATGATTTTCTTAAATTGTGACACAATGAAATATCTTATGATGATGTCTTAATGTTTTTTGTTTTTATATTATGATATACTTTTTTTGTTTAAAATTCAGGTATTATATATATATTTTATGTATCACAGGGATATAATCATGAATCAATTCATTTGAAATAAATTCACTTTAATTAATTTTTTATGATTAATTGATAAAAATATTATAAAACAATCATTAAAATTCCACTATTCAAATCATAGTTAATAAATTCAACCTTGACTTGATATAAAAAAGTTTAATGTATAGAATTACTTTAACCTATGGTAAATAAAATAATATATATTTTAATCCAAAAGGGATAAAAAATTCTCTTTAAAAGGACAGGAAGAAGTTGGTATCCCTTCCCAACATTAGTGTACCGACAATAGTGGATTTATCTTATGGAATTCTATTAAGGTTATATAATGCTAGAATTTAATCCCAAAAAGACAATCTACTGAAAGAAGTTCCTACTAAGACATTTATTGAAACCATTTGGATTAAACATGAATAACTTTGTATGAATAATACTATGATTGGATATATATATATAAATATTATGTTATTTATATTTAATAATAACCTTGAATATTATATAAGGAACCATCTTGATAAATTTAATAAAATAATCTTGGGCCTATAAACAATTTCATTAGAAATTTAGGATAAAGATAAAACTATTATTTTATTATAATCATTATATTTTTATTACCTAAGCCTATTAGTGTTCATAATATATGATAGATATTTTTTAATCGTAGATTATGTAAAATAAACTATTTATGGTAAATAATTATGGTTTTATAATTAATGGAGTGATTTTGTTATAAATTTAAATAAAAATATTATTACAACAAAAATAATAACTGAAATAAAATAAACACATATGATCAATGGGAAGATATTTTTGGTGATTCTTATACATTAATGACCATATTTTAAAAAATAATTATACAAATAAAAATAATATACATGTTAATAAATAAAAAATTTGAAATAAAATTTTATCAAATAACTGACAAATGATATAAACATAAAAAAGGTATTAAATTCAACTAGTGTCAATGTAGGAGACAAATAGGTTATAAATTATTGGTTTTTATTCCTTGTATTAAACATAAGAGTGCTTTTACACTCTTGTTCAAGTAAATTTGGGTTGTATAATATTGATTAATAATAAATATTGAAAATTAATGGGAGTGAGAACTATTAATTTATAAATCCATGATGATTGAAACAAAATTACAAAATATTTATGTTACTTAAATAAATTAAATAGAAGTATAATCTACCTAATATTATTGGAAAAGGTAGGTTACCCATTTTAACAAGAACAAATTATGATTAAAATTACTAAAGGATTCCTCACTATTATGAAATATAATGAAAATAATGATCTATATGCGTTCATGGGCTACACATATGCGAAGAAACTATATTTTGTTAATAATATATTAAACAATGAAACTAAATTATGATTTTGAGATAATTGTGTTAGAGAAAAAATAATTGGGTTAAAACAATATTTTCTCTTTAAAAATATAACTCCCACTAAACTAAAAGTTTTTGTGGATTTTATAAACAAGAAATCTAAAAAGGTATAATTAAAAAATACAATTATTTTCAAAAATCTTGAACTTTGTTATTTGTGATTTTAAGTGTCATTCATGGATACCTTCACATAGAGGTGGAATGTATTTACATTCCTTATTTTATAATTACTCTAAAATGTAGAAATTTAAACATTAAACCACAAACCATAGAGATTTCAATTAAATATTAGAATACCATGGTTAAAAATTAAATTAGTATAAGTGTAATATTATTAAAAAATGATAATTGGATAGATTTTTTATCCAATGAATTAATAATTTTAAAAATTTAATGAATTTTAAGGATTCTTCATGTAAATTAATGACATGATTAAACCTGTAGAGACCTCACCTTAAGTTAATTATGAGATTAGGAAAGTACCTCCCCAACTCAATCACTAATAGGTCCAGGATTTGTCACTAGAACTGATGGTATAAGACACTAAAATGAGATACATTTTCCTATAAGAAGTATAAAATATCTAATCAACATTACATAATAACATAAATAAATTTATAAAGTAAAATAACCTTGAAAATTTATAGTTATATAAAACGAGGGACACAATCATATAAAGCGTAACATGACAAAAGAAAAAGAGAATAACAATGATCTCACAATTAAAACAAAAATTAAATCCTAAGTAATAATGTAAAGAGAAAAAGGGGGAAATGTATGGAACACCAAATACCTCTAGCGAATTATTAAATCAAAACCTACTCCCATACATTTACTAAACAACAATTTCAACACCAACACTTATGAATCCTAGAATAATATAAAAACAAAAAAAAACTATAGATAAAAATTGGTGGGTGAGCATTTAAAAACCCAATAATATCATCCTATATAAATGGTCTCAATCATATCAAAATGAATAAAACATATTACATATATAAATGATAGTGTAAATAAATTAAATCAAGAAATACAACCCAATTATTGGGTAAGGTCCTAGACTAGAGTAACCCATAGATCATTATAATCAAGCTCTCACATATCATTTATGGGAATCTAAACAGATACCAATATATTACTATATAAATTCCATGATAACTACTTGTATAATGATATTTATAGATCTATACTAACAAGACAACAATAAAAAAACTTTTTAATACACACATAAACTTGATTTATTGCATAGCATCTTCACTTGATAAAACATAGAAGATCGATAGGTCTAGTGTATTTGGGGATTAGGAACATTTCATAATGACTTAAAACATTAAACACAACATCTTTATTGAAAACATCCATTACACGACCACTACATTCCCTCGTACTTAACAATGCATGGGATAAGCTGAGGACATGCATAAAAAAAGTGTGAGCTATAAATCCCAGTAAGGGAGTAAACACGAAATAACATGAAGAATACAATACATGTTAGGTAAGAGTAATATAAACGGAGTTTAAGAGAAACATGAACATAAAGGAATTATATTGTATGATTATCATAATATTGAAATGCAGGAACAACATTTTATATGATTTTAGTATGAGCCTAGGCTCATTTCCCATAGAGCATGATTAAAACATCATTGCACATGAATTAAAATGAGTAAAACCTCATTTCACATGAATTATATTGATACTAGTCTTTATTCAATGCATTGGAGAACTATCAGGGCACACCCTTCTTAATCATTTCATTTCATGCATATGTGTACCACATGTATTATATAACATGGATTCATTAAACCATATCATTTATTACACAATAAACGAATTTTTAATTAAAACATGAAACTGTATAATCAATAAGTAAATGTGAATAAAGATAAATACCATTGATAGAGAAATGGGCATGGTATAAACTAATTAATGACTTTGGCTTGGAAAATCATGGTGTAATTTCGGCAGCATAACGACCTGACATAAGAATTCATAAAAATGGTTGATGAGAGACAAAGGGGTGCCTCATCACATGAACCTAGAATGGACTATAATGAGGACATATTGATTCTTTAACTAACAAATGGAATGGAATTTAGATTCATAATACCAAATAATTTCTTGAATATAAATTTGGAGATAGAAATTCCATATAGAATTTCAGCATGGTAACAGGTGTACATGAGAGGCATTATTGAGAGAGAAAGGGGTCTCTCATAATTTAATCATATATAGGGCGGTATGGGAGATGTGATAAATCATACCCCAACATCTTTTATTGAAATTATAAGGGTATAGACACATAGAAAAACTTGGATAAAAAAGAGAAAGAAAGAAATCACTTACTTGGAAGTGTGACCCCAAAGGCATTGGAGGGGTTTGAGAGAGGCTTCAGGGAAGCATGGGGCCCCTTTGGAGGATTCTATATATATGAGGTAAGAGGTTGGAATAGTTCCAAAGGCTTTTATTGAAGAAGAAGTGGGATCATAGGCGGGTTTATATAGTAAAAGAGAGGGAATTATTTATTATTTAGGTTTTGGGCACCACAATTTAAACTAATCAAAACCAAAAACCAACCCATTGATTTTGTACATGGTTTCTTATAAAGGGGATTGGAGAAAATTATTTTATAAATCCAATGTCTAAATTTCTTAAAATATTTGGTTTACTTTTGTGGAGGTGAGTCACACCCTCAAGGAAATCAATTTAAAAATTTAGAATGTTTTTTAAGTCTTGGAGGGTCCACTAAGGCTTTGTAAAATAACGCAAAAAATCCTAAAATCACATTATTTTAATGGTAAAACAAATATTGGCCGAACATAATGTTTATAATATTTTATTACATCACTATTGGGTTATTATGATGTCGTAAAACATATTATATATTTAAACAGAATTTTATTTTTACCCAAAAATTGACTATCTCAGAATATTATGATAAAATAACTTTTGGATAACTTCAATTCCTGATTTCACAAATAACATTCATTTTATATAAATAATTTTATCAATATGTGAATTTTTACTTTTAAAATTTAAACTGACATTTATCGAAAATTCATGTTTTTTGACTTAAATAGCTTTCAAACCTCAACAAAAATCACAATTGAATTAACAATAATTATATGGTCATTTATAGTTAATAATAAGATATTTAGTGATAATAATTAATTAAAAATTCATTAATTCATCAAAATATATTTATTCATTGACAAATAATGATATTTTTTCTTAAAAAACATTTACAAAGTAACAATAATAAAATGAATGTATATTATCTATACAAAAATAGGGTAGATAATCATAGTACTAGGGTATCCCTAAAAACCCCTTATAACACTATCATACGACTGAAGGGTAAGTTGTGCGACTGTGGAAAACTCTTGGGGTGGCTTGGATAACATCGCTTAGGTGGTAATTTCTATCTGCTTCCACTTCTCCCATAGGTAGTTCTATTTGATCTTAACATGTTGATGCCCAGCTTGGGATTGGTCAAGAGCGAAGCCCAATGATTCCACCTCCTTTCCAAGCTTTGACAAAAGGGATTAATATTGAGAAATTATACTCGATGAGGTCATCACTTCCTTTGTCTGAGTAAATTGGATTTGTTAAATCCCTATGTTTATACTAATCATGTGATCATTGTTCAATGACTATATTATCAATAGTCACAATTTTTAATGTTATTTAAAAAAAACATAAAACAAAAGAAGTGAATAGGTTATAAAACAATTTTAAATAATAAGACATTTAATTACATCAAGAGTAATTTTCATTGGTAAAATTTTTGGTTGATACAATCTTCCCCCCTTATAAAATTTCGCCCTTGAAATTTATTTTTCTAACACTAAAACAAATGAGGGTATCTCTGCTACATTACTTTTTCGGATACCCACGTTGGTTCTTCAAGCATGTGGTTTCCCAACAACACTTTCTTGAGGTTCATTGTCTTATTTCATAGAACTTTTTTGTATATGATCTACGATCTTCATCATTATATCTTCATAGGAGAGGACATTCTCTAATAGCACCGCCATTGGATTGAGAACAAGCGATGAGTTAGGTCTGTACATACTCATGTGTGATACATGAAATAAATCATGTACATGAGATTGGTTTAGTGGAAGTTCTAATCGATAGGCCACTACTCCAACAAAATCAAGGATCTAAAAAGGGAAATTTTCACTTTTACTAAGCTTTACCTTCTTCCAAAATCTCATAACTCTCTTCCACGATGATATGTGGAGGAATACCATTTCTCCGACATCAAACTCTAGGTCTCATCAATGATTATCAGCATAGCTATTTTATCAACTCTGAGAAGATATAATGTGTTGTTGTATGGTATTAACATTATCCACCATTTATTCAACCATCTCTGGTCCTAGGAGTTTTCTCTCCCAAACATTATCCCAATATTCCTTTTTTAACCTCTTCCCATAAAGGGATTCATAAGGATCCATTTAGATGCTTTCGGGGAAACTACTATTGTAAGGGAACACAACCAGAGGAAGATATTGATCCCATCTTTCTTTGAAGTACATTGAGGACACTCTCAACATTTACTCAAGTGTTTGGATTGTCCGCTCAGATTGGACATCGGTTTGAGGATGATAAGCCATACTGAAGTTCATCTTAATATCTAGAGCACATTGTTTTTTTTCCAAAACGTAGAGGTGGATCTTGGATCTTGATCGGATATAATCGATTGTTGTACTCCATGTAGCTTTACCACTTCCTTGATATATATCTATTCTAATTGATCTAATGATAAATCCACATGAATTGAAATGATGTGTGCTATCTCTGTAATATGATCTACAACAACCCAGATAGAATTGTTTCCATTGGATGTCTTCAGAATTTCAGTGAAAATGTCCATGGTTATGTTCTCCCATTTCCATGATGGTATGGGTAATGGTTTCATCATCCCATTTGACTTCTTCCTCTTAACCTTTAATTGCTATCATACCAATAACATTGATGTATACTTAGCGATATTCTTCTTCATGTTATCCCACCAATAATGCTATCGGAGATCCCAATACGTATTTACGTTTCCTAGGTGAATGGAGAAATTTGAACTATGTGCATCATCCAAAAGTTCTTTCTTTAACTTCAGATTTGATGGAACACATAGACTTTTCCCAAATCTCACAATTCATTCTTCATTTATACTAAACTCTGAGGATTTCCCTTTTCTAATAGTTTCCACTTTCTTATGAATTACCACATCATCATTTTGAGCATCCTCTAACCATTCAATAATATAATGTTGGAAATAATTTGATAAATAATTGATGGTGTTCCCTTCTATATGATTCCCATGTCCATATTCATCAAATATAAGAAGATTGGATCCATTTAATTTATCATTAATTTAATAATTGTGGGGTCCTTTCATCTTAGAGCATCTTCCACCTTGTTCGCTTTCCCAGGGTGGAAATCGATTGAAAATTCATAGTCTTTGATCAGCTCTAACCATATTCATTGGTGTATGTTCCACTATTTTATTTGAATATATATTTTAGGCTTTTGGGGTCCGTATATATTTCACACTTCCCCCCAAAGAGGTTATAAAACTGAATTTTAAAATAGAAGATCACTACAGACAACTCCAGATCATGTGTTGGATAGTCTTTCTCATGAACATTGAATTTACTTGAAGCATAGGCAAGGACTTTGTAATTATGCATCAACACACAACCTATTCCCTTCTTCAAAACATCACTAAATACTTGAAAAAGTTCTATACTTTTGGGTAATGTGAGCACAGGCTTAGTGATAAGCCACCATTTCAATTCCTTGATGCTCCCTTCGCATTTATCACTTAACGAAAACTTGACTCCCTTCTGAGTTAGCTTGGTAAGAGGGTTTTAAAATCATGGGAAATTTCTCACAAATCGGAAATAATGTCCCGCTAACCCCAAGAATATATAGATACCAATTACCAATGTTGGCCTCAGCTATCCCTCAATTGCAGTTGTCTTAGAGGGATCCACAAATATCTTATTACATGTGATGATATGGCCTAAGAATGAGACCTCCTTCAACTATAACTCATACTTGTTGTACGTTTCATATAACTTCTTCTTCCGCAAGGTCTCTAGTAAAGTGCTTAGAGGATCCTAATGATCCTCCTTGGTTTTGGATTATATTAGAATATCATATATAAAGACTACCACAAATTTGTCAAGGTAATCTCTAAAGACTCTATTCAACATGTCTATGAATATTTATAGAGCATTAGTGAGTCCAAAAGGCATTACTATGAATTCATTGTGCTTGTACCCTGTACAAAAAAAAGTCTTGGGGATATCCTCATTCTTTAACATTACATGGTAATATCCAGACCAAAAATCCACCATAGAGAAGTATTGTGCTCAACGTAGCTGATCGAAGACATTATAATTTTCTGGAAAAGGACACTTGTTATTTATCATTATTTTTTATATCTCTCGATAATCATTGAGAAGGTTCATCGAACCATCCTTTTTCTCAATGAAGAGGATTGATGCACCCCATGCTGAAGCACATGGGCATATAAACCCTTAATCAAGATTCTCTTATAGTTGTTTCTTTAGCTCCACAATCTCCAAAATAGCCATTCTATACAAAGTATTAGATATTGGAAACACCCCAGGTATAAGATCAATTGACAATTAAACATCTATTCTAGGAGGAAGACTATACAATTCCTCAGGAAACACTTCAGAGAATTCTGTCACAATAGGCATGTCTTCAATGACGGTTTCTTCCTTAGAGTCAATCATCTGAGCCAGATACATGTGCTCATAAGGAAGTAATATTCACACTTGAGATGATGGTGGTAAATAAGATTTATCTTCTTCAATGCAATTGTATATAATTGAGGGTCTATTCTATATATAGAGAGTGATTTCCCTCTCATGGAAGTTTATGTTGGATATATATAGGGAAAGCCAATCCATGCACATAGTTGAATCAAATTCCACCATAGGGAGTATGATGAGTTTTTCTAGAATGTTCAGTACACAAATTATGATAGGGGAGGAGTTATATTCATGGTATTCAATGACTGAACCATTCTCTGTACTCACTAACATCTTTACTTCCATGATTTGTGGTGGTATCAAGATTGTTCTTCTAAACTTTCATGATAAAAAATAATTCATAAAACCAAAATCATAAATTACATTCGATATTATTTAATGAATAACTAGTGTACCTATAACCACATAATTTTCAGGGTTCAATTCGACCATAGTGATGGAAAAAGATCACCCCTGTTTCCTTGAAGGTCATCGGTTGCCTCTAAAACCCTATGCATAGGGAATGGATTTTCAAGGTTCCCTGGTTCTTTATTATTGAAGAAATGAATAGTGTATTGAGGTTCAAATGGAGCGTTCCTATCCTTTGTTATAGCCGTAGTTTTTTCTATTCGGTAGTTATTGGCTATGTTCTCCTCTCTTCCACACCTAAAGCATTTCCTTATCCCATTCAGGAATTTTTTTTGGGTGCTTCTTTCTGTACCTTTGGAAAGTGGGGTGCTATATATTTTTAGCACCATTGGATTTATCCCTCAGACTGCCATAATTGAAGTCCATGTTATGCTTCTTATCCCCATTATAAATTTGAGATTATCTGATCTCCATTGTGATATTGAGGGCACATCAGACAATTTCCTCATAGCTATCAAAGTCACGGATCTCTGTGGATTTCCATCGGTAAGGTTTCAACCCACCAAATAAATGTTCAACCTGGAATTCAGGGGTAACGACAAAGCTGAAGGCATATCGTGAAAGCCTTTGAAGTTTTCCTTATACGATCTGATGGATTCGTTATCTTTTTTTTGAGGTAAAGGATGTCCTTTTCCACCTAAATCGGAGGGTGCCTGAAAAATATTAATCGAATAAGAACTTCCAGAAATCCTTCTATTACATTGCCTCGATATCCTCCTCAGACTTTGTATTTTTTATTAATGTCTACCATTGATCAGATTCACCCTCCATACGATAAGAATCTAGAAGAACCTTCTCTTGATTGGAACATTGAAGTATGGAGAAGTTCATTTCTATAGATTTGATCCATTGTTTCTCAATTGATGGATCCAATGATCTATTAAATGTTGGAGGCCTATTTCTCATCAAGCTCTCAATTGATAATTGTTCTTTCTTGGTGGTGGGGGGGTGTTTAATGTTCTCCTTAAGCCATGTTTCTACTCAAATCTTGAGTTAACTAAGATATTATCGTGACAAAGTTCTTGATTTCTAATCCCATCGAATTGTGAATATCCTTAGAACTATCATCACATTGATTTTTTTCATCAGTTGTTAGGTTGAGTCCTCCTTTTACCGGCCATTGGCAAGAATAAAAGTACAGTTATGGGTAACACATAAAGGGTAACACAAGGACAAAAATAGATGACTTATAAATAACTTTTCTTTCATTTACTTATGAATCTATAGGATTCAATCTATGTTATTCATGATCTACTTCCTATCATATATTCTTAGGGGGAATTTTTTAAATTCCATTAAAAATGGTTTATACTAAGCTAATGAATTTACCGAAGCATATCCCTCGGGAGTGTCATAACCAAGAGTGTAGTAATGCCCATTATTGTATACCAGGATACCCCGGGTCAAGTCTGAAACTCCCTATCAGAGTTTTCACTCAGAGGTACATCTGTGCCAGAGCTGCCTCTACCTCCTCGTATCTAGAAAAGGATGTATTTTTTTGATAAACAACTTAATCAATACTCACCAAAACATAGGTATGTTTTTATTATACATAGTCTTATCACTATAGCTTTCATTAGGGTTTTATAATGCTAATACAAAAAATAACTATACCTATCCTCTGATACCAACTATAATACCCCTTATTTTTTATACACACTTATCTGAATGGCCTGAAGGCCTTAATCTTATTGATTTTTGATAACCCCCTTTCAAGGGATGAGGGGGAACCCATACAAGGCCCATAGGCTTAGATATTACATGACCCATCGGTCTTAAAAAATATATAGAATATACTTGGATCGGATACTCCCCATATTCTTCATCTTGATATCAGCTCTCCGCCTTCACATGGATTATTCATATAGGCTTCCCATGCAAGCAGAGGCTAGTCCTGATGGCAATGACATACCCTTTCTTTCTAACAAATCCTCATTGCTTATGATCTAGTGAATGCACCTTCTCTAAATCCTCATCAAGAGTTTTCTCCTCGTAGAGTCTCTATGATCATTTTAGCACAATTTCAGGTGGTCTAAAGGCATTGAGGTGGCCTAAAAGCTTTACTGTCCTGAAGGGCTTGGGTAGCCAAAAGGCCTTAAAGCACCTGAGGCCCATACTAGTGGCCCGAAATCCCAAATGGATGAATAGTTCTAGCTGCTATAATACATAATAGTGTCTGCTACAGTAGCTGCTACATTTCCTACTACAGTGCCTCACATAGTACTATTAAAGTACTACTACAGTACTGCTACAGTAGCCCCAGAAATTATGTCTCCACCCGGTTTTGAACTCAAGTATGTTGGATGCACATGCCGAGTCCTCGCCAACTGTTCTGAGGCTCTTGTGCCTAATACACACACTCAAAAATGATTTATTACATAAAACATCACTTCATAGCACATAGAATATCTATAGGTATTGTATATTTATGTCTTAGGATTATTAAATAATGACTTAAAACATGAAACACAACATCTTTATTGAAAATATCCTTTACATGTCCACTACATTCCCTCATACTTAGCATTGCATGGGATAACCTGAGAAGATGAAGTAGAAAAGGGTGAGCTATAATGAACAGTAAGAGAGTAAAAAAGGCATAACATGAATAATAAAATATATGTTAGTCAATAGGAATATCAATGGAGCATAAGAAAAACTATAAAATAAATGTATGATATAGCATGATTATCATAACAGTGAAATGTGGCAACAACATTTAACATGATTTAAGCATGATCCAAGGTTTATTGCACATGGAGAACAAGTAAAACCTCATTGAATTTAAATTAGAATGATTAAACCCTCATTTCTCTTAATTTATCATTACACAAATCTTTATCCAATGCATTGGAGAGCTATCAGGGCAAACCATTTTTAATCATTTCATTTCACGCATAAGTGTGCCACATGGATCATATAACTTGGATTACTTAAACAACATAATTTATTACAAATGAAGAATGTGGAATTTTTAAATGAAACACTATAATAAATAATTATATGTGAATAATGGTGAATACCCTTAATATAGAAATGGGCATGGTATTCACTACATAATGACTTTGGCTTGAAAATCGCAGTGTAATTTCAGCAGCATAACAACGTGACATAAAAATTTAAAAAAATGTTTGATGAGAGAAAAAGGGATGTCTAATCACATTTAAATAAAATTTAATTTAAGGGGGTAATATATATACATGTCCAAACAATTTAATGTAATTTAGATTCATAAAAAAAATATCTTGAATGTAAATGGGAAGAGATAAATTCCTTATGGAATTTCAGCATGGTAATCGGTGCACATGGGAGGCATTAATGACAGAGAAAGTGGTATCTCATCATTAAAACATATATAGGGAAGTATAGGGAGGTGAAAAATCATACCCCATTATTTGAATTGAAATCAAAACGGTATAGAAATATAGAGAATCTTGGACCAACTACCGAGAAAGAGATAGAAATTTCTTATATGGAAGTTTGATCCCAAAGGCTTGAGAGGGGATTGAAAGAGGCTTCATGGGATCATGGGGTGCCTTTGGAGGATTCTAGATAGAGGTGGGAAGATTTTGGATGAACTCAAAATTCTTTGAGTGAATAGGAAGTTAGATTTTGGGCGGGTTTATATATGTAAAGAGAGAGAATTCTTTATTATTTAGGTTTTGGGAACCACACATTTAACTAATCAAAACCACAAACCTACCCATGGTTCTTGCCCAGGGTTTTTTACAAAGGGGAGTGGAAAAATTATTTTATAAGTATTATGGCCTAAAATCTTAAAATATTAGTCTTTATTACATGGAAGTGAGTCACACTCTCAAGAAAATGAATTTAAAATGTTAAAATGTTTTATAAGTCTTGAAGGGTCCACTAAGGATTTTTAAAATAAAAAAAACTAAAATAACATTTTTTTTAATTTTAAAAAATATATTGGAAGAATATAATGTTTATAGTATTTTATTAAATCACTTTTGGGTCATTATGAATTCATAAAACACATTATATATTTAAACAATATTTAATTTTTACCAAAAAAATCGACAATGTCAGAAAATTATGAAAAATTAATTATTAGAGAATTTCCATGTACTGATTCAAAAAATAATATTCCTTTTATCTAAAGAAATTTTTAAATATGTTAATAAAATGAAATTTAGTGATAATTTTTTATTAAAATATTATTTAATTCAAAAATTAATTAATTAATCCAAATTGATTTCAAAATTAAGTAAACATTCTATTTTTTCTTAAAAACCATTTAAAAAGTAACAATAATAAAAAGAATGTATATTATCTATAAAAAATAGTGTACATAATCATAGAACTAGGTTCTCGTTATATAACCCCTTATAATACCCACATACAATAGAAGGGTATGGTGTGTCATGGTGACAGACTCTTCGGGTGGCTCAGATAACATCGCTCGGGTGGTAATCTCTATCAATTTCCACTCCTCTCATAAGCGGTTCCATTCGAGCTAAACATGTTGAGGCTCAACTTGGGATTGGTTAAGAGAAATACCTATAATGCCAACTCGTTCCTAAGCTTTGATAAATGGGCTTCGTATTGAAAAAGTCTAATTGATGATTCCATTTCTTCATTTTTGTTAAGTAAATTAGATTTGTCAAATCCCTATATTTATACTAATCCTATGATCACTGATTAACCACTATATTGGAAATAATCACAATTATTAATGGTATCTTAAAATCATAAAACATTTAACCAAATAAGGTAATATGTTATATAACCATTTTATATAATAAGGAATTCAATTAGATCTATAGGAATTTTTTTTAAAAATGTTTGGGTTGTTACATAGATTCACTAAGGGTTCCCTTTTCTATGCCAATCTTAATATGCATCTTGGTTTATTCCCAAACCATTCGGTTATCTTATCCCAAGGAACACCCCCTCATTTCTCTAAACCTAGATAAACTCAATATAAAGGGTTAATAATATAATAAAAGTATCTTCAAATCATTAAAAAACAAATAAAATAAACTATTTAATCATATACAAAGGCTTAAAACTCATCTTATAAACCTGGACACATGGGTAGAGGATAAATATTATTCTACTAGATGTCACAATGAGTCTTATAATTCCATAAATTTTGGGTTATACGTGACTATAATCATAGGAAGTGTTTATACATAACATAAAACCTCAATCAAATCAAGGAAATCACTACAACATCCATTTTAATGATTTATATTGATCCTTATAGATATTATTACCATCACCGAATCCTTATACGGGATTAAACCCATTCCCCTAAACAAGGATCTTTATAAAGTAACTTTTTCCAATATCTATAGTGTCACATAACATAGAATTTTTATCATCACATCATCACATCATAAACATAAATTATCTTAACACTGTGATATAAAGAAAGGATCGCGATAGCACCACGAAATCATAATTAGAGAAACTTCACCAATGAATAAAATGAAAGGTGGAGAGAATAATTTGAACCGACTCAAACCAAAGTATCTATGTTTATTCTAATATTTAATTATTTTTTACATAGATCTAAAAAAGTCATTAAAAAGAAATAATACTATGATCCACTTGTCAATGTGATTTTGTAGTCTGGTTTGATCCAACCCTTAATAAAACTATATTACACTCTATATGTTAGGGTGGTGTTCTCTCTTTCCTGAAAGGTTAGGGGTTAGGGGGATGACATCCATCAAATGTTTTGGGTATATTTATATAAAGCACTATATTATGTATAATTAGTTTATTACATTTTAAAATATTAATGATTTTATTTCATTCATATGTTTATTTCATGCGAGTTGATGTAATAGAAGATATGAAGCTATTAAATTACTTTTAAGATGAATGAAATGTGTATTACAGAAAAAAGAATTTATAAATTTTTTTAACAAATCATTTTTTATAATTTTATTAAATTAGATTAATTATTTTAAATAGAATATAAATAATTTGAAAATGTTTGGAAGTTTTAAATTATGGATTATAGTGAAATAAAATGTTATTTAAAAGAATTTATAATTAAAAAAACCTTAAATAATCTAGGATATCTATTATTTGGAAGTGAAAATTTTTATTGTAATTTTAAGGAAAAAAAAGAGAAGGGAAAGAGAGGTTTGATTCAATTAATGATTGTGGTACATGGTTTGTAAAACGTTATTTTCCATGTGGAAAAATACTGTCTGAATATGAGTGACTATAAGATTTGGAAAAAAATTCAATTAAAAATGAGCTTATTTAGGCCACCCTTTTTTTATTAATTTTAAATACCCATCATTTTCCTTTAATTCAACTAGAAAAATATCCTCTCCATTTCCTTTTTATTTTTCCTTCTTCCAAGGTCCATGTGAGGCTAAAACTAGTTCATTTATTATAGGAATCTAAGTTAAGACCTCATGTTCCTCAGATTATTCTATTATTATTATATATTCATTATTTTTATGCTGAATAATTTAGTTTATAAAAGGATTTAATTTAGGGGTTTCACTAGAGTGTGGAGAATCATAGGAATTGTTTTTAGTAAGGATCAAGTATGGTTTTATAAGGGATTTACTTTAATTTGGGATAATGATCAATATTTGTTCATCAAAAAATTATTTTATCATTTGATTTGATCAATTTTAAGGTTTATAATTTTTTTATTTATGTTAATTTTGGTTTTATCATATAAAATATTTATATGGAGAGCTTGGTGGTTTTAATGCATGAAAACCAATTTATAGAAATGAATAATGGCATGTAATATTAAATTTCTATAAAAGTTTATTATAATGTAAAATAAATTTTAATTTTTCTATAAATTATATAGGTTTTATATGGTCAAACTATTATAAATAATTTTTATGAGATTCCTATTATGTTACAAGGGTTTATGATAAATTTAAAATCAACTAATTATTATATAATAATGAGTTAAATGCTTATTCTTATTATACCTTAAATGGATGGGTGATCCTTAGATAATCATATAGGTTAGTGTGTTTTGAAATATGTATGTGAGTTTATTTTATATTTGTGGGATTTATGAATAACTATGACATGATAAAACAAATATTTAAGCTATGTTTAAAATGTAAAGGGTGTGAAAATATAATATAGGGATTGATTTTGGTTTTTTTATAAAAAAGAATAGTGTACTTAAGGAACCATGAATTCTCATTATATAAAATTTCATGGTTGTTTCATGATTTGATTTAGGATTTGAAAAAAATGATTGTTAATCTTATGGATTTAAATGAATAGTTTTATGGTTATTAAATATTATAACATAAATGGTTTTCAGCTAGTTTTGTGATTTTTTGTTATGGGGCATAACATTTTTTTGAAGATAATATCTAGGATCACCTGGAAATTAATAAAAAAATTTATTTTATTTTATAATGTTTGAATGTTCATAGTATTTAGAAAGGGTAAATGATTCTTAGTTTGAACATAGGTAAATATTTTCATGTCTCCAATTAAGGAGATCACATTAGAGTACATGGGGGAATCAATTACTTATGATTGGGTGGTGACTAGTTTATTTTGGATTATAGATGGGTAATTTATCATTATGGTGAGGGGAGAGGTGGGGTTTCTCATGTGGTTATAGACGAGTAGTGTATATCTTGAGAGTAAATTAAATCTAGTATTATATATGGGATGTATACCTTTATAATATAGAATGATAGATATCTTGATTGCATATGAGATATTTTCGTTTTGATGTGAGTGAGATAAATTAATATAGGTATAAATAGAATTTTCCCTGGGATGTGAGAAAGCTTGATTGGGAGTTTTATGGTTAGGATTACCATAGGATGCGATCTAGATGACTCGAGAGTCATATAAGCGAGTTAGTATTATGTTGTGAGTAGAATAAATCTATTAATATATAGGAATAATATCATAATGTTAATTTATGAGGTACCGAAGGGGTATATTCCTAGAAATATTGGGTATGAATATCATATATTTTAATGGAGAATTTGATGATGTACATTTTTTAATAGAGGGAGAGGATAACTATGGATGAATACATTTTCAATAAAGGGAGATGTTACATACTAATGTGTATGTTTTTTTCTAGAAGTATTGGTTAGTTATCAATGTTGTACCATTTTTTACAAAGTAAAATGTTACCAATTAATGAATTATGTAGAATAATTAATGTGGGATGTTCATTGAAAAGAGATATGGTATGGTAGTTTACCCTATATGTCAAAAAGAATAGTTTTTTATAAATTTCAATATTTCTAATAGTGGTGAAAGAGAATTAATTTCATGATTATTTTATAACATACATGTAAATATGTTATTTATTATATAATCATGAAGCACATATATACTTGGGATAGGGAACTATGTCAAATTCCATCTATCCATTTATATTAACCCAAGTTTATCATATTCACCCAAAGGAGTTGAATAATACTAGGTTCTAATTGTAAACTACTTGAGGACACCTTGGTGGGGGAAGGCAAGGTTGTGACTACTTAAAAATTATTTTTTTCCATTCACACCTCTTACAATATATTCAAATCCTATCTAATTTGATAGTAAGGCCACTATTATGATCAATTGTTTAAAATATGATTCATCTATTTATTAAGCTTCATTCTTAAACATATTAATATACACACATATACTGATATGTAAAATAATAACACATTATATAGTACTTGTTTAACCAAAAATAGGCTAATCCATGGGGAGAAAAAAAATCACTGTAACTCTACACAAATAATACTAGACTAAAATTATACAATATAGGTTTAGGGCGGTTACTTATATTCTAGTATTATATCCTTAATGGTTTGTGGATTACATTTACAGTGAGGTACTACCACATACAAGTTATAAATAAATGTCAGTAAAAATTTATAGAAAAATATATGTATGAGTAAAAAAATGTTCCTCTCATGTTATGATCTTCTTTGGATCCTTTTTAATACATTCTTTATTAGGCCAACCCAATATTCATCCTTTATATCTTATAATATCTTTGATATGAATTATCACTACTTTAACTTTTATTCTCTTACTTAAACAACTAGGTACTACTGATCATCAATATGTTTCCTCTCTAAATTCATTTTGTGTAAATATATTTTGTGATCATCTCTTTTATTCCACTTCACCTCTCATCGACATAAATTCCATAGCCTCTATCATTATTATTAACTCATCTTCACTTTAGGATTCATATATATATATTATCATATCATAAATTACTTTATATTTTATCAAGATATAATGGAATATTATTAAATCCACTTGACCGAAATAATACATTTTTAAGATCATATATTATTTTTATAATAGTGTACACTCCATTAATAGATATTACTCATTTTCATCTCTCACTATACATGATCGAAACTTTTCTAATTCAGTTACAACATTTCTAATTTTATAAAAATAGATTGTACCAAGATTACCTATATTAATTTTTCACTTTTCACTTCTCTATGAATAAATGACATATTGAAAATGAAATCTATCAATGGGTTGAGATTCTTTATCACCCATTGCCACTCTGGATCAATCCACATGCAGTGGATAAACTTCTAGTAACTCAATTTTTTTACAATAACTCAAATATTAACCTACATTTGAAACAAAACTTATACTTGATTATAACAAATACAATATTTTCCCATTCATTAAATTGTTAACTGAATAATGATCTATGGTTAATTCTTATCACTGGATACATTTGAATCATTTCCGAAAATATGATCCATCATAACCTATGCTATACATTATATTTCCTATCACTGCACATGATACAATACTATTTTCACCTATGTTTGTGACCTAACTTCCATAATATCAAAATAATTATACATGATATATATCTTTATACAATCCATCTAAAATAGAGTAGAGTGAAGTCTTTTCATTTCACCTCTTACTCTATCTTCATCATGTCTTCATCAATAATCATGATCATATTGGTGTATGTATTTGTATCATGAAAGAAGACTTATCCAAATCACCAGCCAAGTAATGCATTTTACAATTGAATTAGGTTATGATTTATATTAACATTAACCATGATTCATCATTTTCTCATACCACATGCATCATTATATCATAACACCTAACATTTTTCCCAACTGATTTTCCAGCCAACCTAAATGAAATCATCATTTTCCCTTAACTCATTCCATGATATGAATGATAACAAATCATGGATTATGATATTATTCAGATGTATACTGTATTACAAGTATCTTCCATAGTTTCTCATCTATAAAAAAATCACCAACACCAAAAAACACATCCAATTATTCAGGATTAATACCTCATCACTATATATATTATTATTAACCTTTAATAAATCACCCATAAAACAAATATTATTCAATATTTACTACATGAAAATGAAAAAACTCCACGTATGATATAATGATAAATCCAAAACTTTCCTCTAAAAATTATATAAAATCACTTATTATATGTGTCTTATTTATATATGCTTCATAATAATTTTTAATATAATTATAATTACCTTTACTAAACCATTTAAAACATATCCAACTATATACTCATAAACAAATCTATAGTGTACATAACCCCCTTCATATTTTTTATGTTAACCAAACTTTTCATTCCACCCTTTGACATCAAAATTCAAACTAAACTACATTTTGAATTTTTCATTCTTATATCTTACTATTATAGTTATATATATCTTTATGTAAACAGATATTGAAATATACCGTATAAGGAAACTATGTATTCCATCCCATTATTCTACTTGTGTCATGACTCAATATTGGAAACATAGATATTAAATAATAATTTTGTGTTTTATATAACACTTTTACTCATTTACCTTATACGAGTTTGTTACTCAACCACTATTTTAGATGTAAATATTTTCATTCTAATAAATCCCAATAATAGATATAATTAATTATGGTCTTATATAAAATATTCAATAAAAAATCTATTAACAAATATAAGTTACAATCGATGTAAGATGTATATGATTTAAAAAAAACAAAAATTATCATATTTCCCATGTAATTTTGTATTTCAAATTGACAATAATATTCAAGAAATAGTCTTATATTCAAATATTATGAGAGTTTATATATGTATCCTTATAGTAATATAAAAAATATATATATTTATACCAATTGTTTAGAATAAAATGTATAATTTTTTATTTATCTTTAGTTGTAATACTCCCCATTTCATAGATAAATCCATGAAACCGACACATCTTCATTACATTTTAGATTAATAAAATCCATTTTGAAAATTATGGTTCATTATTTTTAGTTAAATAAATATTATTGGGATTTCATTTAAAAATTTTACTTTTTTCTTTTTCTTCTTATGAATCTCTAGATCTAGGCTCTATAATCAAAATCATTCACCTACTATTTATAATTTTTCATTTTCAAACAATTTTTGTTATTTCTGATATTAATTGTGGGTATTATACTAACAATATTACTAGTGAGAATATACTTTCTGTATCCACTGACTCTATATGAAATGCCTTTATACTAAAATACACTATTACATAATTGTTATCTTTTTATATTGTAATTATAATTTTTAGGTTTTTAATTATCTTATATCTATGAATAAATTATTACTTTTTTCTATCTAATTTTCTTTCCTAAGTTATATAACTCTCTCTCATGTATCATGTCTCCTTAAATGTTTTGTTGACATACTCAACATATTCTAGAATGACATTTTTTCCTTTATTTGATCCTTCTAGGCCCATTTTATGTCTATCAATGAAGCATACTAAGCTATAAAAGTTTTAACAACATTTTTTATTGAATCTAAATATTCATATAACTATTTAAATAAACCATCAAATCTATTACTCAAAAATACAATTTATCATATATTTAACCATTAATATGTTTTACTATAATATCTATAAATAGAAAGAATATTATTCTTATTGAAATTGTTGGAATTAAACCCCTACCATTTTTGAAGTGTTTTAGAAGTTTATCATTTCATATTACTTATTTATTAAAATCCAAAATATCTCTAAAATATTTTATCAGATATACGCATTATCCAAAATAGAAAAAATTTCCACCAAAAATCATTTTCTGATATTTACCAATTCCATTATTATATTTTTCCACCTTGATTCATAATATTATTTTATGAATTTCTAAAATATTTATTCTCAAAACCAAATTTATTAAATGAAACTATATTCACATGTGAAACATACTTCATTTTCATCGATTTTTAATAGAATTAATGGGATGATATTCTAACTTCACCTCTTATAATAAATTCCACAGCTTCATCATAAAATCTAAATGTATACGCACATATTCAATTATAATAGTACTATTTTAGATATCATTGCTTTCGATTCTAACTACTAGGTTCAATATGATTTTATATCTTCACTATTTATTTCCATTAAGTTTATATTTTTTTATCTAGTTATACTTTAGATATCTTCATATAAATATTACTTTAATCTTTTCTAAAGTATGTAGTAGGATTTATGTTTCATTATACATATTATATATCATAAATAAGACCATATTTTTAATAAAAGTGTGTCTTTTTAATTGATATCTATTCATAATTACTTTATAAATATTTTATAAACTTTAAATATTTTTTCTTCTTTATTGATACAGTTCCATACATGTCCCTCAATGTTAATTTAATCTATAGGCACATCATATCAATATGACTATTCTCTAAAAACTTTGATTTTTTCCCTCATATTTCCTTTTTAAGACATTCATATAAGCTTTATTAACATATTATTATTTTTTTGTTTCTCCCAGTAAGATATCAATCTCCTTGATCCTTTTGGATTTAACATCCTACTGAGAATTCATTACTAACATAAAGGATTTAAGTGCTCATTCAAGTACTTAAATTATGTTTTCAAGATCCTTTGTTTACATATTCTCTTTATTAAAATTATATTTTACTAATATTCACATTTTATTTAAAATTTTAAGCCCAAAATTAGGAATCTTTATACTCCCAATCATTACTTGATTCATAATATCCACTAATTCCCCTTTAATTATGCATTTATTATATATCTGTGAGCCTTAAAATTAATAATTCAATCTAGAGAGGATATCAACATCAAATGAATGAGTACCTATATTAATTTACTAAACCAAAATTTTTAATTATCCAAGGTATATACTTGTTTTGGAAAGATGATCACCTTATTCAATATTAATTTCCCCCTTTTTTAAGATGATATTATAGTTAGAGTGATTAATGATGATCATTTTTCTATAATTTATTCAATTAATATAGTATTAATATAATGATTAGATATAAAATTTCAATAATCACATTTTGTTACTTATATTACATGCCACATTCCTTCTTCTTACAGCCTTCCTCTTTCTGTGATTCTTTGAATAATTTGACATAAACTAGTTTATATATTCAACATATCCAATCAACTCATCATTGATACAACTATAACATATTATATGGTGTAAAACATACTTATTCTCTTCTTATAAATATTTATCCATGTAGTTACTAAAAAATTTCAAACATATATTATTATGTTTCAAAATAATCAATTGTTTTGTAAAGTGGGTCTGTCACTATAACCTCTAATATTTTATTTTATTTTGAATAAAATATAATCACTGTATGGTTCAACTAATCCCATAATACTTTCTATATAACCTTTATCATAGTCTTTTTAATAACAAAAACATATAAAATTTTGTTATAATGGAAAAAGATTCATATAAACTTATTTTCCAAAATAAAAACCATGATCTACCAAATAGTAACCTATTCATATTAATAAAAAATTTAAATAAACTATAAAAATAATCCATTTAAAATAAATTTTAAAAAACATTATTAAGCCAGTATTTCTAAATATGCACAATTATAGAATTTTTAATGTTAATATAATAGAAAAAAACATTTATTTCATAATGATTTTTTGTGTCCCAATTGGAAACTACCATGAAACATTAAGGGGGACATATAATATGTTATTTAGTTTCTTAAAAAATTCTAATACATTGGGTTGGAGAATCTTACTACAACTTCATATTAGTCATAGTAGACTACACAAATCCATTACTAGTTTGGGATTTCCACACCTATACAACGATCAATATCATAAGGGTGTGTGGATAACTTTAAACAGTGGAACCTATCACATACATGGTACAAGTAACTATTAAAAAACATTAATACAAAGCGATAAGTATGATTAAGAAAAAATTCACCCTCATGTGATGCCCCACTATGGATCCAATTATTTACCCCATTCATTAGGATAACACTATAATATATCTCCATTATTAGGTGGGATCTATGATATGTAGTGTAATAAATCTATCTCTTCTTTTATTACTAACAATGTGAGGTACTTTAGATCTTCAAGGTGTATCTACACATTGTTTTATTTTTGGATAGATATTTAATGATCATCATTTTTCTTCTCCTTATCAAAAAATTAACATTTATTTCATTAAGGGTAGAAATAAAAGTACAAATTGGGGAGGCTTGAAGAAATGATGACCAAGAGTTTCAATGATAACATGGGTCTCCCCACCTCAGGGAAGGGATAAAAGGGTAAAAAACTCCAAAAGGGGGCATTTCGGGGTAGCAAAATGAGTTAAGAAATCAACCACATGATTGAAATCACACCATGTATGGATGATCTCCATGTCATCGAAGTGATGAGTCTTTTACTTTCGGATCAAGTAAGTGATATTCAGGGAGAGAATGAGATTCCAATGAGTTATCTCTACACAATACTGGAATTTGTCTCAACAGTGGACATGGTAATGTTTTTGGATTTTCAATGTGACAGGGTGGTGAGAAGCATTGTCGCCTCCACCTTAAATGAATTCCCCTGTCCACAAAAAGCACTAAATGAAAAATCACCAAGAACGATGTGTCATGGACCACATCACCACCATGCATGATGCTAGTGCCGAAGGCTTCATAGACTTTGATCTTCTGGCATAAGGTAGGAGGAATCTAATAAAACCAGCACCCCCTCCACCTGGGGATGATACAACTTAGAGAAGTTCCATTGGAGAGAAAATGTCACAGGTAAGTAACTATATCCTAATAGGGAAGGTAGTATGCCAGCTCCAAGGTGAGGCACCCAGCTTTGTCTATTAGGGAAAGAGTGGAGCAGCGAGCCCCATGACATGCCTGGTTGTGCACCTACCAGATGCAGCAACAACACTTCCCAAAGAGAGTTTCCCTGGCCAAAGTCTCCCTGCTATTGTTTAGGTAGCTATTGAACCATCTCGAGAGGAATTCCTCACGGGAGGTCATGATGCTAGGAGGTAGAGAGAACTCAAAGCTCATCCCAAATCTAGATGGCCCATTCTATTTGGAAGAAGAGGTAAAGTGTGGATTCCTTGGAAGGGGATGAACATCAGATAAACATGGAGGCATGCTAGACACCCTTACCTCTATTCTCCATATCCGAGGGGAGGTCATCGTGTCTGATTATCCAACACCAGAAAGAGAATTTAATTGGGTTGGATTTTCACCAAAGTCTCCACCCCCACTGATCACTCTTTGGATGTGAAAGCATACAATGACAATAATATTTGGACAATAAATTACCAATAGAGGATTCAGTGAAAATGAAGCTATTAGGGGATCCATCCAAGATGATGCTATCAAAGAGGGCCTTTTGTGTTGGAGTGAGAAAATCATGGATGAAGGAGGGGTGTACACTGGCTTCCAAGAAAGAAATATTAGGTGAATGTAAGCCTATGAAGTCCAGTAGGCCACCCCCAGTTTCATTTCCAGAAATTAAGATCCCCTGACCTAGAACCCACTATGAATGGCACAAGAGCACATGGAAATGAACTCGACATGATATCCATAGGGTCAAGGGAAATCTTCCATTCTCATGGGTTCTAAATCCATTCATACCTCAAATATGTGGTCTCTACAAGGAGTTTCCCTCAATAACCTCCAATGTGTGCCTGTCATGGAAGAAATACATAGCTTTTCCCACATCTCTAACCCCAATTCCTCCCAAATCCATTGCTCAGGCAAGCGTACTCCACAAGGACAATCGACATCTCCCATCCACTTGGATATCCCAAATGAATCCATTCAAGGTATTATCAATATGAATAATGATATACATGGCGGACTTTAGGGTGGAAATCATGCGTATAGGGATAGATGAGAGTACATAATTAACACGGGTGATACTTCCTCCAAAAAAATGTAATCTGTCCTTATAGTTGAGGATTCACTTGGTATTTCTGGAGACCAGACCATCAAATAATTGGGACTGAATTCTGCCAGGGGAAATGGGAGCTCTAAGGTAAAGAATAGAAATTTTTTTGCCCAGAATGCCCCGAGTGGAGACAATGTTATCCTTTCTCCTTTCCGGGTAGGTGGAGGGAAAGTAGACCCCAATATTATCCATGTTCATCATTTTTCCACTCCATAATGCATAATCATCCTTGATTATGATAAATACCATGAGGGAGGTGCTACCCCCATTGATTAATAAGACCATATTGTCCATGAAGATAGGTGAGACACTCATGGAACACCTGACCCACAGTGATAAGGTAGGACACGACCACATTGCATTGAGGAGGCCACATACTTACTCAGGTTGTCCTACACTAAAATAAAGATAAAACTTAATCCTTATTCAGTAATATTTATGACTATTAGATCCTTACACATGATCATTAATTCAAGAATTACCTTGTCTTACATCCACATGTATTTGAGTATTCTATAATACCCTTGATATAACTTATCACTTTGTTTTGGATTTAATATTATTTTGAAAATAGAATACAATAATAAAAATAAATTATCACCATTTTCTTATATTACTATGCATATTAAATATTAGCATAATTAGTTTGTAACATTTTATCTTTTAGATATATTAATTGTATGAATATTTGTCATATGAATTTTTAATTATTCTCTCAAATTGAATATAGGATATCAGTCACATGATCTCTATTAATGAATTAATTTTTTTAATTTCCCAATAACTCTATGTATCACTCCATGTACAGTAGTTCATGTTATGGTATCTCTAACATTCATTTAGTAGATTAAATCTTAAGAAAGTTCTAAAATGTATATTTCACTTGATAATAATGCTTTTTCTGTTATACACTTAATCATATACTGAATTGGATTGTGAGCTATGAAGAAATATGGTAATATAAAATTCTTGAATTTTACCCTGTGATATTATCCATTATAACTATGTTATAGGGCAAGTTTCCAATTGTCACTCTTTTAACACTTTTATCCCAAGGTATGTTTTTAATTTAACCTCCATTATATCATTTTCTCCAGCCATGATCTACTCATTTACACCATTCAACTTAAATAGAGTCGTGTGATAAAGTTTTATTGAATATATAACTTCATTCTCATCATGTATTCCTTGAGCATCAAAATCATTAAACACTCAAATTCATGGGGTGTAAAAAATCTAACTTTTTCCTATATTAAATATTTTAATAGTGACTGGCCTAGTTTTTTTCTTTTATAAGAGTGCACATAAAATGTCAATTTCCACATTTAAATTAGTTAAAGAAAAAGTGGTTTAGTTTTTAGGGTTTTTACTTGAGGAATAATGAATTAAATGAAATAATGATTTGAAAATAGTAAGACAAGAAGGTAATCTAGTTAGGGACATATTTCAAATTTTAATACTATCATATTCTTGAAATGATTTTCTCTTCTTCTTCTTATCTGATGAATTATATGTTCTATGACTGGTTTCTCTCTCACCCTTATAGGAATGTTATAATGAGAATAATCATAAAAAACATTTTATTTGGGATAACTAATTTTATATGCATGGATGTTCTAAAAAATAATCTATTACATACGCAGGAAGTACTTGACTGAGTATTGTGACTCCCAAGTAATCTTGGAACCACTATTATAATTTAAAAATGTTTTAGTAATTTCTTAAAACATCACAATCCATCCTATACTAATCATCCCTAAATATTCATTAAATGATTGAAGGGAGATAATGTATCCTCAATGATGGAAATAATCAATAAATAGAATTAAATCAAACACAAATGAATTCAAAGTTAATATTTTCTAATGAATATCAAATATATTTAACAGGATAGAAAGAGTTATATTCATTAATGTTCAATGACACAAGTATTAAAAAATGATGACCTTCCCTTCAGTGGTAAGTTAAGAATTACCCCTACATTCTATGAGTAACAAAGAAGAAGAGTGAAAGAAAATATATTAAAAAACTAAGAAAAAAATGTGAATTAAAATAACAAAAATTACTTAGAACTAGATTTATATAAACTCTTTAATGAATTATTATTCCCACTAAATAATGTTGTGATCACTTTAAAAGGTATAAGGCTGAATTTTGTTGTCAAACTCCATAGATACTCACATGATTGAAATCATCAGAAATATTCAAATCTTCATAACTAAATTTAATTCTTTTTACTTGAAAATTCATTGCTTAATTTAATAGTTTCTTGATCGAAATATTATATATGATTTTAATCAACATGGAAACTTCTATTTGGTTTCATAGATAATAACATGGTATCTCAAGCTCTCCCATGAGTCTTGGTGATTTTTATGCCTTTTAAAAATTTTATCTCTTTGAAATATAATCATAAGTCTTTGTAAATCCTTATGATGGGTCATTAAGTCCAATGATATATCTTTGTGATTGGGCCCAATGAATCGTGTTGGATGATGGAGTTTTATTCACAGTTGTAAATGCTTATGATCTTACTCTGAAAGTCTTATGATAGATAATGAATACTTATGATCCTCACTCTAGAAAAGATATAAAATAAAAAAGGAAAGATTTAAGATTAGGGACCAAGACTTATGGTCAAATCATTTTTTATATTTTCAAACTATAATTAATTCATAATCACTCATATTTATTAAAATTCTCTTAAAGATCATTAAAATAACACCCAATCACCTTGAAAAAACATTAAAAATATATGATTAAATGAATGTGTTTGTCCATTAATTTCAAATATAAATTTAAAAATTGAGGATAGTGTATTTATCAATTTTCACAATTAAATCCAAAATTATCATAAAATATAAATATTTGATAAGTGCAATCAAAATGAGGAAATGTTGGGACTAAAAATTATTAAAACTCAAGATAGTGTGTATTAATATAATATATTTCCAATTCCCCCATGCATAGCCCTTGAAATTTTGGATTGTAAACATTAAATATACTGTTAAAATATGATCTAAATACTAATCCAATGTGTGTTTCATTATCAAAAACATAGTTCCCAAATTATTTTGCCTCTTTAATTCTATTTTTTTATTTTCTCCATTAAGGATATTAAATTAATTCTAACATCTTATATCTCCTCTTATACACTTATACCCACATTTACAGAATCTTATACTCAGAAATCAAGTATGATTTTTCAATAAAACAATTTCACAATCCAATTTAATTCAAGTTCCATTACATTATTGATGAATTTATTTATATCAACCATGTGAGTCAAGTATTTGTGCATTTAATATGGAAAAAATTACACTGGAGGCTGGGGCACTCAGTTTTGTGGCTACTGCACAGGATGTCTCTGTGGCGCATGATACATCTCAGTTTGTTGAGGCTGTCACAAGCTGGTCACCTCCTATTATCAAGGGTGGTGGGAATGATGAAGCCTTTACTGCCTCTGATCGGGGGGGGGGGGGGGGAATTTAATTGAGGCATTTCCATCCAAAGCCGCCAGGAGGAAATCACAACCGCATAGTGACCCTTCTCACCAGAAAGATAACAAAAAATTCACACCCTTGAATGTGATTTTCTAGTCTGATGACGTGGATAAACCTAAATCTTCTGACCCAGGTGTTATTACACCTTGTATTATAACTAATTATATTGTGCCTAGATCACATATGAATGTTGTGCCTCCAAGCACAGAGGATGCCACTAATCAAGGGCCACAACAAGTTGGGGACACTGTGGCGGGAGCACATGGGCCAGCTGATACTTCTAGTATAGGGGCTGCAACATCTGTTCAGGCATCTGGAGACTCTGGGGATGTTGGCAATGCTATTATGTAGGATGCTGTGGATTTGATCAATAAGCCTGGAGATGCTTCTAATCTGCAGGGCCGAGGGAAGAAGGGAAAGGGGAGAAAAGGCAAAGGTAGCATACCTTTGGTGATACAGGGTGGCCCCCAGACAATGGGTAGTACTCACCCTCAATGAAGACCTTTTTTGGAATTGTCAAGGGCTGGGGAATTACCAAACGGCCAGAGCCCTTAGACACTACACCATGGACCACAAGCCTATGATGGTTGGAATTGCTGAACCAATGTTTCTCTTTGACAAGTGGAAATATTTTAAATAGAATTCCATGGGATACAAGTTTGTGCCACATGACATGCATGAAATTGGGATGGATCATTTATTGGTGTTACGGCATGAATCCATCTATATTAATTCTTGCATGGAAAGGTCCCAAAGCATTTTAATCTCTTGCATTGTTGATGATTATGTTTTGTCAGTTTCATTTGTGTATGCCTCTAATTCATATATTAGGTGAAGGGAATTATGGGAGCAACTCAAGGCGACTTCTGAGAGAATGGTTCATTCGTAGTTTTCTGTGGGAGACTTTAACACAGTTTTGAGGCCTGAGGGAAAAACTTGTGGGCATTTAAAGAGGATTGCTGCTATTGATTTTTTCTATCTTCATTGACCAGTGTAATCTTGTTGAGGTCCCGATTGCTGGAGATGACTTTACCTGGTGTGGATACACGTGGAGTGGGAGACAGTCTAACATGCTTGATAGATTCATTGTTCAGATGTGTGATCAGGATGCTCCTAATGGGATTTTTGGATTTACACTACCTAAACATCACTCGGATCACAACCTGATTGTGGTTGAAATTAAAACACAGGTTGCAAGGTCAGGCCCTTTTCCTTTTCGGTTTAACACTGGGTGGATTATGGAGCCTGGATGCAGGGAATGGGTTTTGGAAGCTTGGAGGACTGAACCGATTGGTATTCCTATTCAGGGATTTGCTGAAAAACTGAATTATCCTGAATATAGTCTCAAGGAATGAAGTAGAATTCCCTTCTCTAAAGTTGATGCTGATATCAGGGCTGCTAAGGAGGAGCTTTTAAGTGTTCAGAATCACAACCAAAATCAGGCTAGTCCTGCCCGAGAGGATGTTCTAGCACATAACCGATTAGATGATCTTCTAACAATCAAGGAGAGACTGATTAGAAATCAATTGAATGTTATATGGTTACAAGATGGAGATAGGAACTCTAAGTTTTTCAATAGGCTGCATCGGGAGAAAAGAGCAAGAACGAGGGATAAAGCAATCAGCATTAATGGTCATTTATATACTTCTGAATATGAGATTTCTTTTGGAGTTGTGCAGCACTTCAAGGGTCTTTATTCTGATTATTGACAGGTGAATACACACAGAATAGTGGGGAACATCAAATCATGCATTAGAGATTATGAAAATCAGTCTTTTGTCACTCCCCCTCTAGAGGAGGAAATTCGAGCACCTCTCTTATCCTTAAATGTTGAGAGTGTGCCTGGTCCAGATGGGTTCACTAATTAATTCTTTGTGTCTTACTGGGATGTCTTACAGGAGGATCTTACCCTGGTCGTCAAGGATTTTTTCTCTCACTACTACTTTCTATATAGGATGAATTCATACTTCATTGCCCTTTTACCTAAGAAAAGTAATTCTCCTGACATAAAGGATTTTAGGCTTGTGGCTCTGGGAAATACTATCCCTAAATTGATCAGAAAGATCCTTATAAACAGGCTGGGCCGGGTGGTCGGTGAGTTGATTTATGCAAATAAATTTAGTTTTATTCCAGGAAGAAATATTCAGGAATGTATTTTCACTTCCTTGGAAAGTGTCAATGTAATGAGAAAGAAGGCGAATGAAGGGAATTTTGCATTGAAAATTGATATCTAAAAGGCCTTTGACACACTTAAATGGAACTTACTTTTGGAGGTCCTTAAGAGGTATGGTTTCTCCAATGAGTTTATCAAATTGATCAGCACCATCATTTGCTCATCAAGGCTATCCATTCTGATTAGTGGCACACCTAGGGGATTTTTTTCCATGTACCAGAGGTGTGCGACAAGGGGACCCACTCTCTAGTATTTTATTTGCTATTGCTGAAGATTATCTTAGCAGATGTATTAATGACCTTGCACACATGGGAATGTACAAGAGAATTCCGGATGTTATGAATGACTTCACTCCATCTCATTTTTTGTATGCTGATGACATTCTACTGTTTGGGAAAGCTTCTAGAAAAACTATTTCGTCTGTTAAGGCCCTTTTTCAACACTATGACAAAGTGGCTGGTCAAGAAATAAGCCGGGATAAATCTTTCATTGTGTTTGGAAATAGTGTAACAATTGGATAGCAGAATAGGATAACTAGAATCCTTGGGGTTAAAAAGGGGTCATTTCCCTTTCAATAACTAGGTGTTCCATTATTTTGGGGAAAGGTGAAGAGGAAATACCTATAGGGGATTTATTCTGGTATCCCCAATCAACTTGATAGCTGGAAAGGAAATGCGATGTCCATGGCGGGTAGGGTATGCCTTGTATATTCAGAAATAACATCTAAATTTGTTTACTCCTTCTCTCTTAGTCGGTGGACCAGGGGACTTATCAAGGAGCTACAAAGACTGGTCCGAAACATTATCTGGACAGGGTCAATCCATGAGCGCAAACTCATTACTGTTTCATGGAAAGAATGTATCAGGCCTACTGAATTTGGGGGTCTTGGGGTCAAAGATCTCAAGCTTTTTAATGATGGGCTCATTGGGAAGTTCACTTGGGGTATGATCTATAAAGATACTACTAGTGATTTTTTAGATAATCGTTTCAAAGGTAGGTTGATTAATGGATATAAATACTACCTTGCTACATCTGTATGGGATGCTCTTAAATGCTATTTCAAGCAGATCATGAACGATACCAAGTGGTTGGTTTGTTGTGACTCTAACCTAAATTGTTGGAGCAGGACATGGCTTGATTGGCCGCTTCTGGACAGTATAGAAAATCCTTATGTTATTGAGAAGCTCTCCATTGCTGAGTTTGTAATGCATAAACATCTATTTGACAACATGATACCCCCTCAGGTGGAGCTGGAATTTCAGTCCTATGTTTTTATGGACCGTGACACTCTGATATGGAAGCATAATAGGAATGGTCAATTTACTAGTAGGGATCATTATCGGTTGGATTATGGGGGTTCCTGTATCCCACCAGCATGGCTCAAGAAATACAGGTCCCTGTTCATTCGGCCCTCTCGCTATTATTTGATCGAGTGAATTTGGAAGAACCGTGTTCCCACCCATGATCAGCTCAAGAAATCTGGCTTTATGTTTGCATCTGCATGCCATCTTTGTACGTGAGCTGAGGAGGATATCCAACATCTATTTGTGGAGTGCACATATTCTAGGAAACTGTGGATATATTTTGGTCATTTGTTCAAATTGCGGGTGAACCGGATCCCGATTATGGAGCTTCTCGCAAGGCTGCCCAGGTACTGCTACATCGAATAGGTGCAGAACTTCCTCCTGGTGGCTACTGCAGCTGTGATTTTAGCCATCTGGATGACTTGGAATGCTGCAACTTTTGAGGAAAGGAAGGTTCCCATTCGGGCTAGAATGCTGGAAATTCACCAGGAGATTTACGCTGCCTCTAAGGTTTAGTCTGGTGTGATGAATAACAGTTTTGTAGACTTGTAGATTCTTCAGGTACTTGGTGTTTCTCGGAAGCCTTGGAAGCTGAAGATGACCAGGTACATTCGTTGGATTCCCCCGATCAATCCATGGCTTAATTTCAATGTGGATGGAGCTGCTTCCGGTGCACCTGGCCCATCGGGGTGTAGTGGTGTTTTTCGTATGTTTTGTGGCTTTGTGAAAGGATATTTTTATGAATTCAATGGTGTTGCTGTTGATTTTGAAGCGGAGCTCTAGGGAATGATTCACACAATCAGGTATGCTGTGTTGTATAATTGGACCATGCTGTGGATTGAACCAGATTCTCAACTTGCGGTCCAAGCCCTATAAACAAGAACACGGAATGTGTCATGGAGGATACTTCCAGAGTGGGTTGACTGCCTTAATCAGGTTCTTCACCTAAATGTAATTTTCTCGCATGTTTTTCGTGAGGGCAATCAGGTGGGAGATGCTTTGTCCATGAAGGCAATCTTGGTGAAGGATATGGAATGGTTGTTTACGATCCCTGATTACTGCTCTTCACTGGTGGAGGTAGACATGCGTGGGGTTTTGTACCCTCGGTCTTGTAATACTCCTTTTGTTGACTGACTCTGACTTTCTTTTCGTTTGCTTAATAAATTTGCCTTGGGACCAGTTTTTGCCAGATCCTGGACTTTCAGGGATATGGATAACTTTCATAACAGGCTTGATAAGTTGAGTTTAATTGAAAAGGGGGTTTACAATTAAATGAATTATTCAATAACATTGAACAAATTCCTTGAATGATCCTATGTTTAGAATATATTAATCAAAATATTATAGTTATTCAATCATGTATTATTTCACTTAATATAAGTTAAATTTTAAAAGTTATTTTAAATTTGTTTAAGAAGAAACTATGATAAGAGATAAATAAATATAGGATAGTGTATCGCGAAATGAAATTAAAAAATTAGTGGGATTTCATGAATTTAATTCTCTTAGAATTTAAAAATTATTTCATTTCACTATTAAGATAATGACATTTGATGGGTAAAATCAATTTATTTTGCATTGGAATAGGTTCAAAAGTTTCAAATGTATTCAATTTAAGCTCAACATTTTTAAAAAACATAGTAAAAATAAGAAATAAAATGATTTTTTCTATACAATAAAAAATTGATAAATTGAAAATTGAAAAAATCATTAACTATAAAGGTTCCCTCTCCAAAACATAAATGATGTGGTTTACTCAATGAATTAATTTTTTTTTCATGTAAAAAATATTTAAATGGAATTAGAATAATATTTAAGTGATAATGAGAGGAACAACCAAATGGTTATTTAGCAATGAATAGGTAAGTACAGTGTTATACATTCCACTAGATCTCATGGAATGTTCCTATATAACCTCTTCAATTGATATCCATTAGTAGTTAGTGATATTTCTCCTCCATCTTTCAAAATCTACACAACACCAAGAGGATACACATAAATGAATGAAAAGGGAATTTTCTATATGAAATTATGTTTGCCTAATATCAACATGAGTGTTGATTTTTATAGGAACACCAGGTCTTCAGAATGAAGGTATCTTTGTTAGATCAACTTTTCATGAACTAATATTGTCATTTATTTGTAAATTTTTTTTTCTAAAATTATTATCTTCTAATTTATTCCATATCTTTCTATTGGGAAATTATTTCTTTTTGAGCTCTATCCAAGTCCATATTTTTATCTCTCATAGCCCAATAGGCTTTATGTTCTAGATCCATAGGTAGATGGAACCTTTTTCCCATAAAATAATTAGTATATTATCATTCTTGTAGGTGTATTTTATGATATCTAGTAATCCCACAACGTTTATTGAAATCTTAGGCTCCTATCATTCCTGTTTGGTTTTATATAAATCTCCAAAATTCCCTTGATCTCTCTATTTTAAATTTTAGCATTCCCATTTATCTTTAGATTGTAAGGGGTCGATATATTGGGATTCATTCCAATTTTTTTATGAAAATAATAAACTTTATAATTAGAAATGTGTGACCCTTGATCATGGATAACTATTTTAGGCATTCCCAACCAGCAAAATTCATTGGACTGACAAAAAACACACAACATTGACATCAGTAATTTTGATGGCTTTGGATTATACCTATTTTGAGACATAATATATAGAAATAATGATGTGTGAGTTACTAAAATACATGGTAAATGGTCCCACAACGTATATTCCCCATGAATCAAATATTTCAAAAAATCTAATGGGTTTTTGGAAAATTTCCTAACTCTTTAAAATATTTCTAAAAAATTGAAATTTCCATATTTTTTATAAGAGTCATGTGAATATTTAAAAAATTTATACTAATAAATTAAATATTCGATAACTTTTCTTATTATCCATTGAGGTTTAATTTATTCTCCATTATCAAGAGTATGAAAAAATCAAAAATTGAGTCAATATATCTTAAATGGAAACAAATTATTATCACATGATATTTTAAAATTTTATAAAGAAATGAAATTTCCAAAATGAAAAAGGTATATTCATTTTTAAGTTCTTATGTTTTATAGGTATTAAAATTAAATGGTACATGGGATGTTACCAAATAATTGGTCATATCTACATACCAAGATACTTCACCTTCCACAAAATAAAGCTATTCTCATAGAAGGTGAAAATTTAGTAGTTCATGATCTTTAATTTATGCTTCATCTATGTTAGGTAATCTGGTCAAGTGATCAACTACCCTATTTTTAGTTCCTTTATTATAAATAAGGTCAATATTGAAATATTTTTGAAGACACATGTATCAGAAAAGATGTGGATTTTCTTATAAATTCTTAATTAAGTATCTAAGGGTTATATTGTCAGAAAAAATGAATTTAGTTCCTTGAAATTGGTTTCTAATTTATCTAAAGTATAAATAACTACATTGTACTCATTTTTAGTAGTTGTGTATCTTATTTGGGTATCATATTATATTTTTTAGGAATATATAATGAATTTTGGTTTTTCAATAAATTCATTAGCATGAAACTCCTGTAACTACTTGGTTAGAAACATTATAAATTATATCGAATAGATGATCCCAATTTGCTAGCTGTAGAATGAGTGGGGTGATTAATATTTTCTTTAATTAATTAAAATATTAAATTCATTCAATATTAAATTCAAAATTATATTCCTTAACATGTAATCTAGAAATAGGTAGATCCATCTTATTGAAATCTTTGATGAATCTTCCATAGAAACTTACATTTCCTAAAAAATATCTAAAATGTTTTACAAGGTTGGGTATCGAAATTCTGGGGTCCACTATTTATTTTTTCATCAATGATGTGTCAATATGGTTTTGGTGAGTTTGGATGAAGTGGTGATGCCTCCATAATTGTTATGGATTCATATATTGATATTTTATTTCATGCAAAGAAAAATCTTTTTAGACAAATCTGATGATTTTTTGTGCTGATCTTTATATCCAAGATATTTTTTAAGGTGAACACATTGTTAACAACCATGTTTGGATGATTAGAGAAGGCCAGGAAATATGAAATCCCTATTATGTGAAGTGAATAAATATCGAATATGATTAAAATTGATGGTTATTCAAAAATATAAATAAAAATATTATTTGATGAATGATAGAAGAATTGAATATTGTTGAGATAGTTTAGCATTTTGGGATTGAGTATTCCTCAAATTGAAGATTTTTTATTGCTGTTTAGAAAACAATTAAGGCTAACCAAAGGACCCCCCCAAGGGCTAGCTCTTAATCACCCATAGGGGGGCTAAAGGTCAACCCCTATGGGAGAGCTTACCCAATGAGGCATAAAATTATATTAGGAAGTACAATGTATATGTCTAAATATTTCACACCCAATGGTTCTCATAGATTGATCTAAAAGCCTGTAGGAATACCCATGGACTATGAAGTGTGTCTCGACCTATGTGTCCATGCGGTGCAGTGTATGTAGGTTCTTTTCAAGGTTCCCAATTGAAGTTTCAAAAAGAAAATGATGGTTAATAAAGAAGATATAATCAATATCGAGAAAATGATGTGGGACTGTGAGAACACAGTTACTATTCACATTTCATTAAAATAAAAGATATAACACAATCAATTTTTTCAGGTTCATATAATACAAAAAATGATTTTGGGCCATAGTCTTTATCCTCAATAACCATTTGAATGTGTTTGTTCACTATAGATTAGTTTGAACGTCTGATGATAGAGAAACCTACCATCTTTCAGGATGATTCTAATAGGATGAGGTATTTTATATCTATCCAATATCATGCATGTAATCAGTGTCATACATATTTGCAGAAAAAGAGAAGAATGATATTTAATTGAATGAATATGAAGTTACATTTTTCTGTTAGAGAATATTCCATTAAAGGATCTCATGTTTTAGTGAGATGAAGGGAATGAGATCCACTTCAGATGACTATGTGGTTATCTCCCCAAAGGATAAATGCAAAGGTGATTTTTTTCGATATCAGATTAAGATTTTGAGAACAGAATATCTTTGTTCATTTTAAAAGGATGAGACTCAATAGTTTTTATGGGGAGTTGAAGAAGTATCCAATGTTGTATAAGAATATCTAAAGGATTTAAAAGGAATTTTGATCACTTTCTATAAAAGGTGGAGTCCACAACCAATGATAATTATATGATTCATTTATAGAGATTCAATTTTTGATGAAATAGAGCATATGAGAACCCATATGGTTTGATAAGGGAAAATATATCAGTGAAGAATTAAACTTGTGTGAAGGAGAAGGGAAACTATGGGGAATTAAAAATATACATTGCACACTCATTCTGTTTTTAAATGAATTGATATTTCTGAAGCCTACCTGGTTCATGTGATTTTTCTGAGATCCGTAAGATAGCATCACCCACACTGTATTTAATGAAGGAGAAGTCTGATTTGTGTACAAGGGTTACACAGTGAGTGTATATAGTACTTATATCCTATTACCCAAGGGATCTCTTTTGAGAAGTCTATATTCTCACACATGAGATAGTGAGTTGAGTGGGGAATAAGTGGATGGTGTGAAAATTTTGCACAAAGCACAGGAAAGGACATTTAAGAAAAAATCACTCAAACCCATTAATGTTTGTATATAAAAAAGTAGTGCATAAATAAGTTTACATATGCAGTGTGACTTGTGTGAAGTACAAGTTGTGATTTTTTAAGTTTCATGAGAAATAAATTTCATTCATTCATGATGATTCATGCATGAAGAAACATTGAGATACCATAACTAATACACTTTCAGATTCCCTAAAATTCATTCATGATTTTTAATTATATTTTGATTTCAATAATAAGTATATGATGTTTTTTAAGTTAATTTTTTCACTAAATAATAAACATAAGAACTTTTGTGTGTCGATTGCACATATATATATGAGGATGAGACTTCATCATAAGTAATAATTGCAGAATAATTTGTTGCACTAAGGAAATTGATCAAATAAAGGTGATCAATTTTTTATAGCAGGACCGAAAAAAAGTAGAGGTACTTGAATGAGTACACAAAAAACTATGATTTAGTGAGATTATGGTGGAATATGAATATATTATCTTAAATACTATCAAACTTTATGAAATGTGTAACTCCTAGGTTAGATCTAGAGAAATAAGCCTCATGTGTGATTCAGGAGAAAAAGACTCAAGTGCGGATTCTAGAGTTGGAAAATGTGGATTCTGGTAACACTGTGGGATTCAGTATAAAGAAAATATTATCTGGATTCCTAGGAGAAACAGTGTGGATCTGTTTCAACCACTATAATTGAAAAAATGATTTTAGTAGAGAATTTGTGTTGAGGGGAATAACCAACATGATTATGAGGGAGTCATTGCACCAAATCATATAAATTCTTATGTTCCATGACTTTATATTTATTGTATTACTCGAGTTAAGTTCAAGAGACATAATAATAGTGGATATAGGATTTAACCAGCCATAAAATTTTAATTGAAAAGAAAAAATTTGTAAAAAAAATAAACCACTAATTCACTCCTCCCCTCTCAGTTGTCAACCTTGCATGGGGACCTACAAGTGGTCTTAGAGGGAAGGTCACCTATGAATGATCTAATAAAATATTGAGTATGGATGAGATGAATTGATTTAATGGTAAGGGTATTCAAATTTTCAATGGTGAGAACTTTCATGGATGAAAAAATAGGATGATATGCTATCTCTTATCACTTGGGGTAGAAGTGAGAGATGCTGATACAATAGGATATCCACCCTACCTTAAGATTGCACCTATAACTTTTGAATATAATAGAAAAATAGAGATTCATATATTGGATAAAAATGAATTCTTGATGGCCTCTTCAGAAAAGGTATATACTAAAGTTATGGTTTTCCAAACCCCCATGGAAATCATGGGTAAATAGAGAAGCATTTATGAAGGAAATCTTAATGTTAAAGAATCTTAGATGAAAATCATGAGAATTAGATTTGAAGATATTAAAATCGGTGATGGAGAAAGTGTAGATGGCTTCTTTAAAAGTTTAAACAAAAATGTCAGTATCATTAATGGTTTTGGTGAGAAGATGGATGACTCCATAATTTTGAAACAGATGATGAGAACATTTCCTAATAATTTTGATTTAAATTTTTTTGAATATGAACACTAATAAGATCTATCAGTAGGTGAATTAAAAAATATTCTCCTTGAATATGAAATGAGAAAAATTCCAGTTGTTATTAAGAATATAAAATATGAGATTACCTTTAAATACTTGATAAAATGTAAATATAGAATTGAATAGGAACGAAAATGAAGTTATTCAGAAAAAAATAAAGCTAAAGAGGACTACATTCAAATGAGGGACTTGTTTAAAATGATGTAAAATAGAGATATATAAGGGAAAGGGAGGAATCCATTAAAATGATTAAACACTCGCTAGTTTTTATTTTTTTCGTATAATTTTCCAAAAAAGTAATCTGATGTCTCCAAATCTGATGAAGAATAAGGATAAATTAAGAAGAGGTATATGAAATATAAAAAGGATGACTATGAGAATAAAAAGTAGAAGTTCTCAAAGAAAAATTTTATAAATATGGTGATTGGGGAAATTAATGAATCTTTATTATCATGTAGTGATACATATGATTAAAAAACTTATAGAAATTAGATATGCCTTATGAGAAATTAAAAACCATTAAAGATACTTTTGAAGGTATAAGAGGTCAAGATAGAATTTATCAATAATGGTAATTAAAGGATAATATATATTCTATGCTTGTGAACAACATGATGCTCAAGATGGAGAAAAGAATACTGAAAATGGATAATGAAGAATGTTTCAAGAAGGAGGAGGCACATCTAAATGAGATAAGGTTATATAAAAACTAAGTAACAGGTCTAAAAAGGAAACTAATTTTTTTGGAATAAAATTAACCTAAAAGATAAAAATTCAATAATGATGAAACAAAAATCATTAAACAGAACAAAAAAATAGGTTTATGATAGTTGAACTTGAAAAATGGTGAATGATAATGAAGGAAAAATTATAGAGAAAATGGTAGAGATATATGAGAAACAGTCTATATTCCTTTCAAGTCAAATTGGTTTTAATAATATGAAAGAATATTACAATAAGTTAGAGTGTTTGGTTGGGGAAAAATGAGATAAATGTTGAGTTTTATCTATTTACTGGAACTTTCTAATGTGTTTTTTGATGTATATGTAGCATTTATCATGTCATTGATAAACCAGATTAGTTATAACCCATTAGATATGAATTGGGACATTATTAGCTTGATTTCAATTGAATGGTATTTTATGAACATCTTAGGTATCTTTGGTTATATCTTATTTGTTTTTTACACTGATCAAAACTACCTAGAATTAGAGATGAAAAACTATATTCCCTTTTTTAAGAGAACCATTTGATATTTTTTTTCTCTAAGAACAATTATAATTATGTTGAAAACCACACTTAGCCTTTTCATTTTATTACCAATAAGTGGGATAAATGTTCCAAGAACACATATTGGCTATTAAAAAAGTGTGATAAGGAGGTATTGATAACAAAATAAAAATTGTGATATTGTTGGGACTAGTGTTTCATTTGTTTTCAATCATGTGTCAATATGTGTTTAGTGAGTTTTGATGAAGTGGTGATTCCTAGGTAATTGCTATGAATTCATCTAATGGAATTGGATGTCACACTTGGACAATTCCCTTTGGATAACTCTGAAAATTGTTTGTATTGATCTTAAATGTCCAAGACATGTGTTACGTATGAAACATTGTTTACAGCCATGATGGGAATATTAAATAAGGAAATGAAATATAAATTTATTATTACATGAAGTGAAGAATAAAAAAAGATGAGTTACATTTATGGATATGAAAAAATATAAATATATATATTTTATGAAGAATATAAGAATAAGAGAAGTTGATTGAGATAGTTTGGTATTTTGGTATTGAGCATTTTACACATAGAATATATTTTTTATTGGTGTTTAATAAAAAATCATGTCCAAACAAAGGATTCATCTAGGGATATCCCACAATCATCTATAGGGGTCCCAAAGCACAACCCACATGGGAGAGATTACCTAAAGAGGCAATGTATGGAATTATAAAGGCCATTGCATAGCCTAGAGAGTGCATGCTTGATGGCATGTATAGATTGGTCTAGAAGCTTGTAGTAGTACTGATGGACTAGGCAGTGTGGTGCGGCCCGTGTGGCTATGAGGTGCAGTGTATATAGGTGCTGAACTGGGTGCAATCTTGAAGGTGCACTGAGAAAATGATGGCTAATAAAGCAGAGGTAAGGCATATTCAAAAATGATGTGGGACTAGGCACACATGGTTACTATTAGCATTTCATTAAAATAACAAATATAAAATTGTCCATCTGAGACATCTAGTTATTTCAGGCCATCATCTTTATCCACTATTACCATTTGAATTAGTTTTTTCACTAGAGATCAGACTAAATTTATGATGATAAAAAACTAACCATTATTCATGATGATGTTAACATTATGATGCATTTGATATTGATCCAATATCATGAATGTAATCAGTTTCTTACATTCTAAAATATAAAGAGAAGAACACATTCAACTGAATGAAAAAAAACATGCATACTTCTGTTTAAGAATCTTCCATTAAAGGAACTCATGTTTTAGTGAGGTTAAGGGAATGTGATCATTATCACATGCATGTGGGGTTAGAATTGAAAATGGGAAATTAAAATGTTCCTTGTTTTTTCACAGTACATAAAGATTCCAAGAATCAGAGATCATCAAGAACTTAAAAAGAATGTGACTCAGAAATATTTATTTGGAGTTGATGAAGTATCCAATACGGTGTAAAAACAATATCTATGCGGTAAAACGCACTATGATCATTTCCTAGTTTGAAAAGTGAAAGGAGATCTATGAAGCATTATTCCTGTGCAATGGTGAAGTGAACCCATGGGAAGTCGGCATGTAAATTTCACACTCATTTTTCTTTGAGAAGAAATGATATTTTTTAAGCCTTCTTGAATCATATTATATTTTTGAGATCCGCAAGATGGTTTTACCCACACCCTATTTCAGGAAGGAGTAGTCCTATTTTTTCACATGGGTTACACAATGATTGTATATAATACATAAAAACTATTAAACAGGGGATCTATTTTGAGAAGTTTTAATAGTCCCACTTGAGAGAGTGAGTTTTGTGAGGAATAAGTGGATGGTGTGTACATTTTTTTACAAAGGATAGTGGATGCACATGTTGAAGAACAAAGAACTCACATCCATTCGAGTTTGTGTATAAAAAAAGTCCATAAATAAGTGTACATAGGCGGTGTGACTTGTGTGAATTAAAAGATGTTATCTTCGAAGTTTCATGTGATAGACATCACATGCATTCATTCATTCATGATCATTCACACTTGAATTTTTTTTTTTGAGATACTTGAGTTAAAAAACGTTCAGATTCTAGGCAATTCATGCATGAAGTTTATTTAGATTGATATTTCAAGAAAAAGTACCTGATTCTATGCAAGTTCTTTTTTTCACAAAATAATAAAATAGAATTTTTTTTCAATACTTACAGATGTATCTATGAGGATGAAAATTCATTAAATGTATGTATAGCCCAATAATTTTTTACAATGATGTAATTAATTATATAAAGTAGATCAGAATGGTGATATCAAGACCAATAGACTCCAAATTTACTTGAATAGGTATATAAGAATGTGTGATTTACTGATCTTATGGAGGAATATCAACATATTATCTAGAAGTAGATCAACCTGAAATATATGTATAAGTCATTGGTTGGAGATGAAGAACAAGTCTCTTGTGTGATTCAGGATCATAAGTCCCTAATACAGATTCTAGTGCAGGAGAGTGTGGATTCTGGTGACATTATTGGATGAAGTATAAAGAACCTCTTTATGGATTCATAAGAGATAAAATTTGACTATGTATCAACCACTATAATTTAAAAAATTATTATAATGTAGAATCTATGATTGGGGGAATAACCAACATGGAAAAGAGTGGGTCAATGTACCGAACCTTGTAAATCCTTGTGTTTTACTCCTTCTTTATTTATTTTATTATTTAAGGTATGTTTGAGAGACATAAGAATAGGTGATCAACCATCCACATAGGTTTTATTAAAAAAATTGTAAAAATAAAATGGAAACCACTAATTCACCATTAGCCTCTTAGTGGTCAACCGGGCTCGGGGCTCTACCAGTGGCGTCAGAGGGAAGTTCACCTATAACAAATCAAATAAAATTATGAGGATAGAGAGGATGAATTCAGTTAATTGTAAGGTTATTCTCATTTTTAATTATGAGTACTATCATGGATGAAAATATTGGATGGTATCCTATCTCTTATCATTTGCGGTAGAAGTGAGATATGTAGTTAAATTTGGATATCCACCGTACATTTAGATTGCACAAATTTATTTTGAAGATAATAGTAACATGGAGATGGATATAGAGGCTAAAAATAAAATCTTCATGTCCTTTTTAGAAAAGTTATATACAAAAGCGATGGGTCTCCAACCACCATGGGAACTGGGGATAATCTAAGAAGTATCTATGAAGGTAATCATAAGGTCTAAGTACCTAACATGAAAATAAAGAGAAGTGTATTTTAATATATTAAAATGGGTGATGGAGATAGTGTTGATGAATACTTTATAAGAGAAAGTGAAAATTTTAGTTGGAGTAAATTTTTTTTTTAGAATATGGATGACTCGAAAATTCTGAAGAATTGAGGAGAAGCTTTCCTAATATATTTGATTCAAAAGTTTATGTACTAGAAGACTATGAATATATATCACTAGATAATCTTCGCAATATTCACATAGCATATGAAATGTGAAATATACCAACTTTTAAGAAGAAATCCAAAGATGTGATGGGATTTAATTCCTTGATAAAAATTAAATCTAGAGTGGAAGAAGAACCCAAATCATGTGATTCTAATGATGATAATGATTAAGAGGACTAAAATCCAATGAGGTCCATGTTTATGAGGATGTAGAACATAGATATACAATGGAAAGGAAATAATCTATTAAAATGATTCAACTATCATTGGTTTGTACATGTTTCATATAAATGTCTAAAAAAGAATTCAAATGTCCCAAAATTTGATGAATAATAAGAATACATTAAGAAAAATTCTATGAAATATGTAAAGGGTGACTATGAGAAAAAAAATAATTGTAATCAAAGAAAAATAGGAGAAATATGATGATTGGGAAATTGATGTATCATTATCATTATGTAGTGATACAGAAGATGAACAACCTTATAGAAATCATGTATGCCTTATTAGATAATCCAAATCCACTAAAGACACATTTAATGGTATACAAGGTCAAGAGAGAACTAATTGAAATTGGAACATAAAGGATAGTATAGAAGACACTCTTGAGAATAAAATGCATCTCAAGGTAGTGAAAAGAAAAATGATAATACACAATGAATAACTTGTTAAGAAAGAAGAGACACATCTCAATTAGATTAGGGTATATCTAAAGAACACTAGAAGTGTTAGAAAGGAAACTAAAATTTTATGAAGAAAATTGACTTGGGGGATCAGTTTTCAATAATAATGAAACAACACTCATTAAAGAGAAAAAAACAGTTTTAAGTTAGATGAACATGAAAACACGGTGAATGATCTGAAAGGAAGAATTACTGAGAATATGGTAGAGATATCTGATAGATAGTTTATATGAAATTCATATAAAAACAGTTTGAAGAAGTTAAAAAGATATTACAAAAATTTTGTTGAATTTAATGGTAAATATTCTAAATATAGTGAGAATAAGGGTCTATAGAAAAGGGTATTTTCAATACCTATGGAATCAAAATGTATATTTATTAATTTTGAAAATACAGGCTCGAGAGAAAATACAAAATCTGTATAGACCAAAAGAAAAATAGAAAAAACATATTTCACAAAAAAAGAGTTAACTAATTATGCTTGAAGGTTTCATCATAATATAAAACACCCATGGTCTAGGAAAATATAGAAAAAAATCCTCACAGAGGAATTATTATCAGTCTAGATGATAATGGTTCAATGGATATTCTTAGTGTTGTGGTGTGTTTATCCAAAAAACTTATTCATGCTGGTACAACATGTCACAATCAGAAATGAGTCATGAATCAAGGGGTAGAAATTTAGAACAAATGATATTAGATTATCTGAATGAGAAGATCATAACCAACACATCATCAATAATATCAACATATATAAAATTTTAATGATTGAAGATAATTTGTGTTAAATGTTTTCAAGAATTTCACATAGTTGAAAATGATTGACAAGAATTCTAGGAGATGATCCCAATGCCGAGAAAGGAAATAAAGTTCAAGAAAAAAATATTGGAAAGTATTGTGGAGATTATTATAATACATTAAAATTCTAGAAAAAATGCCTATTTCTTTGGAAAATTTAACTAAAATTGGGTATGAAATTTGAGGAAGATGAGAAATATTCTCAACATAAGGGAAATAATGTTATTATAGAATCTATGGTGGATAAATATATTCCACACCAAGTCTAAGAAGAGAGAATTAACAAGATATGTAATTTAAATAACAATAAATATGATTTAGAAAATGATAGTACATCCACATTGTAAGTGTCAACTGATGAGGAATGATCAATCACTCTTTCTAATAAATACATGTAGAAGAAGAAGTTTAAAGTAAGAGGAATCTATTAGTATGAATGTTATTTATGAAAGTGTTCCATACTTATTCTTCATTATTTTATGTATTTTAATCTAACATGAATTTAATTGAAGGAGGTGTTTGAGGATATCACTGATGGATAATATGAAGAGATGTGTGGATCCAACAAGGAGAAGAATATTTGAGTTTGAATATGGAAATTTTGAATATATTTCAAACCTAAATTTTTTGTATTCCAATAAAAATTCCACCCCTCATTGTAAATTTTGTTTATGATATCAATTAAGGGGGATAGCCTGGTTGAGGAAAAATGAGATAAATGTGGATTTTTATTTTTCACTAGAAATATATAATGTGTTTGTTGATGTATGTGTAGTATTTATCATTTCATTGATTAATAAGATTATTTATAACTCATTGGATGAGAATTGAGACATTTTGAGTATGATTTACTTGAATGTTATTTTATGGATAACTTAAGACTTCTTGTTTATATATACCTTATTTTCCACACCGATCTATAACTCATAGACATAGAGTTGATAATCTTTATTCTCTTTGATAAGATAACATGTGATATAATTATTCTCTCAAAACGATGAGAGTCATATTAAAAACCGTAATTGGAATTGAATTTAATTTCTAATGATGGGGATAAATTGACTAAGAACACATATTGACACTTTCACAAGTGTTTTAATGAGGCATTCATAACAACATACAAATTGGGTGATTATTGGGACAAATGTTTCATTTGTTTTCAATGATGTTTCAACATATTTATGGTGATTTTTAATGAAGTGGTGATTCCTAGAGATTTTTTTTTGGATTCATCTAATTGCATTGGATTTCATGCTTGGAAAATTATATTTGAATATCTCTGAAAATTGTTTGTTCTTATCTTAAATTTCTAAGACATGTGTTAAGGTTGAAAAATTGTTTAGAATATTTTTGGATTGTTAAATACGAAAATGAAATAATAATCTACTATTTCATGAAGTGAAGAATAATCAAAGATAATTTAAATTTATGGATAAGAAAAAATATAAATATATATTTTTTTATGATGAATGATATAATATGAGAAGTTGGTTGAGATATTTTTGTTTTCTAGGTTTGAGTATTTTACACTTAGAATATATTTTCTATATGTTTTTCAGAAAAAATTAAGGCCAGCCAATGGATCCCCCTAGGTATTACCCTCAACCACCCATAGGGGGACCCTAGGGTCAACCTTGGTGGGAGATCCCACCCAAGGAGGTACAACAAGGTGTAAGGTAGGACTATGTTCATGTATGGAGAGTGCACATAAAAAACTACACATAGATTATCCCAAAAGCCTATAAGAGTTCCCAAGGAACATGTAGTGTGGAGTTGCCTATCTGGGTGTGAGGCATTGTGTATTCAGGTGCTGAACCTGATGTTAGATTAAAGGTAATCTGGAAACATGATGGTTAATAAATAAAAGTAATGACATATTGATAAAATTATGTCATCCCACATGCACATGGTTGCTGCTCCAACATAATTAAAATTCTTGATATAATTTAGTCCTTCAGATCATGTTTATTTGATCCATATATTGATTTTTGTCCATTTTATTCATCTTCTAGCACAATCCAATGGTTTCTGTTCATTGATGATTAGGTTTAACATCTGATGATTAAGAAACCGACCATCTTCCATGATGATACTAACAAGATGAAGCATTTCATATCGATACAATATCATGTCTGTAATAGGTTTCTTGTATGCATGAAGCTAAAGAGGAAAATAAACTTTGGCATAATAAATATAAAGTTACATTAATCTTCTCTCGAGAATCCTTTATAAAATGATGTTGATATTTAGTGATGTGAATTTCATGCGATACTCATCGCATGCACGTGATGTTAGCACCACAAAGGAGAAACATGATGGTGCCTTATTTGTCTACATTTTATGAATATTCAAATAACATGAGATCTTCAAGTATTTAAAAGGCCCATTAATCAGTAGTATTTGTATGGCACTGAAGGGGTCTCTAATAAAACATGAAATCATGATCTATGAAATAAAAGGAACTGCAATCCTTGCCTATAAAACGAGGAGTCTATAGATGATGATAAATTATTGATTCATTGAGAGAGATTATATTGTCAAAGAAATAGAGAATAAGAAAACCCCTTTGGTTGATGAAGGGAAGTGAGATCCGTGACACATTAAGCTTGCGTGAAGGACAAGGGAACCCATAGGGTAGTTAGCATATGGATTGTACACTCATTCTATTTCATGAAGAAATATGATCTGTGAAGCCTTCTTGGTTCACACGACTTGTTCAAGAGCCTTGAGACTTTGTCACCCACACATTATATTACAAAGGGGTAGTCTCATTTTCTTGTAAGGATTTCATAGTGAGTGTATGTAGTACATACATACTGTTGCATGAGGGATCTATTTTTATAAGGTTTCATACTCAACATTGAGATATAGATTCATGAAATAAATAAGTGGATAGTGTGTGCATGTTATTCAAATGATAGTGAATGAACACATTTAAGAACAAAGCACTCACACCCATTCGATTTTGTTCAAAAACAAAAAAGTGAAAAAATATGTGTACATAGGTAGTGTGACTTATACGAAGAAAAATCCATGATTTTTAAGGTTACATGAGATAGACATCACATTCATGCATTCATTCATGATCATGAAAAATTGAATAACTTTGGTGATTCATTAATTAAGACACTTTCAGATGCCATGAAATTCATGCATGGAGTATAATTAGATTTAAATTTCAAGAATAATTGATATGATGTTGTGAAAGTTATTTCTTAAATAAAATAAAAAAAAATGCGTTCACCTCTTGAACACATATCACTAAGGCCAAGACTTCAATATAAGGATTCATAGGGAAGAATAGATGGCGAAGAAAAGAGAGAATGGAGAATTCCATAAATCAAGTGGTAGTGATATTCTTGAGAAGTTAAATTCAACTTATTTATCAAATAATTCATTGCTGTAAGATCATGTTGGTTGTAGGTATTTTTTTCATCATACCTTAAAGAAGCACAATTTAGAGGATCATGCATTAGACAAAGTAGTTGGCATGAAGAAGAACTTTGCAAAGGTGGTCAGATCGACTGTTAACCCTTCATTCACTATCTTTGATCTCCCTCCTCTGAGAAGGATCATCCACAAGGGAAGGATGGAAAATGTGATGTAGAAACAAGAGGCAATTGAGGAAAGGGTCAACTTTTGTAGGTACTCGATAATTGTGAGGGGCATGGTTTAAAAAGGTGAAAGAACCTAGAAATTTCATGACCTCATGCGTAAGATTATTGAAATATGGGGATTTGTTGAATAGAATATCATCTCAATGGGAATAGGATATTATCATGTTGTCTTCCCTTCTGATGACTTTAAACATAGATCTTGAATTATTGAGTCACTATCCATGTGGCCTAGTTTTTTAATAATCCAATAGTGGGATAAGAATTTTTACCTAGACATGGTAAGAAACACATATATATAAGTTTGGATCCATATCTAAATATTAAATTAGATTTATTGGCACCAAAAAATTTAATGGGACATTACCTTAGTTGTGGGTAATCCAATTTAGATGGATCAAAAAACTGATAACCTAAGTATTGGGCATTATGTGAGAATCCTTGTAGAATTTGACATGTATAACACACTTTTGGAAGAAGTGGTCTTAAATTCAAGGTATTTAAGTATCAAATTGATGATCCAATACAAAAGGAAACCAAAGTTCCACATGAATTGAATGTTCTTTGGTCATTTTTTTTTGGAAATTAATAGGGACATGGACCGTTCCTTCTATAATATAAAGGTCCATGATGACTCTAAATGCCAAAGTAGAAAGGGAAATGAGAAAATTAATGTACCTAACCTGAAGACCAAGGACATTGTTGGACTGTATAATGTGGATAAGATATGAGATATCTTTGTGGATAACAAGAAGGAAACTGGGAAACCAACCCCATCTCCTGATAAAATTAGAAACCCTCACAATGAATTTCAGGATGTGCAGATCACAAAGGTTATTGATAAGGTAGGAATATCACATGATGGTGACTTTCATGGTCATTTAGGTGACACATCTCCTCTGGATGACATACAGAAACCATGAATGGAGATGTAGGATGCACAACTGCTCTAGACTACTGGCCAGATGGGAGGCCCCCATGTTGATGGTGGTCACCTTGGTTATAATCCCATTCCTTATAACTCAATTGCAGAGGTTTTGAACCTAACACAACATAAAGGGGATGGGAAAGGAATGGAAAATGGTCAAGTGGAAATAATAATGCAATTTGACTCCATTGACCACATCAATGTAGATATCCCAATAAAGTCTACTCTATCTGATGATTCACATATGTAGCCTACTGTGGAGGGCCAACAGACCAATACACCTTGTACAAGTTAGAATAATACAAATATAGTGGTAAATGATGTATCTAATGAAGATATTAACCCCGATAAGAGGAAATAATTTCTAGGAATTTCATCACCTGAAGAGAGGCAGATTGATGTTCAAGTGTCCTAGCACTTAGATGATAGAAACGAGATAATGTTCTTATCATAGGTCCCTAGAGAAAAAATTTCCAGAATAATAACACATGTAATAAAAACATATGAACCAATAAAATCCAGAAATATGTTCACCCCAATTAGCGGTACATATATTGACGATGAGGCTGAGAATTAGATGCCCCCTATACAGGTTAGCAAGGGAAACACAAGGGAAGATGAGATCATAAAAGAATCAAAAATAAATGTTGGACCATAAGGTGAGAAGAAAATAGGTGGCATGAAAAAATGATAGTCAATTACAAGAGGGAACAAAAATGTAGGTCATGTGACTAGGGGTAGATACCCCAATTAATGAAGACATTTTTTTGAACTGAAAGGTGATAGGGATCCCCCAATGGATAGATCCCTCAAGAACATCATTATAGACTAAAACCAATGCTTTTTGAAATTGATGAACCAAAAAGGTCTTTTGAAAATTAGAGAAACTTCATGTTTACTTCATTGTGTAACCAATTTGTATCCTAGAACATCTAGAATAGTGACATGGATCATCTATGGATGCTTAGACATGGCATAATTCAACTGATCACATAAAACTAGGAAAAGTAGAGCATCACTGCCCATATTTTCATTTTAGGAAACAAGGTTTGGGTAACCTTTATTTATTCCGATACATATTAAATTAGATTAAGGAAAATCTCAAGGAAATTAGGGGAAATATCTTGTAATGCAGCCTAAAAGTGGGTAGTGATGGGTGGCATAAACACTATTCTCTCACCTGATGAAAAGACAGGGCCCAGCTTCAATAAGACAATAGCCAATGATTTCTCACAATTCGTTATGTAGTGAAACCTTACTAATGTTCTAATTGATGGGGAAGATTTTACAAGGAGAAGGTTCACTTGGAATGGAAGAAAAGTAATCAAACTTGATATATGATTTGTTCAAATGGGGTACATAAGTATCATCAATGGACTCTCAGGATACACACTCCCAAGAACCACTCTAATAATAACCCTATTTTTGTGGAACATCTCAACATGGAAAGGTCATCCTCGCTCAAATTTTATTTCAATAATGGTTGGTCACCATCCCTGGATATAGGGAAATTGTGTTAGAATATTACAAGTTTTCCCCAACTAGAATTCCACTTCAAAGTATCATGGAGAATCTAAAAAAATACAATGATGCTCGTAAGGATGTGGAGTAAAAAAATTCAATTTCTAAGCATGATATTGATATTTAAATTTCTGAATAACACATTTATAACATTCAATATAGGGATTAGAATCAAGAAACTCTTTCTAGGGAAGAAATACAAACCCAAAAAAGCTGGTTGATCACTTAATCCTTAATGAAAGTATGTACATGATTCATATGAATATGAAATGGTAGATGGAAGGTGACCAGAATATGAATTTTTTCACATAATTCATATGGAGAAAAGATCAAAGGCAGGTAACTATGAAATCAGAATAAATTGATAGGTGAATACTTATGAAAATGGAATTTTGAAGGTAGTGGTATAATAATTTAGTATCCTCTACATTGATGAAGGAATGGATAGTAAATCAAAGATGATTTTCCACACTCTCCATTATATTGATGACAAAAAAATCAATATCTCTTGAGGGAACTAGACATGGAAAAAATCCCGAAAAATATTTTTTCCCTTAACAGGGATATTTTTTCTGGACCTGATGGTTTCACCATTAATTTTTTAGGTTTTATTGGTACATCCCCTAGGAGGAAATAATTAACGAATTCAGAGACTTATTTTCTTATTCATTTCTAGCTTATATAAATAACTCAAACTTCATTTATCTAATTCTGAATAAAGATAATGATGTTTATATAAAAAACATAAGACCAATGGATCATGGTAATACTCTTTATAAAATCAGTACCAAGGTCCTCATGTTTCGGTTGGGAGAACTTTTCAAGGATCATATAACTCCAAAAAGTATGGGTTCCTTCCCAAAAGATACATTCATAACTATATTTCTCTAGTCTCATAGAGTATTAACATCATGGGAAAGAAGATGAAAGATGGGAATTTCACCTATGGAATGATATATCTAAATCTTTAAACACCCTCAAATGAAGCATTATTTATAATATCCTAAATAGGTATGGATTATCCAAAACATTATTGAGACTAATTTGATGAATTGTGTATTCATCAAGGCTTTACATTCTGGTCAATGGGACCCTAATATGATATTTTTAATGTACTAGGGGGTGACACAGGGTGACCCTATCTTAGAGAAACTCTTTTTTATTAATGAAGATTACTTGGGCAGGTGAATTAATGATCACTCTCAAGTAGGTCTTTTCAAACAGATGAAAGTTGGGGGGAACTTTTTTCTCCCTCACACATTCTTTATGTTGATGACCTTATTATTTTTGGTCAAACATAAAAGGAAAATATTTCTAATATTTAGTCCCTCTATAATCAATATGAGGATGTGTATGAAAATTATATCAACTAGGGATTTAATTTATTATATTTTTTATAACCCCTCTTGGGGAAAATAGAACAGATTGGCATTAAAACTTGGAGTGTGGAGGGAATCACTTCCTTTCAACTACATGGGTGTTCCAATTTTTTGTGGAAGAGTGAAGAGGCTATTTATCAAGGGGATCAACTCTATAATCATTAACTAACTTTAAAATAAGAAAGGAAACTCCATATATCAAGCCAAAATATTTTTTCTTGATAACTTTATCATCACATCAAAGTTTGTGTATTATTAATCCCTCTATAGGTGGTCTAGAGGAATCATAATGAGTTAAAAGGAATGATCATGGATTTTATATGGACTAGATCATTGAATGATAAAAAAAATTGATCAGTGTTGGCTATAAGGATTTCATTAATCCAGTTGAAATGGGTGGGGGGAGGGGGTTGGAATCAAAGACTTGAAAATTTTCACTGATGGATATATTTATAAGTTCACATGTAATGTTTTTACCACCAATGATCCTTATTGTGATGTTTTAGTAAGTAGGTTCAATGGAAAATTGATGGATGGACATCTAAACTATCTCTGATCATCAGTTTGGACCTCAATTAAGCTCTCCTTCAAGAATATTATGAAGAATACCAAATGTATTGTGAGAATGTACTCTAACATAAACTGTTGAAAACATGTTGTCTTGATCAAACCATCAGGAAGATGCTGATTGTTTTACCTAATGAAATGTAGATAACCATTTTTGATTTTATCACACATTATAGAACACTTCAGTTTTTTCCTTTGCAAGTTGTACTAGTGGTCCAAAGAACTGCATTTATGGACATTGACACCCTAGTGTGGAGGCCTGGAGACAACGGTCATTTCACTCCTATGGAGTACAATATGATAAATATTGTGAGATAAAAAAAATTCCAACATTTCTTTCTCAATTAAATGTTTATTTCATACATCCATCAAGGATTATTATCATATTGAAGCTATGGAGAAACAAACTACCCACCTATGATCAGATGAGGAGAGATGGGAAATAAGTTACCTAGGCATGCCTTCTTTGTCTTCAAGCTAGTGAGGATACAGAACACACGTTCCTTGAATGTAGGTTTTCAAGGTCTATGTGGAAATATGATGGGAACATCCTTAGAATCAATCTCGATGCTCAATGATCATTAGAGGAGCTGTCCGAATTAATACATAGTGTGTGGCAGAGAAAATAGATTTATCACCTACTATATGAAACTTCAGAATCTATTATTATTGGCATACGGAGGGACCGAAATGTGATGTTCTTCAATGACCAGGATCCCTACACTCACACTAAAATAATGTTGATTCACAAGGATGTTCTTACAGCTAAAAAATCTATATCGGAGCAATGAACAATGACATAGATGATCTGAATATTCTAAGGTTTCTAATATTTTTAGGTGATACAAAACAACCTCCTTTTTTAAAATTTTTATGATAGATACCCCACTGGATTGTGGATCAAAGTGTATGTCGATGGTGTTCCCTCAAGAACACCAAGTCCATCAGGCTATGGATTCATTTTTTGAACACACAGTGCATTTTCAAAGGGTGTTTTCACCACTATATTAGGATAGGGATTATATATGAATCTGATTTGTGGGATATAATTTATCATGTTAAATATTTTTTCCATCATAAGTGGAATTCACTATAAATTGAATTAGACTATGAAAATGATGTCACAGCTCCAAAGTCAAGAATGAGGAGAGTCCCATAAAAGATACTTCTTTAGTGGATTGAATGTATGAATTAGGTCAATCAATGTAACCTTATTGTCTTGCATGCAGAGAGAGAATCCAAAAATGTGGAAGATTTTTTTCAAAGAGGGTGGTCCTTGAAGTAAGCACAAATAGAGAATTCACAGCACCTGATTATTGTACCACTATAATGAATGATGACATGCATGGGGTGGTCCAATCCCAGGTGTAAAAAACGCATTTTACTTCTTGATCATATATTCTTGTAATATTTTCCATTAATAAATATTTTTAGGACCGAGATCTCCTACATCTTGTAAATTCCCTGGTATAAGGAAGCATAGCTTGAGAATTTTTTTCACTAAAGCTGATCAAATATAGGTTATCATAATTGTTTGAGTAAGGTTGGTAAATTGAAAGGTACATGAATAGGTAAACATGAAAGTGTAATTTAACGAGCATATAGAGGAAGATCAAAAAATAATCCTAAAGTGGATAAACCTTTAATAATGGTGTATGTCATTGGTTAGAGTTAGTGTAAGAAGTCTCTAGTGTGATTCACGAGTATAAGTCTCTAGTGAAAATTCTGGAGTAGGACAGAGTGAATCCAGGTAAAACTATGGGATATAGGATAAAGAACATCCCATATGGATTCAAGATACATTCCATAAGATTCTATATCAACCAATGTAATTTACAAAAGGATTATAGTGTATAATTTGTGATGGGGGGAATAACTAACCTGGTAAGGAGTAGATCATTCCACCGACCCTTGTAAATCCTTGTATTCTAGGTATTTGTATTTACTATTTTATTATAGGTAAGAATAAGATATAAAACAAGAGTGGATAAAAGATTGAACTTTCCATATATGATTAATTTAAGATAAAAAATGTTTTAAAATAAAAAGAAACAACTGATTCATCCCTCCCCTCTCAGTGGTCAATCCGGTATGGGGCTCTATAGTAATGAATTGAATACTTCGATTTTTTACTTATCCACCTCAATGCCTTTATAGGAGATGACATTCCCTATGACTATTCATCTTTCTCATGTGAAATTAAATTTATCAAAATTGAAAAAAAAAACTTTTCCTCAGATAGGTTACAATTTTTTTCTTACTTTTGAAATAATGATAAAATGAATTACCAAAACTATGAAATTATCAAGAAATACATCAAGAAATTCCTCAATCTGATCTCAGAATATACTTACCAATAACCTATGAAATGTACATGGAGCATTGTAGAGGATGAAATATATCCTTTTATAGGAAAATGTGCAAAAGGTACATTTGAAGGATTTATTCTATTGTTATTTTGGGGTAATGGGAACCTATAAATTTCCCAAAAATAGTCTAAATCACAATAATGTGTTTCAAATACGTATCTACCTAGAATACGATCAATTAATGGGATGGGGAAGTGAAGTTTTCTAGTGAATTTTTTTACTTTTCTATAATATATACTCACTATCTGGATATTATGAATTTTTATAGGGATGAAATTATTTTGTTTATTCCTCACAGTGGCAAGGATGCTTTTATTGGGAACTACATATATTGAGAAAACCCATTACGATTCAGATATTGGGTAAATTATGTATGCTACCAAAAAAATATCTATTTTATTTTTATTACATCCATTATGTTGGGGTTTATCTACCTTTGAGGCTGCTGAACTGGGTGATAATTTTCCTAAAGTAATTCACTATTTGAGCATAATTTTGGATTTATTCATTGAAAATACCTAAAATCCAAACTATGAATTTCATATTTTATTTTAGAAAATTTATGAATATATTTTCATGGATTGGGGAATGGATATTAGGAATTATAACTCGTAGTTATATCCATTCATTAAGTACACATACTTTAATTAAATGTACAATGACTTTAATTCCATATTTGGTGGTTGTTCAAGGGATGAAATCAATTTAGGGTTTCTCATTTATATTTCATGAACTTTTCTAACATAAGATAACATATCATTGGAGTCTTTTTTAAATAAAGAACCAAATTCCACAAGGTATTCAGTGGTTACATCATCCTCATTCCTGAAAACGGATTCTTTAGCACCATTTTTAATAGAGTTTTAAATAAAAAAAGCTTTTGAAAAGTCAAACTTTTTTTAATCAAACAAGAATCCTTTGAAAGATCATAGTCTCTAATGTGGTAAGGTTTCTATAGTAAAATTTTGGCTAAAGAGTTCCCCCTAGAGTTAAATATATTAAAATTTATTGTGCTACATCCAAATTCCATGGAATGTTTTCTTTTAGACAATGATTATTGTCTTGGATATATTTAAGTACAACCTTCCAAAAATGATGGGTGAGTGGCCTAGAACTCATTATTTTACCATGTTTAAGTTATAAAAGTATACTAGGAAGATTAGATCATGTATTTTCATTAGATTCCAATAATCCATCTAGAAACATAGTGGATCAGGTGGAATGTTTCACCATCACACTTATGGGATTAAAATATCATATCAATAAATTTATATAAGAAAAGTGAGGGAAGAAATTTATAGAAAACCTAATATGAATAAGTAATATAAATAATTATTATATCCTATAGTAAAAGGGATATAAAATATCTCTATATCTTTTCATCTTGTGTCTAATTACGATTCAGTTAAACAAGATACACTTCTTCCTAAATTAATTCTTTCATTCACATGAATCATCCCCTTTATAATGACTATTTTGGTGAGAAATTTAGAATATTTAGTAATATTTTTCAGTTATTCAAAAATGGTTATATTGATTTAAATTTTTTCAAATTTTTTTTTTATAATTTTCCATTGGAGTTATTATTATTATATATTTTAAGGCGGAATTATTTTGGATGATAATGAAAGTAGGTGATCTTTCTTCACTATTCTCTTATTTTACCAAGGTTCTTCTGATATATTAATTATTTAGCTAGTTATTACTCCAACTTAATTATTTTATCCTTCTTAGGTCTATTTTTTTAACTATACCTATAATTTATACATTTTTTTCTATCTTCATCCTCTACTTCATGCTCCTTATAGTTGGGTTTTTATTATTCATGTTTAGGTTGCACATATTTTTCTTCCTTATTTAATGGTAGGTTTTAGTCTAAATCAAGTGTGGTAATGAGGTGAATCTCATTGAAATTTTTAGTTTTTTTCATGTTCACAACTCTTTTAGGGTAGTACTTATTTAGGTCGGTATATTTTCTTGTAGTTTTAAAAATAATTTCTACAAGAATTCTTATTATTTCTTTGAACTTATCTACTATATTATGTATATACCCAATCCTCGATCTGGGAGATTTTGACCTCATAGATAGATATTTATAAGGTTTATTTTTTTGGAAAAAAGGGATTATTTTGGTAGGATTTTTGGTTTTACATTTTTAATGGTTTTTTGGAAGGTTGGTGGGTTGAAAAATTGATGGTTTTATTGAAATGGGGGATGGTTTGGTTATGGATTTGAGAAGGGGTCTAGAAAGATTATTTTTATTCCCAAATTCATATTATACTTTATGTGGATCTATCAATCCTTGATGTTTTTGGTTTTTTGTTGTACAAATGGCTTATTTATAACTTTTTATACCTTTTATATTAGTTCATTTGTCACTAAAATGATTTGGAAATGAGTATAAACCACATACCATAATTATTACTTGTTGTTCACTAACTTTTTAATAGATACAACTATCCTACATATCCAGTTAGCTATTCATGTACAGTTTATAATAATAGGGATGAATTAGAATTCATTAACTCATGAATACCTCTTATTCCAGTACCACATTTTCCAAAATCAATAGAGTTTTATGCAAACCTATAAATTATTCCATTGGATTATGCAGGTGGTATGTCAATAAAAGATCCTCTAAATGATGAATACAAAATATTTATATGATTATTAGGTATTAATTGATAAAATAACACAAGAAACTGGTTCTATACTATAGATTATTGTGGATAGTTGGCATAAAACTTCGTAAACCTCTCTTAGTACTCATAGTGAGATTATTTCTTGATGGCATAAATTTCATTCATTATTGTTGTTTTCTTGGATGTGGGTAATAATGTTTTCATGTACAATCCTTGATGATAAAACCCAATAATATAATTAACCTTGTTTTAATATGTAAAAACATTCTCTTTCAACTCATTCAAGTGAAAAGGGGAATTCCCTCCACATTAATTACTCCTCAACAGCTTCGTTGGGATTCAATATTGATATTACCAGTGTGAATTATTCTATGTATTTTTTTGGGAATTCTAATTCAAGGACACTTTTTTATAAAAAATATAAAAAAAAATTAGTTCAAATTTGTTATAAAATTATGACAAGGCTATATAATTTCTTTTGTTATCAAATTATGATGCACAAAAATATCTTAAATTATGATTCAGATTAGTTTCCATGATAATATGATCTATAAGATAACAATAAGTCTAAAATGTTTTTTCAAGAAAATATCTTCAAATTCAGATTGAAACATTATACTTTTAAGTATAGATAGTAATGTTTTCTATATCTCAAGATCAAGGGGGAGAAGTTTATGAGTTGAAGATCTTGCCATTAAAATTAAAGGTTATGGTTTATTTTTTTGGAAATTACCTCCTTGACAACAGTGATTAGTTTTGAACTCACCTAGATCTGGAGTGTAAAAATATATTTATTTTCTATGTTAAATGTAGTAATAGTATTTATCCTAGGTTTTTTGTGAGATAGGAGTATAGAAAAAACAATTCAATTTTTAGTTTTTAATTTGTCAAATAAAAGGGGGTTTTGACTTTTGGTTTGTGATTTAATGAGCCAAGAAAGTAATGAAACAAGAATATTAAATTGTTTAATGATAAGGTAATTAGGTTAGTGACAGATTTTCAATTGTAATTATATCCATGTCTTGAAAGTTTTAACTCTTATTCTTATTATATCATAAATTAGATGTTCTGTGACTACTACCCTTCTCACCCTAAGTTGAATAGTATAGTGAGAATAAACTTAAAAAAACTTCTTTTATCTAAAATCCTTCTCATTTTGGAATGTTATATAAATATTCAACCATGAATTTCTATGAAAATATACTACTAGGTATTTTTCATCTGATGTAAGCCATGAATCGTTATTTTACATTCTAAACATGCTAGAAATGACCAATAACATCACCACTCAACTGAGACTAATCAATTGAATATAGTCTAAGGATGATTTAAGGGTGATGATAGATCCTAAAATAAGGAAATAACCAATAAGAAAATAAAATCAAACAAAACTGTATTCAAAATTATGATTTTCTACTGGATATCAAAACTAGTAAATAAAAATGACATAGTTCTATTCATTTCAGTGTAAAGACTCAAGTATTACAATAGGTCTACCTTCCCTTTTCAATTTTATAAAGTATTAACACATAATTATAAGGGTATTATAGAAGAATATGATAAAATAAAATATTAAAAACTACAAAAAAATAAAATTAGAATGACAAAAATAATATTTCTTTAACACAAAATCTATAAGAACTTCCCAAATAATCGTTATCCCAAATCCATGACATTGTGATCACTTTTAAATGTACATGGTTACATTATATTTAATCCGATCAAACTAAAAATATCCTTACTCATTTTTATCTTCTAAAAGTTTACTTATTATTTATTGTTTCAGATATCTATGTGATTATTTCACCCTAAATATCCTAAACATCCTTTATTTATTTATTGAGTGAAATATTATGCATGATTTTTATCAATGTGAAAGAATCTGATTGGTTTTCTGGATACTGACATGGATATCAAATCTCCCCTACAAGTCCCAATGATTTCTCCTTTTTGTAATATTGGATCACTGAAATGACATTGTACATCCTCATAAATCCTTATTATGGGTCTTGAAGTACAATAATAGAGATTTATAATTAGGACCAAAGGCTTATAATGGATAGTATGGTTTTACTCATAGTAGCAAAGACTTACAATATTCCCTTTATATGCTTCTGATGGATGAAAAATATTTTCAATCCCCCAAAGGAAAATAATTATTATTGAATGAAAAGATTCACTATTTGGTCCAAAGAATTATAGTTAGCTCCATTACCATTTTTTTAAAAAGAAAAAAATTCACACTCCCTCTTATTGATTTATATCCTCTCTAATCTCTTCAAAATAACATCAAATCACTTTAAAGTAACAAAAAACCCAAAATTCATTACATTCCTTTTGTTAATCATTTTCATGAAAAATATATTAATTATAGATATTGTTTTTATCCATTTTCACAATTAAATCCACAATGATATTATAATCTAAATATGTGATTAGTGAACTAAAAATGGTGAATTGGTGGGGTAAAAAATTATTAAAACTCAAAAACGTTATATAGAAATATTTTCTTGCCATACATATTTCTATATATTCTATTGTCAGGGAATAGACTTTATCCACATCTATAGACATATTATTTATTTTCTACCTAACATAGGGAAAAATTTCCATTAAGCACTATTATAATTTTTTACTTTTACCTTTTATAGGTAATATTATATCATATTTTATATCTTGATTAAAAAATTATCCGTTATCTATCCATGAATTGGTAAAAAATTTCTCTTAATGTATATCATTTTATACACAACGATCAATCATGACATAAGGTATGCTTTAATTATAGACAATATTATATATATTTTCTATCTAAAAATTTCCCACACCAAAAAACACATTTGAGACTTCATGATTAATATCACATCATAATAAAAATGATTTTGATCCTTCATACACACCCAACTTCAATTAACTAATATTCAACATTTACTTCATTATTAAGAAAAAATATACATACTATTTAGTGTAAAATACATAATCTTCCATAGAGACTCATCCATACTCCACTATTATATTTACCTTCTTTATATATGATTCTGTATAATTATTAGTATTATAATATTTAACTTCTCACTATGGTTGATAGAAATTCTAACTACACACTCACAATGAAATACATTATATAATGAACTTTATTTACCAGGTTGGTATTCATCAATTACCATATATCATTTGGGTGTGAATACAATATTAATTAATGTTTGAGAATGATAATATAATAAGAGGACATAGTTGGGTGGATGATGAATGAGGTAATGGTACAATAGAAGCACTGCGAGCCTTGTAGGGTTGGTGTTTCTATAGATAATTTAGTCAGTAACATCGGGTTCCTAGTAGAATTATACCAGGCACCTAGTAGATTACTTATGTTTTTAAGAAAAGGGTATTTTGGTCATTTGAAGATAAAATTGTACCCCTTTAATCCCAAACCCTTAGGACTTGTCTTAATTTAACCAAGTTTTAGCAACCTTTAAATGATCTTACCCTTCTATCATCTCCCCTTAGTGATCCTACCGTCAATATTCAACCTAATCTAACATCAAGGTTTTGTAGGGATAGGTTATTGGATAATATAAGGTAATTATTCCTTTTAAACATTATTTTCTACTATCCTTAGTTGAATTAACTTCTAAATCCTTAATTAATCTTAGTCTAGGTTTTGAAATTGCTCATTCTATTTGACAATTCTTCCTCTGTTGGGTAGTATGAATTTTTTCTAAGTATTTTTGGGTTGAGGTTTATTCATTTTTCATTATATTTATATTTATTATTAGGTAAGTGATATAAAACATTTTATTTTTATAACAATGGTTTGGGAAATGTTTATGTAGTAAATATGTACTCTCTTTTAGCTTAAGGAATTGGGTTAACATTACGTTATGGTTAGATACCCATTTTTTCACCCATATCTTTATAATGTTTTATATAAACAACATGGCATAGAGTGAGGGGTAAATAGATATGTTTTTTCAATAAAATATATTTATAAAAATGGTTCTCCACAAACCTATTTTTTCCCCTTTATGATTTATCATGAATTATGTCTTGATTATGATTTATTAATCCTCTCCATTCGTGTTATTAATATAAAATCCAATTTATAAACAATCATAAATATTTGATGTTTATTATATCATGTATAAAGACTTTAATACATAATATTTAATTAATACAGAATGATATATGTTTCATGTTAGGCCAAAGTTGTGTTTTGGTAGTATTTGTTATGAATAGATCAATATATGAAAAATGATGAAGAATGTCAGTAAAATAAGTAAATAACATACCTAGTGAGAAGGTGATATAATTTTGGATAAAAGAAGGGTATTTTAAATGTTTAATATTAGAAACAAACATCATAATTAATCCATTTGTGTGACTCATTGAATATGATTCAGCATATTAGGATTTTTTAAGAAATTCATAGACTTCTAGAAATTAGTCTCATGAAGAATTGGTCTCAGAAGATGTTGAGAGAGACCAAAATGTTGAGAATTAATATAAATTCCAAGTATTAAATAAAAGAAAGCTTTGCTGATCCTAACACATTAAAAGTCGTGAATAATTCTTGATTACAATAAATATTTCTTTGAAAAGGAGTGTTGTGATATATGGTCTTAGTTAATCAGTGTTAGATCATAGGAAAAAAATATGTTAGAAGGATGAGAAGTTTTATTGTTAATTTATGAAGATGAATATGTTGGTTTTTAGTGATACCAATAAACAAAACGTTACAAATATTTAGAGAAATAAGTTGGTGTGAATCATAATCTGGAAAAGACATATGTTTCTAAATCCAAATCTACTGATAAAGGTACATCCAAAGCGGCACGACATTAATTAGTGGAGGAAGAATCATTTATTTTTTATTTTTTTATAATAGTTGAATAATAAAATAAGTGAATTTTAATGGTACTAATTCATGGAAGGAATTTAGAGACCTATTAACAATGTAGTCAACCATTTTAATCAAGATAAATTATTAGTTGTTTTCAAGTTAGTCAAGAGAGAAAGAGATCAGGTTGTTTTTTCGTGTCTTTATAAATTGGATAAAGAGCCATTAGAATAGTGCTGAATAAAATTCATAAGAAAAATATAGAGGCCAATCTATCTGATAATGGCAGACACTAATAACATCATTAGGCACATAATAATTTGACTTAAGAAAATAATAAAAAATATAACTTCTTAATGAAGTTATTAAATAATTTTCATGCGGATATTGATATTTTATGAGTTTAGATAATATGATTGTTAAGGAAGCTTGAAGACATTGTAGAATGGTTTCCATGGAAATGATTAAATATTTATAATTTTCCACTATTTTTATCTATGAAAGGAAAATAAAGTCTTATGAAGTAGAAACAATATCTTGGAAGAATATTATCAATGTTTTATTGCTAGAAGTTAGTATGAAGTATCACAAGGAGATGTTTGTTTTCAGTTGGGTTTGATAATTGTAATGATAAGGAATTTGAATTTCATAACTTCAAATTGATGTAGTTTAATGTAATGAAGAATATAATGTCTTCATCATAATGGGGAAATTGTAATGGAAATAAGAATCAGACTAAAGACTATACTTAAATTCTAAAGAGAGCTCAAGGTGTGAGAAGTTTATTGAACAGTTGAGGAGATCCTATAGGGATTGATAATATTTAAATAATTTAAAGATGATGATTTAAATGAATGAGAAATTATAGAATTGTTAATTTTTTTTGAGTGGGAAAAGGACTTCATTTTCCTACATTTTCTATTATGGGATTCTTATAAAAGGATATCACAATACATTTTTACTTTTTCAACTTGAACTACTCAAATGAACAACAGATCCAACATTTGTAGAAAATGTATTGATTTCCCAATATTACTTTGTTTTTCAAGTTGAAGCTTAGGTGGATCATTATTGTGAGTTTAAATCAGATCATCAGAGAATAATCCAATGAGTGAAATTTTGTTATAGTAAGTCTATTAGGGTGAGAACATCCGAGAAACATCCATCATATTAGGGTTGATCAGACCGAGTTTCATCTGAAAGAGTAATTGTGAGATATTAATTGACTTTCTACTCAGTTAAATAAGAAATATTAGAAGTATAATCAGACTAAGGCTGATCAGACAAATCCCATTGGATAGAGGTCACCAAACTGAGGCAGATCAGTATAACTTTGGATAATAATGTTTTACGAATTGTGTTTCTTGATAATGTTTCAAGGTCAATAATTTCTTGAGAGAATTTATGTAGTTCATAAAGATTGAACACATGATAATATCAATTCAAATTAGTTGTGAAGGAATTGAAGGCTTTCTGACATGGATCGTAAAATAATAAAGAAAGTGAATCTTTTATTTTTGAATACTTACCAGTTGCTAAAAGTCTTGTCTTACGATGGTGTATAAAAATTTGTGGGAAAGTGGACATTGAAAAGAATATTTTAGGGGGTATATCCAAATATAGTAAGAAATTTTATATTGGTATTTTAGAAATGTTCAATACTTCTACATTGGTATTTCAAAAATAAGATAATGAAATAATACATGTTGTTGGGACAATCCATGATTAAAATGAGTAGGAATTTATACCTAAACTTTTAAATATCATGGTTTTACTTATCATTATATTTGTTTCATATTAAAGGAGATTTTTAGAAGTTATACTTGATTAGATCATAGCTTTAAAAATTTGATAACCTTTCTTATAAAATAAAATGGAACCACCAATTCCCCCTATTATTGGCTTTGATTCTATTTTGGAACAAAAATTTATATCATAGAAAGGATCCCTATAAAATATGAGTCTCTATGAAAGAAGAATTAAAATTACATGAACTATAATGAGATTATAATTTTCAACCGTAATAATTATCACAACTAGAATAATTGAATACTGCCATATCTTATATCTCTTGGGTAAGATGTTTTGGAATCTACTATATATGGATTTCCTCTTGGTATTAAGAATTCCTCTCTTACTGTAGATGATATGAAAGGTCTTGAGAATGATAAAAGAGATAAATATGATTTACTCTCATCACTAATAGAGAGTGAAATTCTTAGAGCGGATGTATTGATAACTACCATATCTATGAAGGATAAGTTGAAAAATATTTATGATGGGGGAAAAAGGTGAAGAAGGAAATGTTACAACTTTGGAGTCTGGAGTATGATGATCTGAAATTGGATGAGTGTGAATCTTTTGTTTAATCCTTTATAAGGGTAAATGATATTGTTCTCACCATAAAATTTCTTGTTGAGAAGTTGGAAGACTCAATATTTATTGGAAAAATCTTGATAATTATTCCTAATAAGTTTGATTCCAGAGGGTCCTCATCAGAAAATAAAGATCCTAAAACTGTACCTTTGGAAGATTTATAATTTACTATTGTTACTTATGAAATTTGAAAAGATAAGGTTATGAAAATTAAATAAAATGTTGATTAATAAATGGATTTAAAATATTTGTTTAAAGGGAGAAAATAAACAAATAAAAGATAAATCAAGTGACTCATAAGCATAGGACGAAGATGAATATTTAAATACAGTAGTTTTACTCCATTCCATGAAATACAATAAGTGTACATGGAAAAGTAAATCCCCCAAATGCTGGAATTGAAAATGGAAATTAAATATTGCACATAAGTATCCTAGGAAGATATTTTAAGAATATGAGTCTAAGTAAGATGATGATAAATCTTATAAACAAAAGTATAAGAAATAGAAGGAAATATTTCCTTATGAAAAGAAGAATAAAATTTATCAAAGTAGAAGAAAGAATATTGATTCCTCATGTGGAGACTAATTATACAATCAACTAAACATTATTTCTCAAGAATTAAATTGAGGTAATTTTTCAGATAGTGATGATTATGGATAAGAGATTACAAAAATGGAGTGTATTCTTAAAACGAATTTGAAAAAAATAAATTGAGAACAATAATCATCTTAAAAAAGAATGAATAAACTTTCATAAATATTTCAAATATATATCATTTTAAAATGATGATAAAATGAATAAATAAGAGGCAAATATCAATTTTTTAAATATTATAATGTGAATATTAGTGATCATGAAAAAAATGTGAAGAGATATGAAGAAATATTAGCCTGAAATGAAAATCTTAACATGAAATAGTCTGTTATTATTAAATAAAATAAGTTAATAAATTTTAAGATAGATAAATTCAAAAGATTATAGATTGTATAAATGTTAGTTACGATGAAAATAAGAGTAGTTTTTTTAAACACAATCAATGCTTCTTACAACACAAAGTCAGATAATAATGATGGGAGAGAATTTCACCTAGGCAGTTGATGTTAAAGGTGAAACATCTAAAAAAGGTAAAAAGAAAGGTTTACTATAGAAGATTTATATAAAAAAATATTTTACCAAGAAAGATAAGTAACCTTCAAGAAATTATACTCTTGAAAAATTTGGACCACTATTTGTGAAGAATCCAAGACATTAATATTCTGAAAAAATTCACTATTAGTCTAAGAATTCAATATTCAAAAGGTACTGTTGGTTATGTGGAGTTCTCAAACACATAGATTATTCATGCTAGTATAACATGACTCTACCAAAAAATATATACAAATCAATAGGAAGCGATGACAGAAAGAGAAGATAGAATGTACCAAAAAATATGTGGAATTAGAAAAGGAAACTCATATGATGAAGAAAGGTGAGTATGTTAATAAATTTATGAAAATAATGTTGGTTGACAATGAAAAGAAAGAGCTCTCAGTTATTTTACAAGAACTAGTTAACATTGATAAAAATGTCAAAGTAGCTCAAAAGTCAATTGATGCAATGGGGAAGAAAAATGTTTTTGAATATGGGATCATTGTTAATAAAAATATATCAATAGAATGTGGTTTTAAAATTTAGAAAATATGAAAGTGACGTGATCAAGAAGGTAATGTTACTAAAAATTGTTTGAGTATTCTACTAGAATAAGATAATGTTATGAAAGAATTTTTAAAAACTCACTGTAATTTTTTTACTAATGAGTAAAATAAGTTTACAACATTATCAGAAGAATATGCAGACAAAACAAATGTTATAAAATCTGGGAAGGATGATAAAAATAATACAATACCTCTAATTAAAAATCTAAGAAAAGGAAGAAAAATTCAAGACATAGAGAGGAATATCAGTCCAAAAGATGGTTCTAAGAAAAAACAGAGGTTCCTCCTTATTCCAAAAAATGATTTTATTTGTACTATCTTTTCGATAATTGAAGGAGTTGAAATAATAAATCCGATAAATGTGTCTCTTACCCGCCTTGTAAAAGAAAGTGATGAACTTATGAAAAATAATTTATTTCTTAATGTTGGGTTTATACAATTGAACATTCTAATATGTTTATTCATATGGGTGTAGGTTACTTAAATATTAAAAAAATCCTTTTAAAATTTTAGTAAAAGATGAAAATGTTGAAAGAAACAAGAAAATGTATTACATGAAATTTGTGTTATAGATAACATTGATAACCTTGATTGTACACTAGTGTTTTGTATAGTAGGATCACCCACATAGGATTAGTGTATTTTATTTATAGGATCTTTGTTAAGAATCTCATATGATAATTATGTTTTACGAAATAATAATTTCAATATTTTGAGATGAAAAATTCTAACCTTTTGAAATCAAAATATTTATCAATAAAGGGGGAAACCATTCATGATTTCTATTGTAATTTTATTTTCAATATGAGGGAGAGATATAGAAATGGGAGAGCTAAGAAATAGTGGTATTAGGATAGGAATTATAAGAATTACATGTGGAAAATGAAAAAATTAAAAGTGTTATTATTTTGAATAGTTTGAAGTGGGTATTAGAAACAAAAACAATGGGGGAGATTATTAGGACCAAGTTGTATTATGGTTGTATTTTTTTCAACAGATCAATATATAGAAAATTTTGGAGAAAAGGATTAAATAAAGTAAAAAACTTACCCGGTGGTAAGGTAATGGAAATAAAAAATAAAATAAGGGTGTTTGAAATATTGACAATCATAACAACATACGAGACTTAGTCCATCTGTGTGATTCATTGAATACGATTCATCAGATTTGGGGTTTGATAGAAAGTTAGAGACTATTCGGAATTGTTCTCAAGAATAATTGTTCTGTAAATATTCTGATAGATACATAAGGATTTATAAATAATATAACTTACAAGTAGTAATTTAGATGATGCTACATGAATCCTGAATTGTAAATGTTATGAAGAAGTAATGATTACAAGATGTAGTTTGTGGGAAAATAATATTAGGATTTCCAATCTCAGCTCATCTATGTGAGACCACTAAACACATATATCTTTCAATACTAAGAAGTTTCTTTTCAGAACTTATGAAGATAAAGAAGAATGTTTTCATTCCAACAAATAAGTGAATATGTACAAATATTTGGAGAAATAAGTTGGTGTGAATCATAATTAGTAAAGGAAAAAGATGCTGAAGCCGAAGGTACTAATACTAATATATCAATTGTGGGGTTCCACCGATCATTTGAGGGAGGATAATTTTTATTGGATATTTCTAGGACCATTGAAGAAGAAAATAAGTGAAGTTTATTGGCACTAATGTATGGAATAAAGCAAGAGACTGATAAACAATGTAGTCAACCATTTTCATCAGGATGATTTTTTGGTTGATTTTTACTACTTCAACAAGAAAAGTGGAGATATTTGTTTGGTTGTGTCCTTATCAATTGGGTCAAGAGTTATATTAATAGATATGAAACCGATCAATTAGAGGAAACAAAGGTTGATCTATATAACATAATCCGACATTGATAACATCATCAGAAACCAAATCATTAGTAGAAGAAAAAAAAGGAAAACTACATAATGTAGTTACCAAAGAGTTTTCAAGGGGAGATTGAATTTTGAAGAGTTTATAGATTAGTTTTTTCAAATTTGTTGATGCTGTTGTAGAAGTGTTTCTTATCAAGTGATTAAATCATTAACATTTTCCACTTTTTTTATGAAAAAACAATGGAAAGTAATATCTCGGAAAAATGGTTTCCATGTTTTATTATAAATAGTTCGTATGAATCATCAAAATGATAAATATTTTTCTCAGTTGGTTCTAATAATCATAATGAGGGGAATGTTTTATTTTCATATCTTAAAATTGGTGTGGTTTATTGTAATTAAGAATCAATTGTCTTCAACATAATGAGGAAATAAAAATGGAAATCAAAATCAGAATGATGATTGTTAAGAATCTTGGATGCCAGATCAAGTTTTTATATTATTTTAGAATATTCAAGGAGCTCATATAAGGATTGATAAGGGTTCAAGATGTCAAATATGAATACATAAATAATGAGAAATCAAGAAAGAGTTAATTTTGTTAAGATGAAAAAGATATCAATATTACCATCTATTCAAGTTTGGGGTGGTTATAAAAGGAGGACACAATACATTTATACTTTGTCAACATGAACTTTTCACATGTTCTAGAACTCCAACATTTGTGGGATAAGTATTGAGTTCCCAACAAGACTTTTTTTTTCAGGTAGAAGATGTGGAAGATCAATGGAGAGTGGTTCAATCCAATTATTAATGCATGTTTTAATATTAAACAATTCATCAAATAATGTCCATCAGAGTGATCCAATTAGAGTCAAATCCATCAAAAAAGGTTTATGGTATCAAGATCAAACAGGAAAAAAAATTTGTGAGCTTCCAATTTCGTTTCTACTCATTTGAAGAATAAAGATCATAAGGTGAATCAGACCGAGGCTGATCCGATAGAGCCTAAAAAACATAGGTTATCAGACTGAGATATATCAGACTAACTTTTTTATATAATGTCTTCTAGAGAGATTTATTAGGTAATTTTTCAATACCAACAAGTTCCTTAAATAATATTTCAAGTTCTTGGAGATTTTATTAAGGTAAATTTTGATTCATCTTACTTGTATAAGAATTGAATTATTTTAAAAATTGATCCGAAAAAAAGGAAAGTGAATTTTGTAACTATGGATACCTACCAGTAATAAAAAATTCTAATATTGTTGGGCTGTATTAACCGCTTTGGGAATGTGGATACTGAAAAAGTTATTTGGGGGTATAACTAACTCTATAAGTATTATTACTACTAGGATTGTATAATTTTTCACTACTTGTGTCTTTCTATTCTAGAAAGAATATAGTGAAATATTCCATGTTGGTGGGAGTTTCCAACATGAAATGGAGTAGGTCTTTGTTATAAACCATTAAAATATTATGTGCTTCATTGTATTTATCTTATTTGTGTATATAAAAGGATAGGTTAAGATGTTATACTTTAGTGGATCATAAATTTAACAAGTTTCATTGGATAATAATGTTTACTTATTTAGTTATAAAACATTTTATTAAAGAAAAAAGGAATCAATGATTCACCCCTCCTTGTGATCTTGATCACATATGGGAACAACATTTCCTTATGTAATTTTTGTTTGATATACCACATTAGAGGCTAACATGTGTTGTTCTTATTGTTATTCCATGATAGAAGTTACCAAACATGATTAATGATATCATTGATAGTTTTTAAGAATAGAACCCATATTTAGTATTGTTATGTAATTTCCTAAATATTCTTTATATATTTTTTCATAATTTATACGATTATTAGGTGATAACTTATAAAAAATAAGATATTTACAATACTTTTTTACTGTATATCTCATATGTTAATGTTCAGGATCTTATGATTTGGGTTTTGGATGATATGTCTAAAGTTCCTTGGCATGTCATAATGTATCACTAGGGGGTGATTTGTTGATTCTCATTTTACAATTTTATATTTGAAATCAACCATTGTGATTGGTTAAATTTTTAATCCACTCTCATTAAATTTCAATCTCACCAAAAAGCAACTAAAATTAAAGAAATACAAGGAACATAATAATATTTATAGGGTTGTCCCCCAATATGGTTGACTACTCTATTTTTTTGGGTTGAGTCTTATAGATAAATTTCACGAATAATTAATTATTATTATTATAAAATATGAGAGGGTATAATCCTAGACTAACCACTTACAAGGGGTGGGAAGGTATCATCTTTAACCACTGGGAAGGTATCATCCTTGACACAAATCTATTTCTTGATATTAGAAATTTTGATAAGATTATAATAGATCCCTCTAGTATTCAATGGACTTATTTCGACTCTTATAAATAATATATTAAATATTCTCTGGTGCGTATCTACATTATAATGTGTGATATTCTTCGACAATAGTTGTCCTTCAACTATCAAAGAATGAAAATAACTATTTTATAAAAATTAAACTTCTTCTCAAACTTAAAATATTATCAATATATTCATGGGAACATGAAAGTATAATTTTTCTTCTTATACCTCATAAAAAATTATTAAGTTGATAATAATGTGAATATTATTGTCTTCAAGTATATGAGAATCAATATTATTAGGTTATCATCATTATATGTCACCCAATATTCCACCTATTTCACTTGTTATACTATATTTTATACATAAAATCAGTTTAATATTATTTTCATAATTTTAATATTGAAAACTCCCCTAAAATTACATAAAATATTATTATCCATTTTAAACTGGACAATGTATTTCCTAATATAATATCTGGTTTTGATCTTTAGGAATGGTTTCAAATATTCTATTTTAAGTCCTAGAATAATCATTCCATGTTCCTCTCATATTTTCCTTATACAATCTTCCTTCTCAATTAGCTTGAATCATATCTCAATCATGATATTTATTCAATGAATCTAAAATCCATAATAATGTTGTATTTTCTCAAAATGATAAACAATACATAAAAAATAGAAAATCTTATGTATCAAAATAGTGAGATAAAATATAAGATTCTATTTGATTCTAATAATCTAATGCATGTACCAAATATAATGGGATACCTAGTGTAATCTGTTAGACCTGACACGATTCTACTATATTAATTAGGATACCTAGTATAGTACAATTAATATTTATCTATAAGGTCATGTTGAAGATATCCTATGTAAAGACCAGTATCCCCTTATAGATAAGTTTCATGCTCAAAGATATTTGACATTGGATCAAGAAGGTATGATCAATCCCATGTATCACATTAAAAATTGTATACTAACAAGGATTAATTATTTATGGTTATGAATGGTTTTTATTTATTATAAGATAAAATCATATGAACCTAAAATGAATATTCGGGTCATGTATGATACTATTTATGTGGTTCACTACCGATTTATACTCACATCCTGCTTGGGTGGCCATGACACTTGGGTACCTGACCAGACTTCATTGTTCGTAGGTTCCAGTAGGGTAGTGGTTCAATGTTGTTTGATCAAGTGGGATAATTCATGAAGGGTTAGAGACTTGGTTCAAGGAATGAATATGGGGTGGTATATCCTTTTTTATTTTATTTATTTAATTTATTTGTATAATTATTTTCTAGTGGAGTATCAGTTTTCAAATATTGGAATGACCATGAGTATGTGTGATGCATTTCATTTTAGTATATCATGATTATTGTTTATTTCTTCTACATAAACTATTTTATTTGTATGGGTGATGTTTTTATATTTATTTCTCATTACTATTACTACTCTAAAATGAGGATATATTCTCCCCATGACATGACTTTATACCCCCACTTATTATATGATGATTCTGGAATATGTGGATGTATGTCTAAGGTATTGTATCCAACTAGTATGATTACTATTCACAGTAAACAAATATATTGATGTTACAATGTATTATTATATCTTTTATATGACTAATTTTAGAAAGTGAGTCCAAGTGTTTATATTTTTTCATATTATTTATGGAGATGTTGGACATGGAATAAGAATATGTTAGATCTTATGATGGGTGTCTGACTAGGGAATTATGAATACCTTTTTAGGTATTAAGTCTAGTCCATTAGTGATATTTTATTTCAATTATTGGTTTTTTTTATTTTAAAGTTGTATGATTTCACCTATCATGCAATAATTGAGTATTTAGAGTCATGATTTATTGGTGCTTTAACTTCTTGGTCTGATAAAAAGAGGCTACTTTTCATAAATCCTTTAGAACATATGATTTATATGATATTTTCATGATCTTATGTTACTAATAAAATTAAAAACATGGATCAGTTGTTTATTGTTTTAATAAATAATTATATAAAATCTTATCATATAAATTCATTTTTGATTTCTACATAACTAGACAATAATTTATGTCCTCTAATGACAAGTCATGTGAATTCCATGAAGGGATTTTTCTTACTAATGTCTATATAATCCCTCATTATAAGGGATGGATAGTGTCTCTAGTATGTAAATAAACGAATTTTAGGCCTTAGTGATAAACTAATTATGGGTTATTTTGATATTGGTTTTTAGAGATAAATGGGTTCAGTTATTTAAAATATTTAAAATATGTTATATAGTTTATTCTAATACAGTTTCACAGAGGAATTCTATGTAATTAAATGATACGAATATTGGATACCAGACATTGATCATCATGGGATAACAAATCTATACAAATGTATATATATAATATAGCTATCATTAAGAGGGATTCTTATGTGTATGGATTCCTAAGGAATATTTTCCTTATATTGTGATTCAATAGGGGTAATATTGTATATAGATTCCCAATGAGAATAAGTTTTCCAATATGGGTTGATTAATTTCCATGTGGTTCCTGATATGGATAAGAAAGATCCCCTGAAGGGTGTTCTGGAACATAAGTTCCCATGTTCCCTTTATGATGAGAAAACATAGTTATTGCATGTGATATGAGATGTATGTGTGATATGACCTATAGGTTTGGTGGGAGAGGCTAGGGAATTTGAGATGTGTCTCATGATATCTGAGCCATGTTCTATGGATGATATGAGATAATATATATGTAAGGGTACCCATAAGAGGGGTTATAATGATCTTCTCATTACCTTAGATATAGAATCATTGGTATATGATTTAGGTTAGAGATTGGTATATAGGGTGTGCCACTGACTATGGGATATAGTAATGGTTAATCTTTGGGATTTTGTGAAATAATGAAAATAAAGTGATTATATTATTAAGGTTTGGTTTCAATGGGAAGGATCGGTAGGATGCCCAACCCTATTGAATTGAGAAATGATTTCAGATCAGATAGTATATAGAGATCCTAAAGGGTTTAATATAGGATGGTTAGTGTAAAATATACACGCTTGATTTTGGAATAATGATTAGGTGACAATGGATTATATAGTAAACCTTGGAATATGAAAGATATATCTTTTTTAGGGAGGATAACCAAGGGTTATTCTAGTTATATGAGATTTACATGAGAGTGGATCCTGGTCAACTATATTGGTGGGTGATCATAGATTCAATAACATGATACTCATGGGATTGTGAGTTCAGTTGTGTAACAATGTTTTTTAGGAGTGTATTCTTGTTGAATTTTATATGATATTTAGATAATACAAGTTTGTTACACATAGTAACATTTGTATGTGTATTAGTGAGTGATTTCTGTTTTTTGAAATGTGGACCAAGTGTGTGAATATACATTTATTTTTACGGAGGAATATGGATGGAATGATTTTAGAAATGGTGTCCTGATATGTTAGATGATGATTAGAGGTGTTTCCTCTAGGATTATAAAGAAACCATGGATAGATTGGTGTTAGGAGTTGACAATGATGAGACTGTACTGGGAGGAGTGTCATACATGTGATATTGTGATCCATTAGGTTTTTCTTTTAGTAATTAAAAGAAATAAATTTATATGGTTGGGAGTGAACCATTGGGCGCTTGGGGTGTGGCCCTCATTTTAGATGATTTTTTTGATATATTGAGGACGTTGTTCCTAGTGAGATGGTAATTTTTAGCATTGATGTTTTTAGTTGGTGTATAGTTATGAGGGGGATGAGCACATCTAATCATTAAGTGTTGTAATGGATGGAGCATGGACATTGGGGGGTGACCTCTTGTGGGTTAGGTCATATATGATTGATACTGATCATTGTAAAATTGAGGTGACTTTTGGGTTCAAGTGAGAAGATGAATCCAATTTTGTCTAGTTCCTTAGTAGATATAAAAATTGGAATTTAGATGTGAGATTTTGTGTAGACAATGCATTGGAACTAGTATCAGGATTTTTTTAATTAGATCCAAGGATGAATCAAATTGGAGAAGCATCGATTCTCATGGGTGGAGTACGATAGAGATTTCATCCAGTTGAGGATTCAATTGGGAAATTACTCCAATTACTTGGTTTAGACTTTGATGTGGGTTTCTGAATGATCACTTGTTTCCTTAAGGTTTTAATTCACTGTGACAGGTGTTGTGATAGTGTGTTGGAGTAAAAAATCCATCATTTTAGAGAATGGTTGGCCAGAAGAGCTCTGATAAGTACTTTTTTATATAATTATGTGTGGTAATATGGGAACTACATCAAGTAGGTATACAAACTATTGAAGATTCATTTCGGTAAGTAATTTTATAGTTGGGGTGTATCGTGGCTTAGAATTGTCATTTGTGAACTAATACTTCTAGTAGGGTGAACCAAGATCCTGATGATGAATTAGGTGATAAAACTACAGTGAATTTGGATATATGGGTTCAATTGATCACCATATTAGTATTTATAGTGATAAAGAGTTGGTAGCTTGAGTTTTTGATGAATAGTGTGACTCTAGTTTGGAGTTGTGCAATAGAAGCTTAGTTGTTGTTCCATGGTAGAACACAATGAGTTATTGAAGAAACAAAGATTGATATTGGTTAGGATTGTTATTGGAGGACCACCAAGACTTCTCAATGAAAATAAATGTTATGGAGGTGAAATTTGGAAGACTTATATATTTATGTGACGTTATTTTGAGCGGAAATTTGATACTTTATCTGAGATGCTTATAAGGGGAAAATGATATATTCAATGAGAAGATGACACTAAAATTATTTTATGATGAATCTTTAATCTCACAATAGGGTATTTACCTTAGGGTTGGAATTCAGTGAGACATTGTGAAGGTTTAATTTAAAAAAAATTGTAACATTTAATTATTAAATATTAATTATTATGTGAACATAAATAATGATATCCCCTTAGAATAACATAAAATTAAAATTTTGAATCCACGGGTGAGTTTAAAACATGTAGTTTTACCTATGTAAGGTATAAACATGACATGGGGTCCTTCATTGGGCCAAGGATATTTAAATGGTGTGTTTTTAAATTTATATTAAATTAAATTAAAATAGATTAGTTAAATTATTTACATTATCCCATACTCCTTCTCACACATGAAAAAGGAGGGGAGGCTTCTCCCTTATGAGGGACACCAAATTAGAGATAGGGAGATGGATGAGGCACCAACAACTTCGTCTGAAGAGTGTGATTAATTCCAGATCATGATGCTGTAGGTAAAAATTATGAATTTGGGATTAGGATTCTGTGATTTTTTTGTGAGTTAGATTGGATTGACCGTTTTTTCTTTGTTACCCCTTTTGATTCGCTGTTTTAAAATTCTATCATGATATTTAGTTTTCAAAAGTGTGATTTTTGGTATGGAGAGTGTCAAATTTCATGATTTTAAATTTTTATAAATATCCTTGATGATATATATATATATATATATGTATTTCTCTAGTGTATAGTGTGTGTTCTATCTGTAATAAAGGGGAAGAGTGGGAGTTCTTTAGGGAAGCGGAATAAGCTCGTTGTGTAAGGGTAACATGGGTTACCCTTATTGATTGATGAAGGTTGTTCATACTTGGTTGAACTTTGATGTAGTGATCAAGATTCTCTTGTAAAAGGAAGGAATTCATAAATTAGGTAGGTGTTCCCTTGATCATACTCCATTAGTAAATTCATTTAAATTTACATATGCTAGTATATGTGGTCTCAACACCGAGGGTGTTCAATTTTTTTAAATAAGATGATTTATTTTATGGAATAAAAATGATTATGGATAAAATGTGTGTCTTCAGGGACATAATAATCTATTAGACCCTAGTTGATGTCTCTACTACCGATGGATGAGTAATTGTTTATAAATATAATCCTAGATATGTGTAGAACCTTATGAGTATTACTTAATTAATCCGAATTAACACAGAGGGCCATTGTAAAGGTTCTCGTTGTTTCTCTTGAGCTCTAGATAGAATTTAAATGCCCCATTTACTGATGCCTGATGGCATGATCATTAAAATGGGATTTGAGATAAATAATACCTTGAGTGGTGTAAAATATATGAAGTGAACATAACATTTAGGACTTTTTATAATATCCTTAGAAATATCCTCATAGAGGAGAGTGTTTGACTTGAATGATTGGCCAAATAGGATATGGTGGAACTTTGAAATGCATTAGAGTGACAAAGCTTATCCTATGAGGCTGATGATGCCAAATTGAGATCATGATGATATTTATGGATTCTATTACCTTTAAATTATTGGGATGGTTTAGAGACATAATTTTTTTAAGAGTCCATGTAGGATATCCATTTTATTTTGTGACCTAAGGGACCATGGGAGGATTCTTGTGTATTGTAACCATTGAGTTGATTGGTGTGGTTATGGGTAGTGATGATTGATTGTGTCACCATTGAAACCAAATCAATGATGTGTGCATTATAGGGATATAATGATTGGGATAGTTCATTAAATTTATTTTCTATCCTTGATTATACAATATGGGTTAGATAGGTGGACAACCTATGTTATTATTATTATTATTAGATGATGTTATCAGGTGAATCCCGCATCCAAATATTTGAAGATGGATGACAGGGTGTACCTCACTAGTATCCAGTGATGATTAATGATGTTAGATTCCATGGATTACATCCCTAGTATTTTAGGGTGCTTAATAATTAAATATTTGAGGGATTAATTCCCTATGATTGAGATACTACGGCTTCTATGATTCTAGGTATTACCTCCATATGACTTGATGGTTGTACTTGTGATAAAGAGAAGGGTTACTAGTGATTTATAGGATATGGAATCATACCTTATGATATTTTAATGGGTTCATAATTGTTCATAGGATCTATACTTGTAAATGTTAGTAGAGTTTCCAAGTGATTCCTTGGAACTGTTTATTATACCTGAAGATATTAGAATTACATCATGCCATGGATTACCTCCCTATGGTTCAATGATATATTGTAAAAATTTGATTCCAGGTATCACAACCATAGGGTTTAGTGATAATTTATGAAACTGCATACCTACTGATTCCAAAGATTCAATGCTTATACCAGATATGATGCGATTCCTAGATTTTTCCCTAGGATCAGACATGAGACTTCTATATTAATTAAGATGTCTAAGATACTGTTGAGGATCTGATATTTATATATATATATATAGGTATGTTCATAAGATCTCAGGGAAGTACTTATATCTCCCCATGTATAGGTTTCATGATTTGATACATTTGGAATTGGTTAAAATATGTATGTTCGATCACATGTTTCATGTTTGAACCCAAGGATCGATGAGTATTATTTATATACTATTTTTAAAGTAAATTATTTATTCTATAGGAATTTTACATGCACATACACTAAATTTACTGGTTATTTATGGGACTATATTTTTTGTTACCTATGTATTTTTACTGACACCCTTCTCAAGATACCATGGAACTTTCACACCTAAGATGACTTCACTGTTTGTAGGTCAAGGTAAGGAACTTGACCATTGTCTTATATTCAAGTGGGATATCTTGAGTAGAGTTAGATACTAGGTTTGAAATATAAAAAAATATTGTTATAGAATTTATAAATATTATATATTTAGTTCATTATTATAATTAAGGAACAAGTTAGTGATAAGTTTTTTTATTCTACCTTGACCATGAGTCTATGTGTTATACTTTACTTTAAAATAAAATGATTATTTTGATTTATTACACATAATATATTTTATTATAATAAGTGTTGTTTTGTTATTTATTTTCTACTACTATTTCTAGTATAATATGGATGATAGAGTACCCCCATGGTATGAACCTAGACCCCCACTACTAGTCAATAGTCTCTATCAAATGGTAAGGTGAACCTGAGGTCTCATAGTAACATAGTCTGGTTACTATTCAAAGTGAACTGAGGGGAGGATCTAATAGTCATAGTTATGAGATATGCATGACCAACCTATTTGAATAGATTTATTATGTTGTTAAAGGTAATATAATTCATGAGTTGAATGAATGGAATTTATTTTTTGATAAAGATATCATTAAACCATTTGAAAATACCAAGAAATATAAGCACTGTAAAAATTGGTCCTTAAATTTATTCCTATATAAATTTGAAATGTCAAAACCAATGGATATGTTACATAAATATTTATGTTATAAATTTAAACATGTTATTTCACTGGAAGATAATGAAATTCATTAGTGGTTTTCTAAAAATTAATACACAATGTTATATGATAATCTTTGTGGAAGATAAAATCAAGTGAATTGTGAAATGAAGGACTATATGATTTTCATTATACCTCATGAATAATTGAATAATGAGATTATATAAGCACCAAGAAATTCATTTTCATTGATGGGAGATGTGAAGAAGAAAACTCTTCACAAGGAAATAATTTAATGGAAGAAAATTATCATACAACACACAAATACTCATAATAGGAAATTGAGAATAAGTAATTCTCCCAATGATGACATTAAAAGGAATAAAATACCTTTGTTGATAGAAAACTCTCAGAATTTTAGTTTTTCCCAAAGATCTAAGAGGTCTATCCTTATTCCACAAATTATATCTTATATTTTTTCTAATATGTAGGTAATTAAATGTTAAAAATTAAAAGGACAGGATATATAAATGTTATATCAGTTTTAAAATAATATGAGGTGACTATCAGGGAATTATATATCACCCATGATCAATAATTGAATACATCCCTTATGGGGTAGCATATATGTGAAATGGGTTGTCACAGAATGGATCCTCATTATATATATGGAAATTGGAATATCTAAAAAAATTCGGATCTAAGTTATACCAATAAAATTACTACTCTTACTGTGATTATAACAAATATGTCAATAAATGGGGATTGATGGTTAATGAATAATAAATGAAAAAGGGGCATTTATATGTTGAGTCAATAAGGTTTTCCTTATGACTTTTCCATTCTTTCTTATTTTGAAAATCACAAACACCTTATCTTTAAGGAAAATCTCTTTTATAAGGAAGATCACTTTTGTAAGGAAAATTATCCTTATCATATTTTCATTATCTATATCCATATATTTATTATGTATAAGAATCAGATTCATTTCTATATTCTCGGAATCATTTAAATACATTGATATGAAGCATTCTGTTTTAGGCCTTGAATTCTGGATGAGAACTGTAGAGAAGTTCCACTCTGAATTCTGGATACTAACTCTAATAATGTTCTACTCTGAATTCTGGATACGAACTCTCTTTAAGTTCGAAATTGAAATCTAATGATGAATCCTAATTACGAATTCTCATTACGAATTCTGATGACGAATTCTCATTCCGAAATCTCATTCCAAATTCTCCTATTAAACAGAATCTGATCATCTTTTCTTTATACACTCCGAATTTATTTAGACTCCAAAAATTATTTTTTGTTAGACTCCGAACTTTCATTTTGCTTACACTTTTATAATTTTTCTACTCTTTGACATTTTGTTTACACTCTGAACCTTCACTCTGAACTTTTTAGTTAGACTTAAAACGATGTCGTACATTCTGTTACACTTGTTTTGTTATAAAACAATGTCGTCTATTCTGTTATAAACTAATCGTTGGTTAAGTGACACGTGTATAGGTCCCTACGATTTTTAAGGAAGATATGACCGTTGGAAAGGAGGTCGACCGAGCCTATAAATAGGAGCTCATTTGAAAGAGCTCCAGACTGATAGACAAATTCTTCGACATTGTTCACACATGCTATTGAATTGATTTCTAGAGAGGTAGGCTCTTATTGACTCTCAAAAGCTTCGTGCGACTCCAAATGTTGGTGATTACATTCGAGGACTTCTGGGGATAGAAAGACAGAGGTGCCGACTACCTTGAAGTTCGAGGGCTTCCTTGATGAGGAAGACAGAGGTTCAAACTACCTTGAAGTTGAGGGCTTGCGGGGATAGCAAGACAGAGATTCCGATATTTGTATCGAGGTCTTACCCTGGTGTGGGTAAGACAGAATTGCTTGAAAGTATAAATCAAGGGACCTTTATCCAAGGTTGTTGGATACCCTTCTCTTTGGGTTAAAAGACTTGTATCTTGTTACTTGTAGATTTACTACTTGTTTGTTTTCGTTGCACATTGTATTGTAAGGAAAGTATAACATTCTTATACTTCCCTACTTTTACACTGTTTCATTTAGATTCTATACGCTTTAAGGTAGAATCTCATATTGTAATATTTAGTTAAGTTTCAATTTCCGGATCCACATTTCCGGATCCACATTTCCGGAACCTACTTTCGGAATCTCTTTTCAGTTTTAAGCAAGTAATTAGAACTTGATGTTTATAACGTCATTCCTTATTACGATTTTTCAATTGGTGTTAGAGGTGTTGTGAATGTGCTTAGTTTAAATTTGTTAAACTTAGCTCCTTCCTTTGTTAAAGGAAATTTTTAAAGTGTACAATTCACCCCCCTCTTGTATATTGAGCATCTACATCATTATTTCGATCCTACAATTGGTATTAGAGGAGGTCTCTGAAATACTTATACTCACGTATAAGTTTTTCTTGCTCATTTTCCTTTATTCATCATACTTTCTTAGAAAGTACTTTATCATTCCGTACTTTGTCATTCTGAACTTTGTCATTATGAATTATCATTCATTACATTATCATTCTGATCTTTGTCATTCCGAACATTGTCATTCCGAACTTTGTGATTACGAACTTTTTCTACTAACAAGTTTGTGTGCCGAAGGTTATTTTAAGTATGGAAGGAGTCAATGTTGGTTCCATTGATAATCTAAATACTACAAGACCACCAATCATTGATGGTAATGTCTATGAGTACTGGAGAGATCGAATGAAGACTTTTGTTATCAACACTGGAGTGGATAACTTTGTTATGCATACTGGAGATTATAAAATTCCGGATATGGAAGTTAGAACTTTCACTAACCAGGAAAAGCAAGAGTATCAACTCAATTATAAGGTACGAAATACTATAATTTTTTCAATGACTAGAAATATATATAGCCAAATTTCTTTTTATGAAGCAGCTAATTGTATTTGGAAGAAGTTGGAGGTTACACACTTTGGAACTTCTAAAGTGATTGAGACTAGGAGAGCTATGCTTAGAGCTGAATACCATGGCTTCAATTTTCCTTATGGTGAACCAATTTGTAAAGTTCAACAACGATTTATGACTATAGTCAACAGTTTACAGTCTATGGGAGAGAAAGGTTTAGATGATGAATCACTTGTGGATAAGATAATTGATATTATGCCCAATGAGTGGGAATCCAAAAGAACTACTATAGATGAGAACAGGAAGGTCACTCAAATTTCTCTTGATGAGTTATTCAAAACACTTCTTCGACATGAAACTAGAATGAATAGAGATTCTGACAATATCAAAAAAAATGGAAATGGTACTGTTGCTTTTACAACAACGTCAAATCAAATGAAAGCTAAGACTCCTGAGAGGGTAACCAGATCCAATTCTAAGAAAGTTATTTTCCAATCCGAATCTAGTGAGAGTGAAGTCTCTAAAAATGATTTAGCAAATCTTGCTCGAAGGATGAACAAGATAGATGGACAAAGAAGTTTCTAATCTAAGTATAAGAAAAATGAAAGGAAAGATAGGAAAGATGGAGAAGTGACGTGATATGAATGCAAGAGAGCTGGACATATTAGAACATATTTCCCTTTGCTCAAAAAGAAAGAAAGGATAGAAAGGCATTCAGACAGGAATAGAAAGAAGTATTATAAAGCCAAATCTAAGAAAGTTCTGAAAGCTAATGACACCTGGAGTGTAATTGGTGGTGACTCTTCAGATGAATCTTTTGATTATGAATCTTCAGGACAGAAGAATCTTGGTCTTATAGATAGACTACATATTAACAATCATTATTTTATGGCTAAGGTACGAAATGCTGAATCATTGACCAATGTTTCTTTAAATTCTAATGACAGTGAGTATTTTAACTCTTCTGATGAAGAATCATCTTCTGATGAAGAAAACACTTTACCTACTTATGAAGAACTTTCTAGGTTTGCTGAAATTCTTGAAATTGAGAATTCCAAACTCAATAAAAAACATGATAAGGAAAACTCGAGGAATTCTATTCTTACGAAAGAAATATTAGATCTTTCTAAAGATCTTGATAGAAAAAATGATGATTTTGAAAGTATTTCAAAAAATCTTGAGGAAGTATGTTCTGATACGAACAAACTTTCTAAAGAGTTAGAAAAAGTAATTTATAAGAAAAATGTTTTCGAGCCTAGCTATATTTCTAAAACTAATGATTTTTAGGACAAAAACATGGTTATAAAACTCAAGTCCGAAATTTTTTCCTTAAAGAAATGTTTATCAAACTTTACCCATGGTAAGGAAAATTTTGATAAAATGTATTCCCAAATATGACCTTTAAGAAATAAATCGAGATTTGGTTATACCCAAGCAAAACCAATTTTTAGTAATAATTATTTTGTTCCTCAAAGTGCCCCATTTTTTACCAAGTTTCAATGTGCTGGTCACTAGGAAAAGAATCGTTCCTTAAACAAAACCCAATCTCTAGGATTTCACAAAGCTTATTTCTCTAAGAAGATGTGGGTACCTAAAATTTTGCTTTCCGGAAATCTCGGATCCAAACAAGTTTGGATTCCGAAAGTCTAATTCTCTTCTTGATTTCTGGAAAATAAAGAGAGTACCAGCAGCAACACATGGTACATGGATAGTGGATATTCCAGGCACATGACTGGTAACAAAAGCTATTTTGAAAAGATTATCAAAACAAAAGGAGGAAAAGTAACATTCAGAGATAATGCTAAGGGAGAGATTGTTGGTATTGGTAATATTTTCCTTCTAGGTAAAAATTTGATTTCAAATGTTCTTTTCATTAAGGGACATAAGCACAACCTCATTTGCATAAGTCAGTTATGTGATGAAGGTTACCTTGTGAATTTTAGGAATGATAATTTCTTTGTTCACAATTCTGAGGAAGAATTTATTCTCTCAGCCAATAGGCAAGAGAATGTCTACCCCTTAAATTTATAAGACCTCAGGAGCCATGATTTACCTTGCCTAAGCGCAATGGAAGATCATTCCTGGTTATGGCATAGAATACTAGGTCACTGTAACCTTAGAAACTTATGTAAACTCTCTAAGAAGAAACTAGTTAAGGATCTACCAGAGCTGAGATTTTATTCTTCTAAAGTTTGTGATCCTTGTCAATATGAAAAGCAACATAAATCTAGTTTTAAATCAATCGGTGAAGTCTCAACAACTGATGCATTATAGTTAGTGCACATGGATCTTTTCGGTCCAACAAAAACTGGAAGTATTGGAGGCAAATACTATGTGTTTGTTCTAGTTGATGATTACAATAGATTTACTTGGGTTTATTTTCTAGCAAAGAAGTATGAAGCTTTTTCTTATTTCAAAAGTTTTAGAGCTCAAGTTAAAAATGAGAAAAAACCTTCCATTGAAAACTATTCATAGTGATCATGGAGGAGAATTTCAAAATTCTAATTTTGAAACTTTTTGTAGTAGAAAAGGTATTACTCACAATTTTTCAGCACCTAGAACTCCTCAGCAGAATGGTGTAGTTGAGAGAAGAAATATAATTCTTTAAGAGATAACTAGAACCATCTTGAGTGAATATTCTATAGCTAGACATTTCTGGGCTGAAGCTGTAAGTACTGCTTGCTATACTATAAATCGAGTTTTGATAAGACCTTTTCTTAATAAAACTCCTTATGAGTTATGGAATGGTTGAAAACCAAGACGTTCCTACTTCAAAGTTTTTGGTTGCAAAGTGCTCATTCTGTGTAACGCCCCGACCCCAGCTACCCAGAGTCGGTGCATTACTTCGTAACATTGGCATGATCACAAAAGATCAATTCTCGAAAGACCGATTAGTTTAGTAGCCTTGGAAACACTAGATACATTCGTAAACGTTACATTACATCATAAAGTGAAAAACTACAATAACAAAGTCTCCATAGACCACACTCATATCCTCTTCTCACAATCCCTGCAGGTCATTCATAAAATACTTCTTCACATCCTGAAAAATATTAAAACATTGAAAGGGGTGAGATCAGATGCTCAGTAAGGATAACAATATTGCGGAAGCATTCATAAATAAACATAAAAATTTAAGGCAATGTATAACTAAAACAAAAGCCTTTTAAACTTGAACATCAACATAATATGGAAAAATTAAAATGAGATAATGCCATTCACTTCTTCACATGGATATTCTACAGGTCGAATAATCACATGCAATATCAATAACCACTTTCATAATGAGGGGATGTATAATGCCGGAAATTTTGAGGGGGCGGTAGTCCGCACTTCCTAAAATGAAATTATCGCGTTTTACCCATAATGGAAATCATAAAGTATGCAATAAATGAGAAATACAGAAGCATAAGTAAAACATAAACATATTATATATCATATACAAAAATAGTGACATCTTAATGGCCACCTTTGAAGGTGTTATATGAGTGTTGAACAATCATCATTTCGTGAGGCAGAAATTCGCCATCCACAGAAACCGTATGTTCTTTAACCATTAGATGTAGGTGTGTGTAAGTGTAGCTCGAATCCTTCTTATAACAACCTCCTAGTATATTGAGGATACTGGTGTTGTTGCAAAAGAAATTAATAAAAAGAGTTTAGGGGGTTGGAGAAGAAAAATAAAACAAAACAACATTTGAGAAGACATTACCTCAAAATCGGGTAACCCTTTTTGATTTGAGCCAAAGGCTTCGTTGGGAAGAGTTCTTCCCAAAGTGAGGCTTCTAGGAGTAATAGAGGGATGTTGGGAGAGTATTTTGGCAGAGGTTGGCCGAGCCAAATGGCTTGAAAGTGTAAATGAGGTGGGAGAGGTGGGGGGCCTTTTATAAGAGGAGAGGAGGGGCTCTTTTGGAAAGATTGAAATGTTACATTATTACACAATGCTTTTCGGATTCTAAAGGTCCCACACTTATATAATTCGAGGCTAAGGTGATAAGGGTTCGAAATATCCTCATCCAATTGGCTTTGGACAAGTGTAAGCCTTGGATTTTTCATTATCATCCCATTTTATTTAAATCGTTAAATAATGAGGTCATCACTGCATCATCATGATGTCATAAAAAAAATATTATGATGTAGGAAATATTTTTAGCTTTCTAATGAATATTTATAATCAAAATTTGGACTTGTGTAACCCCACTTAAAAACTTTTTTAGTAAAACAACTCATGTTTGTGTCATTTTTTACTTTAACATTAAATAAAAGGTATTTATGTCATTTTCCAACTAAAGTGGATCCATGGGGTCCCCAAGTTGACCCATGGATTGTCTTGGTCGGCCATGACTCATCCAATAGGAGTAGGACAAGTGTCAAGCTCATATCATATTATTAAAACATTATTTTTACCTTAAACTACACTAATTACCTCTAATCGCGATTAAGAACTTAAAAGTTACTATTCACCAAAAAATTATTTTAATCTCATTGAACCACATTTTACTTCTTAATGACAACCATGTATGTCGGATTTTTTAAAATCAAATCACAAAAGTGGTAATATTTCATTTAAACGAAAAATCAGTTATTTAACTACCACTTAGTGGTTTCACTATTCATCAAAAATTGAAGTTTTTCAGAACAATGCCAAAATTTCACCCTAAGCTATAATTGATATTCCGAATTCAAAAATGATTTCTATTTTACAAAATTCCAAACATATAAGTTGCATTAATTAATTTTATAATTAATTCCCGCTGTCACAACAAATAGCGTGTTTTTAAGAAACAATTTATATCAAAATATTGGCAATTGTTTATGTCCAATTTCAATGTTAAATTAATTCTAATGACCACCATTGGATAAAATGGTAAAACTATATTCTAATTATACTTCAAAACCACTAAATAGTATAATTTATCACTATAAATTATTTTGATTAAAAAAGTTGTTTTTAAGTAATTTTCACTATTCATAAAAAAATGGAAGTTCTCAGAAAGTTACAAAAAATTCAACTTAGGATAATTTCGATATTATGAATACAAAAATGAAGTTCATTTTGAAATATAAAATTTCTATAATTTTAAAAAGTGGTTATTACTATTCATAATGGCTACTTTGATTAGTCGCGGTGTTTTAGAACTCGAAGTTGCGTACAATGCAAGCTATTGCATTATTGAATGAGAAGCGTATCGTGGAAGATCGGGGTGTTACATTCTCCCCTCCTTCAATAAATTGCGTCCTCGCAATTTGAAATTTTTCTTTATAAATAAAAGGTTGAAAAGAGAAAATACCTTTGAGGAAAACCCACATCGGAAATAAGGTTAATAAATATATAACATTAAAAGAAAGCAAGATAAGTACAAAGGTCACCCGATATAGCCCATTCTAGGATTCTATGAAAATATGGATATGGAGGAGAAACAAACCATTATGGTCTGATGGAGAGTTATAGAAAACAGGATTAGGAGAATGTTTAACCACAAGAAAATCACAAACTTGTGATTGGTTAAACGGTCATTGAATCCCCAGTTGGAAAAGTTAACCGACAACATTTTCGTTTTAAGTTACCTTTTATAATGTTGAGGAATTTATTTAGGAGATTTACTAAGAACGTAAGGGAATATACATACTTGTCATGTAGACTTTCATTCTTTAATAAATCTTTACCAAAAACCCATCTTTCACTCTAAAAGGTAATATAACTCAAAAATATTATACTTATCCTAATTGTATAAGGTTCCAAATATTAACACATACCATTTAGATTAGTAAAATTATTTTGTAATAACCAGGGACTTCCTGTAGGCTAGTGGTAGGAAATAAAGGCCTGTCGCACTATGGTTGTGGGTTCGATTCCTGCAGCTTTGTCCGACGTGACAGGTTATGCCCCACCCTGCAGGTTGTCCTTTTCCTAAAACTATAGTATTATAATATTCCAAAAATAATCTTCCGAAATGATTTAACCTTAAACAATACTATCCATGGTTCAACTTAATCCATTCCAACCTTAATAGTTATCCAAAATACCTCCATCCAGACTTTCTCTAAAAGGTCTCTAAATTCCAAAATCAATTGTAACATCAGATTCCCCAAACAAAGAAAAGTTTCTCTTATTATCACATACTAAAAATATGATTACCTTAATCATATTAAAACCTTACTGAAATAAAAAAGTACTGTAGTACAATCTTTATATATATCACATTATTCTTATAACCAGAATATAATCCTTCAGTCCAAAAGCACCAATACATTAATTATTCCGCTTCAACTGTAGTCACAGCATAAGATTGGCCTTGATCCCTTGGCCTTTTCTGAGGTAAGTTTCCTTGACGCTTAGGACATTCATTTGTATAATGACCCATTTCTCTACAATTGTAGCATTCAACTTTGACAGCCTCTTTCTTTCCCTTGCAATCACGAGCCTGGTGACCCTTTTCTCCACATTTATAACAAACTCCCATTCCTTTTAGGCACGTACCAGGGTGATTCTTCCCACAATTATCACATAATGGAAAATCCTTCTTTCCCTTTTTCCCTTTATCTGTCTCTTGTTCCACCGTTATCTTCTTCTCTTGCTTTACTTTGTTGTAATAAGACTTAGAGAATTCCTTTTCTGTCTTGATAGCACACGAGACAATATCTTCGTATGATGAGAAGGATTGTGATACTAAAGCTCGATGGAGAAATGGTTTAAATCCATCAAAGAAACGATCAATCTTACCCCTTGGGTTACGTATATAATCAGAAGCATGCCTCGCTAACCTTGTAAAGTTAGCCTCATAATTTGCGACATTCTCATCCTCCTTCTGCCTCAGACTCAGAAATTGCCTTTCCATGTCTGCTCGATGGTCACGAGGAAAGTATTTTTCTAAGAAAACCTCTTTAAACTCCCTCCATTCCATATTCGATACGTCATCATCTTCCTTTGTGTTTTGAATCAGCGACCACCACTGATCGGCATCTCCAGTGAGGCGGTAAACTGCCATGACAACCTTCTCCCTTTCACTACTCCCCAAGGCATGGAATATTTTCTCTAAGGAATTTATCCATTGCTCAGCTACTATAGGATTTGTACTCCCATTGAAGGTTGGTGGTTGTTGCCTCATGAAACGATCTAGCATTGATCCTCCACGTTGCGGATCAGGGTGCTCCATACGAGTAAGGTTATTATTCATAACCAAAGTGAGTTGTCCCAGTATGGTAATAAGTTGATCAGCACCAGTTGTATCTCTAGATCCACAATAATTATCTTGAGTAGGAGGGAAATCCCTACACAGAGTGCGTGCATTGATACGGTTTCCATTCCTTCCACTAGGAGCCATTTCTAAACAATGGCATATACTAGATTAGTTTATGAATTAAAATACATAATTCCATATTTGTAAAACACTTTACATAAATTGAACTATTTATGGATATAATCCATAATCATAAAAAGAAATGTTTTCATTGGTAAAGTATATACTCATAACCCTTCATAGTGGTTTGTAAAGAAAATGAGAATTATCCTAAGCATATCCCACGGGAGTGTCGTAACAAAGAGTGCAGCAAGGCCCGTTGTCGTGCACCAGTTCCCGTTCGAGTCTAGCTCAAAACGGTGTTTTCGGGTTTTACCCCTAGGTACATCTGTGCCAGAGCCGCCTCTACCTGCTCGTATCCAGACAGGGATTTATTGCTCGGAAAACTCATAACATCTCTATAATACCAAAATTCTAGGAAGTTCTTCTATAATAATCCTCAAAGTATATCTTTGGGCTATGTGCTCTAATCAGAGTTTATCTAAATCTAGCTTCCAAGGTTAGTACTAAACTGCCTCTAATACCAACTGTAACGCCCCGACCCCAGCTACCCAGAGTCGGTGCATTACTTCGTAACATTGGCATGATCACAAAAGATGAAGTCTCGAAAGACCGATTAGTTTAGTATACTTGGAAACACTAGATACATTCGTAAACGTTACATTACATCATAAAGTGAAAAACTACAATAACAAAGTCTCCATAGTCCACACTCATATCCTCTTCTCACAATCCCTGCAGGTCATTCATAAAATACTTCTTCACATCCTGGAAAATATTAAAACATTGAAAGGGGTGAGCTCAGATGCTCAGTAAGGATAACAATATTGCGGAAGCTTTCATAAATAAACATAAAAATTTAAGGCAATGTATAACTAAAACAAAAGCCTTTTAAACTTGGACATCAACATAATATGGAAAAAGTAAAATGAGATAATGCCATTCACTTCTTCACATGGATATTCTACAAGTCAAATAATCACATGCAATATCAATAACCACTTTCAAAATGAGGGGATGTATAATGCCGGACATTCTGAAACATTTTTTCAAGTCCTCGGCCAAGACGTCTAAAATGATTAAGGCCTCGGCCAAAACCATAAATCAAATTGGGAAAGGGCCTCGACCAATTCCACGTCTAGTTGTCTCATGAGACCTACCGATGCATCGAGGAGCTATAGCGGGCTCCACCCGTCACTTATTAAGTCCAATACATTCCTCATATGAATAGGTTTAAACATATCATAAACCATAACATAATCGTATCACATAAAACAAGAATAAAGGAAACATAAAATTTCCATATTTCAATCACAAGATATCAATACAACACATTGATATAATAAAAAAGATTTCAAAACCATTTTCAATACCAAAATAAAAGAAAGTTAAAACTTTTTATTTATTTTTCATTAAAAAAAATGATGGCTTGTAGAGGAAGCCGAAACTCAAATAATGGTCACGGCGGCGGAGAAGTCGTTGTCGCCACATAAGTACGGAAAGAAAAACATTACCTTTTGTCATTTAGCAAAACGCTTCATATAAAAAAAGATTCCTTTTGAATAAACGTAAAAGTCAAAGGGGTTTATACACCGTATAAAAGAAATTTGTGTATAAAACAAAATATGTCTCAATGGATGGTGATTGAGACGAAGTCCTTAAAAAGATCATTTTTAGAATAAAATAGATCTATTATGTGTATTCACTATAGGTACACATAAAGAATGTAAAAATACAAAATAATACATAATAATATCATGACATAATCGGAAAGTAAGAGATTAACCCAAAGAATGGAAGTTGGGTTAAGAAATTCCCTTACCTTGCGTCTTGTCCTGACTCGACCGTTCTTTAACCTCCTGAATAATAAACTAGAGTTAATTTCTATTTACTTAAGAACCTTTTTCATGTTCATTATTCCATTTATATCACTTATTACCATGTTATGAACATTATTTAATTATTTATGTTAATAACGGTCGTTTTGTCGATCTTTGGTACTTGAGTCAACAATAACCTTCTTATAATTACAAGTTGTTCTTGTGGTGAAATATCCATTATATCCAGAATTATATTAATGATTTAGATATCATATATATCATATATATCCAGTATATACATTCATTCATAATATTACGTAACATCTAGAGGTAAGAAATGAAATGCACCGTTCATGGAGACGGTAAGCCGTACGTACGCATGAATGCTACTTTCATTTCTATTTCGTATTTAATGTAGTGAAATCATAATTATATAAAGGTATAATATAGTTTTAGTATAATATCATATATAATATCATTTACTCCATCCTTTATACATCCCACATATGGCATTAACGATTCACATCACTTTGAGGGGGCGGTAGTCCGCACTTCCTAAAATGAAATTATCGCGTTTTACCCATAATGGAAATCATAAAGTATGAAATGAATGAGAAATACATAAGCATAAGTAAAACATAAACATATTATATATCATATATAAAAATAGTGACATCTTAATGGCCACCTTTGAAGGTGTTATATGAGTGTTGAACAATCATCGTTTCGTGAGGCAGAAATTCGCCATCCACAGAAACCGTATGTTCTTTAACCATTAGATGTAGGTGTGTGTAAGTTTAGATCGAATCCTTATTATAACAAAATCCTAGTATATTGAGGATACTGGTGTTGTTACAAAAGAAATGAATAAAAAGAGTTTAGGGGGTTGGAGAAGAAAAATAAAACAAAACAACATTAGAGAAGACATTACCTCAAAATCGGGTAACTCTTTTTGATTTGAGCCAAATGCTTCCTTGGGAAGAGTTCTTCCCAAAGTGAGGCTTCTAGGAGTAATAGAGGGATGTTGGGAGAGTATTTGGGCAGAGGTTGGCCGAGCCAAATGGCTTGAAAGTGTAAATTAGGTGGGAGAGGTGGGGGCCTTTTATAAGAGGAGAGGAGGGGCTCTTTTGGAAAGATTGAAATGTTACATTATTACACAATGATTTTCGGATTCTAAAGGTCCCACACTTATATAATTCGAGGCTAAGGTGATAAGGGTTCGAAATCTCCTCATCCAATTGGCTTTGGACAAGTGTAAGCCTTGGATTTTGCATTATCTTTCCATTTTATTTAAATCATTAAATAATGAGGTCATCGCTGCATCATCATGATGTCATAAATAAAAAAAATATTATGATGTATGAAATCTTTTTAGCTTTCTAATGAATATTTATAATCAAAATTTGGACTTGTGTAACCCCACTTAAAAACTGTTTTAGTAAAACAACTCATGTTTGTGTCATTTTTTACTTTAACATTAAATAAAAGGTATTTATGTCATTTTCCAACTAATGTGGATCCATGGGGTCCCCAAGTTGACCCATAGATTGTCTTGGTCGTCCATGACTAATCCAATAGGAGTAGGACAAGTGTCAAGCTCATATCATATTATTAAAACATTATTTTTACCTTAAACTACACTAATTACCTCTAATCGCGATTAAGAACTTAAAAGTTACTATTCACCAAAAAATTATTTTAATCTCATTGAACCACATTTTACTTCTTAATGACAACCATGTATGTCGGATTTTTGAAAATAAAATCACAAAAGTGGTAATATTTCATTTAAACGAAAAATCAGTTATTTAACTACCACATAGTGGTTTCACTATTCATCAAAAATTGAAGTTTTTCAGAACAATGCCAAAATTTCACCCTAAGCTATAATTGATATTCCGAATTCAAAAATGATGTCTATTTTACAAAATTCCAAACATATAAGTTGCATTAATTAATTTTATAATTAATTCCCGCTGTCACAAAAAATAGCGTGTTTTTAAGAAACAATTTATATCAAAATATTGGCAATTGTTTATGTCCAATTTCAATGTTAAATTAATTCTAATGACCACCATTGGATAAAATGGAAAAAATATATTCTAATTATACTTCAAAACCACTAAATAGTATAATTTATCACTATAAATTATTTTGATTAAAAAAGTTGTTTTTAAGTAATTTTCACTATTCATAAAAAATTGAAAGTTCTCAGAAAGTTACAAAAAATTCAACTTAGGATAATTTCGATATTATGAATACAAAAATGAAGTCCATTTTGAAATATAAAATTTCTATAATTTTAAAAAGTGGTTATTACTATTCATAACGGCTACTTTGATTAGTCGCGGTGTTTTAGAACTCGAAGTTGCGTACAATGCAAGCTATTGCATTATTGAATGAGAAGCGTATCGTGGAAGATCGGGGTGTTACATTCTCCCCTCCTTCAATAAATTGCGTCCTCGCAATTTGAAATTTTTATTTGTAAATAAAAGGTTGAAAAGAGAAAATACCTTTGAGGAAAACCCACATCAGAAATAAGGTTAATAAATATATAACATTAAAAGAAAGCAAGATAAGTACAAAGGTCACCCGATATAGCCCATTCTAGGATTCTATGAAAATATGGATATGGAGGAGAAACAAACCATTATGGTCTGATGGGGAGTTATAGAAAACAGGATTAGGAGAAAGTTTAACCACAAGAAAATCACAAACTTGTGATTGGTTAAACGGTCTTTGAATCCCCAGTTGGAAAAGTTAACCGACAACATTTTCATTTTAAGTTACCTTTTATAATGTTGAGGAATTTATTTAGGAGATTTACTAAGAACGTAAGGGAATATACATACTTGTCATGTAGACTTTCATTCTTTAATAAATCTTTACCAAAAACCCATCTTTCACTCTAAAAGGTAATAGAACTCAAAAATATTATACTTATCCTAATTGTATAAGGTTCCAAATATTAACACATACCATTTAGATTAGTAAAATTATTTTGTAATAACCAGGGACTTCCTGTAGGCTAGTGGTAGGAAATAAAGGCATGTCGCACTATGGTTGTGGGTTCGATTCCTGCAGCTTTGTCCGACGCGACAGGTTATGCCCCACCCTGCAGGTTGTCCTTTTCCGAAAACTATAGTATTATAATATTCCAAAAATAATCTTCAGAAATGCTTTAACCTTAAACAATACTATCCATGGTTCAAATTAATCCATTCCAACCTTAATAGTTATCCAAAATACCTCCATCCAAACTTTCTATAAAAGGTCTCTAAATTCCAAAATCAATTGTAACATCAGATTCCCCAAACAAAGAAAAGTTTCTCTTATTGTCACATACTAAAAATATGATTACCGTAATCATATTAAAACCTTACTGAAATAAAAAAGTACTGTAGTACAATCTTTATATATATCACATTATTCTTATAACCAGAATATAATCCTTGAGTCCAAAAGCACCAATACATTAATTATTCCGCTTCAACTGTAGTCACATCATAAGATTGGCCTTGATCCCTTGGCCTTTTCGGAGGTAAGTTTCCTTGACGCTTAGGATATTCATTTGCATAATGACCCATTTCTCTACAATTGTAGCATTCAACTTTGACAGCCTCTTTCTTTCCCTTGCAATCACGAGCCTGGTGACCCTTTTCTCCACATTTATAACAAACTCCCATTCTTTTTAGGCACGTACCAGGGTGATTCTTCCCACAATTATCACATAATGGAAAATCCTTCTTTCCCTTTTTCCCATTATCTGTCTCTTGTTCCACCGTTATCTTCTTCTCTTGCTTTACTTTGTTGTCATAAGACTTAGAGAATTCCTTTTCTGTCTTGATAGCACACGAGACAATATCTTCGTATGATGAGAAGGATTGTGATACTAAAGCTCGATGGAGAAATGGTTTTAATCCATCAATGAAACGATCAATCTTACTCCTTGGGTTACGTATATAATCAGAAGCATTTCTCGCTAACCTTGTAAAGTTAGCCTCATACTTTGCGACATTCTCATCCTCCTTCTGCCTCAGACTCAGAAATTGCCTTTCCATGTCTGCTCGATGGTCACGAGGAAAGTATTTTTCTATGAAAAGATCTTTGAACTCCCTCCATTCCATATTCGATACGTCATCATCTTCCTTTGTGTTTTGAATCAGTGACCACCACTGATCGGCATCTCCAGTGAGGCGGTAAACTGCCATGACAACCTTCTCCCTTTCACTACTCCCCAAGGCATGGAATATTTTCTCTAAGGAATTTATCCATTTCTCAGCTACTGTAGGATTTGTACTCCCATTGAAGGTTGGTGGTTGTTGCCTCATGAAACGATCTAGCATTGATCCTCCACGTTGCAGATCAGGGTGCTCCATACGAGTAAGGTTATTATTCATAACCTGAGTGAGTTCTCCCAGTATGGTAATAAGTTGATCAGCACCAGTTGTATCTCTAGATCCACAATAATTATCTTGAGCAGGAGGGCAATCCCTACAAAGAGTGCGTGTATTGATACGGTTTCCATTCCTTCCACTAGGCGCCATTTCTAAACAATGGCATAAACTAGATTAGTTTATGAATTAAAATACATAATTCCATATTTGTAAAACACTTTACATAAATTGAACTATTTATGGATATAATCCATAATCATAAAAAGAAATGTTTTCATTGGTAAAGTATATACTCATAACCCTTCATAGTGGTTTGTAAAGAAAATGAGAATTATCCTAAGCATATCCCCCAGGAGTGTCGTAACCAAGAGTGCAGCAAGGCCCGTTGTCGTGCACCAATTCCCGTTCGAGTCTAGCTCAAAGCGGTGTTTTTGGGTTTTACCCCTAGGTACATCTGTGCCAGAGCCGCCTCTACCTGCTCGTATCCAGACAGGGATTTATTGCTCGGAAAACTCATAACAACTCTATAATACCAAAATTCTTGGAAGTTCTTCTATAATAATCCTCAAAGTATATCTTTGGGCTATGTTCTCTAATCAGAGTTTATCTAAATCTAGCTTCCAAGGTTAGTACTAAACTGCCTCTAATACCAACTGTAACGCCCCGACCCCAGCTACCCAGAGTCGGTGCATTACTTCGTAACATTGGCATGATCACAAAAGATCAAGTCTCGAAAGACCGATTAGTTTAGTAGCCTTGGAAACACTAGATACATTCGTAAACGTTACATTACATCATAAAGTGAAAAACTACAATAACAAAGTCTCCATAGTCCACACTCATATCCTCTTCTCACAATCCCTGCAGGTCATTCATAAAATACTTCTTCACATCCTGGAAAATATTAAAACATTGAAAGGGGTGAGCTCAGATGCTCAGTAAGCATAACAATATTGCGGAAGCTTTCATAAATAAACATAAAAATTTAAGGCAATGTATAACTAAAACAAAAGCCTTTTAAACTTGAACATCAACATAATATGGAAAAAGTAAAATGAGATAATGCCATTCACTTATTCACATGGATATTCTACAGGTCGAACAATCACATGCAATATCAATAACCACTTTCATAATGAGGGGATGTATAATGTCGGACATTCTAAAACATTTTTTCAAGGCCTCGGCCAAGACGTCTAAAATGATTAAGGCCTCGGCAAAAACCATAAATCAAATTGGGAAAGGGCCTCGGCCAATTCCACGTCCAGTTGTCTCATGAGACCTACCGATGCATCGAGGAGCTATAGTGGGCTCCACCCGTCACTTATTAAGTCCAATACATTCCTCATATGAATAGGTTTAAACATATCATAAACCATAACATAATCGTATCACATAAAACATGCATAAAGGAAACATAAAATTTCCACATATCAATCACAAGATATCAATACAACACATTGATATAATAAAAAAGATTTCAAAACCATTTTCAATACCAAAATAAAAGAAAGTTAAAACTTTGTATTTATTTTTCATTAAAAAAAATGATGGCTTGTAGAGGAAGCCGAAACTCAAATTATGGTCACGGTGGCGGAGAAGTCGTTGTCGCCGCATAAGTACGGAAAGAAAAACATTCCCTTTTGTTGTTTAGCAAAACGCTTCGTATAAAAAAAGATTCCTTTTGAATAAATGTAAAAGTCAAAGGGGTTTATACACCGTATAAAAGAAATTTGTGTATAAAACAAAATATGTCTCAATGGATGGTGATTGAGACGAAGTCCTTAAAAAGATCATTTTTAGAATAAAATAGATCTATTATGTGTATTCACTATAGGTACATATAAATAAATTAAAAATACAAAATAATACATAATAATATCATGACATAATCGGAAAGTAGTAGATTAACCCAAAGAATGGAAGTTGGGTTAAGAAGTTCCCTTACCCTGCGTCTTGTCCTGACTCGACCGTTCTTTAACCACCTGAATAATAAACTAGAGTTAATTTATATTTACATAAGAACATTTTTCATTTTAATTATTATATTTATATCACTTATTACCATGTTATGAACATTATTTAATTATTTAAGTTATTAACGGTCGTTTTGTCGATCTTTGGTACTTGATTCAACAATAACCTTCTTATAATTACAAGTTGTTCATGTGGTGAAATATCCATTATATCCAGAATTATATTAATGATGTATATATCATATATATCATATATATCCAGTATATACATTCATTCATAATATTACGTAACATCTAGAGGTAAGAAATGAAATGCACCGTTCATGGAGATGGTAAGCCGTACGTACGCATGAACGCTACTTTCATTTCTATTTCGTATTTAATGTAGTGAAATCATAATTATATAAAGGTATAATATATTTCCAGTATAATATCATATATAATATCATTTACTCCATCCTTTATACATCCCACATATGGCATTAACGATTCACATCACTTTGAGGGGGCGGTAGTCCGCACTTCCTAAAATGAAATTATCGTGTTTTACAATAATGGAAATCATAAAGTATGCCATAAATGAGAAATACAGAAGCATAAGTAAAACATAAACATATTATATATCATATATAAAAATAGTTACATCTTAATGGCCACCTTTGAAGGTGTTATATGAGTGTTGAACAATCATCGTTTCGTGAGGCAGAAATTCGCCATCCACAGAAACCGTATGTTCTTTAACCATTAGATGTAGGTGTGTGTAAGTGTAGCTCTAATCCTTATTATAACAACATCCTAGTATATTTAGGATACTGGTGTTGTTACAAAAGAAATGAATAAAAGGAGTATAGGGGGTTGGAGAAGAAAAATAAAACAAAACAACATTAGAGAAGACATTACCTCTAAATCGGGTAACTCTTTTTGATTTGAGCCAAAGGCTTCCTTGGGAAGAGTTCTTCCCAAAGTGAGGCTTCTAGGAGTAATAGAGGGATGTTGGGAGAGTATTTGGGTAGAGGTTGGCCGAGCCAAATGGCTTGAAAGTGTAAATGAGGTGGGAGTGGTGGGGGCCTTTTATAAGAGGAGAGGAGGGGCTCTTTTGGAAAGATAGAAATGTTACATTATTACACAATGCTTTTCGGATTATAAAGGTCCCACACTTATATAATTCGAGGCTAAGGTGATAAGGGTTCGAAATCTCCTCATCCAATTGGCTTTGGACAAGTGTAAGCCTTGGATATTGCATTATCTTCCCATTTTATTTAAATCGTTAAATAATGAGGTCATCGCTGCATCATCATGATGTCATAAATAAAAAAAATATTATGATGTAGGAAATCTTTTTAGCTTTCTAATTAATATTTATAATCAAAATTTGGACTTGTGTAACCCCACTTAAAAACTGTTTTAGTAAAACAACTCATGTTTGTGTCATTTTTTACTTTAACATTAAATAAAAGGTATTTATGTCATTTTCCCACTAAAGTGGATCCATGGGGTCCCCAAGTTGACCCATGGATTGTCTTGGTCGTCCATGACTCATCCAATAGGAGTAGGACAAGTGTCAAGCTCATATCATATTATTAAAACAATATTTTTACCTTAAACTACACTAATTACCTCTAATCGCGATTAAGAACTTAAAAGTTACTATTCACCAAAAAATTATTTTAATCTCATTGAACAACATTTTACTTCTTAATGACAACCATGTATGTCGGATTTTTGAAAATCAAATCACAAAAGTGGTAATATTTCATTTAAACGATAAATCGGTTATTTAACTACCACTTAGTGGTTTCACTATTCATCAAAAATTGAAGTTTTTCAGAACAATGCCAAAATTTCACCCTAAGCTATAATTGATATTCCGAATTAAAAAATGATGTATATTTTACAAAATTCCAAACATATAAGTTTCATTAATTAATTTTATAATTAATTCCAGATGTCACAACAAATAGCGTGTTTTTAAGAAACAATTTATATCAAAATATTGGCATTTGTTTATGTCCAATTTCAATGTTAAATTAATTCTAACGACCACCATTGGATAAAATGGTAAAAATATATTCTAATTATACTTCAAAACCACTAAATAGTATAATTTATCACTATAAATTATTTTGATTAAAAAAGTTGTTTTTAAGTAATTTTCACTATTCATAAAAAATTGGAAGTTCTCAGAAAGTTACAAAAAATTCAACTTAGGATAATTTCGATATTATGAATAAAAAAATGAAGTCCATTTTGAAATATAAAATTTCTATAATTTTAAAAAGTGGTTATTACTATTCATAACGGCTACTTTGATTAGTCGCGGTGTTTTAGAACTCGAAGTTGCGTACAATGCAAGCTATGGCATTATTGAATGAGAAGCGTATCGTGGAAGATCGGGGTGTTACATTCTGAATACTAAAGAAAACTTACATAAATTCGCACCAAAATCCGATGAAGGAATTTTCTTATGTTATTCCAAAACATCTAAGGCTTATAGAGTTTTCAATAAAAATACTTGTACTGTTGAAGAAACAGTACATATAAAATTTGATGAGTCTGGTCCTTTTTTTTGTAAACCATCTCAGCCTACATCCTCGGATGTGTTTTGAAAAACTGATCACCAACCTTTGATAGAAGATCGTTCTGATAAGTAAAATGTTCAAGAAGATACTTCTGAAACATTTACCCCAGAATACTTTCTACCCAATTTTGATGAACATGCTTTTCAAAACCCAAATCAGGCGTTTCTTAAGAATCATCCCAGTGATAGTATCATTGGTGATGTAAATCAACCAATATGGACTAGAGGTTCCTTAAGAAATGAAGTAGAACATCTAGCATTTCTTTCCCAATTAGAACCAAAAAGCACTGATGAAGCTTTAGATGATGATGATTGGATCAAAGCCTTGCAAGATGAACTAAATGAATTTGAAAGGAATAAAGTCTGGACTTTGGTTGAAAGACCTAAGGAAACTTATGTTATTGGAGTAAAGTGGGTCTTCAGAAACACATGTGATAAAAATGGAGTCACAGTAAGAAATAAAGCTAGACTCGTTGCTAAAGGCTATAATCAGCAAGAGGTAATAGACTATGAAGAAGCCTATGCTCCAGTAGCTAGACTTGAATCTATCCATATTCTACTTGCCTTTGCAGCATTCATTAATTTTAAAATTTTTCAAATGGATGTGAATTGTGCTTTTCTTAACGGTTATGCCAAAGAGAATGTTTTTTTGAACAACCTCCTGGCTTTGAAGATACAAAACATCATGATCATGTTTTTAGACATACCAAAGCTCTGTATGGTCTTAAACAAGCCCCACGAGCATGGTATGATAGAATCTCTGGATTTTTGCTTCAAAATGACTATGTTAAGGAAAATGCATATCCAACCCATTTTATAAAGAAAGATAAGAAAAATGTTTTGATTGTTCAAATTTATGTTGATGACATTATATTTGGTTCAACTCAGCAATCTTTAACCGACTCTTTTGCAAGTCTAATGAAATATGAGTTTGAAATGAGTATGATGGGTGAGTTATCTTTTTTCCTTCGTTTTCAAATTTTCCAAAAACCAGAAGGAATCTATATATCTCAACATATTTATATTAAATATCTTCTCAAAAAGTATGGTTTTGACAACACTAAGAGTATAAGTACTCCCATTGGTACCTCAAACTCTTTAGATCTTGATGAAGCTGGGAAACTAGTAGATCAAACATCTTTTAGAGGTATGATAGTAAGTTTACATTACATAATAGCTAGTCAACCAGACTTAATGTTCTTAGTATGCTTATGTGCAAGATATGAATCCAATCCTAAGGAATCTCACATAAAGGCAGTAAAATAAATTTTTCGCTACCTTAAGGGAACCATGGATCTAGGATTATTTATTACTTCTGAAAATGATTTTGTTCTAAAAAGATTTTCTGATGCTGACTTTGGTGGATGTAGAATGGATAGAAAGAGTACATCCGGAACATGTCATTTCTTAGGAGATTCATTAGTTTCTTGGTCCTGCAAGAAGCAACATTCTGTAGCACTTTCCACTGTAGAAGCCGAATATGTATCAGCTGGAAGTTGTTGTTCTCAAGTGGTGTGGATGCAACACACACTCATAGACTATGGCTTGAGTTTTACTAAAACTCAAATTTTGTGTGATAACACAAGTGCCATTGCCTTAAGTAAGAACCCTGCACATCACTCACATTCAAAACACATAGATATTAGGCATCACTTTCTTAGGGATCAAACACTAAAAGGAGATATCATTCTTCAATTTATCGGAACGCAAGATCAACTTGCTGATATTTTCACAAAATCATTGCCTTCTGATAGATTTGAATACATTAAACCGAAGTTAGGAATGACAACCATAGGGTAATCTTTCTTAATTAACTTTCTGTTTAAAAAGTCTCCGTACAGTAATAAACTCCTTTTCATAGGGGGAGTGCATTTGATTGTTAGAGTAACTAAATTTTTCAAAGTTAGTTTTTCAAACATTTCGGAACTAACATTTCCGGAATGGGAATTTCCAGAAGTGTAATTTTCCAGAATGGATATTTTCGTATAGAAAACTTCTGGAATGGAAATTTTCCTATTGAAAACTTCCGGAATGGTAAATTTCGTACTGGTGTTTCCGTAACAAGATTTTCGTACCGAGACTTTCATAATGAGATTTTCGTATTCAAACTTTTGTAATGAAATTTTCATGCTAAAAATCTTGTAATTTTTTTTTCATTTTCTTTGATGAGTTTTTTGTAGTGAGTTTTGTAAACTTTGTCTTTTCGTAGTAAATATTTTTCATAGTTAATTTTTCTTCAAGAAGAAGAATATTACCCATTACGAATTATCCTCCTAAGACAATCCGAAAGGTATGATTCCCTTACTCAAGTTTTCATAACCATACATTACTTGCTGATATTTTCTTATATTTTTCTTTCAGTTTATAAGTTTTCTTAAATCTTTGTATTAATAAAAACCTCAAAAGATCGGATTCAAGTTTTCTTGAGAATTGGTTTTCAACCGTCAGATCTGATCTCAGTTCTTTATAACCGTTTGATCAACCGAGGAAGATGAACCATCATTTCGTTTCCTATATAAAGGGGACCCAAATGATCGTCCCACATCGGGTTTTTCAAACTCCAGCATCCCGAAGCTCTGTCTCTCTGTTTTAAGGCCGTTCCGATCTTCAAAATTTTCCGTTCCGAACTTTTCAGAAGTCTTCAGATCCGAATGTCTGTGGAAGCAGCTTCTGAAGACATGTCAACCTCTAAGCCGATTTCCAAGTGGTTAGTATATAGAGCAAGGTTAGTTCATCCTGATTTCATCGAAAAAATATGATTCTCTTATATCCAAGAACATAAAGCTTAACAAATGGTATGATTTTGAGGTGTCTAAGCCTGGAAAACAAGATGAGGTATATTCGGAGATGCTTGTAGAGTTCTATGAGACAGTTTCTTTCTTTAAGGAAAATGATAGGGAGAAATTTTCGTTTAAGTCTTATGGAAAGACTTATAATCTTTCTTATGTCAAGGAAGCTAGCTTGGTAGGGTTGTCCTATAAAGGAGAAGCCGAGTTCATCTCTCATGTTTTACCAGATTCAAAAGGAAGCTTCAACAAGGAAAAGGCATTGGAAACTCTCGGACTGGCATATGACAAGGCTCTGAAGATTGATACTCTGTCTATGAATTTTCAGATTCTAGAATTATGGATACAAGGCTTTATCGTAACGAGAAAGGGCGACAAATACAGTTTGAAGAAGAGAGAGATCTATATTCTAGATTTTCTAATAAATCTAAGGAAGTTTAATCTGATGAAACACATTCTTATTACCATTGAGAATGTTAAGAAAGGGAATCTGAGAGCTTGAATCATAATGTATCCAAAAATCATCTCGAAGTTAATAGTTCGGTTCCTTGAGTCTTTCAAGGAGGATTGCAAGTCTAAGCCAAGAGTTTGAAAAATTATGTTGGTGAGTGATGGTACCCTATAAAGGATGGATGTTGCCTTCGACAAGAAGACTGGTGAGTTCTTTGATTTACCAGTACAAGAAGAAGCGGTTCTGAAAGTTGCTGAACCTGAATCTTCTAAGCCAGTGAAGAAGAGAAAGTTGAAAGAAGTTGAAGTTGAAGCAGGGAATCCCAAGACTAAGGAAGTTCATTCAGCACCTCTAAAACTGATGAAGAAGAAAGCTTATCCTGATGAGGTAGTTTCTATGTGGAGGGAAATCAAAGAGAAGAGAGTGTAAGGAGAGCCTCAGTTTGGCTTGGATCCTACAGAGGCTAAGGCCTTGATGGAAAAAACAGCGGATGAATTAGAAAAACAAATGAAAGAAAAGAAGATTAAGAAGAAGATGTCTGAAGCTGAGGTAGCTCAGACTTTGTTGTAGTTTAATGAGATGGTTTCCGCAAACATTCTCGTTCCAAGATCTTTTTCTTTGGAATCTCTACCTGAGACTCCAGGAAGAAACTATGTCACTCCAGAAGAGGCATTTTCTAATCCTGTTGAGGATGTTGAGAAAATTGATCATGTGGAAGAGGAATATGCAGTTGCTTAAGGTAGTGGTGAGACCGGAGATATTTTGAAGCAAGTAGACGATTATAAGGGGACACGTTCGGATCATTTGTCGCTCCGAACTTTAGAAGTTGAGTCCTCTAAGTTAGTCACTCCAGGAAAGGATGAGGAGAAAGGAGAACAAAAAGTAGCTTATCATGCAGAGGAAGAAAAACTTCTGCATGATATTGCTGAAATGGATAATGTACAGGATGGTGCTCAAAAAGTTATTGATGATGAAGACAATGTTGTTCAAGTGTCTGATAATGAAAAGAGAACCCCGGAACATGACTCCATTTCGAAAAAGGACAAGGGAAAGCAATTCGTTGTTGATACCCGGAGCTCAGTGGCTGTAAACAGAAGTGAAGTTGGTAGTTCTTCAAAGAGAAAGATTGAGCAAATTGAAGAAGAAAATTCACCAAGCAATGTCTCGGATTCGGAGTCATCTTCATTGGGGCATGAATTTGTTGTTCAGTCATTAAAGAAGTTGGTGGGTTCTATTCTGACCTTCTCAAGTCTTGATTGAAGATTCCAGATGATTGAACATTCTTTGAATCAGAAAACAGACTCCGTATCCATGGTTATGGACAAATGTGTTGAGATGGAGGCTCAGTTCAAAACTTTTTTTGTCGGCTATGAAGCCCACAAAAGGTCTTATAAGACAATGACTAGTTGGTCAAGGAAAATGTAGAATAGATGAGTCTCTTTGATGAATTCCAAGATAATGTTAAGGATGCTTTTGAGACAGAAGACCAGAAGCTAAATGAACATACTTCTTCCTTTGAAGAAATATTGACAGCTGAGAAGAATTCCCGGAATCAAGAAGACAGAGATCTGAATGGGAATCTAAATTCTGTTGCTCAAAACTAGAGGAATTGAAGGGATCGTCGGATTGATATTGAAGATAAGTTGTTAAATCAAGAACATGTTTTGAAAGCTCAGGAAGAACATCTTGTAGCCCAAGAAGAAAACATTGAATCTCAAAGTGCAAGAATAGTTGTGTTAGAGAAGAAAGCCGAGGAAGAACATAAAGACTTGAAGAAGATAAAGAATATTCTTAAGGGTCTTATGTTGAAGGAAAAAGATCGAAAAAAAACAAATCCGATCTTTTGTTGTATCTTAGATTTCTTGTTTTTGAACTTTCAAAATTAATGAAAATATTGCTTGCTTGTCTCTTTTGTTGTTGTAACTAATTTTTCAGGTACTTTGTTATATTTTCCATTCCCTCGAATTCTTTTTGAAAATCACAAAGGGGGAGAAGGAAAAAGAACCCTAACAAAGGGGAAAAGGAAAAATAACCTTAACAAAGGGTGAGAAAGAAAAAGAACTCTAATAGAGTTTATCTAAGGGGGAGTTTTCCATTAAAGAATAAATTCTTATTCTTAATGAAATATTATTCCGAAAATCTAGAATATGATCCTTAGAGTTTCAAAGCCTAAGGGGGCGTTAGTCATATTTATCAACATCCATAAGCCAAGGGAGATAATCCTTAATGTTTTATTTCTTCTTAGACTTTATTTTTTGTAAGGATGTTTGTGCTTTCTAAAAAGGGGGAGATTGTTGAGTCAATAAGTTTTTCCTTATGACATTTCCATTCCTTCTTGTTTTGAAAATCGCAAACACATTATCTTTAAAGAAAATCGCTTTTTTAAGGAAGATCGCTTTTGTAAGGAAAATTATCCTTATCATATTTTCATTATCTATATCCATATATTTCTTAAGTATAAGAATCAGATTCATTTCTATATTCTCGGAATTGTTTAAAAACTTTGACATGAAGCATTCTATTTTAGGCTCCGAATTCTGGATGAGAACTTTAATGAAGTTCCACTCTGAATTCTGGATACTAACTCTAATAAAGTTCTACTCGAAATTCTGGATACGAACTCTCATGATGTTCGACATCGAAAACTAATGACGAATCCTGATTATGAATTATCATTACGAATTCTGATGACGAATTCTCATTACGAATTCTGATGACAAATTCTCATTCCGATTTCTCATTCCGAATTCACCTATTAAACAGAATCTGATCATCTTTTCTTTATACACTCCGAATTTAATTAGACTCTAAATATTATTTTTTGTTAGACTCCGAACTTTCATTTTGCTTACACTTTTATAATTTGACTACTCTTTGACATTTTGTTTACACTCTGATCCTTCACTCCGAACTTTTTAGTTAGATTTAAAACGATGTTATACATTATGTTACACTTGTTTTGTTATAAAACGATGTCGTCTATTCTGTTATAAACTAACCATTGGTTAAGTGACATGTGTACAGGTCCTTCTGATTTTTAAGGAAGATATGACCATTGGAAATGAGGTCGACCGAGCCTATAAAAGGAGCTCATTTAAAAGAGCTCCAGACCGATAGACAACTTCTTCGACATTGTTCACACATGCTATTGAAGTGATTTCTAGAGAGAGAGAGGCTCTTATTAACTCTCAAAAGCTTTATGCGACTCTGAATGTTGGTGATTACATTTGAGGACTTTCAGGGATAGGAAGACAAAGTTGCCAACGACCTTGAAGTTCAAGGGCTTCCTTGCTGAGGAAGACAGAGGTTCCAACTACCTTGAAGTTGAGGGCTTGCAGGGATAGCAAGACAAGGATTCCGATATTCGTATCGATGGCTTACCCTGGTGTGGGTAAGACCGACTTTCTTGAAAGTATAAATCAAGGGACCTTTATCCAATATTGTTGGATACCCTTCTCATTGGGTTAAAAGACTTGTATCTTGTTACTTGTAGTTTTACTACTTGTTTGTTTCCACTGCACATTGTATTGTAAGGAAATTATAACTTTCTTATACTTCCCTACTTGTACTCTGTTTCATTTAGATTCTATACACTTTAAGGTAGAATCTCATATTGTAATCTTTAGTTAAGTTGTAATTTCTGGATCCATATTTCTGGAACCTACTTTTGGAATCTCTTTTCAGTTTTAAGCAAGTACTTAGAACTTGAAGTTTATAACTTCATTCCTTATTCTGATTTTTTAATTGGTGTTAGAGGTGTTTTGAATGTTCTTAGTTTAACTTTGTTAAACTTAGCTCTTTATTTTGTTAAAAGAAATTTTTAATGTGTACAATTCACCCCCTCTTGTATATTGAGCATCTACATCATTATTTCGATCCTACATTATATACCTTGAACTTGAATGTTTTTAATGAATATGGTAATGATGAGTATAGGTTTCTATTTTATTGGTGAATTGGTGGGTAAAAATCTAGAAATCTAAATGCAGAAGTGGCATCACATGCTAGAAAGATTAGTTGAAAGATATTTTGTCTAGGTCAATTAAATATAATTATATACTCGAGGTTAGACCATGGAGAATTTTATTTTAATTACTACTGTATCATTGATAATATACATGTGACTGAATCCTACATTAAAAGTATTGTACTAAGGTTTATTTCTGAAAAAATATGGGAGAATAAGCTATTCTTAGAAAACATGAAAATTAGAAATATTAAACAAGAAATAAATTCCCTTATATTCTTTTTTATTTATTTGCAGTAAGGGGGAGAAGAAAATTGACATTACATGGTGAAATTATATTAAGAGATATGGTACTGATAACAAATAAAAAGGGTAGATTAAAGATCCTGATAAGATTAATGAATTTGGGGTTTTGTTTTTTGTCAATAAGTTTGAATGAAGGAAAGTCATTGTGTGATTAAATTATTTAATAATTATATTGATATTTAGAGTATCAAATATCAAAAAATTAATTTTAATTCAAGATGCATTATAAGAAGAACAAAATTTGAGGACTTTTGGGATATTCAAAATGTTTAAGACATTTTCTAATGATAATTTTGATAAGAACATTGTTTTTATCATGGTAAAGTATATTTTTGTAGATTTATCTAATAAAAAAACTATAGAGGTGGTGTTTATTTGAGAAAAATGTAGTAAATAAAAAGTGGAATCATCCATTAATTATTTATAATGAAGAATAATTAATTAAATTAATATTAATTAAATATATATTATGAGAATAAATTTTAGAAGAGTTTTGAGAAGGTTAAATGATTTTTTTAGAAGAAAAATTGGTTAAAAAGGTTGTGTTATTATTGGTTTTAATGAATTTAATCAATTATGTATAAATTTTTTGAATAAACATTTCTAAACACTCGAAAAACCTAAAAAAATTAATGGACAATTTCTAGGATTTTCAGTCATGTTAAAGAATGGGTGAATAAGAGAGCCTATATTAGATAAAGAACATGAATTCTAATTATATTTGTGCAAGGAACACTATTTACATCATGAAAATGTTGATTTTTGTTAATATAGGTGATAAGAAAACCAATTATGTGATGCTTATTTGAAGAAAATATACTCAAGATAAAGATGAATCATCCTTTCATAATATATAATGAATAATCATCAAATGATTGATGATCAAAGAAGTCAGGATTATGAGAAGAATATTTATAAGAGATTTGAGAAGCCTATATGAATTTTGGAGAGGAAGCTATGGTTGGAAAATAGGTTTTCTTATTTTTTTAAAGTAATTTTATGAAATTTGTATGAAAAAATTGGATAACCACAAACAACCACCCTAATAGAGTTTACAGAATTTCTATCCAAGATATACGGATGTTGAAAATGGAGGAGAATGGGAAAAGTAGAGAACCTATATAGTAGAATTCATAAGAATATAATTGTGTGGGTAAGTGTATAGGTGGTTGGAAGTGGGTTCTTGAGACCACAATGTTTGGAGGCATGGTGGGCACCAGTTATCACCAAACCTAATAGAGGATTTAAATTTAGTAGTTTATGGAATTAATCTATTTATTAAGAAGATAAAATTCAATGTAAAAAAACACTATTGTAATTTTCATTTAAGTGGGATCTATTTATCTATAAAAATACACAAACACAATCTATGTGCTGGATTAAATGATAATATCAACTTTTCATCTACTACCTTGACATAGTTAGGGGTTCTTCAAACATAATTTTCCTGAAACACCTTCCATGATCTAGATCAACCTTTAATAGTGTTGTGAATCATAATAATCGTTCATAAGATGTAAAAGATAAATAGATTCATATGGTTGATGTGTTCTTCAATAAAATAAGTGATTCACACAGGAGTTGTAGTAGATACATTCAAGCCTTACATGATTACATAGAAGAGAGTAGATTAATGAGTTTGATACATGAATATAGTTTCACTTAAAATCATGAATGTTTATTTCTTAATAGAAGTATCATGGGGGAGGTTGTTTTCATTTGTGAATGAATAGTTACATATTTCTTAGAACTTAGATGTCAATTAGTTTGAAAAGAACAGATTCCATGTTTATCAACATCATATGCAAAGGAGTTGTTTGCCTAAATTTTTGGATGATCTATGTTTTTTTAATTTCATATAAATATTTAGACCATGATAATGAAAAAATACATGAAATAAGATATGAATACTGAGTTGGATAACCCTGTGTTTTCATACAAACCCAAAGGAAGAGAAAACCTAGGTGGGAAAGAAGTACGTGTTTGAGATAGTATAACAACAAAATGAATAAGTATAATTTGATTCATACTCCTTTTATTATTTTAAGTTGTAGTGAGTTCAGTAATAGAGAAGTAACATGAAGGATGAGGATAAGATGCACACTTCTATATGTGAAAATTTAATTCTATATGTTTTAGTTTTTATAAGGATGGAAGAGATCCTAAGTATATTAACTTGCATGAATTTGTATATGATATGAAGTGATATACAATGAACCATTTTTTTTATACTAGTGGGATTTATATAAATACATGAGTATGTGAAGAACATATAATAAAATAATAATAAAAAAGGCTTCATAGGGTTTGTTAAAAATTCATGCACCAAGAACTTATACCCCATATAGTGTATCATGCATACATTAAGTGTGACGAAAGCTATTGAGTTCAGATTTCAGAAGTAGTGGAGTTATGGTACACTATGGAGTGTGAAATTATTTATGCATGAATAATATTATGTGGAGAGATACATTTTCATTAAGAGATACTATGGTTGGGAAGCTTTTAATAAAGAAGAAAACTTATTTTCCAAAGTGTTTTATCAATTAAGAAAGAATATGGTCATTGAGTATTATAATAATATTATGAAGAGTTATAGATTTGATCATGATCATTAGATATTTTTGGGTTTCAATAATTATACATGAGTGAACTAGTTGATCCAATGAGCCTTCCGAGGAAGATCTACAACCAATGACATATATGTAATTGAAATTTAACATAGATCTTTATTATTATGGATCAAAATATTTCCATTGGGTAGTAGTAAGATGTGTTCTCTAGTGGAAATCTATAGTGGGAACACAATGCGGATTTTTTTTAAAAGTTCTGTTATGGTGATTAGTGAAACCACTTGCATTTATAGTAAAAAATATGTTATTGGAGAGTTTAAACAGTCAAAGAAAAGAGTAAGTTATCACATTGAAGCCTAACCTTATAAAAATGTTTTCGTTCTGGCCTATTTATTTTCAATTATATTCATTTCTTTAAATTTAGAGGGTATAAAAATTTATCAGTCACATAGGTTGAATTAAAAAAAACAATTTATAGAAAATGATCATAGGTTCACCCCCCTCATAGTGATCTAACAATATTTTTTAAGTTAAAATCTCTATATCTATTTATTTTTGGAAGATCTCTCACACCATTTTCCATTAATATTTTTCATAAACCATTTAAACCAAGGTAGACAAGTATTCCATTCATAATGTTATCTTCATCTTCTATACTAAGATAATATAAATTACATGGATACACAATTTAGAATACATTAACACTTTTTATTTCATATTTATTTATAATTATTATATATTTTATGTTACTTATGAGATTAAAGTTTCTTAAAAAATCATTTTGATGATTATAAATTTTTATTAGATTCAATAAATTCTAATTAAGATAATCAATAAACATATCATCTCTAGTTTTCTATTTTTGACCATAAATCTAAGCTATACCAATTCCTATTATTTTTATGGAGCTTTCAATCCCAAAAGTAACTACACATCTACCATGATCATAAATTTTATTCAATATCTTTAGCATGGGAGGAATAACCACTACCATGTATCATAGGACTACTTTTATTGTGGGCTTTTAGATCAACTTTTACAATCAGAAACATTGATTTGTTATTTATTTTTTTAAACTCTCTTTCATATTTCATTATTAATAACCTATCCTACAATATAAGTCTTCCATTATTTAGTAAATTTACATTATTGTTCATATATTACATATATTTCATCGAGAAAATAAAATCTATTCTATGTATCTAATATTGATTCATTTTTTTCACACCTTTTTTCTTCTTTGAATTATTTCTCATATTCTCAAAGATTTATCCCTTCACTTTACACATGCTATAAAACTAAATAAATTAAATATTATACCAGATATAATAATCTTTATACTTATAGGCTCAAAAAACCCAATAAAATCAACTAAATCTCAACCATCCATGAAACTGGGGAATCTATCATTAAAACTATGCTTACAATATAAGTACATTCTATGATTCCATTTTTATTTTCCATGGGTAAATATACCTTTTGGAAATAACTTCAAATTATCTAGATATATATGTTTTATTCACATTATTTTTATCAGTTCAATATTCCCCAATTTTTTATTTAGATCTTGTAATATTATCCAAAATATATTTAATAATATCATGATTCATAGGTGGAAATTTTAACTAATATTTTGTGATATTATTATTAGAAGTTTTTGATGAATTTTTCATTACATATAATAAAAAATTAGAAGTATTCTATATTTTTTTATACATTTTTTTGGCTTAACAAAACCCTAATTATTTCTCGTTTAATTATTCTTCCCTCATAATTAGTTTACCATTGAAATATTTAAATGTACTATTTTTCTCTCTAATTTTCACCCTGATATTTTTATTTCCTTTAATTTATCCACATTAACATTAGTTTTCATTCTTCCTTATAATAATATACTATTTTGTGCATTTTTTATAATATTTAATTCAAGTCCAGCTTTCAAAATTTGTTCAATGTACGTCTCTCCACCATATTTATTTATTCTTAAGGTTTCTTTGTGTTTTTCAATGTGATCTGTAATGTTCCTAAAATTTTTAGGAACTTCTTATCATGATTCAATAATTTTAGTGGATTAGTATTCCTATTATTTTCTTATAATACATAATTTATTCTTAATTGAAATTTTTATTCCACTTAGATGATTTATTTACTTTCTTATAACTTTTTCCCTAATTCATTTTGAGGCATTTATTTATGTTCATATTTTTTATACTATCCATATTTATTTTTTATATAGTTAATTTAAAAATTCTGAATTCCAAAACATATAAAACATTTTAGTGGGAATTTAAATTTTTACATATCCTTTATATTTCTAATTTTCTTTGAAATATTATTCATTATCATCTTGTAGTCTTATTCTATTCATTCATTATCTTTAGATTTACTAGAATATTCATATTCCTCTTCAATAATTTTAGTCTCGTTCATAGATTTGAATTATTTATAATCCTTTATTTTATTCATAAACATAGAATATTTTCTCCTTTAATGGTTACCAAGTATCTTATGTAACTCAATAATAGATTAATCATTATTCTCTTCCAAGTAATAAACCTTTTCATCAAATATATTAGGAAACTTTCCCCTTAGTTTTATGATAATTGTTGAGTCTTCCATAGTGTCTCTAAAGACCCTAATATTTCTAATAACTTAATTAACACTTATGAAGTTGACATAAACAATCTAACCCTTCTCCACTATAATAACTTCAAACATTTATCTCTATATCTAGAACTTTTTTTCATAACCTAGATGTTCCCCTTAGAAATATTTTCAATTTTGACAGAATTTCATTGGATGTTTTAAGTCCCATAACCATGGTATATACTTTTTTAGATTAGGACTTAAATATAGAGATCCATTCTTTTCATGAAACTTTAAAGTCCCTTTTAACGATAAAATTGATAGAAGAATATTTTTTAATTAGTGTAAACCCCAAAACAGTAGCATCAATTACCTCCATCTGAGTGAGATATGATATGGTATCACCATATTCTTCTATCCATGATAATTATTTCCATAAAATATAGGTACAATTATCTAATTAAAGAATTATATTCTCTATAATTTCGTTAATAATGATAGGATACATCAGAGGAAACCTATATAATATCTGATACCACTTAGAGTTCCCACGTATGTGGTAATGTATCACTAAAAGTGTGTGGGGGGGGTGAATCAATGATAATTTTTTTTAATTTACTCTTTAATATCTTCTTATTCCCTTGTTAAAATCATGATCCACATCATTTATAAATCACTCTAACCCATATGCAATTAAATTAAATAAACAAATATCACCCAATAATTTTACAATGTTCACTCTCAAATTGATGACCACTCCTTGATGTATTCAGTTTGATTCCATGAAAACAATTTTATCACAAATCAATTATAGTGATTATGAATGGTGATAAAGTGTTATCCATTAATCAAAGAATATGAGGGATGGGAAGGTATCACAGTTAACCCTTGGGAAGGTATCATCTTTAATATAATACATTCTTTCAAAAAACGTTATATGGTTATGATTACACTGAGTACACCAATTATTCAGTGGTACTCATTGATATCTTATGAAAAGATCTATTGTATGATCCAATATATCTCTACATCACAATGTATATTCTTATTCATAAAAATTAGGTTCTTTTATATTAGATAATTAACTACATCACTTCATGCATATAAAAATGATTCTCAAACTTTTAAAAGGATCAATAGATTCTGGTAAAAATGAAATTATATTTTGTGTTATTAGTCCTCAACATAAATCCTTATGTTGATAAGTACTTGAATATTCTTACTTCTATGTAGATGATAATCAATAATAACATGTTATCATTGGTATATATCTCATTTTATCCCTCTTAATTTTATTCTTATACATTCTTTAACTACAAAAATCACAAGAATATTTTTTCTATAATTTGAATATGGAAAACTCAAATTAAATTATAGAATCATTATTCTCCATTTAAAATGGTTCAAAATATTTCATAATTAAATCCATAGTTTTGATCTTAAATAATGGTTTTTAATATTATATTTGAAATTCAAGAATTATCATTCCAAGGTACTATTAGATTTTCCTCATTTAATTTTACTTCTAACTCACTTGAATCATAACTAAATTTTGATATTTAATCCATGAAGAAAACTACAACATTTTATGACATAAATATCCATAAAAAATTTATTTTCTCAAAGTAATAAAATTTACATATGAAATGGAATATCTTATTTATCATAGTAGTGAGATAAAATATATTAATCATACTCCAAAATATCTTTTGTATTCTTATGAAATCATTTCATATTATTAATAGAATCTTACACATTAATTTACATATCATTCTAATCAGAAATAATAAATTACTTACCAAAATAGGTCGGATAATATACCAAATTTTAACTCTATAATATATTTCATAAAATCTATGATATATTATATATTATTTAAATATATTACATATCAAAATGTGATATTTTATATTCTCATATTTTAGTAATAACATCAACATATATATTTCATATACATTGAATTGTCTTATGTATCAACACATGATATTTCCCTTTACTCATCTCAATATACTCTTTGACATTTTACTTATGTATGCTTCATATATCATCCATATGCACTATAATATGTTATGTATCACCAAGAATATACTTTATACCTTTTATAATATGTTAAACATCAAAGTATTATCTAGCACATTTCCAAATTTCCTATAAAAATAGTAATTAACACTCATTATCAAAGTTTCTCATGTAAACTCTAAAACAACATCATCCTATAAGAACCATCTAAAATCACATCAAAAACATGTTTATTACCATAAAAAATTCATAAAAACTTCTTATTATATTCACTCATAGAATAAAACTAACACAAAACACCGTAATAAATTTATGGATCTATCATTGCGTGTACCCACTATAAATCGAGATAATTGTATATAAAATTGTGTCCCATTCAATGAGAAGAGGTTCCTCTTATATGCGGATGGATATATGTATATATTTTTGTGTGTGTGTAATTATATATATAAATATCTTCCATTGATAATAGGATCCATATAAGTGAGTATGGGTATGTGTGTGTGTGTGTGTTTATATACTCTCTCTCTCACACACACACACTAACTACCTCTTATAATGGATGTAGGTGGATCACTCTTCTAGTGATTCTTCAGATTGAATTTTGATATTGTCTTGATACACGTTTTGTTGAGTTCAGATATATTTTATTAGAAAGGTTTTAATGCATGATTTATGACTTAATTATCATAATAGAAAAGAATTCCTAGTTTATATATTTAGCTATTTACTTGATAAATTGGTTCTTGTTTGTTTTATTACTTTCCTAATTTTTAAATTTTGTTTTTACTATTTGTAATTATTATAGAAAAACATGGTTGTATTGTGATCTCTTATTGTGTATGATGTACTCACACACTATATATGTTCCTCTGTAAGTCATGTAGAACTTTTTTAATATATTCTATGTAAAGAAATATATGATGAATTTATAATTCAATGATGGACTGAGACAAATTTTAATACTTTTTTTTATAACTCCACTAGTTATTTCATACTCCTATGTATTATGTGGAATATTTTTATTCCCTTGGGATCATGTATTTATTTTGGGATATTTGTTTTTTTATTTGTTTATGATTTTATTTAATTTGTATTTAATGTATTTTTGGAGTTATATATATAATTTAGTATATCTCATTATCCAAGGAAAATAGGTACCCTTAGTGTATTTGTTTTTCCTTTAATGAATAGATTTTATATTTTTGTATACATTCTATGCATATTTCATAAGAAATTTCTAGTTCGTTTCATATATGTTTTATTTAACAATAAAATAGAGTAAATTAATTCCTAACATTTTTAATTATCCCTTAGTGATGTTTCTTACCATTTTGGATTGTGAAGAGTTCCTAAGGCCTTATGTCCATCTAGCTTAATTACTCTTTTGGTAACTTGGTTGGGTTATTACCAAATGGAATCAAATACCATTAATGGATAGTGGGATTGAGAGTAATTTGAAAATAGATATATTGGTACTGAATAAGTAAACCATAAATATGGCAGGGAAGTCAAATATATTGGAATCTTGAGTTTATAGAGGAAGTGTGGGTTTCATATACTCTCTACATGACTTTTAGCTTTTATTTTTTTGTATCTCATGCATTATAAGATGGAATCAATAAGAAAGAAATTATAGGGAACCTGATATATTTTCTCCTTCCATGTTTTTGTTTATTATATTGTTGGAAAGTCATGTTATGGTTTTAAGTAATTGAAAATAAATAATAAATAAATAATGTATTTATAATTATTTATTAGAGATTAGTAGATTATTGTGAAAATTTAACTAATTTTTTTTATTATCCATACTAATTTAGTATCTATATTTATATATATAATTGTGTTTCTTTTTTTGGTTTATATTTAAATTTTATAAAATCATTGTAAATGAAATAATACAGAGAGTGGGGATGAGCTTCTAATTTTACCAGTACTGTGTTTATTTATATTCTAAATTTTTTATTACCCATAGGAGAACCTAATGTAATTCCCTAATTTGAGGTATATTATTCCACTATGTCAACCCCATAATACTCTTCTAGAATGATTTTATAAACATGATGCACCTACTAAAACTCTTATTGAACCTAAATGTTTTCCAGGAATTGATTAAATTATTCATGAAATAGTTCTGGATTCCCTATAATGGGAACCTAGCTCTTCAAATCTCCTATAGAACATTCTTTTGATTATATCTTAACCATTAAATGTTTGGTTTCACCTTAGTAAGTGCTAGAGTGGATCAATCATATACAAAAAATATTCAATATAATTGAGATGTCAAATAAACATCATATTCTTTTAATCTCATTTATACACAAAGGATTCATACATTGGTCTTGGGATATAATGGTTGAGGTAAATAAATACCACCATCTCACATTTATGGGTTTTCAATAATTTTTTAAGACTAATTTTATAAAGATACTCTTTACCATGTTAAATAATATGAACTTATGAATCTTAAATAGTTAAATATTTTGGTTATGGAATATAATGAAACATTTATGGATCTCCTTTAATTTTCCCCTACATGAGTAGAGGCATGAAATAAAAACCCTGATATTTCTAGATGGAGTTGATGGGACCCCTAAAAACATAGGTTGTGATGTTAAAACCTTTGTAATTCATTAAAATTATTAAGAAAGATGTTCTATATAATATTGATTATCAAGAGAGTGTAGGATTAGTTAGTTCACTCTTATATTACAACAAATTTAATTGATTTTCATATGGATGTATGGGAAACAATATAGAATTGGGTTAGGGTAGATATATGAAATCTAATGAGGGTGGAATAATATTTCTCCTATTATTGTGAGATCGAAGACTCAATGTTTTAGTGTAGTAGTTATGTACACACTAAACAAAACTATCCCTTTTAGTGGAGTTAGAGCTACTAGTGTGGAATGTATGGTTATATAGAGAGGTTCTATAGGCATGGTCCTTTAAAGATTGTTAGATAGAGTCCTTAGAAGAGATAGATGTTGCATGTTTAGCTTGATCAAAATTTTATTGAGGGAATTATTTCTCCTCCTGAAATATCTAGATAGTAAAAAATATGAAAAAGAAAGACTAATAAATAGGTGGTTCTACCTTTTAGGTCATTAGGGTAGAGTAAATTTGATTAATTTTGTCTTGAGTAGGGTACATTAGTTGAATGGGTAATCATATTATAATTTGTGGGGTTATAATTTCTCCAAGAGATGTTTGTATTTATTGATCAAGGCCTTGAATGTGTTTCAGGCGTATAGGTGAATGTCATAGTGGGGTTAGAGAAACTCCTCTGTTTATTTCATCTACAATTGATAGACCACGTCGTAGCCAAGGGGTGTTTCAGCATGGAGAGTGTTGTTAAGTCTGTTTTTAGAAGTGGGGTAAAGGTTGTGTTGTAGCCTAAGGGTGGAACCATGGAGGATCCTATGATTTAGGGACGTTCGAATCCTCTATATGGAGTGATACACTATAGAAATGAGGACGCACCATGAGGGTACTTTTGGGGAAATAATTGTGTTGTGGTGGGTGGGTTACGCCATATAAGGTCCTTTGGAGGAAGGCCCATCAGGATTTCCCTGATGGTTAGTTACACCAATGGTTCCTATTCTATTCCACAAAATAAGGCTAATGGTGGGACTTTATAGCCACCGATACTTTTTATACAATAACATTAAATCTTATTAGATGAATATTCATCACATAAAATTATGATACATTACAATATTTTATAGGTATAGTGTCTTTAGAAACATGAACACATAAATAACTAGTTCATTAGTGTCTTTCATTATGTTCTTTACAAATAGAATACTTTAGAGAAATATCATAATTAATCCCTTTAATTATAAATGAGGTAAAGGAAACATAAGAAGGTGTGAGAACATATGATTATTAAGGGTAAATGGAGGAGATATAAATGAATACTTAAACATAACATGATCATTAGGATATGAGAACATGAAAATAAAATTTTAATACCACACTTTTCATATAGATGAACATAATCTTGATTCATGGAATAAATATTTTTGTATATAAGACATAAATCATAAATGAATGAAATAACATGATAGATAAGAGAACAAATAATGGATAAGACATAGTATTGTGGAAGAAAAATAAGAATAGAAAATCCTTTCCATAATAGTCTAGTATCATTACCATGGATATTATAGTGGAACAAGTTCACTCCCCAAACCATCATAGTAGTCAAGGTTCACTCCCAAGACTATCATAGTGGATAGATTCACTTATTGAACTAGGAATACTATACATTTTAGTCATATTAATCTTATGATATATCAATCATTACCCACTGCATTAAAGTGATATATAATTTCGGTCTCACCGATCATTTTTTATAATATAACCATCATCTGTGGTCTATATTGTAAGCACAAACCCTGGTTATAATGTAACCACGATCTTTGGTTATAAAAAAACAACCATCATCTAGTTATAACATAACAACCATCAAATAATTAAATCCATTCTTATATATGACACACAATTATAAAATATTCATCATATCATCATATCATAACCCATGTAATTAAAATGGGGTTTATAAACATTTCATCCAATTATCGAAGCATAACATATGTAAAATAAATTGGTTTTATAAAAAAACTCATAAACATAAACATTAATCATATAAAGAAATAGTAAGAATTATATCAATTGATAATATCTCTAATAAATCCTAATTAACATCAATGTATGTTATAATATATAAAAATTCCTTCAAAAGATCTATGAAATATTTCTTAAGTAAAATAAACATTATATATTGACAAGTAATTTTAAAAAAATATTTCCAAAATATAATAAAAATTTTTTCTTTGAAAGGAAATATGGAAATGTGAAATGTAATCTTCAAAAAAATGAGTTGTAATGACGTTGGGAAGTTATGTTCAAGTTGTATATGTTAAAAGAAAATATTCCTTTAACATTTTTGGTAAAAAAAAATTAGAATGTGCCTCATTCGGAAAACAACAAGAAGATTCCTTTTAATTTTTTTTAAAATTTAAAAAATTGGAAATTGTATTTAAAATATTCAAGAAGATTAGTAAAAAACTTCATTTACAACATTTTTAGAAAACATGGTTATAGAAGAAAAAAATTCGATCAAAGGGAGAAAAAAATCCAATATTCCTTAAATACACATTTTTGGTTGCTTAAGTATTTAAGGTGAGGAAAATGGAAGGAAAAAATTCATTATCATGAAATAACAAGATAATAAAAAAATTCATGATTTTATTTATGGGTATATCATGATATTCCGTTATTGGATACTTAATTATAAAAAATTATGATAAACAATGAGATTATGACAAAAAACAGTTACAACTTTGGTAAAATTTAAATCATAATTATCATGAAAGAAAGAAAATTAGATGGATTTATAAATCAAAATTAAATTCATATGTATCAATATAAAATAAATTACAAATTAGTATATACACCATATATAATAAATAAGTGGTGAATAAAACATGTGTCTCACTAAAATAAAAGTTAGATGAGAATCACTTACCTTATTTCTGACTTCCATCGTATGTGTTGGAACCTCCTGATTAAAAATTATAGATTAATAATAAATATATTATAGAAAAATAATCATATATAAAATACCATATATTATTAACTTATAACTTTTATTACCCATTTGTTAACCATTATTTATTAAAATCACTATTTTGTGTGATATCTGCTTCACTTTTCACATATGTTCTGGTTCTGTAGTTTTGGTTCTTGTACATTGATCATGGTTAAATAAATTAAATATTGTTAATAATAATATAAATATTATGTATATTAATTATATACATTTTTTTATGAATTCGTTAATGTAAATATATAAAAATTAATTACACCATTCACGATGATAATAGGTTGTATGTACGCATGTACGTTGTTTTAATTTTTCAATGGATGAAATGAAAGAAAGGTAAATAATAAATAAAATTTAAAGAATTATTATTATAATATATATATATATATAATATACATTCATTAAATCCATATTTATTACCATCCATATAATATAGAAATGAAAAATGAATTTAATCAATTCATGGAGGTCGTAGTCTACATGGATGCTCAAATAATGTATCGTTTTCCAATTGTTCAGAAGGTAAGAATGTATATCTGATATTTTCCTTTTCAACTCATGATTATATCATAAATATGATATATAAACATAAAATCCATAATAATTACCATCATTGAAATATATTTATATAAAATTAATTATATCTCTATTTTGAGATAGTATGTTTTACGTATGCAAGAGCGATACTTTAACATCCCATTTGATAGAAATAGGGTGAATAATGGTGGTTTAATAACTATAATAAAATTTCAGTGTATTTATTATACTGATTTTATTATTTAAAGAAGAATATAATAAATTTATATGAGGTAAAATAATAATTAAAAACAAAGTGATTGTTGAAGTCGATTGCGTCTTCTTTAAAATGTCTCCTTTAAATCTCCTATTAAGGGCAATAGGGTTGTAATTTTGGGAATAAATGAAACTCTATAATTTTTATAGGGGAGTGGTAAAGAAATTTTTTTATAGTTTTTTATCTACAAGGATAAATGTGGTTTGAAGAATAGAAAGTAGGTTTTCCCCTTTATAATTTATGGGAGGGACACTCTTGGAATTTCTTAAAAGATACAAATATATTAAAATAATTCTCAATCCAAATGGTTCCAAACTGTCTATAAATGGTAATGGGATTTAATTTTTGACCATATATTATCCCCAATGTCCTATATTAATATTAATATTATTTATATGTAATATAATAAAATATTATCTTCATAAAATATCATTATTGTCAATTTAGACACTATTCATTTTATTTGACTTTGAGAACATAAATACAAATCTGGAATTAAGACGTAATAATTTAACATAATGTTGATATTTGATTTTAACATAAATAATATGTGGAACACATTAAATCACTCACATTATATTATTTAAATATTTTATAAATCATTTATTATATTTTTTATTAATCATAGAAATACTACACCGGTGATGCATAAGAATTGAAGGTCATTTTATATATAATAAAAATTAAAAATAAATTTCAATCATTAAAATAATATCATTAATCTAAATATATACCCTTAAATTAATTCATAAAATTATATTGTCTCTATGTGGATGCATAATCGATATTTAAAACTAAGAGAGAGACCTTTTGTAACTTTCCTTGATTTAAATATTATATAGGTCATTTTCTAGGACACATGTCCCTTAAAATATTAACATTCAAGACTAAGGTGATAAGGGTAACATTATCTTTATCCAATAAAAATTATGATGAATAATTATTACTGTATCACTTAGTTTTAACCAAGGTTGGTATGATTTAACCTTTATAGGGGGATAATTTTTACGATAATTAATATTTATATTGATATAAAATAAATGGGGAATATTGATGAAATTTTAACCTAATGATTAAAAATAGAGAATAAATTTTATTAAATTAAATACAAAAAAGTGACATAAATTAATTTTAAAATATGTGAGAAAAATGTGCTGAAAATTGCTTTTAGAAAAATATAATGTTTTATGTATAAAATTAGATATATTCTAATTTCATGATTAAAAAAAAATTATTTAAATGTCAATACATTTGATTTAATATATAATATATAAATTTTATTAAAATAATTCCCTAATAGTTAATAATTTAATTTATTACAAAATACATTTCATGCTTAAAACCATATTTTTTTTTAAATATTTCTCTTTATATAAAATGATTTTTATTTTCATTTATAATAAACTGATAATAAATGATTTATTTATAAACTTTTCATAAAATCTCAGGTTGTTAAAACATTTTTACCACAACCCAAATGGTTCTTCATAATGAAGCCCATGTGAGGTGATCTTCACTAGGACCCCTATGTCCATTCCTCAATGGGATTTTCCCCGGTTTTAAAAGCGATACAATCCAATATTTTTAGTACCCCCATAATTTTTTGGTCACGAGGTTTGTGTTGAGGGATATTTTAGAAAACCACTCCAACCTTTTTACTCCCACTAAACCCCCTTGAAGTTGGCATGGGGGAGTTTGTGGCATTTTCTGTGGTGGGTTTACGGTATGTTCTTCCTCTCCGTCCTCCAGTTTTGGTTATCAGTCATTATCTTTTGTGTTTTATGATTTGGGAAAGGAAATTGTTGTAAATACCATTACTACATAGTGGAATTGAGTGAGGTCCATAAGTATTTTTCAATTATTAGTGAGAGAATGTACCTAGAGGAATACAATCTACCTTTATCTATTTTGACATAGGTAAGAAACTAACCTTATTTATTTACTGTCATTGATTTACATGGATGTAATTAGAGAGTATCCAAGTGCCATGTGATATTAATTTTTATTGGGATGGTGTTCGGGGTGCACCATGGAATTTTCAAGTGTGGTTAGCCACAATTTAAGATATACTATAATACCCAATGAGTTTTTCGATGATTACATATATTTTTTATTAAATTGAATAATTAATTATAAATTCATAATGTTTATTATTTAGATGTTATGGATCAAGATAGGAGCTCAGGGGTATGTACAATCTTGGAAGACACATGAAAGAGATTTGTAGAGTATATGAAAAGATTAATGAGGATGAAAACATCATGAATGAGTAAGGTGGTCCATTTAATAAAAAACCATATGTTTTTTATGGATGAGCATGAGTTTCTACATATTTCATGGGACTAAGTAGGGGTTTTAGGTATCAGAGTGTCCTTGGTAAATATAGAGATAGTGTGTGTGAAATTGATCCTCAATGATATGTAATAAGTTCTATTTAACAATTATTTTATATTTGGATCAGCTGAAAATTGTTTTTACAAGAAGAGAAGACGATGGATAAGTTTAAGAGAGAATACAAGAAGGTATAAGGATTCAAAATGAGTCATAAGTATCTTGGGAGGATTCTATAATCCTGTTGGTTTGGAATGAAAAGCTTAGGCCAAGTGAATATGAGTAAGATATATTTATATCTCATGCTTGATGAGTGACACCCTTTCGAGGGGGTAGTGGACTCTTTCCATGTTCCATTATAGGGATAAGTCCTTTGGGGCTTGATGTGAGGTTGAGAACGCTATCTAGGGAGATGAAAGATATAACCGAAGTAAAGGATTTGGATATTATTGAATGAATTTGAATTGAGATCCAAGAGTCTTAGAGAGAGGTATCTTGAGAAGTTCCCTTGTTTTAAGGATAAATTATTAATTTTAAAATTGGATAAGGATGGAACATACCTTTGTGGCTAGTGTCTGGAAGAGCATACATGATAAGGGAACACGATGGGTGTATTGAATGTGGCTTCATGATGAGGAGATAAGACTGAGATGGTTTAGAAGGAACCAAGTGGACTCCCTAATAGAATATATTTGATTGAAAATAAGACATGGATTTTTTTCTTGGGATATATGGATTGTATCACCCCAATATTTTGTGAAATACTCTTTATTTTTCAAATTAGTTTAATATTTCAATATTTATCACTTCATGAAACACTTAATATAGAATGTGTTATATGATTCCACCAAGTTATTCTTGTGTTATATGATAAAAAAATTAATATTGTGTTATATGCAACACTTAATTAAAATCTTGGTACAAGAAATGCTATATTTGAATTGTGTTACACACAATATCATGTTCTTTTGATAGCTTGCATTACAGGCTAAACTGAGTTTTACTGAACAATAATATATTATGAAAATATTATTATTTAACATAAAAAGGTAAAAAATAACAATTAAATAATAGGTTATGAAATGTATAAAATTACTTTAGGACATTATATGTTTTATAATATGAATTCATTGGTTAACAAATATTTAGAAAGGAAAATGTATTCTAATTGAATATAAAGTATTTTTTTTATTTTTATCATCCAAAAGTTATTTTTTATTAATAAGATATATTAAATATAATTATTGAATAATATTAATGAATTATGTATGTTATATATTCAATAAAATATTTTTTTTCTATTTATCTAATAGATTTTATTTTCATAAGATATGAATAAACCCAATTTTATGCATAAAACCTTTAGTTTTCCAAAAGGTAATTTTACAGCCTATTAATGGAAAAATAATTTTAAATCCGATTTTTTACACTTCTAATATATTTATATAACAAAATAAACTTCTAATTTTAAATTGATAAATCAAAATAATTTATTTTAACTTTTTTTATTTTTTGATAAGTTTTATATTTTGATGATTATTGAAAAAGACTAAAATTTCAAATTGAAACATATTTTCTATCTAAATAAATTATCATATTAAATTATTTTTTTTTGTTTTTTTACAAATATTATTATGTTGTTTTATTCAATTAATACAATTTAGGTCATTGAAGCTGATTTTATGTTGTATTTAGATACAAAACCATTTCAATCTTCTGAATGTTTTCACTTTAAAAACATGTTTTCCTATTACATCAATATGATTAGTTTAAATTAATTTTATCCAGTTATGTATTTATGGTTTCTAAATATGGATTCCATATTTGGAATCAGAAACTCCAAATTTATTAAATATGACTTTATTTTTTGACAAGCATGAATAGTTACATTAGTACTTTTTATTACCATGGTTAAGGGTAAATCAAGAAGTTAAAAGTAAAAATAATGTTATGAGTATTAGATAACTCCCCAAAAACTGGAAAAAAATTTATTGGATGTGTATAATTAAACACTTATAACTTATTATTTGGTATTTAATTATTTAATGGACACTTTTCCATGAAAATGACATAGATATTATTAAAAATCAAAGGGAATGACAAAATGTCACACTATAACTTTTAATAAGTATAATATTTTCAATATAGGGATAAATTTATGATATGGTTGACTATATATATTACTTTGAAAAATGATAGGATTATTTACAACATAAAATTTTATTTTAAAATTTTAATTAAGAAATAGTCATCTTAAATAATTACAAAATGATAATGTAATAATTATGTAATTAATGAAACAGTCAATTAAATGATGTTATATATATTAAAAGAAATAAAATTTTATATAATTAATGTGATAAAAAAATTATAGGTTATTATGAAATATTAAGTGTGTCTTACATGAATTTCATCAATGTTATCTTGTATTATAGATTTTATTAAATTTAATGTAATGAATATTGTCAAAATTTACACAAATTAAATTTATGAAAAAAATATTTTATTGAATGAATTTAAAATCATAAAAAACCTTAACAAGGATAAAGAGGATAAATAATAATATAAACATTAATAAATTTATCATTTATGGTCTAATTGACACATTATATATAAAAATTACATCCACCTATTAATAAAAACTGTGTTACCATAGATAAAATTAATATTGGTTAACTGATGGTTAATAAAATAGATAAGGTTTTAAATTACATCAAAACCTATCTCAAATTTATTGGTTGATTATATTAAACTTATCTCAAAAAATCATCAAATATATTATCTTTTTGAATAGTTTTTATGGGGATTGTATTTATTATAAATTAATATTTTTCATAGTTTCTAAGAGTTCCTCTACCATCTCTTATAAAAGGGAACCTCTCCTTCTCTTTTATTCACACCTCTAAAGACCTATGGATCAACCAACCTCTACCAAATTCTCCTTAAAACATCCTTCCCATAACCCTAGAAAACGTAATTGGGGTATAAATTCAACTAAATAAGACCTTTAGTGAAAGTAAAAACGAGATATCCAAGTAAGAGAAGGGTTTAACGTGTGGAAAGGAATTCAAGTCTTAAGGTAAGGGGATTTTCATCTCACTTTTATTTTCTACGAGATATAATACTTTTTCACCTTATATTTATTTCTTATGGTGTATATACTTACCATTAATGTATTTTAAGATCCTTATACTTAAATTTATGAGTATTTACATATCTATTGGATGATCTCTCCTAATGGGGCTTATGGTTCAAAAATTACCAAAGTGGGAAGGTAGTTTTTTATAAAAAAAAAATTCTTTGAGAAAAATGTTGTGTTAGGAACATATAATTCTTTATTATTTGTATATAAAACCATTTGAAATTTTATTTCTCATGAATATCATTCTTTTCATGATATTGTAAGCTTATTTTAATGTTATTCTCTCTTCAATCAGAAATTTTTGTTCCTTCAAAACAATGTTTTCTAAAAATGTTTTAAAAGAATTTTAAATGATATTTTATAAATTTTTAAGAAAAAATGATTTAAAAGGTGTTTAAAATGGTTTTAAAATATTCCTTCATAATTTATAAAGTTTATTTTCAATGAAAATAGTTCTATAAATTTTATATGATTTAAAAAGTGTTTTTATAGCATAAAGGTTATTTTATTGAAGAATTATTCTCAATTGATATCACAAAATTATTTTCCATCTCATATGACAACCTTTGGTGTTAATAAGGACTTATTGGGTAAATGTTACATGTTTAACTTTAATATTCATTATATTAATTGTTTTTGTTTTTATGGGATGTTGTTTATGAATCCCATTACATTTCAATGATATATTCTAGGATTAAATGTTTATAAAAACCATTTCCTTTCATGATTTTTGATATAGTGAATGATTTATAATCTTTTGGATGACATATATATCTTTTTAATTATTTGATTTGTGGGACCTATATCTCCATATAATACATTAGGTAATGATTTATATATCATGAGATAATTATGGAAAGAGTCGATGGGCTTGATCCACTATGGAATATGGGAAATCCATATTCACTATGGAAATATAGGGAATCCTGATCCACTATGGGAAGATGGGGAAACCCAGACCATTACAAGGAAAGGACTGTGAATGGGGATGGTGGTGTGTCCTTCATTATAGATGTAGTCCCAATGAGTTCCCTGTTATAATTTGGAAATGTTCCTTGACTTATAGTGAATGATAATAAATGTTTATGTGCCTCCCAAAAAATCCTTGTAATATTTTTGTGTCAGGATTTCATAAATTATGATCTTGATTCCCTTATTATTAAAGTCTTTTTAAATACCAATCATTATGACATGACTCACATATGTGAGCTCTAATATGAATGATATAATCTTTAAATGTTATTAATATTCTCCCATATACTTAATCTAATGTTATGATTAATGATCTCCCTTCTTTACCCTTACTGAGAATCTATGCTCACCCTTTTCCCATGTTTGTTTTCCCTAGGATATGAAGTAATGTATTAAGTTATATATGTTAAAAAGGTTTCTAGTTACGAAGAAATAATCAAGAGAATATGTAGATGTGTTATGAGCCAATTTTTTATGTTTCTATGATTCCAAAGGCACACATCCAATTTGGTAGTTTGAATTTGTTTTGTGTAATGTATTATGTATTCTAGAAAAAAAATGAAATTTTTGATGTATGTTAAATCCAATTCATTATATTTGGTATCTGATAAGGGGTTTAGTGAAATCTTGGAAACTAAGATTAGAAAAATTTAGTGATATCCCTAGATATATTTTTAAGGATATATCTAGGGAAGTCTATAAGGATAAGTCTATATATAGGTTGAAAACATAGAGTTTTCATAAAGATCCTTAATAAAATAGGATCAATGATATAGTTATGTGGATTGAAAATTTTAAGTAATTTCCCTAGATTATTTATTTTCCTAATATGATTAGTGTTGACTACATTATTATTTTAGTTTTAGTTATCGGCTGGAACCAGAAGGAATCACGTTATCATTGAATCCGATGAAAATTTTGGTGACAATGAGCAACCAAATTGGATGATGAAACGAGAGAAATATTTTTTTTATTCCTAATCAATTGTTGTAATATATTATTAACAACTTGAAACTTGGTAATATTTCTAACACATCAAATAAGAGGAATATGGGCTTTTATGAATGCTCAAGTGGTTACGAACATAGAGGAAAGAAGATTCAGATTCCTACATTTCTAGAAGGTGGGGAGAATAACCTGGATAAATATCTCCAACAGAGGGACATATGTTATATGTGTGGAAAATAATGTCATATAGTGAAAAATTATCGTGGAGTTCAATTTCTTATGTGTAGGAAACATAGGCATTATCCAACGTAATGCTCTGACCCAAGGATTAAATTCTTAATATAGAAAGGATATATTTCATTGTCATGGGTGGAATATATTATTTAGGCATTTTTATTCATGTATAATAGTGTATAATTGCTTTTATGGTGTTATAGAATAATTAAACATCTATGTATCAGTCCACTATTGTTTTTCCATAAGGATTTAAGAGTATATTCTGAATGGTACTGGTAACAATGATGATAATTGACGTGGTAACATGATTTTTTTGGAAATCCCAAGATTAAGGGAACTATTACCCTTAGTACATGCATGATGTTGGGATAATTAAATACATAAGTGGATGATTGAAATAAAATATATAGGGTAGTATTGATGAACTTGGGGTTGATAAGATGATAATGTGGTTTATGATATCATGGATTGAGTTTTTGGATTTATGGTATGAGTAATGAGTTAATTTTTGAAATAATTCATATTTTCAATAGGGATTTATGGTAATTCATTTTATTTTTATATATCACGAAAATACAAGGTAACGATATTCAAATTTTTGGTGTGTAATAATTAAGAGGTACATCATATTGTTTTTGGGATTAATTATAATATAATTTTTTATAGTTAGTTTCCTTATTTTGAACATTTTTTATTTTAATATTTTTTACGGATCATAAAGGTAAACATTTATGAAACAGTTTATGTTAAATTTAGGATGTGGATTTAGATATTATCTCTCCATCTGAGGATTTTTGTATATTGAATAATTTATGTTACCCATTTTATTTATGATGTTATCTAAAGACTAATGGAATTAATTACCATTATATTTATAGACCTCATGATATGATATTGCTTTAGTAATAAAAAAATCACCTTCATTTCATAGAATATGAGATGATGTATAATTTGATCTTGTTAAAACTAAAAAAATGATATTTTTCTTATGAATCAAAATAAAATAAAATACGTATTTATTCTCATGAAAATTTTTCAACTCTAGGGAAATGATACTGAATCCAAAAAAGTTATTTTATTACCTTTTTTTGATGATTCAAATGGTCTCATAGAACATCACATATTTATGAATTTTTTGTTAAATTTATTTTAAACATTTTCATTATCACCCTACATCATAAAATGATGGTTAGTTTTCCCTTATGTGTCCATATTTTCACATTTCACATATTTACCCATATGTGAATGCCTTATTATGAGTTACTTTTGGTAACTGTTATGTTTCCACATCTCCTTATTTTAAATTGAAATTTTGGTTGTCATTTTTACGATATTGGTTTCTATATAAAGAACATTAAATTATTAAACCATTGATAACCCTGATTAATTTCAAGAGTAAAATTCATTTTAAGGGGGGGATAATGATACATCCATATATTTTGTGAAATAATTTTTTTATTTTTTTTAATCATTTTTATATTTTCCACTTCACACAGTAATGAATATAGCTTGTGTTATATGAGAGAACCATGTCAATCTTGTGTTATATCCTACCCAAATTATAGCATGTTCTATAGATAACACATAGTTTAAATTGTGGTACATGAAACACTATTTTTTTCTTGTGTTACACACAATGTCGAGTTTTTTTGACTTCTTGTATTACCTATAAGACTGAGTTTTACTGAACAATTGTATATTAATAAAATATTATTATTTATTATAATAATATATAACCTAGTTGTTAAATTAGAAATTATGAATAAAATAAAATAAATTTATGAAAATTTATGGTTCATAAGATGAATTCATTGGTTACTAATTAATTATAAATGAAAATTTATACCAATTGAATATAAAGGATATTTTTTTTATTTTTATTCTCCCAAATGCATTTTATATTAATTAAATAAATTAATTTCAATTATTCAATGAGATTAATAAAATATATATGTTATATATTAAATTAAATATTTTTTATATTCGGACAATATAATTTATTAGCATAATATAAGAAGAAACACAATTCTACGCATAAAACCCTATATTTTTTTAAAAGGTAGTTTTAATGTGTTTTAACAGAGAACCCATTTTAAAATAATATTTTTACAAATTTTAGAAAATTTATATAAACAATAAACTATTTCATTGAAATAGGGATATAAAAATTTACTTTTGTTGAACTTTTGGTGTTTTTCATATAAATTTAATGTTTTGATGATTACTGAAAAATAATGACTTTTTAATTGAAAACAACTTTTCTATATAAATTAATTATAGTGTAAAATTAATCTTTTGATTGGTTTTAATGAATAATTAGATTAATTTTAATCAATTAATCTAATTTATTTCATTGGATAAAATTTTACATTGTAATTACATATAAAAACATTACAATCTTTTTACTGTTTTCACTTCGAGAACGTGTTTCCTCGTTCCGTCAACAAGATCATTTTTAAAATAATTTCAAACAATTATGTGTTTTGATTTTTTAAAAATTTATTGAGTATTTATAATTAATTCTTAAAATTTATTAAATATGCATCTTTTATTTTTTTTATTAGGAATAGTAACTTTAGTAATGTTTTACCACGATTAAGAGTAAATCTGGTGATTAAAAATAAAAATAATATTATAATTTTTTTAAAATTACCATGAAACAAGCCCAAATGTTTTATATATAAGGATAATTTTACCCTTATAACCTAAGGATCAACATTTTATTACTAAATGGGCACTCTTCCATGAAAATGACTTAGATATTATTAAAAATCAGAGGGAGTGAAAAAATGTCACAATCATAGTTTTAATAAGCATAATATTTTTAATATAGATATTATTTGAAGATATTATTGAATAAATATATTATTATGAATGATAAATTTTTTATATAAATCCTAGAATTTATGTTTTAAAATTTATTGAATAATTAAGTATCCTAAATAAATACAAAATGATGATGTAATAATTATGAAATTAATGAAACAATCAATTAAATGATATTATAAATATTAAAAGAAATATAATTTGATTAATTAAGGTTATCCTCAAATTTTATAGCTTAATATGTCATTTTATGGGGGTCTTATATGAATTGGTTTGAATTTGTCACATTTTAAGGATTTTATTAAAGTCAATATAATAAATAGTGTCAAAATTGACCCAAAAGATATTTCATGAAAAAAAATATTTTATTGAATTAGTTGAAAATCATAAAAATAATAAATGTGGATAAAAGGATAAATTATGGAAAAAAAATGTTATATATTGACCATTTATGGTCTAATGGACACTATATATGTAAGTATTATATCCTATTTATATTAAAAACATTATTACCATATCCAAAATTAAAATTGGTTAACTAAGGGTTAATAAAAATGATAATATATAATATTAAATCAATATAAGTATAAACTATATTATGTATGATATCACAACCTTATATCATCTTATCTTTGGATATATTCCCTTATGATGTATTTATATTTAGTATTTATTTATTATAAATTAATACTTTTGAGAGTTTCCAAAAGTGCCCCTATACTCTCTAATAAAAGGGAACCTCTCCTCTTTTATTCATAGCTATAAATACCTTTGGTTCAGAAACAATATACCAAAATATCCTCTCAAATTTTTTCCCTTCATCCTAGAAGCCTTAATTTGGGAATAAATCTAACCAAAGAAGTGTTTTTGTGAATATCATATGGAGATACCTGAAGAATAAAATGTTTTATCATGTGTTGATGAATTTAAGTATTAAGGTAAGGGGATTTTTTTCTTGGTTTCATTTTCCATGAGATATAATCCATGTTCACCACCTATTTATTTTTTAGGTGTATTTAATTCCCCTAAATTTATTCTATGATGAGTATACAAACAATTATGAGTATTTACATTTCCATTTTATGACCTCTCTTTCATGGGGTTTATGGGTCAAAAACTACCAAATCGGGATGTAATTTTTCCCCAATTTTATTTATTTGAGACACATGTTTTGTTATAAACTTATACTCTTTAGAAAGTTTATATAATTCCCTTTGACAGGTTTTATCATTAATCTTTTTATTTTCAAGATATATTATGATTTATGTAATTTTATTCTCTCTTTAGTTGCAAATCCATGTTCCTTCAAAATAATGTAATCAAAATGTGTTTTTAATGTGTTTTAAATGATCCTTTAAGAATTTTTATGGTAAAAAAATTCAAATATGTTTGAAATGATTTTTAATGATTTTGTTATAAATTTTCATGTTTATTTTCAACGAAAATGGTTATTTAAATGTTTAATTAATTTAAAAGTGTTTTTTTTCAAAGAAGAAATGGTCTTTTACTCAAGAATAATTTTCAAGTGATCCCTCAAAATTATTTTTCATATAAGATGACATCCTTTGGTGTTACTTATTCCTTATTAGGGATATGATCCAATAGTACCATTAATATTCTATTTATGAATGGTTTACAATTTTATGGAATTGTGTTTATGAATCCCATAAAAATTTAATGAGATATGCTATGAAAATATGTAACACCCGAGATTTTTATGAGTAATATTTTGTTTTTATGTTATATATATATCATCAAAGGAATATTTCACTACACACTAGCTTGGCTTACTTTACACGCAATCGCAACCTTCCTCGATAGCTTGCGTTGTACGCAATACCGAGTTTCACTAAACGATGATTTGCTATTAAAATATTATTTAAAATAGCCGTTATGAATAGTAATAACCAATTTTTAAAATTGTATCTTTCAAAATGGACCTCATTTTTGGATTTGGAATACCGAAATTAGCCTAGGGTGAAATTTTGGTATTTTTCTGAAAACTTTCAATTTTTGATGAATAGTGAAACCACTATGTGGTAGGTTAAAAACTGAATTTTGCATAAAACTTAATTTTACCGCTTCTGTGAATGGAATTTCGAAAATCCGACAGACACAGTTGATATCAGTAAGTAAAATGTGGTTCAATGAGATAAAAATAATTTTTTGGTGAATAGTAACTTCTTACTTTTTTTACCGCGGTTAATAGTAAATAGGGTAACTAAGGGTAAATATGATATTACTATTACCCTAACACATGTCATAATTCTATTGGATAACTGTAATTAGAACAAAAACAATCTTATTAATATAATATGACCATTTAGGTCCACTTGGATTAGATTATGACATTTAATATTATTTTATTTAATGAATAGTTAAAATAGTTAAAATCAAAGTTTAATAACTAAAACATTTTTAATATGGGGTTATACATAAGATAAATTCTACTATAAATATTCATTTGAAAGATAAATAGATTTTCTACATAATTATATTTTATTTATAATTTTTAGACTTTAAATAAATTAATTTATTAATGACACAATGATGATGCAGTAATTACCCTTTTAAGGAAATGTTAACATAATTGATGTTATACATGCTCAAATAAATGTAATTTGAGACTTTTTATGAATTACACTAATTTTTTAGGTTACTATGATATATTAGTGTTTATTTAATCAACTTGGTTTGAACATATAATTTTATTATGACTTTCACAAAAATCATATATCAAACAGTGTCAAAATTGACACAAAATAGTTTTTAAATCAAATATTATATTATTAATTGTTATTTTATTCCTAAAAATCTAAGGTTCGTCCAAATGAATTAGATAAGGATATATATATATATTAATAATAAACAACTTGGGGTTCGTTTTGCATGTTATAGTAAGTGTATTAACCATATAGTGTAAGAAAACAAAAAGTCACGGTAAAAGTTAAATTATTTAACTTAGAGTTCAATATAATTGATAAGGTTAAAATAATAACCTAAACTTGTCTAAATCCTATTTTTTGATAGGATTTAGACCTATCCCCACTTTACCTTCAAAATAATACCCTTTGGAACCATTATAAACCGATTTTGACTTTAATATAAAATAATATTTTGAGATATTCCTAAGGTGCCCCTCTCCTCCCTTATAAAAGTGCACCTCCTCCCCCTCCTCCTCACACCAATTTGAGCACTCAAGCTCGGCCAAACGCTGCCAAAATCCCTTCTACACTTCTCTAGAATAATCCTAGAGGTCCTGGTCTTCTTCAAAGACCAATCTTAGTTCCCTAAGTGGAGGATTCAAAAAGGCGTTTAAAAGAAGAGGTAATATCCATTACCGATCTTTTCAATTTATTTCTTCTTCAACTTCTTCTTCTTTAGTTGTTTCATGATAAATTAATAACATAATTATTATATACATACTGATATGTTATTATAAATATGAAACAACCCTAATTCACCTTCTATCCATCCTACGGAAAAATGAAATCACCGCGCGTGCGTACGTACGGAATACCGTCTTCACGCCGTGGTGTAATCTATTTTCCACCACCACCTTACAGGGATGGGTATAATGGTGTAATGAGTAACTATATATGATTATTATAAAGTGATATTGATACTGAAATAGTATAAATACACTTAAATACAATTCCACGATCATGGGAACAATATCATCGCTCGTGCGTACGTACGGAATACCGTCTCCACGATGTGATGCGACTCGTTCTACATGATCATCATTACATAGTAATTATATAAATGAATTTAATGAATAAATATTATATATGTTACACTAATACCATTCTAGATATAATTTATATATAACCTTAAAAGAAGAATAAGAATTTATTTGGAAAAACACGCATAAGAACAAAAGGCAATAAAGACCCGAGTAACAAGTAACAATGAAATATTACTAATAAGAAGCTAAGAATATGACCATATATGATATCATATCAATATGTATGATTCTGTAATAAGTCAATAACATTATTTAAACCATTATACAGGATCTTCGGACACGTACAAAGCAAATCGGACCTAAGGTAAGGGAAATATCACAATCTCATTTTTATACGAGATTGTTTATACTTTGAAATTTACTGGGGTGTATTTTATCATCCACATCCATGTTTCCTCAATATGTAATATTATTTTCATCCACCTACAATTGTTTAAATCCAATTTTACCCTTCGGTGAGTTTTTAGTAAAGGATATGAAAGTAATCTTTTGTCGTTTTTCGTACGAGGTACTTTTTGACTTTTCTGACAAAAGTACGAAGAATGATTTTTTTAACTTATACGGCAAGAATGGATTTTTAAAACATTATTTCCAAGAATATTCCTTTATAAGTTTTCAAGTTTATTTTTAATCAAATTATTTTAGTTTATAATTGTATGACATGTTAAGAAAAGAAAAGTGTTTTTTGAAGTAGAAAGGATATTTTCCTCAAGAATGGAGTTCAAATGTTTTATCAAAATTATTTTCCATCTAAGATAATATAGGGTTCTGTTTTTATCCCTATTATTAAATTGATTTGATTACGTTTTGAGGGAATTATTATTATTAAGTCGTTTACCTTATATGATTTGTTTTATGATGTCATGATGTTTCAAGAATCCCATTTTTGTTACATGTGTTATGCGATGATGTATGATTTATGATTATGTGGGACACATAAGAAAGGATTCATTATAAGATGTGTTGGACCTATATCTCCCTCCAATGCATTGGGTAAAGATTTATATCTCATGAGATAGACATGGCTGGAACGGAAGGTTATTTCGGTTCAGTGATACAGGACTGAAACGAGGAGTGAACTCGGTTCAGAAATGGACTTTGTCCGCTAAGATAGTCTTGGAAATGAGTCATGACTAACAAGAAATGATTTTCCATGATTAAGTGTGCATGCCACAAAGTTTCAAGTTTTATGTTATTATTATGGGGATCTCATTTTCACTTCTATGATTTATTCCATGTTAAGATATTATGATCTCTTTTGCAGGTTATGATTTTCAAAAAGATATGATAAGATTTTTATTTCCTTTATTTTCCCTTGCAGGTTATTATTTTCAAAAAGATATGATATGATTTTTATTTCCTTTATTTGCCCTTGCTGACCATTTGAGCTCACCCTTTTTTGTATGTTTTCTTTTCCCGAGGTCAGGAAGATGGATATTAAGTAGAATATGCTAAAAGGGACCCTAGATATGATGAAATAAATGGGAGACACTGTAGAAGATTTATGAACCAGTTGTTTATGTTTCCCAGTTTCTAAAGACACTATACCTATACGGTCCTTTGTGGTTTTGTCATATGTTGTAATAAGTGTGCTTCAATTTTGAAGTATTAACAATTTATGTAATGTATGGGTCATTATAGTTGGTATCAGAGGAAAGGTATAGTCAACCTTTGGAAACTAGGATATGAAATCCTTAGCAAGAACCCTAAGGATAAGTCTAAGCATAGAACACAATATTAGTGTTTTATAAATGGACATGAATAACCTAGGATAAGACCTTAAGCGTGAAAATTTTATTCTTGAATTATGTGGTTTTCCTATTATAATTAGTGTTGCTCACACTATTCTTCTTGGTTTTAGTCAATGGCTGGAACCCGAAGGAACCGTATTAATGCGGAATGCGATGGGCAATGCAATGATTGTCCCCCTGAGAAACCAAACGATATGGGAGCTGGAATGAAAAATCTTGTATCCATGCTCACACAAATTTCTCAAGCTATAAATCATGGAGGACTTCCAAACAAGCAAAGGAAGGATCAACATTATGTTGAATCCTTCATGAGGCAGCGTCCACCTTCTTTCAGCGGGTGTACAGATCCATTAGTTGCTGAACAATGGATTAGTACTACTGAAAAGATATCTTCAGTTGTCCAATGTTCTGAACATGATAAAGTCATCCTAGCAGTGTATCGTTTGGAAGGAGATTCTGATCAATGGTGGAATCTTATTAAGAATACGAGGCACAGGGATGAAATTGAGTCCATGGAATGAGACGAGTTCAAGAACTTATTTTTCAATAAGTACTTCCCTCGTATTCTCCAAATAAAGATGGAGAAAGAGTTTCTTGAACTGAAGCAAAGGGATGATGAATCTGTTGGTACCTATGAAGCAAATTTTACAAGACATGCAAGGTACGCTTCTGGTATTATTATCCAACCTGAGAGTAAGATCGATCGATTCTTTAGTGGCTTAAAACCAAGTCTTCGAAGGGCGTTAGCCATAAGGGACTTCAATAACTACGAGGAAATCATTTGATGTGCTCTCAAAGTCGAGATGGAGATTGGAGTAACCCATCAGTCATATGGGTTTGATAAGAAGAGGAAAATGGAATTCAAAGGAAAATATAAAGAGCACACTGAAAAGAAGATGAGCTTTCCCTTATGCTCAAAGTGTGGAAAGAAACATGGAGGGAATTGTCTTAAAGGGACAAGTAAATGTTTCAAATGTGTAAAGGAAGGTCATCGGGCATTTGAATGCCGCGATAATGGGAAGAAGATTTATAATCATGCAAACAAAGGAAGGGATACACAGAATGAACCTACTACACTTCAATGTTTCAAGTGCAAGGAGATGGGGAATTATTCCAATCAATGCCCAAATCCACGGGTTGATGATGATGGTCGATGTCAACAAACTATTAAGGCTAAAGACAAAGGAATGTCACAAGCAATTTCTATCAGCGATGTGGAGTACAATAACGAAGTGGTGAAAGGTACACTTACCATCCACTCTAAAGTAGAAAATGTTTTATTTGATTCTGGATCCACCCACTCTTTTATTTCTGAAGAATTTTCTAAGGGTATCACCGTATTACCTCAACAATTAGATGTTGAGTTAGCTGTGACAACACCTAATGGCACATCAATCACATCAAAAGTTTATAATTCTTCTCCAATTGACATTTGTGGGAAAGTGCTTCCTACCAATCTTGTGATCCTTCCTTTAGTGGAATTCTATGTGATTCTTGGCATGGATTGGATTTCTTTATACGGAGCTCATATCAATTTCCAAAGAAGGGAAGTCACATTTCATATTCCAGATCAATCTATGATCGTCTATCAATGCAAGGATGAACATAACCTTCCAGTGGAAATTTCTTCCATTTTATGGGTATTGATTCCACTAAACGAAGGTTATTTATCTCAAATGGTTGGTGAGAAACTCGTGATTAAGAATATGCCCATCGTACGGGAGTTTGATGATGTCTTTCTGGAGGAATTATCGGGTCTTCCACCAAATCGTGAAGTTGAGTTTTCAATAGAACTCGTACCGGGTGCTTTTCCTATTTCAAAGACACCTTATAGAATGGCCCCAATTGAGTTGCAGGAATTGAAGAAGCAACTCCAAGAAAATCTTGATAAGGGATTCATACGCCCTAGTGTGTCACCTTGGGGAGCACCTGTTCTATTTGTTAAGAAGAAAGATGGATCAATGAGACTCTGCATTGATTATCGAGAACTTAACAAGATCACTATCAAGAACAAATATCCTCTCCCACGCATTGATGACTTATTTGACCAACTACGCGGAGCTCAATACTTTTCCAAGATTGATCTTCGTTCATGGTATCATCAATTAAGGGTCAAAAGGGAGGATATACCAAAGACGGCTTTCTGTACAAGGTATGGACACTATGAATTTATAGTGATGTCATTTGGTCTTACTAATTCCCCTGCTATCTTCATGGATCTAATGAATAGAGTCTTTAGAGACTATCTTGATCAATTTGTGGTAGTCTTTATAGACGATATTCTTGTCTATTCAAAGATCAAGGAAGAGCATAAAGAGCACTTGAGAATTATATTGAAGACCCTGAGAAAGGAGAATATTTATGCCAAATTTACCAAGTGTGAATTTTGGCTTCAAAAAGTTGCATTTTTGGGTCACATAATCTAAAAAGAGGGGATATCTGTGGATCCAGCAAAAACAGAGGTTATCGAAAGATGGTCGAGACCAACAACAGTAACTGAGATCCGAAGTTTTCTTGGTTTGGCTGGATATTATCGACTTTTTGTAAAAGATTTTTCACGATTATCTAATCCACTCACCAAGTTGACTCAGAAAGGAGTTAAGTTTGTTTGGACAGAGGAATGTGAAGAGAACTTCAAGGAGTTGAAAAGAAGGTTATCCAGTGCACCTGTGCTCACACTGCCTTGTAGTGGAGAAAGGTTTGTGATCTACAGTGATGCATCCAAGAAGGTATTGGGGTGTGTTCTTATGAAAAATGATATGGTGATAGCTTATTCCTCACGACAGTTGAAAATCCATGAGCAAAATTACCCAACACATGATTTGGAGTTAGCTGCGGTAATCTTTGCATTAACGATTTGGAGGCATTACCTTTATGGTGAAAGGTGTGATATTTATACTGATCATAAAAGTTTAAAGTATATTTTCACACAAAAGGAGCTGAATATGCGTTAAAGAAGATGGCTGGAGCTGATTAAGGATTATGACTGCTCAATCCATTACCACCCTAGGAAACCAAACAAGGTGGAAGATGCATTAAGTCGACAAGACCATGCTAGTTTATCCACGATGAGGATCACAAAAGATCAAATATTTATGGATTTACAAAGGATGGATCTCGGAATTATAATGGAAGGGGAAAAATCTTATCTTTCTCAAATGAATGTTCAACCATCTATACATGTGAAGATTAAAGAGGCACAGAAAGAAGATGTCGAGTTACAAAAGAAGGTGAGAAATGTTCCGGAATTCAACCTTGATTGTGATGGGATAATAAAGTTCAGGAATCAGGTTTGTGTTCCTCCCATCCCCGAATTAAAGGATCTGCTGGATGAGGCTCATAGTTCTTCATTCTCTATTCATCCTGGAAGCACGAAGATGTATAGGGACCTAAAAGAGTACTTCTGGTGGGATGGCATGAAAAGAGATGTTGCTGAATATGTCTTTCGATGCTTGGTTTGTCAACAAGTTAAAGCTGAGAGACAAAAGTCTAAGGGGATGTTACAACCATTACCCATACCCGAATGGAAATGGGAAAACATCACTATGGACTTTGTCACAGGACTTCCTAAAACATCCAAAGGCAATAATTCTATCTGGGTCATAGTTGATCGTCTTACAAAGTCTGCACACTTCATTGCTATTAGAGAGGATTTCTCTCTAGATCAGCTTGCCAGGATATATGTAAATGAAGTGGTAAGATTGCATGGAGTACCACTTTCAATTATATCTGATTGGGATCCGAGCTTTACCTCAATGTTATGGAAATGTCTTCAGCATACTCTGGATACAGAGTTGAGTTTCAGCACTGCTTATCATCCTCAGACAGACGGTCAGTCTGAGAGAACAATTCAAACCCTAGAAGATATGTTGAGAGCTTGCTCTATGGATTTCAAAGGAGGTTGGGATCAACACCTACCTTTGGTGGAATTTTCTTATAATAATAGCTTTCACTCCAGTATTCGGATGGCTCCTTATGAAGCTCTCTATGGAAAGAAATGCAGGACTCCAACTTTCTGGGATGAAGTTGGGGAAAGAAAGCTATTAGGACCTGATCTTGTTGATGAAATGGCAGAAAAGGTCAGATCTATTCAACAACACATAAGAGCAGCTCAGAGTCGACAGAAAAGTTATGCCGACAACCAAAGAAAAGACCTAGAGTTTGAAGTGGGTGATAAAGTGTTCTTACAAATATCTCCCTGGAAGAGGGTTATGAGATTTGGAAAGAAGGGGAAGTTGAGCCCTAGATATATCGGTCCATTCGAAATACTGGATCATGTTGGAAAGGTAGCTTACCGATTGGCGCTTCCACCGAATCTCTCTCAAGTTCACGATGTGTTCCATGTATCTCTCTTGAGAAAGTACATACCTGATCCTTCACATGTACTCAGCTCAGAAGTTATACCGCTGGAGCAAGATCTTTCTTATAAAGAACAACCGATAGAGATTCTGGATCGTAGCGAAAAATTCCTACGAAACAAGACCACTCGATTGGTGAAAGTTTTATGGAGGAACCACCAACTTGAAGAAGCTACATGGGAGCTTGAGGATATGATGAGGTAGAAGTATCCTCATCTGTTTGTTAAAAAGTGACGAATTTCGAGGGCGAAATTCACTTTAAGGGGGGTAGAATGTAACACCCGAGATTTTTATGAGTAATATTTTGTGTTTATGTTATATATATATCATCAAAGGAATATTTCACTACACACTAGCTTGGCTTACTTTACACGCAATCGCGACCTTCCTCGATAGCTTGTGTTGTACGCAATACCGAGTTTCACTAAACGACGATATGCTATTAAAATATTATTTAAAATAGCCATTATGAATAGTAATAACCACTCTATGAAATTTTATCTTTCAAAATGGACCTCATTTTTGGATTCGGAATACCGAAATTAGACTAGGGTGAAATTTTGGTATTTTTCTGAAAACTTTCAATTTTTGATGAATAGTGAAACCACTAAGTGGTAGGTTAAAAACTGAATTTTGTATAAAACTTAATTTTACCGCTTCTGTGAATGGAATTTCGAAAATCTGACAGACACGGTTGATATCAGTAAGTAAAATGTGGTTCAATGAGATAAAAATAACTTTTTGGTGAATAGTAACTTTTTACTTTTTTTACCACAGTTAATAGTAAATAGGGTAACTAAGGGTAAATATGATATTACTATTACCCTGACACATGTCCTAATTCTATTGGATAAGTGTAATTCGACCAAAAAAACCTTATGAATATAATATGACCATTTAGGTCCACTTGGATTAGATTATGACATTTAATATTATTTTATTTAATGAATAGTTAAAATAGTTAAAATCAATGTTTAATAACTAAAACATTTTTAATATGGGTTTATACATTAGATAAATTCGACTATAAATATTCATTAGAAATCTAAAGAGATTTCCTACATAATGATATTTTATTTATAATTTTTAGACTTTAAATAAATTAATTTATTTATGACAAAATGATGATGCAGTAATTACCCTTTTAAGGAAATGTTAACATAATTGATGTTATAAATGCTCAAATAAATGTAATTTGAGACTTTTTATGAATTACATTAATTTTCTAGGTTACTATGATATATTATTGTTGATTTAATCAACTTGGTTCGAACATATAATTCTGTTATGACTTTCACAAAAATCATATATCAAATAGTGTCAAAATTGACACAAAATAGTTTTTAAATAAAATATTATATTATTAATTGTTATTTTATTCCTAAAAATCTAATGTTCGGCCAAATGACTTAGATAAGGATATATATATTAATAATAAAAAACTTGGGGTTCGTTTGGCATGTTATAGTATGTGTATGAACCATATAGTGTAAGAAAACAAAAAGTCATGGTAAAAGTTAAATTATTTAACTTAGAGTTAAATCTAATTGATAAGGTTAAAATAATAACCTAAACTTGTCTAAATCCTATTGTTTGATATGATTTCGACCCATCCCCACTTTACCTTTGATATAAGACCCTTTGGAACCATTATAAACCGATTTTGACTTTAATATAAAACAATATTTTGAGATATTCCTAAGGTGCCCCTCTCCTCCCTTATAAAAGGGCACCTCCTCCCCCTCCTCCTCACACCAATTTGAGCTCTCAAGCTCGGCCAAACCCTGCCAAAATCCCTTCTCCACTTCCCTATAATAATCCTAGAGGTCCTGGTTTTCTTCAAAGACCAATCTTAGTTCCCTAAGTGGAGGATTCAAAGAGGCGTTTAAAAGAAGAGGTAATATCCATTACCGATCTTTTCAATTTCTTTCTTCTTCAACTTCTTCTTCTTTAGTTGTTTCATGATAAAGTAATAACATCAGTATTACTTACATACTGATATGTTATTATAAATATGAAACAACCCTAATTCACCTTCTATCCATCCTACGGAAAAATGAAATCACCGCGCGTGCGTACGTACGGAATACCGTCTCCACGCCATGGTGTAATCTATTTTCCACCATCACCTTACAAGGATGGGTATAATGGTGTAATGAGTAACTATATATGATTATTATAAAGTTATTTTTATACTGAAATATTATAAATACACTTAAATACAATTCCACGATCATGGGAACAATATCATCGCTCGTGCGTACGTACGGAATACCGTCTCCACGATGTGATGCGACTCGTTCTACATGATCATCATTACATAGTAATTATATAAATGAATTGAATGAATAAATATGATATATGTTACACTAATACCATTCTGGATATAAGGTATCTATAACCTTAAAATAAGAATAAGAATTCATTTGGAAAAATACGCATAAGAACAAAAGGCAATAAAGACCCGAGTAACAAGTAACAATGAAATATTACTAATAAGAAGCTAAGAATATGACCATATATGATATCATATCAATATTTATGATTCTGTAATAAGTCAATAACATTATTTAAACCATTATAAAAAAGCTTTGGACACGTACAAAGCAAATCGGACCTAAGGTAAGGGAAATATCACAATCTCATTTTTATTCGAGATTGTTTATACTTTGAAATTTACTGGGGTGTATTTTATCATCCACATCCATGTTTTCTCAATATGTAATATTATTTTCATCCACCTACAATTTTTTAAATCCAATTTTACCCTTCGGTGAGTTTTTAGTAAAGGATATGAAAGTAATCTTTTGTCGTTTTTCGTACGAGGTACTTTTTGACTTTTCCGACAAAAGTACGAAGAATGTTTTTTAACTTATACGGCAAGGATGAATTTTTAAAACATTATTTCCAATAATCTTCCTTTATAAGTTTTCAAGTTTATTTTTAATCAACTTATTTTAGTTTATAATTGTATGACATGTTAAGAAAAGAAAAGTGTTTTTTGAAGTAGAAAGGATATTTTCCTCAAGAATGGAGTTCAAATGTTTTATCAAATTTATTTTCCATCTAAGATAATATAGGGTTCTGTTTTTATCCCTATTATTACATTGACTTGATTATGTTTTGAGGGAATTATTTTTATGAAGTCATTTACCTTATATGATTTGTTTTATGATGTCATGATGTTTCAAGAATCCCATTTTTGTTACATGTGTTATCCGATGATGTATGATTTATGATTATGTGGCACACATCAGAAAGGATTCATTATAAGATGGGTGGGACCTATATCTCCCTCCAATGCATTGGGTAAAGATTTATATCTCATGAGATAGACATGGCTGGAACGGAAGGTTATTTCGGTTCAGTGATACAGGACTGAAACGAGGAGTGAACTCGGTTCAGAAATGGACTTTGTCCGCTAAGATAGTCTTGGCAATGAGTCATGACTAACAAGAAATGATTTTCCATGATTATGTGTGCATTCCAAAAAGTTTAATGTTTTATGTTATGATTATGGGGATCTCATTTTCACTTCTATGATTTATTCCATGTTAAGATATTATGATCTCTTTTGCAGGTTATGATTTTCAAAAAGATATGATATGATTTTTATTTCCATTATTTGCCCTTGCAGGTTATTATTTTCAAAAAGATATGATATGATTTTTATTTCCTTTATTTGCCCTTGCTGAGCATTTGACCTCACCCTTTTTTGTATGTTTTCTTTTCCCCAGGTCAGGAAGATGGATATTAAGTAGAATATGCTAAAAGGGACCCTAGATATGATGAAATAAATGGGAGACACTGTAGAAGATTTATGAACCAGTTGTTTATGTTTCCCAGTTTCTAAAGACACTATACCTATACGGTCCTTTGTGTTTTTGTCATATGTTGTAATAAGTGTGCTTCAATTTTGAAGTTTTAACAATGTATGTAAAGTATGGGTCATTATAAAATATGTTTACAAAAACCATTTCCTATCACGATTTATGATGTGATGAATGATTTTTGTTCTTGTGGTACACATATGTATGGTATTCATTATGTGAAAAGTGGGACATATATATCCCTCCAATGCATTGTTTAATGACTTATATCTCATGAGATAATGATGGAAATAAGTTGACAGGCATGATCTACTATGAAAGATAGGGACACCTGGTCCACTACAGGAAGATGGGGAAACCCGATCCCCTGTGGGAATATGGGGAAACATGTTCACTTACCCTGAAAAGTCTATAATTTGGGATGTTGGTGTGTCCTTCCCAGTAGGTATATTCCCCATGAAGTTATCTGTTATGATTTTCCAAGTGACTTGACTTATAGATAGTGATATTACATGTTTACGTGTTTTAAATAAAATCCATGACTTATTTATATATCAATCTTTCATAAATTATGATCATGATTACCTTATGATTCATGTCTTATTAACTTCCAACATTTATTCCATGACTCATATATATGATCTTTAATATGATGAATATTATCTTCAAATGTTATGCATATGTTTTCATACCCTTATGTACAGGTTATGCTAATGTATTTCCTTTGTTTACCATTATAGAGCCTCCAGGATCACCCTTTTCTTATGTTTATTTTCCCCAGTATAAATATAAATTTATTATATTTGATATGTAAAAGTGTTATAGTTATAAATAAATAGGTGTGATAAGATGTTGAAGTGTTATGAACCACTTTTTTATATTCCAAGTTTCCGGAGGAACTATACTAATATGGTCGTTGGGAATCTATTTTTGTAATGGATTAAGTATTCTAGAAAATATTGAAATTTCAATGTACAATAATACTAGATTTTTAAATGGATGATGAAGTATGTCAAGGTGAATGGATAGGTACTAAGTGAATAACAACCTAGTGACGAGGTGGTGAGTTTATGATATGGGCTATATTCCATGTTTGTTGGTGTATGTGGGTGATGAATATGTGCTTATGATAGGCGATGGATATCTGTATGGATAATGGTAAATCATGAGGCTAGGAATCACCTTAAGTGATAAAGAGTTGGAAAAACCTTACCTTGAGTGAGAAGGTATAGGTTGGGATGTTATATTAGGCATACCATAAGTGATAAGATAAAGGATTGGATAACTGCCTTAACTTGCTTAAGAAGATATTGGAATAGACCTCATTGAGTGATAAGGATGGTCCATGGATTTATGTGATATGGGAACCTACCTTGAGTGACAAGGTAGTAGGCATGATGTGAAAAATGACCCTACCATGAATGATATGGTAGATGTCGTGGCTTCATGTTTGACCTCCCTTGAGTGATAAGGGATATTAAAGGACGTTGACATAGTAACCTACCCAATTATTCAAGTAGTGGTTAGTGGAGTGTCCTGGAAATTCAATGTATTTTTCTTAAATTAAATGGAATGATTTCGAGACTAGATGCTTTGACGACACCAGATTCTGAGGCCCGGTGATCCCCAAATAGAATTTTGATCTTTTTTAAGTTAATTTAAATAAATGTTTGAGAATGTTTTTATAACATTTAAACCAGTGCTCAGATCCAAAATCTAAGGGAATTGTTGAACATAGAATGGAAACGTTCTCCAAGAATAGACTTAACATCGATAGACAAGGTTTGACTGAAAAAGTTAATTTTAGGACTTTTCAAAAACAAAGAAAATAATATAAAAAGTTAATTTATTTATTTTTCGCAACTGTTTGTTGGTGGCACGGTGGGGCTATAGTGTAGAGAAAAAGTGATGATGAGTGGAATTAAAATGGATTTCATTAATGGCTCATAAATGTGTGGCATAACGACACATTAAATTAAGCATTATAGAAACATTGTTTCATAAATGAAACAACGTAACGACGTGATGATGTAGTGTAACAAAAATTATATGACATGTTTTATTTTAATGGGTTAAAGAATTGGGGAAAATAGAATGAAATGGTGGAAATTATTTTATGAACCTACGATGATAATTCTCTACAACAATGAATGACGAATGCTAGCGAATCGTCAGCAAGATCGATTCACTTCAAAGAACGAGACTGGGGAGAGTTGAACACAAATGGAACTTGAATCCCCATTGATAGACCACTTCAACAACTAACACATTTGAGGTAGGGGTTTGTTTTGTTTTATGTTTTCTCATTCTTCATTCTAAAATGATGAAATAAGATCAACCCATGAACAGGTTGATTCGTAGATTGCTTGTTCTTATGTGAGGGTACATTTTCTTGGGATTCTTGGGTTGGGATTATTTTATTTAGTGATAGAATTTCAATTCTATATCCCATTATTTTAATCCTCTAATGTGGATGGTGTGGGACAACATGAGATGGATGAGCCCCTTATCCTTGTGTGTTTTTGTGCATTCTTCATGGCCACATCAAAAAAATGGAGGCAAGGAGGAATTGAGGCCATCACATGGAAGATAAAATCTCACAGAGGCCATAGGGTTTAAAGGGGCATGAAGTACAGACCACCGGAGCAGACCCGGTGGTCCATAGAAGGACCCACCGGTGATTGCTGGCGGTGACTGTGGGAAGGTGGCAGCATGCCATGAAGACATGCTAGATATGGCAGCTACATCCTACTGAGGAAATGGAGCAGTGCTTAAAGCCTTTAGTCTCTGTGCTGGTGACTGGTGTCTAGGAAGCGGCCCATCATCCACGACGTTGGAGTGGCCCGCCACCGCAAGCCATGACTTTAGGTGGCACACAAACTTTTCCCATGAGTGAGGGGGAAAGAACCTCCAGCTGTTCTAGCTAATAGGTGGCACGCCCTGATGCACTGTGCATCTAGATAGGGTGTGGGACACCCCAGTGGGCCGGATCCAGCCCAGCAGGCTAGAACATCCCTAATAGGTTGTACCCACCCCATCAGGCCAAACCCGCCCCATCCTTCGGGCTGGGTTGGCTCGGTCGACCTGAGTTGGGTTGGTGGACCCAGGGCCGGGTCCGGTCGGGTCGGTCTAACCAGGGTAGCATGCACCTTGACACAACCGACACCTATTTGAAAAAAATTAATATCTTTCCAACCGGAAATACGATTGATGAGCCATTACGGGTGTTGGAACCCTTGTGATGAGGTGGTCCTTTTGGAATACTATTAGGAGGTTTTAATGGAATTTGAAATATAAAGAATGGATTGAGGAGTGGTTCTCCCGACATTAAGTGTACTACGTGGGGAAACACTACAGTCTTATAAGACATGAAGACTGCTAACAAGAGAACCTATGTGGACCAGCTACGATGGCCCATTGGGAAGTGGCTCTGTGTGACCTAGCAGACCCATAGTGGGTAGCGTCTCTTTGTGACCCAACAGACCCTAAATAGTCGACATGAAGAGTACCTCAGTAGGCCAGGGTGGTAAACATATTTGTGCCCCAAAATTCCCACAGTGGGGAGCTTTTCTATGTTACCCAACATACCCAATACACTCATTAGGGATGAATACCACATCAGTCAAAGGTTAGTGGGAAGATTCTCTGTGTGACCCAACATTCCCACTATACTCATAAAGGATGAGTTATACAACAACCCAATGTGTTCTTTTTTTTTGACAAAATAAGACGGATCCATTAATGATGGAGATCAGCAGAAATACAGGAGCATAACCACGATGGAAAATGATTGAACCAGAGCAAATCCTCATAGGGAGGGCCAATGCCTGCCATCTTGTGAGCGGATTCGTTCGCTTACCTTTTAATAAATGAGAAATTGCAGGAATTGAAGCCTTGTCTCCGCGAGTGAATACACCGGATAATGGGACCGAAAGGTTGAAGCCCGCCGTCAGTGAGATTGATGGCATTGATTACAGTGAGACAGTCGGATTCGATGTGAATGGAGTCCCAACCGCAATCTTTTGCGAAGTTTAATCCAGCAAGGATGGCGGCGGCCTCCGCGACTGAGGGCTCCCAAAGTGCATAACGTGCTTCGTATTTGGCAGCGATAAGATTTCCCAGGTTGTCCCGGGCCAGTAGACCTAGTCCAACTGGGCCATCCTTAGGGAGAGAGGCATCCACATTGATCTTAAAAATCCCTTCTGGTGGGGGGCACCAATGTTGGGGAAGAGGAGGGTGGGTGGAAAGTCTTTGTTGTTCAGGGTGGTTCTGCCAAACCGCAATCCATGACAATGCCCGGTCAATCCAAAACCTGGGGGGCCTCCGGAAATGATTGAAAATGGCCTCGTTCCGCCTATTCCAGATAATCCAAGCCAAAATGCACAGGGCGCCTGCGTTAGCCGGCGAAAAGGAGGAGCACCATCGCATCAGGAGAGCTGTGAGATCTGAGGCGGGGTCCGGGAACAGCTCTAAAGTTGATCCCCAGCCATTCCAAATATCCTGAGCCCCGGGACATTGAACAAGGGCATGGAAAGGAGATTCAGTCACAGAAGGGCAGAAAGGGCAAGAGTTGTCGTCTGAAAAGTGTCTGTAGACAAGGAGGCTCTTAGTTGGGAGGATACCAGTACACACCTGCCACCAGAAAAAGCGAACTTTAGGGGGGAACATTAAGCTTCCAAATTGATGTCCAGGGCCTCGCATCTCCTTCTGAAATCTGAGCAGAAAGAGCTCGCCGGTAGCCAGCTTTCACTGTATACTCACCTGAGCTGTCGTTTGTCCAGTAGAGATGATCTGGCCCTGCGTCTGACACACAGGGAATACTCAGAATAAGTCTCCTATCCCTCTCATTAAACCAGGAGTAGAGTTTTTCCAGACACCATCCCGCCCCTTGATCATCAAAAAGACAACAGACTGTGGAATGTTCGGATCCGGGAAAAACAGGGGATGACGCCTTCGTGCCTGTCTGATCAACAAGCCAAGGATCGGTCCAAATCTTGACCGTAGAACCATTACCAATCCTCCAGCCTAGCCCTTTCCTCAGTAGATTACGACCGCCCCAAATGCTTCTCCAGAGAAAACTGGGTCGATAGCCAAGATGGGAATCCATAAAATCCTTATGTGGGAAATATTTAGCCCGGAGAACACGCGTGCATAGGGATGATGGGTTATTAATCATACGCCAACCTTGTTTAGCCAGCAAAGCATCATTAAACAGAGAAAGGTCCCGGAAGCCCATTCCGCCTTCAGATTTTGGTTGACAGAGAGCAGACTAGGCGATCCAATGGACTTTATTTTTTCCGTTCTTTCATCCCCACCAAAAGTTAGATGTACTGGATTGAATCTTTGAAAGCACCACATCAGGGAGTTTAAAAATAGACATCAAATAGCTGGGGACAGATTGAAGTGCCGCCTTGATGAGGATTTCCTTGCCGGCCTTGGAGATTTTTTTAGGGGTCCAGCCTTGTATTTTTCTTTCAATTCGATCCACAATAGCTGAACAGATTTCTTTCTTTGACCGTCCAACCACCGTCGGGAGCCCAAGATACTTCTGGTGCTTATCGACCCCAGGGATGCGAGCTAAAGAGCAGAGATCTTCTCTTTTCGGCTGGGGAACTCCAGAGCTGAAAGAAATTTCTGATTTACTCTGATTGATCATTTGTCCTGAAGCCCGTTCATACTGTTGAATCGCCTGGCAGATTGCAGTACACTCATTAGGGGTAGCTCGAGAAAAAAGAAGGCAATCATCAGCGAAGAAGAGGTGGGATATCGGAGGGCCCTTGCGACACGCTTTCGCCCCATGGATTATGGAAAGCGAGGCTTCCCTGGAAAGGAGGTTGGAAAACACATCAGCCACTAAAATAAAAAGGAAGGGTGAAAGAGGGTCTCCCTGGCGAAGCCCACGGGATGGGGAGAAGCCTCGGGTGAGCACCCCGTTGACATTAATGCAAAAGGAAACTGACGAGACGCATTGCATGATCATGGCAATCCATTTGGTGCAGAAACCCATCTTGAGCATCACATATTCGAGGAAGTTCCATTCCACTCTATCATAGGCCTTAGCCATATCCAATTTCCACACCATGATCCCTCTCTTCGCTCGTGTACGCGTTTTCATGGAGTGGAAAATTTCATGAGCAATAATGGCATTATCAGTGATTAACCTTTTTGCCACAAAAGCGCTTTGGTTCTTTGAAATGACGTCGGGTAGCCAAGGCCGCAACCGATTCGCCAGGATCTTCGAAAAGATCTTATACGAGACATTGCACAGACTGATCGGTCGAAAGTCCGAGACCCCTTGCGGATTTTTCATCTTGGGAATGAGAGTAAGAATAGTTTCATTAAGAGAGGACAGGTCCGTTTTCCCCGCCCAAATATCCCGCATTAAATTGCAAATGTCTGGACCGATGATGTGCCAGTAATTCTTGAAAAAGAGGGCGTGGAATCCGTCTGGTCCCGGGGCTTTCGTAGAGTGGATTTGCTTTAAGGCCTTAAGAGTCTCATCATTCGTCACCTCATTAGAAAGTTGTCTGTTCATATCGTCAGAAATCACAGGTTTGATGCAGTCCTCAATCTCGGGAGAGATGTAAGAATGGCCTGCCGAGAAGAGTTTCTGAAAATGGCTCAGGAAAGCTTCTTGGATTCCCCCTGTGTCTGACACTTTACTACCATCTGAATTAATAATGCCAGAAATAAAGTTTTTCCGGCGTCTTGCTGAAGCCTTCTGGTGGAAATAACAGGTATTAGCATCCCCTTCTGCTATATGAATATCACGCGCTCGCATAGCCCAAAAACCTTCCTTATTGCGTAGGGCAACATCCAGCTCTCGTTGGGTTTCACTTATTTTGGAGAGAATGCTGCTAGACGGGGGTTTGCTAAGAAGATAGCCGATCTTCCTTTCAAGGAAATTGCATTTCCGGTCCGGATGACGGAATTTAGAGTAGCTCCATGTCTTCAGATCAGATGCTACTCGGCGAAGGTTGGTTCTCGGATCCGCTTGCCCCGTCTTCCAGCCTGAACGGATAACCGCCTCGCACTCGGGATCATTTGACCAGAAGCTTTCGAATATGAATGGTTTCCTGGAACTAGTAACGTGCTCATTATGGGTACAGTTAATGACAATTGGGCAGTGATCCGAGCAGTTGAACGAGAGATGTCTGATATGGTACATTTTGAAGAGGCTCATCCAGTCCATTGAGCCAAGGAATCTATCCAGACGTTCAGCGATTCGAGTTCCATCATATCTGCCTCGGAACCATGTAAAGGGATTACCCGTGTAACCCAGGTCCATCAGCTCTGCCTTAAGGATCGCATCATTAAAATCAGACATAGACGTGGAGGAGCGCATAGCTCCACCAATTTTTTCCTTCTGGAACAGGATCTCATTAAAGTCCCCTCCAAACAGAATGGGGCTTGGCAGATCACGACGAAGTTGGCAAAGAAGATCCCAAGATTTCCACTTTTCAGACTGGGAGGGCCAGCCATAGAAGCCCACAAACGTCCAGGTGGGGTTGTGGGGATCACCAATGGAAGCAGCCACATGGCGCTGGGAAAAAGATAGGAGCCTAACATCGATATTATCCTTCCAGAGCAGACACAATCCCCCTGAGTGACCCTGTCGGGGGACCGGGAAACAACCCTGGAAACCGCACTTTAGGGCAATATTTGTGATGTCCTTGTTTTCCAATATGGTTTCGGACAGGAAAACCATATCAGGGTGACTTTGAGCGCAATAGCGCTGGAACATACGAACCGTTCGTGGGTTGCCAAGCCCACGGCAGTTCCAGCATAAAGCGATCATTGCTCTAGGCGGGGCCGGGCCTGACCCGCCTCCTCCTTTGTCTCTTGTGGGGTAAATGACGTACCTGATGCTTTCCTCCTTTTGGGAGGACTGGTGTGCATACCACTGGAATCGCTTTGCCGTTTCAGATCTCCTGGTTTGGGATTCCCTGGGCAATCGCTTTTACCACCGCCGCGTGCCCTTCTCCAGGTTCTACGAGTAACATGTCCTGAAGGTGAGGCCTCAGTCATCCGAGAATCAGCTTGCAGAAGGGCATCAGTTGGGATCCGATTTGGACTCTGCTCAGCTTCAGGCGGATCCAAGGAAACATGTTTCTGTCTCGGAAGTTTCTCTGGAGGTTCTTTTGGTTTAGGTAGCGGCTCAGTTGAAGTAAGGAACGTTAAATTCGGTGCAGTTAAAGCGAAGTCGGAATTTGTGATACCCTGAATCAGGTGACTGTCTTGCCGGGCCCCATCATTGCATCTGCCGATAATCTCTTGGGAGGCGTTTCCATTTCCACTAAACTCAGCTGGGGATTCTTTAGGGAAGACAGGGGGTCCCATCCTTATAATAGAAGGTTGTCCAGATTCCGGTCGCCTTAGATGGGCTGCAATGAGACGGTCCCGATCTATTTGTCTTTCCGCCTCAGGAATAAATGCCTCTCTGTGTGCTTTGGCCCGGAGCCATGAACCGTATTGTAGGGTAATATTTTCGGCGGAATTCTCTGGCTTTGCCCCGCACACTTTCTCAATGTGGCCGATACGTCCGCAAAGGAAGCAGAAGATTGGTAGTTTTTCGAATTCGAACGAGATCCAGGTGTTGGAATCATCAATTTTCAGGAACATACCTCGCATTAAGGGTTCAGACACATCGATCTCAGCCTTTATTCGAACCCAGGGTCCCCATTGTATGGGGTCCGAGCAATCCCACTCTAGGAAGTGACCGATCCGGTCTCCAATTTCTTTCATCACATGTGTTGATCTCCCATGGAACGGTATTCCTTTAATTCTTACCCAGAACGGGGATCGGGTAAGTGTGCAATTCTGAATCTCGTCTCCCCCTTTAAATTCCTCCATCAGAATGAGATGATTGTCAAAGGACCAAGGTCGTCCTCTGAGGACTTTATCTTTGTCTTTATCACTGAAGAACTCAAAAACAAGGAGTTTGTTCTCAATTTCCCGGATGGCTACTCCAGCTTCCAATTTCCAAAGATTTTGAAGGGTGGTCCTGAGGGCCTTTAGGTTAAATGGTGCCTCGGTTGCCAGTCTTCCGACAACCAATAAATCCATACGTTTTGTCAAAGTGTTGTCTTCATTTCTACGGGTTGCAAGTGGCTCTTTTTCTTTGTCTGTCAATGTGAGGTTCTTCCATTGGTTCAGCAGATCCGTCTCCATGTTGAGAGCCACGAAAACTCCTAGGGAGGGATTGGCCTAACAGAGGTCCCGGCTTTTTTGCAGTGATAACCCTCACTTTTGGGAGATCCCAGACATGATTCGCGAACCTCGTCAAAACAGGGAAAAACCAAGGCCTGACCCAGTTCAAAGACACACTGTCCAGGCCCGGTCCAATCAAAGGGCCCTTGGACCGGAAACCCCCCTCTGCGGCCAACGTCCGTGACCATTCCTGCACAATCAATTCATTCTCTAAGTGCCTTCACGGTCCGCGGTCGGGGCTACCGCGACCTCACTCACTCCCGGATTGAGCTCGCCGTGAAGCACTCCAGTGTTCGCGGAACGGCTCAACGCGACGGGCTCTTCGCGATCTTTCTTCGCAGCTGGATCTTCGCGGCTGATTCTGCGCGAGTCAATCACAACGCGGCGGATTCTTCGCGAACAATGATTCTTCGCGGCGGCTTCTTCGCGAGACAAACCCACTGCGGCGGCCTCTCCTCCAACGGCTCGAGTTACCGCGAATGGGCAAAAGCGACCAGCCCTGTGCGACCGGGGAAGCGCGGCCGGGCTTCACGAAGGTGGCTTCGCTAATCGGCTCTCGAGCCTGTCCTTCGCGAGGCAGGATGAGCCGGTTCCACAAATCAGGGGGATCCAACTTCGCGATGCAAAGTGGAGTCGACTTCGCGATGCAAGGGGAGTCGGCTTCGCGAAATCGGTCCTTCGCGACCTGGAATCCCACCTCACCGCCAACCTGTGGAGGGTGTCTTTTGCGGACCAAGCAGATCACCGACCAAGGTTCTCGTGCCCGGACCTTTCGCGAAACAGGGAAGTCACCGCACAGAAGAGGGGGGTCAGCGTCACCGCGGATCTGGGAATCGGCCACCACAAATCGCGGATCTGGAAAATGACCAACGCAGTACGATCACCTCAAAGCGCGGATCTGGGGAAACGACCTCCCAGAATGGAAATGGATCTGAAAACCGCCTCTGCGAAACCGAACCTCTAAGCGAGATCTTCGATAATCTGGGTGATCGACACGGGATCCTTCACCGATTTTCAGATCTGCGATTCAGCATGAAAGGTCGTCGTTGAGGCCTTCTTCGTGAAACAGGTAATAAACTCGTCCGTTCGCACGATGCCGGAACCAAAGCTGTAGTTCTTCCCCTCTGGATCGTAGGCGTCGAGGGGCCGAGGTCAGACACGGGGCAAAGGATTCAGAAACGGTAAACCCCTCAGCACAAGGGAGCCAGGTGTGGGAGCCGGAATCCGATAGGAATCGGAAGAGACCGAGTCAACGGAGGTCTGGTCAGTGGGTGAGGAAACGGGATCTGTGGGTGGCCCTAGACCAGGCGGTTCCCAATGAGACCAGGCAGGCATGACTTGATTCTATGGATTTTGGCCACTACTCTATACTTACCCATCTGGTGGGGTTTTGAGCGTGGGGTTTTCCGTTGATCTTTTAATTTCTTTTCGTGCAATTTTCTTTTGTTGGTTTTGTATTATGGCCCATTTGACAAACAATTTTTTCTTTTTCCCAGTTGTTTTATAGTGGCATGCATGTTTCCCTTTCCAGTTTGGGGAAGTTGTTGTATGTGCATCCGTATAGTTACTTAGGTAAATGTCTCCCACATGTAGGTTGACACCTTTTTTGCTAGTCTCCAACCCCTGGCCTTCAAGAGGCGAGCATAGGGGGTGTCATGGAATAGGCCCCATGGGATGAGTCCTGACAAAGTGGTATCATAGGTGGTCAGTTTTACCTCAAAGATTGGGAGTCTATTGTTTTTTATTGGGAATCTATGTTAAATGTTTCGACTTCGACCATCCGAGTAGGGGAGTCCACTTTTGGCGGGCAGCTAAAGTATCCATACACCAGGATCTTCAATTCTTCTTTTTGACTCTATACATAAAAACACTGGTTCCATGCATCATATAAGAATTGAGTGTTACCTCAAGTTCTCCTTAAATTAGAGGTAGATCATCAGGTATAATCTATTGATTTTGGTACATATTGATCTATATCAGGATTCCTTCATGTAGATAGCCATCTAGGATTCTGATATGTGGTCTTGGACACATCCCACCTAGCGATGATGGAACAGTTTAGGGACCAGTGCTAGATACGGACCGACCAGGTGGTTCACTCTCGTTACCACCACCCATTTGTCGGTAGTTACTAAAAGCATTACCAACAGGGGACAAACGCAGGCTCAGCGCCTTACACGAGTTCTAAAGACAGTGACCTCTTTGGTTTAGGGGAGATACAAATCAACAAGCCATAGAGGACTGACTAGATGTGGTGGCACTGGTCTTCTCTTAGTGAGGATGCCACTTGACTAGATGAGGATTTTAGCTGCAAGCCTTCTTTAAGGCTCGGTAGGGAGATGTTGGAGTTTTACAATTTAGACTCATGATTAGGCGACCCTCTCTTGGGAAAAATTTCAGCAGCTTTTTTATGTAGAGTTCTTTTCTACAACCTTGTGCTCAGTGGGCATAATGGAGATGATTCACCTACAGTAGGGTATTATGTCAGTGGATGAGTACTCTTTCAGGTTTACATACCTCTCTCGCTACTCCAAATATTTGGTACATGACCCTTTATTCAGTGTTCAAACCTTAGATCAAGAAATCAGACAGGAGATCAAGGCATCCATGGTGTCTCTTAACATCCCCACATTGGCTGAGGTTTTAGTGCGATCACTTATTTTGGAGAGATTAACTGACGATCTGTCACCAACAGCCAGATCCATCATCAAACATGAGGAGATAAAGTCTTCAATAGTGAGAAATAAAAGAAGATGTGGGGACCAAAGTGGGCCATATAATTCAAGGGACGACCCTAGGACACATGGTTAATAGTGCAAGGAATCTAGAGTAGAGGGATTTCGCTGAGAGCCAGGGCGTGCTACTCATGCGGTAGGTAGTGACACATGTCTCATTACTACCCGACCTGCCACACAGACGATCAAGAGATGGTCTAGGAACCTCAATGGCAGAGGCAGAGTTTGAGAGAAGAAGTCTTCAGGGTAGAAGATGTGGTAGGGGAGTCGGTTGTGCTGCAGAAAGTGGATGATGGTTCAAGGATCTACCTTCACCACCCCCAGGTGGTCCGCCATGGCCTCAGGGAGCAAGTGGAAAGGGGTGATCTCTGCTTTAAGTAGTGGAGGCCTATGACCACAGTTCTCCAGAGACTATTATAGGTATGATATGTTTCTTATCTACCTTAGATACAATTCATATAGATGCAGGTTCCAATCACACTTTCTTTTCCATTGACATCATTCAAGGCCCAGATTTTCTAGTGGAGCTGTTGGCTCGATCCTTATGATTAGAGACTCCTACGGGAGGGGATTCGATGATTAAAAACTGGTGCAGACAGTGTGAGCTTAATCTATGAGTAAAAGGATTTTCCTAGGATCTACTAGTAGAAGTTTCGAGTCCTTACAGGGTAATATTAGGTATGGACTGGTTATCTATTGTCCATGACCATATCGATTGTATTTGGCACAATGTGCGGTGTGTCCGTGAGGATGGGACCATGTTTTCCTTCACTAGTGAGAATGGAACCTTTGCAACACATGACATACTTTCTCAAAGGAAGGTGCTACTGATCACTCACCAACTGGCAATCCTCACCCCTAGTGTGGTGGATGAGTGGAGTCCAAGCATTCCCTTAGTGGTGGATGAGTGTGAAGATGTCTTTCATGAGGATTTTTTGGGACTACCTCATCATAAGGAGGTAGAATTAAGCATCGACCTATACGCTGGGATGACACTGATATCAACACCGGCATATCAGATGGCTCCTGCAGAACTTCCTGAATTGAGGGTACAATTGGAAGACATGTAGGAGAATGGATTTATGATGCCCAGTGTTTCACCATGGGAAGACGCTGTGTTATTTTACATGAAATCAGATAGGATCTTGAGGCTATGCGTGGACTTCTAGTGCATGAACTAGGTAACAGTAAAGAACATGTAACCACTGCTAAGGATTTCTGACCTCTTTGATTAGATAAAGTTATCATGGTCATTCTTGAATATATACCTCAGATTAGGCTATCATCAACATTGGGTATAAGATGAGGAAACACTGAAGACAACCTTTAGATACCGGTATCACCACTATGAGTTTTTGAATATGCCTTTCAGCGTGACCAATTCCCCAGAAAGTTTCATGGGACTCATGAAGAGGATATTCTAGTCTCACCTTGACCGGTTCACTGTAGTCTTCATTGATGATATCTTGGTGTACTCGAAGTTAGAAAAAAAAGCACACCACACCCATGTGGATAGTCTATGATACACTCTGAGAGAACCACCATTACGATATTCTCTCGAAGTTCCAGTTCTAGATTTAGGATGTCCACTTTTTTTGGACACGACATCTCATAGGATGGAGTTTTAGTGGATCTGATCAAGATAGAGATATTGATTTCTTAGGATCCTCCCTAGATCATGACTAAGGTGCGATGTTTCTTGGGGTTGGCTAGTTACTACTAGAGGTTCATGCCTGACTTTTCCAGAGTAGTATTGCCTTTATCAACCTTGAAAAAGGAGAGACAACCCATAATGGGGATTGGGAAGTTCATGTAGAGATTCCAAGATCTGAGGAAGACACTAATGAGTTCCCATATCATGAGACTACTGGAGGAGGGTTTTGGTTATGTAGTCCTCTACGACACATCAGTGAAAAGACTGGGTTTTTTCTTGATACAGGAGTGAGTAGTGATCACCAATGGCTGATGAAAGTTGAGGAATCATGAATAGAACTTTCCTACCCATTAACTGGAGCTAGTAGTATTGGTATTTTCATTGAATATGGGGAATCACTACTTAGTGGGTGAACGGTTTACCGTTTACTCTAACCACAAGAGTCTCATGTATATCTTCACATTGAAGGGAATAAACATGAGACAACAGTGATGGCTAGAGTTTCTATAGGACAATGACTTTGAGATAGTCTATACTATTGGGAATGGGATGTTGTGGAAGATGTTCATAGGAGGAGGTCTGGTTACAACTACTGATTGAGTAAATTGAGTAGCTTTCTACGATGTAGATATCCATTGTGGATGATGATGAAGCAGGTTACCTTTAATCAATGACTATCACTCTTCCACTATAACAATGATTTTGGGAGGCAGAACTTGTGGATGTAAACTGGGAGGCCTGACGTGCTCAATTATCCTTAGGATAGACACTTGAGGTATTTTGGATAGGAGGAGAGCACATCATCCTTTTGAAAGGGCGCACAATAGTACATGTGGTATTGAGAGAGAATATTTTGAGGGATTTCTATGCATAACCTTTGGCGGTACATCCTAGTGTGGAGAATATATACTAAGACCTCCGATGTGAGTACTAGTGGCTAGGGAAGAAGAATGAAGTGGTAGAGTTCCTTTCATGATGCCTCATTTGTCGGCAAGTGATGGCTGAGCATTAGATTCCAGCAAGCCTTTCCCATCCACTTGATGTACTAGATTGGGAATGGGATGATATCTTGATGGACATCCTGATAGGGTTACCATGAATGTTCAGTGGCAATGATTCTATCTGGGTGATCATCGACCACCTCACCATGTCGGCTCACTTACTACCCATCTATGAGCATGGATCAGTAGAGGACTCGGGATGCCACTATATCCAAGAGACAGTGCAGCTTCATGGGGTTACTTCGATGATATTATTATACCTTGATGATTTATTTACATCCCGATTATGGAAGGGATTGCATGAGGCATTCAGGACTCAGTAGATTTTGAGAACAGCCTTTCACCCACAGATAGATGGTCAGATGGAGCAGAACATACAGACCATAGATGATATTCTTTGTTCTTGTATCCTTGATTTTGGTCGCAATTGGAAGGACCTCCTACAACTGTTGGAGTTTTAATACAACAGCCACGATATCTCCACTGTTGGAATGGCACCATTTGAGGCCTTTTATGGGCGACAATGCAGATCACTTCTATACTAGACAGACCCACAGGAGTCAGCACTCATGGGCTCAGAGTTGGTACAATCTACCACTGAGAAGTTAAAAATCATCCAGGAGGAATGAGGACTACACAGATTAGGCAGAAAACCTATGATGATAGAATACATAGACCCTTGGAGTTTGAGGAGGGAGACCATGTGTTCCTTCGGGTCTCACCCCGACAGGGTTTTCATAGATTTGGCAGGGTCAACAAGTTATCTATGAGGTTCATCAGACCTTTGTAGATTCTTGGTGGAGTTAGAGAGGTGGTGTAATTCCTATCTCTATCCCCACATATGTATCTAGTGAATGATTTTTTTTCACGTACCATAGCTGAGGAGGTACTTTCATGATCCATGGCATGTCATCGACAAGGGGGAGCAAGACATTGATGATGTGGTGACGTTTATAGAATTCCCAATGGAGAGAGAGGATCATCTAGAGCGGGTCCTTCATGGACAACTGATTCCTCTATTGCAAGTTTTATGGCCACATGAAAATCTCTCGGAGAGCACAAGGAAGAAGGAGGATCATATTTGTGCCTAGTACCCCCATTTGTTTGTTTATCCTTATTTTGGCTTATAGGGAGGTGATGCCCAAAAGCAGGTGGAGTAATGTAATGTCTCAGAAATTTTATGTATTTTTTTGTTAAATTATATGTAATTATTTTGAGACGATAAACTCTGATGAAACCTGATTCTAAGGCCCGATGATCCCATAATATAACTTCTAACTTTTTATGTTCATTTGAATAAACGTGTGAGTGGGGTTTTCTAACATTTAAATTTGTTCTAGAATGATAAATCTGAGGGGCCCATTGAACTTAGAAAGGTGGGATTCACCTAGAATAGACCTAACATTTATCAACAAGGGTAGACTAGAAAAGTAAATATTTATAATTTTGAGAAAAAAATAAAATAACTCAAAAAGATATTTTATTTGTTTTTCCCAACCGTTGGATGGTGGCATGGCAGCACTGTAATGTAGTGACAAAGCGATGAGAGTCACATTAAATAAAGCTCTTAATGTCTTGTAAATGTGTAGTGTAACAACTCATTAAATGAAGTGTAATATATATGCTATTTCCTAAATGAAACAACATAACGATGTGAAAATTAAGTATAATAGAAATGATGTGACATGTTTTATTTTAATGGGTTAATTCATTGGAGAAATTAGAATCAAAGGGTGGAATTTATCTTATGAACCTATGATGAGAATTCTTTCCAAAGATGAATGACGAACATCGACGAATCACCATCAACATTAGTGTACTTCGAAGAACGAGACCGAAGAGAGTCAAACACCAACAAAACATAAATCCCCACGGGCAGACCTCTTCAATGACAAACACCTTTGAGGTAGGGTTTTTTTTTATTTAATTTTCCTTGCTCCTCATTATAAAATGATGAATGCAGATAAACCCATGAATAGGTTGATCCACAGATCACTCATTCTTAAAGGAGGGAAAATTTAGTTGGTATTCATGTATCATGATTGTTTTATTTTGTGATATAATTTCAGTTAAATATTGAATGTTTTTAAACCTCTAATGCATAGGGTGTGGGGCGAAATGAACAAGGACGAGCATCTCCTCTTTTGTGCGTTTTTGTGAATTTTTCTTGGTCATATAATTTAAATAGTGGCAAGGACGATTTGAGTCCATCACAAGAAAGATGGAATCTGTTGGAGGCTGTAGGTGTAAGAGGCACGAAGAACATACCACCGGAGCAAATCAGTTGGGGATCGCTGGTGGTGGCCAACATCGGTGGGCGCGGGAGGGTGGAAGCCCACCCTGATGGCGTGCCAGCAGTGGTAGCCATGGCTTGCTTGGGCTGGTGGCTTGTAGCAGGGATGTGGCCCCTTTTCCATGTTGGTGGAGCAGCCCAGAACTGCGGGCGATGACTTCAGGTGGCACGTGGTCTTCGACCTGGTGCGAGGGGGTAATGTTGGTCATCCGTGCCAGCTGAGAGGTGGCACGCCTAGACACACAACATATCTAGGTAGGGTGTGGGCCGCCCCAGCAGGCCAGACTGGACCTGCAGCCCAACGTGCCTATGACCAATGGTCTGGACCCATGCCGGTCTGGACCTGGGTTAGGTCGGTTTGACCAGGTTAGACCAGACCCAGTCGCGACCTTCCCCTTTTTGAAAAAATGCCAACATCATTCAAAAAGGGAATCTAATTGATGATCCATTTGTGGTGTTGTAACCATTGTGAATATATGGTTATTTTGGAATACTATTAAGAGGCTTAAAAATAATTTGAAATATGATGAATGGTTGATGGAATGGTTCTCCCTAAATCAAGAACACTATGTGCAGAAAACCTGTGGTTGAATTCCACCTAAAGACTGCTAACAAGTGATCCCGTGTGCATTAGGGATGATAGCCCATTGGTAAGTAGCTCTATGTGTCCCGAAAGACCCATAGTGGGGAGTAGCTCTGTGTAACCTGACATACCCACAGTACTCAACATGTGAAGTACCTTAATAGGCCAATGTGGGAAGCAGATTTGTGTGAACTGACATTCCCATGGTAGGGAGTGGCTCTGTGTGATCTAGAATACCCATGAAACTCATCAGAGATGAGTACCACAATATTCCAAGGTTAGTGGGAAGTGAATCTGTGTGACCTGGAAGGCCCACTATACTCTAAGAGAAGGAGTTCCCTAGTAGCCCAGGGTGTTCTGTGATATGACTGATGATCTTAATTTCTTTACTTTAGATTATACATGGATTGAGATTTCTTACTTCATGATCTTGTTTTGTGATCATGATTTTAGATTTTTGTTTTGATTTCTTTGTGGTCTTTCCCTATTGGTTTAGGGTCCCTACTGAGTATTTTTTTACTGACCCCTTCACATGCTTCGCCTGCACGTGTTGTGTCCGGAGCAGATGACAACAACTTGGTAGAGGACTTGGTGACCTAGGACCAGAAAATGCCCAGTGATACTAAGCATGAAGGAAATGCTTCTTCAGCTTCTGATGGATACTCTATACTTAACCATATGGTGGGGTTTTTAGTGGACGAATTGACATCGATCTTGTACATATTTTTGTTCCAGTTTCCTTTTGTTGTATTTTTATTCTAGACCATTTGACCTAAAATTTGTACTTTTAACCAGTGGTAGTTTAGTGTAATGCATGTTTATCATTCCATCATTGAGACGTGGTTGAATGTGCATGAATACAGGTACTCATGAAAAGGCCTCCCACTTACAGGTTTAAATCTTCAATGCTAGTTGCCAACCCCTGGCCTTCGGGTGGAGGGCTTGGAGGATGTCACGATATGGGGCCTAGGGGATGGGTTGTGACAATTAGGACTTAGTGACACCATATATTGAGTATTTGGGTATAGAATGATTTCAATGGAATGAGGTGGATATATTCTAGATTAGGGTAAAGAAGGTAGGTTCATGTATCATGGTGTCCTTGTTAGCACACTATGGCCCTTCATTTGTCCATGTGGCAGTATCTAGAGGCTAACACCTGCATGGCTAAAAGTAGGTATTACTAGATATATTTTTGTCTTGGTCATCACACAATGACACAACATATTTTTTTATTTAAATTCTTTATATTATTGATTCATACATTGATATGATGTAATATATTAAGGTCAATTTGTGTGACCGTTCTAAGATGTTATTAATATACCCTACATGGGAACTCTAGTGCATGTAAAAAACTTATATCTATTTAAAAGGTTTATCATTGGGTTTGAATTGGATTGAGATTCAGGGGATTTAGAAACTGGGTTTGTGAAGCCTAGGGATGCTCACAGAGCCTCCTTGATTTTTTTTTCTTTTGTTTATTTTTTATATGTTTTCATCTTCATGGGATAAGAGTGGGATATATACTATAAGTATTTTGAATGGTTCATTTGTTATACCAAGGCTATGATTAATTTATTATGAGTGCTCTGATGTTTTATATAAACAATATTTGGTTATGTAAACATTTTTTATTTACTCCAATTTCGGGGAATAGTCTCCCAAATGAATGATTTTGGCTATAACCACAAGAAGATTGTATCTTGAATATAAGAGGATGTGCTTGATTCCCCATTGCCCCACAAATCTAACTAATGATATAGCCCAAAGTGTTATATTTTATTCTAAACATGATCAATATATTGAGTTATATTCTTCTATGGGAGTCATTAAACCCCCCTCTAATCATATCCATTAATGGGAGTCCTGTTTTTATAACTCATCATCTCATTATATCTTCGAGTCATGTGTAAAATTTTAAATCATAACATATGTATATGTGATTCCTGCAACATGTTTACAATATGTTTACAAGAAATATAACATAATACATTTTTGGGTTCGTTAATATGACCTTGAAATTCATGGGTTATTTAATACCCAATATTGAACTTTTTTTATAACTCTCATCAAACCCAAAGAACTCTCAATGAATCCCATAACATCATCATTCATCCTTGCTTGTAAAACTAGCATGTAATCATATATCAAAATTATTGGCTTAATAATAACTCATCTCTACCTTTATGTGACTCACCCTTGTTTAGGTTTGATCTATTTACCCAACTTTGAATGAAAATATATATTATAAAATACAAGGAATGGTGTGTAACATTCAGACATAGTCCAATTACTCATGCCCAACCCCAAGCTGAATCATAATTCCTATCAGTCATGTGAAATATCTCCCAATTTCCAAATTCCTAGTAAATAAAGGGAACCATAAATCACATATCTTGGGGAACCATGTAACAACAAAATACGACCGCCAACCACATACCTATGAAACATGATACAAAGTAGAAAAAATTTAAATGTACACATATCAAAAATCAATTAATATAAAAAAAGGTAAAAATCATTATAATACAATATAACCCAATAAAAATAATCCATCCATAATTGATGATACATCCTATTATAGTACATACTAGAAAATTCCTTCCACTCTATCCAATCCTACAATGTAATGCAAGAGAATCCTCAAATCCAATCAACATGAATGTGAACTGAGATACAAAAGAATAGGGTGAGTAAAAGGTTATCCATGTTAAAATAAAACAAGGTAAAAATGGTTTTTTAAAAACATTCCCAAAACCAATAAAAATATATGAAACTATTAGAATGATTTTTAACTAGAAATAATATTTTTGATAAACCATGACCCACAAATTAAAATTTTCACTATGAGTAATAATAAAAATGGGTATCTAGTAATAATGAGTGGACCAAATACCACCAGACCTCACCTTATCATTACCAAAATGGTCCCAACATTCTAGTAGGTGTTTTATACAATCCATGATCTTTATCTTTTCTTAAAAAGAACTTACATGAAAGTAGGAATTATTAAGGTTTTTTATCCTTTTTAAAACCAACAAGGTGCACAAACTCAAGTGGTAATTATCATTTCATTCAAAACACAAAAATGTATTCATTTCCAAAACCATTATAATAAAAATAATATCCCAATTAAACATTCAACTATAACATCAAAATCATATCAATAACTCATTACAATCATCATCAAAAAATTTAAATCCATATAAATAAGTTAAAAAATACAAAAAATACAAAAAGTTTAAAAATATATGAAACAATAATAGAAATATAATAACCCCTTTTCATAATTGATCTCAATTTCCCCATAATTTCCATGAAATATAACACACTACAAAATATCAAACGATTATATTTTCACTTAATAAACTCATACCAAATACCATTTTCCAAATATTACACCACAACCAAAACTAAATTAATTTAGAACCATAAAAAATTAAACACCACATTTAATCCGCAGACAATTAGTACATAAATAAGGTTGTAGAAGAATCCACCTAAGTCAAATCTCTTCTAAACATCCATTTTATCCCAAAATGTTCATCGCCAAAATTCTTGATACCATCCTAGAAAAAACCCAAAAATTCCAAAAATTCGATGTTCATAAAGTTTTACGAAAATTATACAATTAAAAATAAACACCTACCTTTCTTATAACCATTATCTATGTCTATATTAATTATTCATATAATTCTATTATAGTCCATCTATTTCCCATATGAAAAAAATTATTTATTATTTGAGAAGTATTTTCGATTCCTCTGCAAAACCCTTATACCAAAATCCATAGATACAACTCATGAAATGAGAAGACATTAAAAATGATAAGAAGAAAATAAGATGGAAGAAACATACAACTAATCCACATGGATTATAGGTTTTGAAAATTTCCCATAAATACTAGAAAATAATCAAATAACCCATATACTAAGTTATGGTCAAAATAGGAGGGGAAAGAGGGTGTTTAGGGTTAGAAATAAAATATTTGGGACACATTAAAACTTCATAGTCAACCAAAATAGTCTCTAAGACCATGAATGAGAGATTGAAACTTGTCTTAAAACCAAAATGTGATATCTCCCAACATGGTCTCCAAGACCATGTAGGAGAAAGTACATTTTCTATCATGTCCCATATCAAACCGGTTCACCATCAAACATCCCCAAACACTGCCCCACTACCTAGAACCCCATTACAAGGATTTATAAGATCTTCCTAACTAGAAATAATAGTATCATAATAATTATATGACATCCTAGCATATTTTACTACTCTATCATTCTTTAAACAAATAATATACCCTAAAGTTTACTAAATATATACTAAAATTCCTCCAATGTTCTGTAAACATAACATAAAACATTCCAATAAATCTAAAACCATCCATAATAATCCAACCAGAACAAATTCTAATCTTTTTCTTTAATCCAAAAATTCAATCCCTATAATTCTACCCTCGTTTCATCCTTTGAAAACTTAGTACAAATCAATCCATCAAACCACTATAGAAAATTTGGGTATGATAACTCTCCACAAAATCATTATTTCCACTCTTGAAATACTAGTAGACATGTCATGTTAATGATTCTTTTCCATAGAATCTAAATTGTCAATCTCCACCCCACCATAAATAATTTTGATTCCCTTAGAAATATATATAATCAAATTTGTTCACTATCCTTTTTCTTAACATAAATTATAGAAATCTACTTGATTTATACCATTTGATATTTTTTATCACTATATTTATCACCACCTAGGCTAAAAACACTCAAAACAACTCACCAAAGGCTACAACATAAAATCCCACCGAAGGGGTATGTTTAAACAAGACTTTATCCTTAACCCAAAGAGTTCCCTAACATGGATATTTATAAATAAATCCAATTAAACATCCAAAATAAAGACATTACCAAGCAAGGAAACCTAAGAGTCCCAAAATCCTCGATTCATCCCGCTCGGTCATGAAAACCAAAAGTAAGTACAAAAACTAAATCCACACTTAAAACACCAGTATACACAAAGTAGCATTACCATTCTCATGCACCCACAACAACAAAAATTCATTCGAAATTCCATCCATAAAATTATATATATGTTCCCCCTTAATAAGTCTATAATAAAAAATTAGTCCACTTATATAACATTCTCTAACCCCTGTGTCAATCCAAAGGCAACCATTGTCATCATACTATAAGCCACCACCACACAACCTAAGAATATAGAAAAGTCTTCCATAAAGAAATCCAAAAAACAAATATAGCCTCTATTTAATCCAAAAATAATTACCTAGTTCTAACAACATCATATAGAAATCTCATTCATACCAAAACAAAAAATGGGTACTTAAAGCATATAATTAACCTCACATAACCTATATTTATCATACCACTATGGATTTTATTGGGATAAGATTTATTAAATCCCATACCATTTTATTCTACTCATACAAAAGTTTATCATTTTCAAGACAAAACAACCAGTATACATATTTGGAGTATGTTTACAAAGTTCATAAAAAAAATACATTGTTATACCATAAATCATACTAAAAAATGACTCATCACAATTATTAAAATTAAATTCTCTCCCAAAACAAATAGTTTCCATCATCGAATAATATTAACGTTCTATCCTCATTTTATTGTGATAAATGTGAATAAATAAAACAACAAATAGAGTATATCAATATGTATCTCTATCCCTATAACAAATCACAATGTTTCTAAATCATGTTCTACTTATTATAGAAAACAAATAATTCCTAGGATAAAAACCAATTATACAAGCATCAGAATATAACCACTGAGGACAAGTCAATCAATTAGAATCTCAACCTCATTCATACAAAGTATATCCAAAATAAAAAAACCATGAAATTACTTTGGTTATTTATAACCATTCTTCTATACTAAGTATAGTTAATATAAAACAATTATATAATTTTTACTACTATACAAGAAACACACAAACCACCATAAAATAATCACGAACTCACATCCAGTTCTATTTAAAATCTATTCATCCAGTATAACTAAATTTGTGACACCTTACCTTAATAGGTGCACAAAGGATAAAAAAATCATGTTACCAATAGAACAAGACAATTTATTCCAAGTTATACAAAACCCCAAGAATAAGTAATAATTTTATATTACATCCAAAACATAAAGGTGTAATCTATGGAGAAAACAAGCTCAACCCCAGGCGAACCATAACCCTATCAATATCCAATAAATGGGAAAAACCACTCTAACCAAGGCTGTAATAGCTCTTATCAATCCACATTGTTTAAAATGGGGTATTACCTCAAAAATAAATTAATATTGTTCATGCATCAATAAAAATCAATCATATAAACCACATTCATAAAAAACCATTCTACTCCCTAAAACAATATTTATCCAAAACCATACTTTTTATAAAGATGTTTTAAACCCATATTGAAATTTTTTAGCATCTAGAAAAAATATTGATTATAAAACCAGGACTCCCATATTTTTCTATTTTAAATAAACTATTTTAAAAACTAATTTCTTATAAATAATTATCAATTTTTAAACTAACCAATTCCATGGGTTATAAAAACACAACAAAATAGAAAGAAAAATTCACATATTACATTAATACCTCATAATAAAGCCCATTTTCTAAAACCACATTAATAAAAAATCAACTGCAATCATGGGTTTTACTAAAATTATTTAAAAAAATAATTAAATTTTCCAAACATTTTCTCTTAAAATGGTGAGATACCCTCTTTCCTGACTAATCAAAATGAGCCTAAATGTTAAAAATAAAAATTTTTGTTCCCAAAATACCAAATAAAATGAAACTACTTTATCCACCCAGATCAAACACCTTTCATAAAAACTACCATTTTACTTAGTTATAAGACCAAGTTAAACCACTAAATATATATGGAGATACCCATAGTTAATCCAAAATAGTAATTATATTTAAATCCATTTGGAAATACATAACCCATTTCCATTAGAAAAAAATGTGAACTATAAAACATCTTTACACTTGAAGAGAAATACAATGTGAAAACAATATTCACCAAAATAATATTTTGATTAAAACCACATTGAGAATATTTAAAATCCAATTATTATTTTACACACTAAAATTGATATTTATTTCAAAAAATGCATAAGATAATTTATAATCAAGTATACTAATCTCATAAAGAGGACTATCGATATACTATTAATTAGGATGTAGCCAAATGGACCTCTTAGCCAGAAACACACACAGATATATATATATATATATATATATATATATATATATCCATTTTTTTGTATTTTAAATTGTTCTATGTCAATCCATTTTTACCAAATCCTAACATTCACCACTTAGAATCAATAACAATGATCCAAATAACGTACAATGAAATATAGACTCATATCAATGATACTAACCAAATAATTAGTCAGTCAGCCATAAACAATGCCAAAATTCAATGTTTACGTTTATAACTATGAACATACACAAAATATATACATATATATATATATATAAACTTTTATCACATCAATACTATTAAAATTGTATATTGAACTATTATTTTTTAAACATAACAACAAAAATTAATCCTTTTTTCCCAATTTCAAATTCATTTATAAAAAAATAAAAATCACATATAGTAAAATATATTCCATGAATAACGTATCATTTAATTAAATGATGCATGAGACAATAATATCATCTTAATCCACTGTAGTAATAAATACCTTATGCATGAAAAAACTAAACTAGACTAACTTTTTTTGTTAACTGAAACATCACATTATAAAACATCCACAATAATACATGAATCACTATAAAGATATTTATGTTGAAATTTTATTTGATACCTTATGAGTTATGAAATATACCATCTCCAAGAAAACTGAACCTTGAACAAACCAAGATGATACCATTTATAATATCCTGACCTGATCCAGCTACTCAAACCTATCATCGAGTTGAATTTTGAAAGCTACACAAATATTGGAACCACCCTTTAATCACCAAATTGTTTCTAAATATATGCTAATATATATCACATATCAGATAGAATAGTGTAATAACCATATACACTCATTAAAAACATACATATGAAACAATATACATAATGAAACACCATAAATCTAAATTCATAAATATAACAAATACAAAAAAATAGCAAATACAACTGTTCATTGTACAATTGAACCTTTTATAAAATATAAATCCACCATTTATGGCATATCCAACACTAGACTATACTAGATTAATCCTATTGCTATATCCAATCCAATGATATATCATATCGTCAATATACCTCCAATAAACATCATCTCTTTATGCAACAAGATGAACATATGGGGGGGGGGGTACACGACCCAATAGATTATCCCCATGTCTCCCCATGTACCCCATCCATATGAAGTCAAAAAAAATACATGTAATTTTTTTAATTCATGATCTAAATCCTTGAAAAAATATGAAACCATATTAAAGAATGTTAAAAAGAAAAAATATCTTGTATAAACCATAACCCAGACATCAACATATGAACCCTTTCCTAAAATACACGCCACAAAATAGTTATCTAATTCAAAACACAAGGTAACCCCTTAGATAATGAGTGATAATAAAAATGAATATCTTTAACCTATGTGTGGATTAACCCCCTAATCTCACATCTTCATTACCGATAAGGTTACTACACTTAAGCAGAAGTTTTATGAAATCCATGAAACTTTTCAAGATTGAAAAGGCACTTATATCCATGTAGGAATTATTCATCAACATGATCCTTTCAACCAAAAATGAAAAATATAATCTATTAGGAATTATAATTAATCCATAATGCACTCAAACCATATTTTACTACACTTTATCAATAATAATAATCCAGATAACAAAAAATAATCAATAAAAAAACATAAAAAACCCTTTATAACTCTTTAATATTGATAATTAAAATTTTTATTTCAGAAGGATATTTTAATTGAGAGGTGGGTAACCTAAAACTAATGTTCAATACTAAGACTCAAACAACATAATATATCAATTGGGTATTATATGTAACCATCAATATAAAATTTAAACTCTTGTAAATTAATGAATCAATAAAAAATTAAAAATCACCTTTTTAACTCAATTTAATAATTACAACAATATCCAAAACCCTTTTCAACCATACCTTTCATTTTAAACTTTTTTTGGAAATGATATCGGTATATAAAAGTTTCATAATTTTAATTTTTCTCAATTAACTAACACTGTATCCACTTTTTTATAAGGATCACCCCACAACCACAAATAAAATAATTAATCACCACCGAATAATTTAATTAAAAATCCATATTATGTCAAAAGATATTTAACACACAGATAAGGGTTCATAAGAATCCACCTACCATGAATCAATTATAAACACCCATTTTTATCCAAACTAGCCATCTCTAACCTATTTTCATACCAACTTATAAAAACACCAAAATTCTAAAAATAACATGGAAAAAATATTTAGTTAAAAAATAACATTTCATTTATATATTTAACTCTATTTAAACAAGAATAAATATCCCCCCAATGATACAAATAGCACTTATTTATGATTTATCATATTTATAAAAAAAATTCATATCATCCAAGAGAGTTTCTCAATTATTTTGTAAAACCGTAAATCCAAAATCCCTAGATCCAACTTTATACATGAGATAAGATGAATAAAAAAGAAGAATAAAAGAATATAAAAGAGAATCACCTTGAAAATCATGGAGAGATTGAAAAGTTTCTAGGAAAATTATTAAATTTTCAATGAAACCCAAATCCTGATTTGGGGTTGAAATGGGGAGGAAAGAGGGTATTTTGGGTTAAAAATACGTTTCTTGGGCACTTAAAAAATGTATAGTCACCCTAAACAGTCCTTTAGATTGTTTAAGAGAGAGTTCAAACTTAGTCACCTCAAAACTAACATTTCCTCTCTCCCAAAATGGTCTCTTGAACCTCTCAGGAGAGAGTTCATTTTCCAGTCTTCCCTGTTCAAAATAATTTCACCCCCATACATCCTAAAAAACTACCCCACTTCTCAAAAATATCATTATAATGACTTATTTGACCTTTTAAATCATTATCCATTCTCCAATAATACTTTAAAAACATATTATATTAGGTTACACTTCTAACATATTTTACACTGAACATATCCCATTAACTTAACTAAGCATCCTCTAAAAGTAGTCCAATCTTTTCTAAATATGACCAACACATTCCAATAACCAATGAAACTTCTACAATATCATTACCAAATCAAACCCCACACTTTTCATTTAATCCTCAAACTTTGACCCCATAAATATTGTTTTGGGTATATCCTGTCTCATAATATCCACCTTTATAGGATTGGGTTTTTTCATCCTTTTATACTCAAATAAATCTATAATTAAAAAGTTTTTATTGATTTAAAATAAAATTTATTATGTCATATCAAGTAATGAGGATTTGATAAATTCTTAGTAATGTGGAATTAACTAATCACTCTAAGATTAATTAAGTTTATACCTTAGATAAGAAATACTAATTAATTATATCTTAATGTTTTTTATATAATCATTAAGATCGTCTATTTTGGAAAATTATCTTGATACATATTTGAGATTAATTTAAATAAAATAATAAATTGATTTAAATTAATATTAAAAATGTATATATAGGACCCTCTAAAATAAACAGTACAAACATCCCTAATTATTAAACAATTTAAACTTATGATTTTATTAAAATTATGATTCCTTATTCAAAATTATGATTCCTTATTAAAAATTATGGTTTTTATGAATCTTAAATTGATTAAAATTGAAATAATTACTCATGTAAGTTACTATAATCATAGTTAGGTGTAATATGTCCCTTGAATTTATACCTAAACCCCTCTGAGGTTGTTTTTTAATAAAAATTAATTTAAAATAAAAAAAATTAGTATTGAACCAAAATGTAACACCAGTATATTCATTTTTCTATCCAAGGAAATTTTTTATTTAAACTGGATTAATTATTTTACAGGTTCATCACCATATTTTTTCTAAACCATTTAATTCAAAATTTGTATTATTATTTTTCTTTAAGAAATGTTCTTGATATTTTCTATATAAATATATTTTATATATCCAGTCTTTGTGGAACCCAAAATTGAACATACACCTTTAAAAATTAATATTTATATTTAATATGGCTGTTGTGACCAAGAATTTTTTTGAGAAATAGATTTATCCTAATGAGATGTTTGATATAAATTAGGAGATAATTGGATGAAAAAGTTTATTGTGGACATGTTTATGGAATTTTGGTGTTGGATTTGGTTTTTAATCCATCAAAACATAAATCAAGTGATTCAGATTAGTTTTTATGTTAGGGTTCCTTGAAGAAGAAATTGATAATTGTTATAATAAGGAGGAGAATTTTTTTATAATTATTGATAAGTTTTTGGTGATTTTTTAGTAAAGAAAAAGAAATATTTCTCTAATGGTATGATTCTACAACATTATATATTTATTGGAGGTTATAATTATTGTTATTATCTTAATGATATATGTGTAATTACAAAATTTAAGGGATTTATTTTCATGTGTTTTATCTATACTTTATAGGCTATGAACTTTTATATCATGAATTTAATAAGTTCACTGCTATGGAATAACATGAAAAGAGATATGACTATATGAATCAAAAAATTTATATATTATTCCATGAAGATAAATACTATTCCACAATATAATATTCCCTGCCATAATCTTTTGTATGTTGATTTTTTAAGTATTTTTCAATGATAAATTCTTATTAAGTACATTTGTTACACTACAATGAATATAATTACACCATGTTATATATAATGTTCCATCTTTTTGCTGTTTTGTTGGTGTAAATTTGTGTATTATATATGGATTATTTAATTATTTAACCAAAACATACCATAAACATTATAAATGTGAATTAAAAGTTAAAATTGATGAAATAATAGTGGAAAAAATAATTAGAAGTTGTAATTAGAATTTGTTATTGGATTTTGAATTTGAAATTACAAATTCGATGAATGAGCTATGTGTGTGGATGATATGATATAAATAAGAGTATGAATTAAAAAAATAGATGAAGTAATATATAAGAACAAATAAAAAGGCACAAAAAATATATAATAAGCTTATATTATCTTTATCAAATCATATCATTATGTTGAAAAACTTTGATGTAAATATGTAGGATACTTTTGAAGAGAACAAAGACAATATTTATGTATGAAATGATGTTTTGGGATTATTATTGTTGATATATTTTCATTTGATACTCCTGTCTTTAATATTTCATAAAAATTAAGTAAATAAGATGTTTGGTTTCCAAATATTTAGTTTATTCACGTTTTTTATAATAAATTGTTTGTATAAAGAACTATTAAGGATTTTTTTATTAATATATGGAAATTTTTAGTTTATTTGTAGAGATTGAATACTTTTCTGACTAAATAATTTTGTATTATTATTTTAATGAAGTGATAGAATGTTAAATTAGTCAAGATATATTTTAATGTAATAATAATTTAAGGATAAAATTTGATCTTTGTATCCAGGATTATTAGTGGATCCTGTGATCTCATATTTTTTAAAACATGCCAAAGATGTTGTCATTCATATTGAATGGAGAACCATGTAAATTAATATTACTAATTTATGTGTTTATGCTCTGAATTTATGGTCAATAAATTAAGTCATTTAACTAATAAATATTCAATTTAGGATAAATCAAAATTGAATTCATGTCATACATCATAATTGGTGATGAAGGTTGTTCATTCATGGAATATAAAAAAAATATGACTCATTGATTCATCCTTATTATATAATCCTTGAGGATTTTAATAAATATTAATATTTTGGTATCCTAAATTAGTATCATGTCTATTTTATAGGTTCCCTTCAAAGAAATCAAGGATATTTGATGTTGGAAGCAATGCGTGTTAACTGTTTTTGAATTTGAGTTATTTATAAATTTTTTGTTTTCAATGGATCACGTAAATTCAATGAATAAAAAGGTTATTCATATATTTTACACAATGAAATATCATACTATTAATTTTGGTATTGTTGATGTTGCACCGAATGTGTATGTTAATCAAGTGGAATATTTTTCAATAACCATGAGTGATAAAATTATTATTGAGAATGATTTCTATACTTGAAATAAAATTATTTTAAATCATTTAGAAATGTGAATCATAAAATTTTTTAAGATTAAAATAGTAAATAAAATTTCAGATAAGTTTTAAGATATGAATAAATGAAATTTAAATGTTTAATTAGTAAAATAATAAATTTTTCTTTTCATGTATTAATACATTAAAATGTTTGATGATGAATTTTCTAATCAAAGAAATATGATATTCAATGAAGTTGTGAGAAAAATTTTAAATCTTCTGGACTTATTTTAGTCATATCTTGTTAGATAAATTTAATATTAAGTTTTCAACACTTAAAAATATTATTTTTACACATTTACATCGGATGATTTACATATAATTTGGAATACTTATGAGACGATGAAAGGACGTACACTTAATAAAAATAGAAAGCAAGAAATGGAAATTTATTTTAAATCCACAAAGAGGGAGAAGATCCCGACAATATTCAATGAACAAGAAAAAAAATTAAAGGATGAGGAGAACATGGAGATAAAATTTGACAATTTGATGTAATTTATCATATTATGTGATTAGAAAGAAAAGAAAATTACCAAGGAAAACATAATTTTAAAATTTGAAATTTTAGAGACATTTTACATTTCACATCTAATTATACAATGTTTAAAGAAGAAGAAAGTGAAGATAATGAGGAGTTTCTAGTAAGTTTTTCAAAAATGAAATATTAAACGTTCAATATATTAACCTTTTATTATGAAGGAAAAGGTAAGAGTTTATCACAATCCAAATGGATAAATTTGTTATCTAAATGGGATGATAAATAATGTGGTGTCGATTAAAGTGATGTTGAGACCATAAGTTATGTATAAGATAATTTATTGATCTTTGAAGTGAATTTTGATGAGTTCATTAGTGATGAAGATGGTAGTTATGGAATTTTAAGAAAATATAAAATAAATTTATTCCAAATATAGAGTTAAAAAGAGTTTTTTTAATTTATATAAAAGTTAGTTTAATGTATTAATAATGTAAATAAAGATTTTAAAATTTTTAACAACAATGATTCCTCTCATTCTAAAAATGAATCAATATTGTTAAATGGTAATGAAGGTTAAAATATTCTCATTAGATAGTAGAATTTGAATTAATATATGGAAGTGATTGTTAAAGTGAAATAAAATTAAGTTAAACTTTTTATAAAAATATTCTTGATGTGAAAAATCATATGAAGATGTTTAATTTTAATTTTTAGAAGATTGAGAATGATTGATGGAAAATTTAAATATTGTTAAAGCCCATAATAATTTTGATGATTAATATAATTAGAAAAAAACTATTTCAATGATTATTAAAGGTATTTAATTTTATAAAATAAATAATAATATGAATTTCAAGTCAAAGAAAGTGATGATAATTGTGAAAAGAGAAAAAATATATAAATCTAGATATTTTGGAATTTACAATATGAATGAAAACATTTAAATAAATTAAAATACATAAAATTATTTGAAGTAGTCCCATATGTAGTGGAACTTGTTGGGAGTATCGAAATATATTTTTTTAAAAAAATTATTTCAAACTAGAGGTCAAACAATATATGGGTAGTAGGTAAAACAATCTAGAGAAAAAGATGTTTATTGAATAAAATTTTCATTTTATGGTTATTTCTGGTGTTTCAATGACTTTAGATATGTGTATATAATATTTATTCAATTAAATATATATTTATTAACTCAATATATTTAATATTTGTTTTTAGGAGATTTATCAAACTCAAAGTATATAATTTTAGAATCAATCAAATTTTTTAAGTGAAAATTAATAATAAATGTTAGATAATAAAATAACTTAGTAGAAGGTGTGACCAACTATCTCATGATACGATGAACTACTTTAGTGTTTTTACTAATTAGTTGAGTATATATTTTTTATACTCAAAAGTGTAAGAATAAAAATTATAATAGAAGGGATACTTTTATTATATTTGAAGTGTCATTGAATGCTTCACAAAAGAAATATTGGTGGATTTCGGATAGTGGTTGTTCATATCATATGATAGGATATTTGAATCTTCTCAAATATTTTTAAAAGTTCAAGGAAGTTCCACTAATTTTTTTAATGTTGGGTAACTGAATGTAAAAGGATTTTCTTAGTGGATATGGGAGAGAACAAGATAAAATCAATGAATAAAATTTATATTAATGAGTTTAAGATCAATTTACTTAGTGTCTATTAAATTTATAATTAAGGGAACGAAGTGAATTTTAAAAATTATGAATACATGGTAAAGAGGTAAAATTATGGTCATGTTATCATTAAAGGATGGTAAATAAAGGGTAAACTTCCTTCAAGTGTGAGATGATAATTTTTTTATTTGATATTGAAAGAGTGGCATAATTTATGGCATCTAAAGAATAAAAAACATGGTTATAAGAACATGAATAATAATACTCAAGTTAAAAATCATGATGATACTTCTATTCTTAATAGATATAAATGGGTTTTTTAAAATTAAAAAGGGATAATATTACTAGTTATTCATTAATGAAAGTGGAGATTAAAGCTTCTCAATCCTTGGAGCTTATTCATTTGGATTTTTAATGGGTTATGAGAATGTATTTGAGGAATATAAGTAATTATTTTCTCTAATTCATTAATAATAAACTCATATTAAATGTATATCATTATGAAATATTTTTAAATGAATTTATAATATTTATGATTTTTAATAGTATAGAAAATAATGAATGAAGTTATTTTTTGAAGATAATTATAATGTATAATGAAGATGAAGACACAATTGTAAAATTTTAATCATATCAAGAAAAGTATGGTATCTTACAAAAATATGGTTCAATATATAACCCATAAAATAGTGTTTCTTAATATATGAATATATTTTTTCTAAATATGGATTCAATGATATTGGTAGAGCATGATGATTTATATTTTATTCAGGGAGAAGATGCTAAAAAAATGGTGAATATAACAAATTAGTGTTTATATCACCAAAATTCATATATGTATACTTACAAAATATATTAAAATAATTTCATTAGATTTATTTTGTTAAGTTTATTTGGAATTCCTTTTATAATTAAAGTGAATGATAAAAACATGTGGAATATTGATAAAATATTAATTGATGAAATGTTACTTATTTATCCTCTAAAAAATAAGGATTTTAATTTCTAAATTAGGAAACAATAAATATTATTTATTTTACTCATTAAAAAGTACAAAAACACTTATTAGATAAGTGTGCATAGTAAAACACTAATTTTAACAGTGATGGAGTTAAAACATGATTTTTTGGGAATAGACGTTTAAAATTATAGAAATGATGATGATTCATGTAATTTTTATAAGGAAGATGAAGATTAAACATTGTAAAGTGATTAATAATAACAAAATTTATTTAATATAATTTTTATAAAGAATTTTTTTGTGTAAAATATAATTATATATCAGGATTTAAAAAAAAATAGAACAATGTGGAAAATATGTAACACATCATTTTTTAAAAATCTTATAAAAGAAATGTGATTAAAAAATTATAGAATGAAGTGTAATTGGATGATGTGAATAAAGAATTTTAATACACCGAGAAGGGAATGTTGTCGTTTATACATAATCCAATGAATATTAATGTTATTATAAATAAGTGTGAGTTATATAACATGTTATATAGAAAATTTAAGTTATTAAAAATAAAATAAGGCTTGTTTTCAAGGGTTATTCTTAAGATGAAGGGTTTAAATTTAATAATACATTTGATTTTGTTAAATTGATTGATTCCTTAAAGATTTTTCATAATATCATTATTGAAATAAAATTATTTTTTTCAAAATGGATGTCAAATCATCCTTTCTAAATGGTAAACTTGGAGAGGAAGTGTATAGTGATAAAAATTAAGGATTTATGAAAAGCAATTATGGTGGATGTGTTTTATGTTAAACTAGGGTTTTGACCTATGGAAATTAATTTCTAAAATGGAAGAGTGGATAATATCCTTTAAACTAAGTAAAGTAAAGAGTAACACTCATTATAAACATATATTTGGATGATATTAAATTTTTTTCTAAGTGAAAAAAATGTTTTCCAATGTTTATATACAAAATTAAATAAATTTATTGATAATTTTATAGTGCGACAGATAAATCATTTCTCAAACCTATAAATTCTCAATTAGAGGATCAAAATTTTCTTCCACAATTGAATTATTTTGAGGATATTTTAAATATTTTTAGTATGGTCCATGAAAATGTTGTTTCTAATCTAATAACAGTAGGAAATAAAATTTAAAAAGTATTATGAAGGTAAAAAGGATAATCCAATAGAATTTATAAAACTCATATTAATTTTACTCTATTTGACTAATTCGTGTTTGAAAAATGTTTATGGTGTCACATTATGTTTTAGAGATGACCCAAATAATACAAAAATTATTATGACATTTAATTTTCTGAATATTCAATAAATATCATTACGATTTATTCCATAACTATAGAGTTTTAATGTGTTTGGAAACATGGATGCACAAAAAACTAGTAAATAAAATATTGGAATCATCTCAAACTATGTTATACATAACTATCACCCTCCATATACATCATAATTAAAAAAATCTTGATATCATAGATAAAAAGAAACATAACAAAGTGTGATCTCATATGATTAATATTCATAGCAGTTCATAAGAAATAAATCATAAAGGAATCAAATAACATGATCGATGAGAGAAACAAATTACCATAAGATCATATTAGAAAATATTTTAATAAATTTTTTCATAATCATAATAATAGAAATATTTTTTCAATGCTAACCATTAAGATATTCATTACATGTTAGTATTGGGTTAAACACTAGTGTAATAGTTTTGGGCTTCGGATAACCTCTCATGCACCTTATTTTGGGATATGGATAACATCACATGTTCCCTTAGAGATCATAAAATATTAAACTTTACCCAATTAATTATAAGTATACAAAATAACCATCCTTAAAATAATCATAATTAGTTCACATGTATTCCATAAGATTGTGAAAACTTTTATCATTACATCAAAGCTTAACCCGTGGAAAAGAAAATGAGTTTCATAAATATTTAATCATCATAAATATACACTATCTAGAGAAATAATATGTAAGGTATAATTGTATTACATTCCATGTAAATAATTAGAAACATAAAATTATTATTTGTTAATGAAAATACCTTTAAAAGGATACTTGAACATCTCTTGAGGAAAATACCCTTTTTATTTTGAAATCACTAATTTAAAATTAAAAAATGTCTAAAATATTAAGGGAAACTATTTTTTTGAAAAGAAACATCAAAAATGTTTTTTAATCTTGATATAAAATATTATTCATTAGGTAATGAAATATTTTTCATTTAATAAATATTAAAACTATAATTCCTTTTACACTTTTCAACAAAAAGTCAAAAGTAACTTTTTTAGAAAACTATAAGATGGTTTTTTTACAAAAAATTAGATAAATTAAAGCATTGGTAAAAATTAGTTCACAAAAAAATTAAATGTTAAAAAATTCTTGGATATTTTTTAAAAAAATTATGGAAATGGAAGATATATATTTTCGACTAAAGAGAAAAATAATTTTAGTGTCCCTGGAAATAATTTTTTCAGACAATTGTGTTTATATAGATATGAAAATGAAAGGAAAAATTTTAATATTAAGAAATAACATTAGGATTATAGAAAAATAATATTTTTGAGATATATATCACTTAATTTCATCATAATAAATACTATCATAAATAATATATGTAAAAAAGTGAGATGGTAATGTAAAACCCTTGCTTCTTTGGTATCTTTTGATTCATAACCCACATGAGATAAATAAAATAAAATGAAACATTGAATACAATGAAAATATGGATAGTAATGATAAATAATATTAAATTTGTATTATATATCCCTCATAAAACAATATAGGTGTATAACATAATATGTGTCCCAAAGAAGACACTTTGAGATGATAAACCCTTACTTTAAGTCTGTTTTTCATTGCAAGTTCTCTCACCCACATTATAATAAATTTAAAATTAATATAATTATATTATAAACCATATTAATAACAATAATACAATATATGGTTCACTTATAATATTTAAACACAAATATATTAATAATTATTTATTAAAATCATCGTTTTCTGTTGTTAAGAGTTTCATTTTTCATATATGTTTCGGTTCTACAGTTCCAGTCCTGGAACTTTTGATCACGATTCAATAATATAAATAATGTTTATAAAGATATAAATATAGTATATAATCATTATATTAACATTTATAACCATCCATAAAATTTATAAATAGAAAAATGAATAACCCCATTCACGAAGACGATTTTTTGTACATACACATGAACTCAACTTTTATATGAAAATAATTAAAAAAGATACATAATGTTTTATCTTTAAATAATACATTTTAAATTTTTAATATCATATATATTTATTAAATAAATCTTTATAAATAGTAATTTTATATTGTGATGGAAAATGAATCATATTTCTACTTGGAAGTGGTACTCTATACATATGTACAAGGGACAATTTCATTTCCCATTTGACATAACATAGGTGTAAAATTGTTGCTAAATAATCATAATGATATATTTATATATTTATAAAAATTTATTAATCATGTTATTTTGTATAAAATATTTTTATATGATATTTAAGAATAAATAAAATTTCATGATCTGAGTCAATATTTATACCTCTTCTTTGAGAGACCTACATTTGATTACACCTGAAGCTTTGAAATATTTTTCTTATAAGAATACAATGGATATAGTATAAAGGCAAGGAACATTGGAAGGTATTAATTCAAGTAATTTTGGATCTATAGGGCTCAAAATTCAAGAATAAGGAAGGAGATTAGATGCCATTTTATAAGTGAGGGAGGTGGCATACTAGGAATTAATTAAAATGTTTATAACTAATTAATATATTTCTCATGTATAGGGATTAAAAAGGGCCATGGATTGAAATTTAATATAATATAGGGTCTAAATATCTTAAAAAATAATAATTAGACGTGTGTATGAAGAAATAATACCCTTATCACTTATTTTAACCACTTATAAACTTGTTTTAACCATAACTGTGGTGATAATTTTTTATTGTTTTTACTATTCATTATGAACAAAAATTCAGATGGACTCATAATGAAATTTTGATGTTATGATTATAAACATGTCACATAATTTATCAAATTAAATAAATATGGATGAAGGATATTAAATTTAAAATAATAATGTGAAACACAAGGATATCTTATTTTTAGAAAAAATATATTTTTAAGCATAAAACGTAATTTACATTCATTACATTCCTAGTAAAAACTACAATCTGAATGTTAAACTATTTTATAGAAAATATTTTCTATACATTTTACTAAATTCAAAGATAAATAATGTTTATTTAATTTTTAATGATCAAAATACATTGTGTTCATAAAAAAAATTATATGTAATATAACTCTTTTAATCATTAAATAATTTTATTAAAAAATTTATGATTTTTTCTTCGGTATTGATCAATAAATTTAAATTTAGGGAAAATTTAAATATTTTAATTCCTGATACGCTAACATGGCAGGTAAACACCAAATCTGGAACAACCATGTGATGCACACTCTATTGAAAATTTATTCATAAGTATATTTAATTTTTTTTCAAAATGTAAGAATTTGATTTTAACTAAACAAAATTCATTTTTTACTTGTCATAAAGATATTTTCTTCAGATGAGTTTTTTATATTCTTTTAAAAATTGGTCTTATATGCATAAATTTAAAATTATTTTTCCCAGCATATATTAATTTTATTATATAAAATTGAATATATATTTAGAATCAGTAGTTTTAAAATTACTAAACTATTAAAATTTTATTTTTTATTAATTGAAAATAAATTACATAGGATAAATATTAATTAACATTGTAAAAGTGAAATGGTTGTTCTAAAAAAGTTGACTTTATAAGATATTTTTAATTTTTATCGTAACATAATAATTAATAATCTTTAAAATATGACACTAAGATGATGTTTAAACACATTATATATATAACTTATTAATAAAATAATTAATATGAAATAAGAACATAAAACTCTTTTTATAAATAACACATTTTAAAAAAAATATTATTTCTTATATCATATATTTTATTTTAAAAGTTATTTATCTCATATAAAAAATTGAGTTAGGTAAAATGGATCACAAATCATGATTCAACACATTGAAATTTGGTACGAAGCATTATATTATATTTGTAGGGATAAAATAACTACTATGGTTAATTTTTAATCACGATTAAGATGGATAAAATGTGTAAATAGGGTATCTCAAGTTTTTAATAATTAAATGTTCAGATACACCTTCTTGAAAGATTTTTTTTATTTAAAATTCACACTCTCTATCTCACCAGTCATTTATCAACCTAATTACCAAAACTAACCAAACCCACCTAACACCCATGTGATTACATTCCCACACCTTACCTAACTTTATCTTACTTGAAAAATACCATCATTCCCCCTAAAAAGTGGCTAATTACCACACCTTCATTACCACTGTTAAATTTCAGATTCTTCCTAAAACTATAGACACTTTATTTCCCCTATAATACTCTTCCACTCTCACATTATTCTATTTAAAATATATTTTTCTAATCCATCCTTTTCTAAATAATCTTCTAAGGGAAACCTATGTTCATAAAGTAAGTTTATTCTTTTTGTTAGCATATTTTCCTTTTATATTTCCATTTAAATTTTACTTATTTATTGAAATAATAAATTCTAAATTTATTATTTATATTATATTTAATGTTTTTATATTTTTTAAATAAACACTAACTGTCTTTTCCAATTTCATTAAGAAAAATGAACCGCCATTCGTCCGTTGTGCAGACTACAGCCTCCATGACACAATGTGTTTTGTAACTCCCAGAGATTTTATGAAAAATATTCTTTTTTAATTTCATTAACATCTTGTGTTGTACGCTACACCAAAAGGAGCTTTCACAACACGCATCCTTGACTTGCCTTTAATTACACGCAATCGCGACCTTCCTCAATAGCGTGTGTAGTACGCAATAACGAGTTTCACTAAACAACAACATGCTATTAAAATATTATTAAAACTAGCCGTTATGAATAGTAATAACCTGTTTTTGAAATTTTGTAAATTTTATTTTTCAAAATGGATTCATTTTTTGATTCGGAATATCGAAATTATCTTAGGGTGATATTTTGGTACTTTTCGGATAACTTTCATTTTCTGATGAATAGTGAAAATTACTAAATTTTAATTAAAAACAACCTTTTTAATCGAAATAATTAATAGTAATAAATTATTAATTTGAGTGGTTTTAAAGTATATTTAGAATATATTTTTACAATTTAATACAATTTTTGTCATTAGATGTAATTTCACATTTAAACTAGACATATACAAGTGTCAATCTTTTGATAGTTATTATCTCTTAAGAACACTCTATATGTTTTAACGATGGGAATTAATTTTAAATTAATTAATTCAACTGATAAGTTTTGAATTTGGTAAAATAGTCCTCATTTTTGAGTTCATAATATCAAATATAGCTTAGGCCCAATTTTTGGTATTTTTCTGGAAACTTTCATTTTTTGATAAATAGTGAAACCACTAAGTGGTACTTAAGAAAAATGAATTTTTCAGAAAACATAATTTTACCGATTCTGTGAGTGGAATTTCAAAAATCCGAGAGACACAATTGATGTCAGTATGTAAAATCTGATTCAATGAGATGAAAATAATTTTTGATGAATAGTTACTTTTTACTTTTTTTACCACGGTTAAAAGTAAATAGGGTAATTACAGGTAAAAATTATATTATTATTACCCTAACACATGCCCTAATTCTATTGGATAAGTTTAATTCGACCAAAAACAACCTTAGGAATAAATGATGACCATTTAGGCCCACTTGGATTAGATTAGGACATTTTTTATTAATTTATTTAAAGAAGGGTTAAAATATTTAAAATCAAAGTCTAATAAGTAAACCATTTATAATATAGGGTTATATATAAGATAAATTCGACTATAAATAGTCATTAGAAATATAAAACGATTTCCTACATAATGGTATTTTATTTTTAATTTTTAGACATTAAATAATTTAATTTATTTATGACACAAAGATGATGCAGTAATTATCTTATTAATGAAATATTGACATAATTGATGTTATAAATACTAAAATAAATGTAATTTGAGACTTTTTATGAAATAAAATAATTCTATAGGTTAATATGACATGTTATTGTTGATTTAATTAACTTTTTTCAAAAAAATCCTTATGTTATGATTTTCATAAAAATCAATTACAAAATAGTGTCAAAATTGACATAAAATAGTTTTTAAAACAAATATTATATTATTAATTGTTATTTTATTCCTAAAAATCTAAGGATCATCTAAATGACATAGATAAGGTTATAGATATTAATAATAAACAACTTGGGGTTTTTTTGGATTCTTATAGTATGTTTATTAACCTTATAGTGTAAGAACACAAGAAGACACGGTAAAAGTAAAATTATTTTACTTAATGTTAAATCTAAATGATAAGGTTAAAATAGGAACCTAAACTTGTCTAAATTCTATTGGATGAGCGGATTTTGACCCATCCCCACCTTATATTAGAAATAAATCAATTTGGAGCTTTTTAAAACCGAAATTGACTTTATAATAAAATAATATTTTTAATTTTTCCAAAGGAGCCCCTCTCCTCCCTTATAAAAGGGCACCTCCTCCCCCTCTTCCTCACACCAATTTGAGCCTTCAAGATCGGCCAACCCCTGCCAAATTCTCCTCTCCACTTCCCTAGAGACATTATAGCGGTCCTGGTATTCTTAAAAGACCAATTTTAGTTCCCTAAAATGAGGTCTCAAAGAAGCACTTCAAAGAAGAGGTAATGTCCGTTACTGATTCTTTCATCTTTATTTCTTCTTCCACTTCTTCTTCTTTAGTTGTTTCATTATGAAGTAATAACATCTGTATCACTCATATACTGATATTTTATTATAAGTATGAAACAACCCTATTTCACCATCTATCCATCCTACGGAAAATGAAATCACCGCACGTGCGTACGTACGGAAGACCGTCTCCATGCCGTGGTGTAATCTATTTTCCACCACCACCTTACTTGGATGGGTATAATGGTGTAAATAATTAATATATATTATTATTGTAAAGTTATATTGATTCTGAAATTGTATACATACACTCCAATACAATTCCACGATCATGAGAACGATATCATCGCTCGTGCGTACGTACGGACTACCGTCTCCACGACGCGATTAGATTCATTCTCCACGTTAACCATTCATGAATGATTATAAAGTATATATAATAAGTAATCATGAAATATATGACATAATAATAATACTGGATTTATGTGTATATATATTTATTTCATCTACTTAATTCCATTCATCTCAATAAGGAAACGAAAACAACGTTCATGCATACGTACGACATACCGTCTCCATGAATAGTATATTTCTTTCCATTTACTAATCTATTATATATATGTACATTCTGAATATATATTATATATAAATCATGTTTTATATTTTGGAATTAAGTAATCCTGATCTAAGTAATCATATGAATAATTACAAGTCAAAACACGGACGACAAATGAAACGATTTTACCCAAAACGCTCTTTAACATGGAATTTACAAAAAAACGGGTAAAATAAAATCACAAGTGAACCATATATGATATCATAACAATAAGTACCATTCTGGAATAAGTCAATAACATTATTTAAATCATTATATAGGAGGTTTGGACACTTACAAAGCAAATCGGACCTAAGGTAAGGGAAAATATCACAATATCATTTTTATCCGAGATTGTTTATACTATGTATTTACTGGGGTGTATTTTATCATCCACATCCATGTTTCCTTAATTTGTAATATTTATATCCTTCTACAATAGTTTATACCCAATTTTACCCTTTGGTGAGTTTTTTGTAAAGGATATGAAAAGAATCTTTTGTCATTTTTCGTACGAGGTACTTTTTGACTTTTCCGACAAAAGTATGAGAAATTTTTTTTTAACTTATACGGCTGTTTCGGTGCGGATGTGCGTCGGGTTACGCTGTTCCGCCAGGACGCGTTCGCGCGTGCACCCGTCAACCCGAGGGGATGGGCGCGCGGCTTGTGGTCCCGCAGTCCCGCTTTCCAAGGGCGGGCGGCATCCGTCCCTTATTCAGGGGCGTCTGCTCCTTGATCGAAACCGGGATGATGGGATGTCGGCTTCTCCTTCCTTGGACGTCTCCTCGGAACTTGTCGCCTAATCCGGGTCTCCCTCATAGACTTAAGAATGTTCGTGAATCTCGTTCCCGGCGCCATATCTTCATGGACACCGGTTAATTACGCTGCTTCCGCCCGGACGTTCCAAGGAGTCTGGGCGGGGCAGCAACCTGCGGTGAGAAGGCCGGGTGGCTCTGGGTGCTGGGGGCGTGTCGTAACACTGCGGCTCTGCACGTCTGTCTTCCGTCCCTAATAGGGCTTCTCGAAGGCACGATGGCCTGAGGCATCCCGTACTAGGTGCGGGGAACTGTGTCACCTGAGGTTTTCCTCAGCTTCCCGTGTTTAACACGGGGTATGCCGCGAGTTTAACGTCCAGCGGGGACGGCATCGGACCGATCAACACGAAAAGTGGATCAGATGACAGAACCCCTTGCGGGGAACCTCCGACGCTGGGGCCAGCACATGGGCGGCTTCCCAAGTAACGTGGAGTGAAGTGAAGTGGCATGACCCCACCGGGATGTGGCGGCCCGGGTAAGGATCAGGGTGGATGATGGAGTAAAGAGCTTGGACCCCAGAGGGGCTTCCTACGTACCGCGCGTTAACACGGATCAAAGTCAACGTAGTTCGGGCATACAGTTTAACGTCATGCTGGACGTCGGCAAGCCGACTCACGAAGAGGTCGAGGCCGCCGGGCGGAGGATTGAACCGAACCACCTCGCACGGAGGGGGGATGGAACGGCCGGGTGGATCACAGTTTCACGTCATGCTGGACGATAAAAGGGGAAATGGAAAAGGGGGGCTGTGGGGAGGCACCGTGGAGATACACACGGGCAGTCTTCCACAGGGGCGGATTCATAGGTGAATCAACGCAAGCGTGAACCCTGGAGGGGTCCACTGATGGACGAACGGACGTAAATACGACCGGAACGACCAGGTGGTGGGCTTGGGCCTCAGGGAGGCTTCCTACGTACCCTGTATAGAAGACAGGGATCAAAGTCCACGTAGTTCATTCTGTCAGGACTTACGCACTTGGGGCGGCCCGGATACTGCAAAACTCAGTTGGAAGGGACTTGGACCGAAAGCAAAAGACACCTCGATCCCAGTCAGACCCTCTACTGGCTTCGGCAGTGGGGAGGTGCAATGGAGATACACATGTGCAGCCTCCCACGAGAAACTAGGGGTTTGTAATACCCTGCCCCCGTAGGGAAAAGCCACTCCCATTAAATCGTCCCAAAAGGGGGACAATCCCGACATCCCTGCAGAGACGAGCGGGTGGGGGCCACGTCCAAACCGGGGGAGACCCTGCGTGCGGAGCACGGGATCAGGTTGCGGACGGTTTAGCGTCTTGCCAGACGAAGTACAGTTTAACGTCATGTGTTGAGGACGAGGCACTTGGCAGTTTAACGTCTTGCAGCACGGACGATGTACAGTTTAACGTCGTGCAGGACGTATATGCAGTTTAACGTCATGCTGGACGAGTATGCAGTTTAACGTCATGCTGGACATAGGTGCGTGTCACTTCGCGCAAGCCTGGAGGGCCGCACGGGAAGACAACGCACGGTGCGGGCACCCGGGATGAGAATCATCGGGTGCCACACAGGCGGGTAACCTTAGGAGGTCAACGGGGACGACCCTGGCAGATTGCGCGCAAAAAGGAAGCTTTGCGCGCAATACTGCGGGCCGGCGCGCAATCGGGGCGGCTGGCGCGCAATTGGGCCAGCGCCTTGCGCGCGGATGCTTGAGATTGCTCACACCGGGCTTCGGATAGCGCGCGGGGGCAACGGCTCATTCTTTAACGAATGGCCACTTGAAAGAAGGGGGGTGCGCGCAATCAGGCCGGATTGCGCGCACCCCGGGGGCAATTGCGCGCAAGCGGGTTCTTTTGCGCGCAAAGGCCTTAGGGTGAGTTTTTATTCAAATGAAAGGAGCCAGCGGGGATTGCGCGCGAAGGCGGACCCCGAGGCTTTCTTGCGCGAAAGAAAGGAGGTTACCTGAAGTTCGTCATTGCGCGCGGAAGGGGTTGAATTGCGCGCACGGGAGACGTTTCGACTTCCAGCAACCTTTGAAACGTTGGGGGTCGCCTTGTATTTATAGGCAACCCCGGGCGCGGAATCCAGGGTGCGAGCGCGAAATTCTTCTCGCGGGCGCGGAATCGGGCGCGGCGCGTAAGGGAGTCGCGCGGACCCGCGGCGCGCAGAATTGCGCGCCGGACCGGCGCATTGCGCGCATCCCGGGGGGTTTGCGCGCGGAACATCCCCTTTGCGCGCGTGCCTCTGAAATTCCGCGCAAGGCCTCCGGGCCCTCCGAAACATCCTTCCGACTCCAAATATGACCTCGCTTTCCGCATCCGGAGCTTCGTTTGGGAGCAACGGACTTTTCCGGCGTCTACAAAAGCCCCCCCTCGGAATCTGATCGGCGAGAGGTCGCAACGATCGGGTTCCGAGGGAGACGCCGGAATGCCGAAGTCCTGGGCGGCGCGGGACTTAGGCGCGCAAAAAAGGGGCACCGGTCGCGAAATTCGCCGCTGCGGTCGCGCAAAGCGCTTTCCGCGCAGCGCGGGCCCGGCCTCGCCTATAAATAGGGGCGCTGGGTCCCGCGTTCCGTACTCTGGCCTTCCGCGCGATAAGCTCCAAAGCTCTCGTGCGCGAAATTGCCTCTTCCGGTCGCGAAATTCGCCCGATCGGCGCGCAAAACCGTCCGGATTTCGCCTGTTTTTGCGCGAAACCCCGGAACTTTGCGCGACAGTCTTCCCAATTGCGCGCCGTCCGCTTGGATTGCGCGCCAACCTTCAAACTTTTCCACCAGCCTCGTCCGATCCCGCACGCTTCATCCCTTAACCCGCACGACTCCCGAATCTTCCGAGATGGCCGCGCACAGAGGAAATGAAGGGGATGCCGCCACTCGCAGAGCCGAGATGGCGACGAACGAGGAGGTTTACGGAGCCAAGGAGATTGTTTCTAACAATCAATCCTTGTTCGACTTACTAACGCCGGCCCAGAAGACATATCCACTGTCGGACAACCTGCCGCTCTGGAACTTTGGCCTCCTGGATGAGGTTCCAGTGCCAGGGTTCGAGGTTGATGCGCCGCGGACCTGGGTGACTCGGGAGGACGAGCTTCACCGCTATAACATCACCAACAATGGGCATCCTGCCAGGGAAACCAGGCACTTGGATGTCTACGTCCTGAACCCGAGGACGCGGACCATTGACGGGGGTGAGCCTACTGTGGAGAATTCTCCAGCCCTCTACTCGAGCACATACCGTCAGAGTGTTACTGACGACACCAAGGGCTGGCTGAAGGACTGGGACTTGCGATCTGGGGGCAACTTTACCAGTGAATGGGCCTGGGCGTTCTGGGTACGCCACACTTGCGATCACTTCGCAGAGGAGCTGCGGTACATCGGCCTGTTCGAGGCGGTGTGGACGTCGCAGTTCCACTTCTACCAGCAGTCTGAGCTCGGGCCGGAGCTGTTCACTCGCTGGTCCCCGGATACCAACACCTTCCATCTTCACCATGGGGAGGTCGGCATCGGTCTCTGGGACATCCACTGCATCGGAGGTATCCCGCTGGAGGGCTACCAGTACGATGAGTTCCTGCCACCGAAGAACATCTGGGAGGACAGGTCACGGACTCCCATTCTGACCTGGCATCTTCTTGACCTGGCTACGCAGCGGCTCGGGATCCAAGACTTCCAGAAGGACATAGCCTACAAGGATTGGTTCGGCCAGTTCCTGGAGCATGACCCGGCGGTCAAGATGCCAGGCAGGGGGAAGCGGTGCCCGACCGCAGCTCAGAGGAGCCGGAACGGGTCGTACTGGCGGGTCCTGGAGACGGGCGATTACCGCTCATGGGGGTACCGCGTCATCGAGGCCCGGGACCCGAACGTCCGGTACGCGGCGTTCCTGGCCGCCTTTCTGAGCGGGTGGCTCCTGCCAGTGCGGGATGCGAGGATGGGCGTCCGTCCGGCGACGCTGGCGATGGCGGGCGCCATGGCTGCCAATAAGAGGTACAACCTCGGGGTCCCAGTACTGGCGAGGTTGTATGCCATTCTGGGACGCATCTCACGAGGGGGGTCGCCACGAAGGATCTGTGGGCCCTTTCAGTTCTTCCACGGCTGGGTGGCTGCTCACCTTGGTGGGTATACGTTCCCAAATGCCATCAGTCCTCCGGGCAACGGCCTGCGACCCTCCCTGCTGAACATTGCGGGGGTCGCTCCGATGACCCTCAGTGAGGAGGGCGTGAGGGTTCGGATTGGCAATCATGCCAATTTCAACTTCAGCCCGTTCCCCACTCCCGTCGGCCAGATGATCGACAACGGACAGGGCCCGCTGGAGCAGCATGAATACTTCCTGAACATGCGGGGCGGGGTGCTCGTGGCTCGGATCGACGGGAAGGTGATCTGCGAGCCTTACGTGCCGACCCGGTTCGCCAGGCAGTTCGGGTGCCTTCAGCGGATGCCGAATAGGGTATTCACTGCTGTCCGGGAGGAGACGAACCCCGGCGTCCTTCGCCAGATGTGGCTGATGTTCGTCGCCTTCGGCTCTGGCGACGTCATCACCCTCCCTCCTACCGGAGTTAACGCAGGCTTGGCAACCGAGTACGCCGAACACTGGGCCATCGCGTACCCTGAGGGGCTCTTGCGGAAGCTAGTTCGGCGGCTCGAGGCTACCCGTGCGGAGACCGGGCGTCAAGGAAGGAGGCGAGGCGCCGCCACACGGGGGAGAACGGAGGCGCGCCAAGCAGCGGAGCCGGCGCGGGCAGGGACTTCGGCGGCGGGCGCATCGCAGGCTGCCGCCACGACCTCGGCGCCCAGAGAGGGGGCACATGCGGCGGTCGAGGAGCGGCCCGGGAAGCAGGTGAGACGTCTGCTCGAACCCTCCCACGATTCAGTCTTCCCGGCGCTGTGGTCGGCCTGGATGACCCTGCGGCAGTCACTGGGGACCGACGTCATCTGGCGAAAGATACTCAGAGAAGGAATCTATCTGCCAGAGGTCGGGCGCCTCCAGATCACCGACAGGGTGGACTTCAACCGGCAATATGCATATCTGACGGCCATGGACGAGTACGCGCGCCAACGTGGTCAGCGTGCGGAGCCATCCCTTCTGGTGAAGGTGATGCTCGGTCTCGAGCCCGCTCCGGAACAGATGCCGCCGGAAGAAGATGACAGTAACGACTCCGAGGAGGAGGAGGAGACGGGGGAGGATGAAGGCTCCGAGGGAAGGTCCCATCGGGGGAGCCCACGGGAGAGCGGCGAGGTGGCCGGCTCTGACAACGTTGATGTCACTGAGCTCCTCGAGGTCCGCTTCTATCCCTACTCAACTTGCTTCATCCATTCTCTTATGCAGCTTCTAACCCGTTTCTCCATCCTTCTCAGGAGCACACGGACGTCGGTCAGGCGTCCTCAACAGGAGTAGGAGAGGCGCCAGCAGGACAAGGCGGGGGCCAGGCACCCATTATCGAATTGACAAGCGCTAAGGGGTCCCCTGCTGTAACTGTTCCTGCGGCGACCGGGGTAGCGGAAGATGATGCTCCGAACTCCCGTAAGTCTCCCTACTTTACTGCTGGTGCTTGCCATTGACGATCCGTGACTAACCATGGCATGCCCTGCGCAGTGATCTCAACATCGGAGGCTCGTCGGGTTGCCGAACCCGGGCCATCTACGAGTGGACCAGTGGTGGACATGCCGCTTGCTCCGGAACAGGCTTCCCAAACCGAGCCGGCCCCACCAACTGCTGATCAAGGGGCTGCGGGCGTCGGCGGTGCTGCCACCGGAGAGAGGTTGGGGGCTGACGAGGGTGTCAGCGCCGCTGGGGAGAGAGAAGAAGGTTGCCCGGATGTTGGGGAACCTATCCCTCGTGAGGACCTCCCAGGGGCGGACCCTGCAGCAGACCTGCTGGCTGCCTTCCCTGCCTACCGGCCTGCCGACCCAGAGGAGATGGATGACTCGGACGCGGAGGCGGTCGAGGATAGCCGGGTAACGCGACGCAGGGGGTGGAAGTGCATCCAGCGCTTCCTCAAGCGAGACCCATCGGAATGGCTGGGGCGCATGGGATCACTTCAGACCTGGCTGCGCTTCCTGTGTGCCGGGGGAGCTGATGCTCAACGCCTCCATCTGACGGTCCGTGATTTCATGGCCGAGAAGATGCGCGAGAGCCGCCGGCGTGCCGACGTCGCACAAAGTCGGGACATGTCGGAGAGCACGCAGGCGCTCATCGCGGCAGAGCAGGAAGTCCGGCGCCTCGAAGGGCAGGCGGCAGAGAAGGAGGCCTTCGTCGCAGCATGTACCGAGCTTGTGGAGCAACTATCGGCACAACTGATCGACGCTCAGGTACAGCTGACGGAGGCGGGCCAACAGATGGTCACACTCCAAGTCGAGCGGGAGCGTGCACAGGCCAGGATTGACGAACTGCGTGCTGCGACCGCCGACGAGGAGAGGGCACGCAGAGAACGAGAAGCAGCCCTGGAGGCCGCCAGCCAAAGGGTAGCGGCATTAGAAAGACTCATTCAGCACGCTAATCCCTAAGGGCTGTTTTTTTCCATTCCCAGAACATTTGCTTCCGCTACTTAATATTTTGATCCACTTGTATGAATCGCCATATTTATCTGCGTCTTTTGGTTTAACATGCTCAACCACAATTCGTTGTCTTGCGGGAGTGTTAACCAAGCATCAGGCATCCATAATTGGGCCTGGGTTTCTGGAGAAAAGAGGGAGGTCATTCCTGGGAAAGGAGACCTCAGACCTAACCAATGTATCGTCCCCCAACTTGTTCCAACACACGAGCGGGACAACGCTAGGGGCGTTGAGATTTTATCCGAACATAGGGAAATGAGAAAGGGTGAATCGCGTGTCCCGAATCCAGACATCCACAACGATCGGCCTTCCAGGAAATGCCCAAGACGGTAGGCGGACAGTGGATCGACCATAACAACTGCAATAGACGGACCGAAAAAGGCCATCATTCATATTGCAGGAGGCGGACCACATGTCATCATGAATACCGCTTTGGGGTTCCTTCAGACACAAGGGTGGAAAATCCAGATCAACAGGGCATGCGAAGCGTGGGGCGAAGTGACGATTTGTTCGGACAGAATCCAACGCTCTCAAAATTGCGCCACCGTGGGGAAAGCGTATTGGGCGGATGCACTAATCTGGCCGTGAGTCACCTCAATTCTCAGACAGCACCTCTCTGACGAGGAAACTGTCGCTTCCCATCATTGCGATGGGGCATCCCGAGCTGAATCGGGGAGAATATCACAACTGCACCACTCTACCCGAAGTCAGGCCAGACGGCCGGCGACGAGGAGGGGCGGGACTTATCGATCCCTGAGGCTGGACCCGAGTCGAAATGTCCGGGCGTTCCTACGTACTCCATCAGGCTGGAGATCAAGCCACACGTAGTTCTGTGAGTGCAGTTTAACGTCATGCAGGACGTAGGACCCCATTTGGGGTAGATCTTAGTTTAGGGTCTTAGAGCTCGGACCATAAGGGCTGGATCTTAGTTTAAGGTCTTAGAGCTCGGACCATAAAGGTGGAGGATCTTAGTTTAAGGTCTTAGAGCTCGGACCATAAGGGCTAGAGGATCTTAGTTTAAGGTCTTAGAGCTCGGACCATAAGGGCTAGATCTTAGTTTAAGGTCTTAGAGCTCGGACCAGAAGGGGAGATCTTAGTTTAAGGTCTTAGAGCTCGGACCATAAAGGGGGGATCTTAGTTTAAGGTCTTAGAGCTCGGACCATAAGGGGAGATCTTAGTTTAAGGTCTTAGAGCTCGGACCATAAGGAGAGATCTTAGTTTAAGGTCTTAGAGCTCGGACCATAAGGAGAGATCTTAGTTTAAGGTCTTAGAGCTCGGACCATAAGGAGAGATCTTAGTTTAAGGTCTTAGAGCTCGGACCATAAGGGGAGATCTTAGTTTAAGGTCTTAGAGCTCGGACCATAAGGGGAGATCTTAGTTTAAGGTCTTAGAGCTCGGACCATAAAGGGGGGATCTTAGTTTAAGGTCTTAGAGCTCGGACCATAAGGGGAGATCTTAGTTTAAGGTCTTAGAGCTCGGACCATAAGGGGAGATCTTAGTTTAAGGTCTTAGAGCTCGGACCATAAGGGGAGATCTTAGTTTAAGGTCTTAGAGCTCGGACCATAAGGAGAGATCTTAGTTTAAGGTCTTAGAGCTCGGACCATAAGGGGAGATCTTAGTTTAAGGTCTTAGAGCTCGGACCATAAGGGGAGATCTTAGTTTAAGGTCTTAGAGCTCGGACCATAAAGGGGGGATCTTAGTTTAAGGTCTTAGAGCTCGGACCATAAGGGCTCAAAGCACGCCACATCGTGGTCATATCCCCTGGATATGCGAAGATGCACTGAGGGATAGTGTCAAGAGTGTCGAGGTTTCGCCTGGTCAGAATGGGAGGTGGAAAATGTGAATCATGCGGCCATTCACTCGAGGACCGGGAGCACCGGCGTGACGATATGAGAATACTGCCGACCGTGGCGGAAAAGCAGCATCAACATCGCACCAACCGTTGGTGGAATGAGGCAGCAAACGAGCATCGACCGCTCAATCGCAGGATTTATATCGATTTGCTGCCCGAGGCCATTGGGGGTACCGGCCCGAGTCGGTGGGAGAGCACTGAGGCATTGTGTCCGAACCGTTCACGGGGGCTCCACCCAGGGCGTAGACGATGGGTCCGAATGAAAGGGAGCACGAAGCCTGAAAAGTGGAGGAAACCTGACCAAGCGGATCCTGACCCTCCTGGCAATAAACCAGAGTACTCTTGACACCGGTGGACCACGGCAAGGGGTCGGGGAACACGCCTTGAGGGTGACCTGAAGGCGGCGGATTCCCCAGAGAAGGGGGAATCTCTAAGAGGTGGGGGGCTGGACCCGAAGTTTCAAACATCCGGGCGTTCCTACGTATCCCATAAGGATGGGAATCAAGCCGCACGTAGTTCTTGAAGCGCGGTGCAACACAATCGGGCACCAGCGCGGGGAAGAGTGCGGGTCTGACCCTCGCACACAAAAGGAGCGGCATTTGATATTTCTTGTTTGTCCTTAAAGATGAATGGTTTTTCTTTGTGCGGCGACATGCCCGTGATTGAGAAATCTCTGGCGTCGCCACAATAATCAAGCCATGGAAGGCATTGATGAATGGCGTGGTCATTAACCAGCGCCCAACATGAGTGTCCCCTGAGGAGGACATCACGATGCAGTGCCGTTTCTCGTCGGGCGGCCAAGACGATCACAGTTTACGGTCGTGTGGTAGGGCCAGACAACACAGTTTAAGGTCGTGTGGTTCGGACCATGGAGGAATCCGCTTACCGCGGTACGGCGGACACGGCGGAGGTGGGAGCATACCCAGCCCTGCGGTCACGCACGATTCCAGGAGAAGAGTCTTGGGATGGGGGTCTGCGTATGTCCATCACCCGAGGGGCAGAGATGCTAGCCTCCAGATATACTGGGCCCAGAACGCAATTGTTCGGGCGACTCCCTCCTCCTTATGGGGACGAGGGTCCAGCTACGCATGGCCCTTAGGGAGGATATCTGCATATATCCTTGGTGCTCAGATCATGGGAGCCTCGAACGACATCATTACCCTGGTTGGTCTGCCTAACGTGTAGAGGCGTACCGGAGGTCGGTATGAAGAGAGTGTCAAGATCCCACTACAACGCACAAAGGCGGAGTGTGATGAGGACTGCGCAACCAATGTTCAGAGCCCGAGAGAGCTGACATGGCGATCAAGGACGTTGCTGACGCATTCGCAACACAACATCCGATCGCGTCAGCCTAAGACGGGGCAAGCAAACGAGCATCAACCGCTCAATCGCAGGATTCATATCGATTTGCGGCCCAAGACCCGCCGGTAAATCGACCCGGAGCGGTGGGAGAGCTCTGAGGCATCGTACCCAAACCGCTAACGAGGATCCCTTTGAGTGAAGGCTCGAACAAGAGGAAGCGCGAGGCCTGACAAGCAACACAGGACTTGTCGGGATTGAATCTGACACTACGAGTCATAGACCGAAGCACCCCAAAACATGTTAACAGATCTCCGGAAAGGGTCGGAGGACTCACCCTGAGAGCAACCGAAGGGGGGCAGGTCCCCGTGATCAACCAAGAGACGGGGCTGGACCTGAGACACAAGCGTCCAGGCGGTCCTACGTATCCCATAAGGATGGGAATCAAGCCATACGTAGTTCTGGAAAGGCAGTTTAACGTCATGCAGGACGATGAGGGGTGTGAGGTAGTCCCACACACGGGGGAGGCGTACGGCGCAGCCAGTAGACCGACGCGAATGAGGACATAATCCCCCGCTCACGCGATACGCCTCGCACAAAAAGGAGGGGAACTGGGGCCAGAGGCCCAACGCGGGATAGAGATTCCCGGGAAATGGGGCTGGGCCTGAAACATGATGTCCAGGCGGTCCTACGTATCCCATAAGGATGGGAATCAAGCCATACGTAGTTCTTGAAGTGCAGTTTAACGTCATGCAGGACGATGAGGAAAAAAGAAGGGGGGAGCAGAAGGCATCCCCAAACGTGGAGGGGGGCGTACAGCGTGACGAACAAACCGACGTGAATGAGGGCATAGCCCCGCACTCACACCATACGCCGCACACCCCGGGGCAACTGGGCCAAGGGCCCGAGATGGGATGGAAATTCCCGAAGGATGGGGCTGGGCCTGAAACACGAGGGTTCAGGCGGTCCTACGTATCCCATAAGGATGGGAATCAAGCCATACGTAGTTCTGGAGAGGCAGTTTAACGTCATGCAGGACGAATGCTGAACAGTTTAACGTCTTGTAGCTCGGACGTAGTGCAGTTTAGCGTCATGCGGGACGAAGCACTTGGCAGTTTAACGTCTTGCAGCGCGGACGAATGCTGAACAGTTTAATGTCTTGTAGCCTGGACGAATGCAGTTTAACGTCGTGCAGGACGTGGTGACACTCAGGCAAAGTATTGCTTGAGGAACCTAGCGTTGGTGGGAGGAGTGACACGCTCACCATCCATAGTCGCTAGGGAGTACGCGCCATTGGGATAGACCTTGTGGACAACAAAAGGTCCCTCCCACTTGGGCTCCAACTTGGGCGGCTTCCTGCCGGGGATCATCGGTGCTCTTAGGGCTAGCACTAGATCACCCTGTAGGAAGGAGCGGAGGCGAACCTTCTTATTGAAAGCTCGAGCCATCCTGCTTTGATGCCTCTCCAAGTTGTGCAAAGCGCGAAGTCTATTCTCATCCAGTGCTTCCAACTCGACTAGACGGGCTTCAGCAACTCTGTCCGGCGCTTGCTGGTCGTAGACCGCAGTGCGCAAGGACGGTAACTGGATCTCGATGGGCAGGACGGCCTCAGCTCCATACACCAGGGAATAAGGGGTCATCTGGGTGGAATTGCGAGTCGTCGTCCGATAAGCCCAGAGGGCGTTGGGGAGCTTGTCCGGCCAACTCTTCTTGTTCTGACCAACCATCTTTTGCAGAATGTTAGAGAGGGTTTTGTTAAACGCCTCGATCTGTCCATTCGCCTGCGCATGATAGCGAGATGTATGGTTCGAGCGGATGTTATACTTGGCGTACAACTTCTTCAACTCGGCTGCTCGGAAATTGGTTCCGTTATCCGTGAGGATAGCGTGAGGCACTCCAAATCGATAGATGATGTTGGAGGTCACGAAGTCAGCGATCGAACAGGATTTGACCTCTCTGAGCGGAATCGCTTCTGCCCATTTGGAGAAGAAGTCCGTGGCGGTCAGAATGAACCGGCACTGGCGAGCTGTCGCCGGCGGGTAAGGTCCCACAACGTCCAGTCCCCAGACTGCAAAGGGCCAGGAATACCTTGTGGTATGGAGAGGCTCCGGCGGCCGATGCACAAAGTTCGCGTGAACCTGGCACGCATGGCACCTCCTGGCGTACTCGATGCAGTCATGGATCATAGAGGGCCAGAAGTATCCCAACCTCCGAATCTGGTGGGACAGCTTCGGCCCAGTTTGGTGGGCGCCGCATGAACCAGCATGAACCTCTTGCATGACTCGTGGGATCTCAACTCCCTGAAGGCAACGGAGGAGAACACCATCAAATCCGCGTTTGTAGAGGATCTGCTCCAGGCCGGGACTGCTCTGGAGGACGAACTGCGATGCGCGGCGTCGAACTCGCTCGCGCTCGGCCCGATCTGACGGAAGAATGCCATGTTGGAGGTACTCAACCAAAGGCGTCCTCCAATCAGGGGCTGATCCGACTGCTATATCTGGGGTACTCGGGGCTCCGGGCATAGGGGCAACCGTGGTGAGATTACTTACCAACGGGCCGCGATCTTCTTCCGGGATAACGGGAGCGATGAGCCTGCGGCGCGTCACGCGGACGATCAGGTTGTCCTGTTCAGGTTCCGCAAGTGACGCAGCCAGGCTGGCCAAAGCATCTGCTCGACCGTTCTGCGACCGGGGAATATGGACAATTTCTGGCCGAGAAGGGAACCGGGCCATCAGAAGGAGGGTGCACTCCAACAATGGCACAAGTTCCGGCTTCCTGACAACATAGTCGCCATTGATCTGCTTAATGACCAGCTCGGAGTCCCCTTTCACACACAGATGGGGCACGTCGATCTCGAGAGCTAACTCGAGGCCGGTGATGAGGGCATGGTATTCCGCCTCATTGTTGGTACAGCCCTCTGACAACAGGAAAGAGTATGGCAGCACGGCTCGCTCCGGGGTAATGAAGACGATACCCAAGCCCACTCTGTTGAGCTTAGGATTATCGAGTCTCCTACCGGTGGGGCTCCGGGAGGCACCGTCAAAGTGCATCTGCCAGCATGGATCGGCTCGATCAACCGAGAGAATGGTCTCATCAGGAAAGCCTAGATCCAGCGGCTGATCCGCGGAGGTCGGGTGAGCGGCCAGAAAGTCTGCCAACGCTTGCCCTTTGATGGCCTTCTGAGACACATACCTGATGTCGAACTGCTGGAGAATCACAGCCCACCGCGCTAGACGGCCAGTCAACATAGGTCGGCTCAGGATATATTTCAACGGGTCTACCCGAGAAACCAACTGTACCTCATGGTGCTGCAAGTAGTGCCGTAATTTCTGTACGGCAAATACGAGCGCCAGGCAGCTCTTCTCGATGGGGGAATACCTAACCTCCGCATCGAGGATCATGCGACTGAGGTAATAGAGGCTATTCTCTGTTCCCTCGTTGTTCTTCTGGGCGAGAAGGGCACCCAGGGACCGTTCCAGGGCGGTCACATAAAGGACCAGCGGCTTTCCGGATACGGGCGGCATCAGGACCGGAGGTTGAAGCAGGTACTGCTTGATTTCCTCGAAAGCGGTCTGACACTCTTTATCCCATACATAGGTGACACCCTTCTTCATAAGCCGAGAAAAGGGCTTACACTTGCCGGCCAGATTCGCGATGAATCGGCGTATATAGGCTAAGTGGCCTTGGAACCCTTGCAGTTCCCGGACGGTACCCGGGGGAGGCATCTGGCTAATCGCCCTGATTTTCTCTGGGTCGATCTCAATACCCCGGTATCTTACCACAAATCCAAGGAACTTTCCGGAGGTGACCCCAAAGGCACACTTCAACGGGTTCATCTTCAGGCAGCGAGACCGGAGGAAGCTGAACACTTTCTCAAGATCTTTGAGATGGTCCTGACGCTGGCGCGATTTGACAACCAAGTCGTCGACGTAGCATTCCACCAGTGTGCCGAGGATTGGCTTGAATATGCGGTGCATCGCCCGTTGGTAGGTGGCACCTGCATTCTTCAGGCCGAAGGGCATGACCCGGTAGCAAAAGGTACCTTGGGGGGCCCTGAAGGCAGTGAACTCCTCATCCTCAGGGGCCATCCGAATTTGGTTGTATCCGGAGTATCCATCCATGAAGGAGAGGGCTTGGAACCCTGCCGTGGCATCAATCAACAGCTCTGTCACTGGAAGGGGAAAATCATCCTTCGGACAGTGGCGTTTGAGATCGCGGAAGTCGATGCAGACTCTAATCTGCCCGTTCTTCTTCCTGACCGGCACAATGTTGGCCAGCCATTTGGGGTACTGAACTTCCCTCACGAAGTTGGCTTTGATAAGCTTGTCAACTTCGGCCTCAACCATGGCACCATGGGATGGGTGCATTTTTATGGGAGGCTGCTTGAACCCGCGATGGTTCGCCGGGAGACCTAGGCGGTGGACGGCTACCTGAGGATCTAGCCCCGGCATCTCGTCATAGCCCCAAGCGAACACATCACGGTGCTGCCTGAGAAAGTCCACGTACTGCTGCCGCTCCTCAGAGGGCATGGCGGCACTAACCAATGTGGGTCTTGGATCTGCCTCGGTTCCAAGGTTCACCTGTATTAACTCATCGACCGTGGCGGGGACGCCCTCCTCAAAGGCTGGGGGTGCATCTTCCACGTCCTCTCCACTCGGGGAGGGATCATCCACGGGAGAGACTGCGTTGGAAACTGCATTGGGGCTACCAGATCCTGCTGGGCCACTGGTGCTGGCGCGGGCGGTCGCGGCCGTCTCATCAGGAGACTCGCGGACCGTCAAGACCATGGCGACGTCCAACCGGTGAATCGGGAGGACGTAAGCGTCATCCAGACTTGCCCAGGGATCGCTTGCAACAGCGACAGGCTCAACCTCACCTGCCAGGATCTGCTTATCCTTGCTCTTGTAATAGTCCGCGTCCAGATAGCGGGCTTCACATGAGGCAAAAGGAGAGGCATCTCCTTGAAGCACGCCTACTCGACCATTAAGGGAGTATTTGAGGCATTGGTGGTATGACGAGGGAACCGCCGCATGAAGGTGAAGCCATGGCCTGCCCATCAATGCGTTATACGCAGTGTCCTGAGAGACTACCATGAATTCGGTGTTGGCAACCAAGTCACCGAACTGGGTCTTCAAACGTATCTTGCCGACTGGGGTTTGCTCGGTGCGGTCGTACCCCTGGATCCTGAGGTCGGAGGGAATCAAGTCATCCTCAGACAACCCCAATCTCCGGAGCGTCCGAGTTGGAATCAGATTAATCCCGGACCCCGTGTCGACAAGACAACGCCGGACTTCAAGGCCATTGAACTGGCCAGTGACATACAGCGGACGGATGTGTCCCTGTATAGGAGGGTCCTCATCCTTACCAGAGAACGAGATAACTGCCTGACATTCGGCGTCCTCGATCGTTTCGGCGTGGAAGGCCTCTGCAGCCGCAACCTCTGTCTCGAACTGGAGGGGGCTCTTCAGGGCTTCAGCGAGTGCCTCGCGCATCTCAGATGACATGCGCAGAGCCTCAAGGATGGAGAGCCTTGCTGGGATGTCGGCCAAGTGCTTCAGGACATCATACTTTTTGGCCAAGCGCGAGCTCCTGGTTGCAGGAGATTGCTCTGCGGTTGGTGGCATGACGGGCCTTACCGGTTGGATCGGCGGCCGACTGGTACTTGGCGCATCTCGCTGTTCACTGGTCGCAGTCCGGGAAATGGTCACCGTACTGGAGTCAGGAGGCCGGGATGGACTTGTGGCAGGGCGGAGCTGGTCGCGACGCGGCTGAGGCGGTTCTGCCCGGTCCCATACCACAAACAGTGGCGGAGGCGAATCCGTCATCCCCGGATGGGGAGCCTGCGTACGTTGAGCTCGATCTTGAGCCTGCCGCCTAGTCTCAGTGGCGTGCACGGCCTGGCCGGAGGTACCGACGGCTGTGCCCCGGCGACTCCTGCTGCTGCGGTTCTTCCGACGGTGGCGACGACCGGGGACGCTAGGGAGGTCCACCTGGTGTTCTTCAACGTCGGGAACCGAAAAGGGATTTACCAGCTCGACGGTGTTAACCGAAGCATACCCAATACCGTCATCGGACGAATCATCCATCACCGGGCGGATCCGAGGAGGGACCCCCATCTCCGGGGGCATGAAATCGCCGAGAGTACGGGATAGTGGCGGAACTGGCGGGGCGCGCTCTTCCTTCTTGCGCTGCCGCCGTTTGCTCCTCTTGGAGGAGGCAGACTGGGACGACGATGCCGAAGCAGCACCCGCAGGTTCTGGGGGCACAGGCTGATTCAAGCGCGCACGGATGATTCCCTGGGCGCGAATGGTCGTCTTGCGGGCCATCCAGTTATTATACTTCTGGGACCCGCGGTCGGAGACCAGCTGCCATTCGTCCTCGTTGCCACTATCGTCATCTGATCCCACGAACACGCCCGCTACCTGTGCTGGAGCTGGGCCCAACCTGATTACATTGTTGTTAATCTGGTCTTGGAGCCAGTCCTTGAACACATAGCACCGCTGGATGGTGTGCCCCAGGGCCCGATGGTAGGGGCAGTAGCGGGGGTTATCCGTGAGATGTGCCTCCTCTGGCCTCCAGCACTCAGGCAATCGCACAATCCTCTGCTCCAGGGCGCTCCGGAAATAACCGGGGACCTGATCCTCATGGAATGAGTACGTCAGGTGTCGCGGGCCCCTGGGAGCGCGGTCTTGACGAGGGGCCGGAGGGGCCTGCCGAGGAGGTGGACCCTGATTATCTCGCCGGGGTTGCGGCGGTACATTACGCGGAGGGGCCGGCCGGTTCTGAGGCTGCCGTTGCTGGGCCGGGAACTGAGCCCGTGGAGGCAGATTCCTGTGAGGCTGCGGAGCTGGCCTCACCGGCAGCAGCTCCAACGGCCTGGGAGCCTCTATCTGGGCCACAGCAGCGGGCTCAGCCCTGCTGGCTCTCCTTGCAGGAATCATAGGAGGCAGCGGGTGTGCCTGGCTGGCCTGTTGCAGGGCTTCCTCAAGACGTTGAGCTTTGTCTGAGAAGTCCCTGAACCCTCCGGGGTAATTCTGAGTAATCAGGGAAGGGACCAGCTCGGTCTTGACGTTCCCGACGCACATTGTCAGCAACTGCTCCTGAGTCAATGGCATGTCAAGGGAATACGTGAGACCCTTCCATCGGGCGACGAAGTCCGCGACTCGCTCATCAGGCCTCTGCTTGCACTTGAAGAGGTCTGCGATACTCGTCTTCCGGGTCGTGGAACTGAACTGGTAGAGGAACTGTCTACGGAGGTCCTCCCAGCTGGTTACCGACCCGACGGGGAGCTGGCTGTACCAGACAAATGCTGGCCCTTCCAGTGTCTGGACAAAGCAGCGAAGCTTAGCGGCCTCTTGCTGCGCCGGAGTCCCCAACATAGGCCCGCACCTCGAGTTGAAATGGGCCAAATGTTGTGGCGGATCTCCGGTCCCGTTGAAGGGGGCGAAAGTGGGATTCCCGAATCCCGGAGGCGCCGGCATGTCATCCACCCATGCTGGGTATGGCTTGCCGTCCGGTGGGATCGCCACCTGCCGAGTCTCCAAGGCTTCCAAGCGGGCAATGAGTGCCGCCATCGGATCGTCCGGACATGGGTTCCAGTCCTGGCGAGGATCTCTAACCACGAGCGCATTGCATGGCCCTTCAATCGGGTCGTCGACCGGATCGTCGAACTCGGCAGCTCGTGGGATGGCTGGCGGAGCGGCCCTTGGGGCAGCGGGAGGAATCCGAGCGGGATCTCCCGGGTAGTCGCGCCGCTCGGGAGGGTGTGGCGAAACATACCGCGCCCTCTTGCCGTAGGCAATGGCCTCTCTCCTGTCGGCGAACACGGCGTAATCACGGTTGCCCGGGAGAGTCTCATCGAGGGGTGGTTGTTCCGGTCCCTGCTGCCCTGGCCTGGGATCACCGTAGTCAGGCCGCCGTTCTGCAGCGCGCTCGGCGAGGAGCTGGTCAACCAGCCTCTTCTGTTCGGCGAGCTGCTGACGTAGCGTAGCCTTCTCGGGATCCTCCTCTACCTTCCGCATGGAGGCAGATGGGTCGGCGGGCCTTATAGCCTCGCTGTGCTCTTTTCCTTTGCTGACGTTTCGGCTCAACGTCAGTGCTTCAGTGGGTGCGGGGAGCCCCAGGAGGTTCCTCTGATGACGAGTAACTCTCACTGATGGGTCTGACGATGGTTTGTCTTCGGGGGGGAAGCCCCTGTCGAGAAGTTCCAAGTCGTTCCCCTCTCCCGACAGGTCAGCCATATTGACTGTTCCTGTCACTGGGGATATACCCTCAGGGCCACCCAACGAATCGGGCTGTCGGCGAATTACACTGAAGCGTAGGGCAGCGTACTGCCCCCATCCACGGATATACACGTGGGGAGTGGCTTCCTCGATAACTTTGCGGAGTACTTGAAAGCACTCAACGCATCGTTGTTGGAGGGCCTCGTGGTGCCCAAATGACCCGGGGTGCCGAACCGCGGGGAGCATGGCCAGGTCAATTTGACGGCACTGCTCACCAATATCCTCCAGGTGTAGTTGATTCCCGGGGTATGGCATTTGTAGGCAGTGAAGACGGGAGTGAGTCTCCCGGAGAGTTCGGCGGAAGCACTCGAACTCATCCGGGGTGAGCGATTCGGGTGCATCAAAGCCCGGTCCTGCGACTGGCCAAAACTTCTCAGGGAAGTGGCCCTCTGCAAGGACGGTCCAGAAGCTCCACGACTCAAACTCGGGACCCAGATCTCCTCGGTCCTCTTCCATGGCTGGGAACGGACGGGGAACTGGTAGTGGTGCCGAGGCGGGCCGTCGGGCCGACGGGCTGGCCGGCGGTGAATACGGCGAGCAGGCCGATTGGCCTCCATATCCCGGGCCTCCCCCTGAGGGTGGCGGTGCCCCAGCTACCACATCACGATAGGACGGGCCGGCGAGCGAACATCCTGCCGTAGCATCGGTGCTCGCCGAGGGCGCACCAGATCGTGGTTCGACCGTCGGTCCCCAGAAAAAGTCTCCGGCTTCTCTGATCGAGACGGAAGGCACTTCCGGAGGGGCCAGTACCAACCGCAAGTTTGATCCTTGGGGGTCTACCAGGCCCTCGTTACTCCGGATATACCTTCGGAGAGACGCGGGGATCACATCGATCTCGCTCTCGGGGAGCACGAGGCTGACGTGCCGCATTCCTACCCCTGCCCTTGACTGGCGGGATTGGGGAAGGGGCTCTGTCGCCGAATCGTACTCTGCCTCTGAGTCAGAGAAGCAAACCGGTCGGATCTCTGTCCGGAACTCCGCAACATTCTTCCCTCGGCGTCGACGCCTTGCCTTCCTGCCCCTGGGTGGTTCTTCGGGGCAGGGCTGATCTCTGTCCTGGCGTCCTCCGGCCGCACTGGTGCTGGGGCCGAGAGGACTGGGAACCAAGGTGCGAGGGGCACCGGGACAGATATCAAAGGGGACGCGGGGAGAGATGATCCCGGGCAGGACTCCGGGCCGGGATCGGGAGGTGGGATGACCCATGCCTCCTGGATCGGCCACACAGAGTAGATCCTGCCGGTGAATAGCGCTACCGCGAGGTGGTCCGCGGTGGCTACTGCCAGTGCCAGCAACCGGGAGAGTCAACCCAACCTGCCTTTGGGGCGGTCGGGGCCTCGATCCGGGTCGGGCATAGGAGTTCCCCCGCTCAGGATGCGCAGAGGCCTGGCGACTGGAGCCAGCAGTGGCTTGGGCCAATGCGGCCGCTGTTGCTAGAGCCCCAAGGTGGGCATCCTCTTCCGCTCGTGCCCGACGTTGGCGTCGAGACAGACGAGCCGGGATGAGCGGCGCGGGCAGGTGGAGAGCCTGTTCCTCGACTTGAGGGGCCTGGCGGCGATGTCGCCGTGGCCTGGCGGGAGCCCTTATCGTGGATCCCTGGAGCGGACCTCGGATAGGGTGATCCTGGGCATCTTCCACTTCATCCGCATAGGGAAGGGAACTGTCAGAGCGCTCCGGGGATAAGCTCCCGAAGCGGTTGGACGTTGAGGTAGGCGGCGGTGCCTCCCTGCGCGGCCCTCGGGGGTGGCGGTGGTGGCGAGGCGCAGCCTCCTCAAGGTCTAGGCGAGCCATTTCCCTAGTGGGGATGACTCCCTCTTCCTCGTATCTCCGCACCAGGGTGTTGATCACCCTTCTCTGGATGACCTCCGAGGGGGAGAGAGGGCGTGGTCGTCCCGCAATCGCGGCTGCTGGGACGGCTGCGGAACGGGCGGGACCGCGCGGAGTAGCCGCGTCGGTGTTTCCCCTGTCCCTGCGCCAGTGGGCGGGTGGCGTTCGGGCACTAGATCGGGCGACCTGATTTCTGAAAGCAGGGAGAATGACCCATTAATACTGACAGGAAAAAGGAATCGACAACCAACCATTAGCGCCACGACGCCTTCCGTGGGGGGAACCCAGGCCCTCGACGTTGCGAGACGGAGTGCCCGATGTCCCTTCCCCAGCCCCTGGCGGGTAAGACTGAATGCTTGGCCGGGCAACACGCCGGTCTTCCAACACCTCTGAAAGCCATCGGTCTTTGTATCGAGGAGAAGAGATTCACGTCGGGTTCACCATTTTTCTGTTTCGGTGCGGATGTGCGTCGGGTTACGCTGTTCCGCCAGGACGCGTTCGCGCGTGCACCCGTCAACCCGAGGGGATGGGCGCGCGGCTTGTGGTCCCGCAGTCCCGCTTTCCAAGGGCGGGCGGCATCCGTCCCTTATTCAGGGGCGTCTGCTCCTTGATCGAAACCGGGATGATGGGATGTCGGCTTCTCCTTCCTTGGACGTCTCCTCGGAACTTGTCGCCTAATCCGGGTCTCCCTCATAGACTTAAGAATGTTCGTGAATCTCGTTCCCGGCGCCATATCTTCATGGACACCGGTTAATTACGCTGCTTCCGCCCGGACGTTCCAAGGAGTCTGGGCGGGGCAGCAACCTGCGGTGAGAAGGCCGGGTGGCTCTGGGTGCTGGGGGCGTGTCGTAACACTGCGGCTCTGCACGTCTGTCTTCCGTCCCTAATAGGGCTTCTCGAAGGCACGATGGCCTGAGGCATCCCGTACTAGGTGCGGGGAACTGTGTCACCTGAGGTTTTCCTCAGCTTCCCGTGTTTAACACGGGGTATGCCGCGAGTTTAACGTCCAGCGGGGACGGCATCGGACCGATCAACACGAAAAGTGGATCAGATGACAGAACCCCTTGCGGGGAACCTCCGACGCTGGGGCCAGCACATGGGCGGCTTCCCAAGTAACGTGGAGTGAAGTGAAGTGGCATGACCCCACCGGGATGTGGCGGCCCGGGTAAGGATCAGGGTGGATGATGGAGTAAAGAGCTTGGACCCCAGAGGGGCTTCCTACGTACCGCGCGTTAACACGGATCAAAGTCAACGTAGTTCGGGCATACAGTTTAACGTCATGCTGGACGTCGGCAAGCCGACTCACGAAGAGGTCGAGGCCGCCGGGCGGAGGATTGAACCGAACCACCTCGCACGGAGGGGGGATGGAACGGCCGGGTGGATCACAGTTTCACGTCATGCTGGACGATAAAAGGGGAAATGGAAAAGGGGGGCTGTGGGGAGGCACCGTGGAGATACACACGGGCAGTCTTCCACAGGGGCGGATTCATAGGTGAATCAACGCAAGCGTGAACCCTGGAGGGGTCCACTGATGGACGAACGGACGTAAATACGACCGGAACGACCAGGTGGTGGGCTTGGGCCTCAGGGAGGCTTCCTACGTACCCTGTATAGAAGACAGGGATCAAAGTCCACGTAGTTCATTCTGTCAGGACTTACGCACTTGGGGCGGCCCGGATACTGCAAAACTCAGTTGGAAGGGACTTGGACCGAAAGCAAAAGACACCTCGATCCCAGTCAGACCCTCTACTGGCTTCGGCAGTGGGGAGGTGCAATGGAGATACACATGTGCAGCCTCCCACGAGAAACTAGGGGTTTGTAATACCCTGCCCCCGTAGGGAAAAGCCACTCCCATTAAATCGTCCCAAAAGGGGGACAATCCCGACATCCCTGCAGAGACGAGCGGGTGGGGGCCACGTCCAAACCGGGGGAGACCCTGCGTGCGGAGCACGGGATCAGGTTGCGGACGGTTTAGCGTCTTGCCAGACGAAGTACAGTTTAACGTCATGTGTTGAGGACGAGGCACTTGGCAGTTTAACGTCTTGCAGCACGGACGATGTACAGTTTAACGTCGTGCAGGACGTATATGCAGTTTAACGTCATGCTGGACGAGTATGCAGTTTAACGTCATGCTGGACATAGGTGCGTGTCACTTCGCGCAAGCCTGGAGGGCCGCACGGGAAGACAACGCACGGTGCGGGCACCCGGGATGAGAATCATCGGGTGCCACACAGGCGGGTAACCTTAGGAGGTCAACGGGGACGACCCTGGCAGATTGCGCGCAAAAAGAAAGCTTTGCGCGCAATACTGCGGGCCAGCGCGCAATCGGGGCGGCTGGCGCGCAATTGGGCCAGCGCCTTGCGCGCGGATGCTTGAGATTGCTCACACCGGGCTTCGGATAGCGCGCGGGGGCAACGGCTCATTCTTTAACGAATGGCCACTTGAAAGAAGGGGGGTGCGCGCAATCAGGCCGGATTGCGCGCACCCCGGGGGCAATTGCGCGCAAGCGGGTTCTTTTGCGCGCAAAGGCCTTAGGGTGAGTTTTTATTCAAATGAAAGGAGCCAGCGGGGATTGCGCGCGAAGGCGGACCCCGAGGCTTTCTTGCGCGAAAGAAAGGAGGTTACCTGAAGTTCGTCATTGCGCGCGGAAGGGGTTGAATTGCGCGCACGGGAGACGTTTCGACTTCCAGCAACCTTTGAAACGTTGGGGGTCGCCTTGTATTTATAGGCAACCCCGGGCGCGGAATCCAGGGTGCGAGCGCGAAATTCTTCTCGCGGGCGCGGAATCGGGCGCGGCGCGTAAGGGAGTCGCGCGGACCCGCGGCGCGCAGAATTGCGCGCCGGACCGGCGCATTGCGCGCATCCCGGGGGGTTTGCGCGCGGAACATCCCCTTTGCGCGCGTGCCTCTGAAATTCCGCGCAAGGCCTCCGGGCCCTCCGAAACATCCTTCCGACTCCAAATATGACCTCGCTTTCCGCATCCGGAGCTTCGTTTGGGAGCAACGGACTTTTCCGGCGTCTACAACGGCATGAATGGATTTTTAAAACATTATTTCCAAGAAGCTTCATTTACAAGTTTTCAAGTTTATTTTTAATCAACTTCTTTTAGTTTAAAATTATATGACATGTTAAGAAAGGAAAGTGTTTTTGAAGTAGAAAGGATATTTTCCTCAAGAATGGAGTTCAAGACTTTTATCAAAATTATTTTCCATCTAAGATAATATAGGGTTCTGTTTCGATCCCTATTATTACATGGATTTGATTATGTTGTGATGGAAATATTTTTATGAATTCCTTTATCTTATATGAATTGTTTTATGATGTCATGATGTTTAAGATTCCCATTTTTATTACATGGGTTATGCATTGATGTATGATTTACGATTTTGTGGAACACATAAAAATGGTTTCATTATGAGATGGGTGGGACCTATATCTTCCTCCGATGCATTGGGTAAATATTTTATATCTCATGAGATAGACATGGCTGGAACGGCAGGTTAAACCGGTTCAGTGAAACAGGACTGAAATGATGAGTGAACTCGGTTCATAAATGGACTTTGTCCACTAAGATAGTCTTGGCTATGAGTCTTGACTAATAATAAATGATTCTATATGATTATGTGTGTATTCCACAATGTTTCATGTTTTAATTTATGATTATTGGGATTACATTTCACTACTATGATTTATCCCATGTTATGAAATTATGATTTCTTTTGCAGGTTAAGATTTCCAAAAGTTATGTTCTTATGTATATGATGTGATTGATATTTGTTTTGTTTACCCTTACTGAGAATTTGAGTTCACCCTTTTATGTTTTCTTTTCCCCAGGATATAAAGAAAGGTTTTAGGAAAAAAGAAGAAGATCTTTATGGGAGATGTTGAAGATCTTTCATCACGATTAGAAGATTATATTCCGAGTTTTCAAAGACACTAAACTATTACGGTCCTTGTGTGTGTGCTTCTGTTATGTACTAATTATTCAACAAAATTAATGTAATGTCCATGTACGTTAAGCTTTGGGTCTCTACAGTTGGTATCAGAGGAAAGGTTTAGTCAACCTTTGGAAACTAGGATGCGAGAACTTTAGTGAGATCCCTAGAGATATTTCTAAGGTATGTCTAGGGATGTCCCTAAGGTTATGTATAAGTATAGGCTATATTACTAGAATTACTGTAACCTAAGATGTTACATATTGAAGGTACTCCCCCTTTATTATGTTGTTTTCCCTAGCATGATTTTTTCCTCTCACACTATTTTTTTGGGTTTTAGACGATGGTTAGAACCCGAAGGAACCGTGTTGATCAATGCAATGGACAATGCAATGATTGTCCTCCTGAAAAAACAAATGTTATGGGAGATGGAGTGCAAAATCTTATTGCTATACTTACAAAAGCTATAAATCATTCTGGACATCCAAATGAGCAGAGAAGGGAACAATATTCTATTGAGTCCTTCATGAGGCAACCTCCACCTTATTTTAGTGGGTCTTCTGATCCACTTGTTGCTGAACAATGGATCAGTACCACTGAAAATATATCTTTAGTTCTTCAATGTTCTGAACATGATAAAGTCATCTTAGCAGTATATCGTTTGGATGGTGAAGCTGATAAATGGTGGAATCTTATCAAGAATAGGAGGCCAATAGATGAAATTGAATCCATGGAATGGGACGAGTTCAAGAACTTATTTTTTAATAAGTACATACCTCGTATAATTCAAAAAAAGATGGAGAAGGAGTTTGTTGAACTAAAGAAAAAGGATGATGAATCTGTTGGTATATACGAAGCGGATTTTACAAGGCTTGCAAGGTACGCATCTGGATTTATCATCCAACCTGAAAGTAAAGTTGATCGATTCTTCGGTGGCTTAATACCAAATCTTCGAAGTAAATTAGCTATAAGAGACTTCAGTAGCTATGAAGAAATTTTGTGTTGTGCTATCAAGGTAGAAATTTAAGTTGGTGTTACTTATCCATCTCAAAGTTTTGAAAAGAAACGAAAGATGGAGTTCAAGGAGAAATCTCAGAATAATGGTGAAAAGAAGATGAATATTTACTTATGCTCAATGTGTGGAAAGAATCATGGTGGAGATTGTCTTAAAGGGACTAGAAAATGTTTTAAGTGTGGAAAAGAAGGTCATTGAGAAGTTGAGTGTCGAAGTAATGGAAAAAGGGTTGCTAATGGTGTGAATAAAGAAAAGACTGCAGAGAACGCACCAACAACACTTCAATGCTTCATGTGCAATGAAATGGGGCATTATGATAATCAATGCCCTAATCCAAGGGTTAATAATGATCGACATGAGAAACCACTTAAGGCAAAGGACAAAGGGAAGTCACATGCGATCACTATTGGCGATGTTGAATATGACAACGCTGTGGTGGAATGATTAAGTGTTTATGTAATGGGATTCCAAAATAATGTTGTATATAGTATCATGGAATATTGGAATATTTATGTATTGGTCTATTGTGGTTTTCAATAATTTTATGGTACCGGTAAATATGGAAAGTGATTGAGATATTTTTGGTAAGCAGATGATATGCACATAATGAAGGGATAAGAAGACAATGAGATGTTTGATTTTATTCATGAGCTCATGATTGATATAAGGACTAAGTGATATCATGGTTTGAGTATAAATTTTTTTGAGGATTTTGGTATGTGGAAAGAGTTAACTTTTAACAGCATTCATATTTTCAATAAGGTTCAATGGGTATTCATTCTTCAAGAGAATACATGATTAAGGTATTCACATGTTTATGGGGGATAAATGATGGCATTCACGTGATCATTTTCTTTATACTATAAGCTTGGACCAAATTAATATAGATAACCTTAAAAATTCGAATGGATTATGTTGGACATAAGTTAGTATTGTTTAAATATAGAACTTTTTTGATATTATTGATTGGATGTTATAGTAATATAGCTATAGAAAAAGGACAACCTGCAGGACGAGTGACAGCCCATCGCGTCGGACAAGGCTGTGGGAATCGAACCCACAATCGAAGTGCGAATGGCCTTTATCACCTACCACTAGCCTACAGAAAGTCCCTGGTTAGTAGAAACTACTTTTATTTTATTACGCGGTATGATATATGAAGTATAAGTTCATTTTTGGAATCGTATACGATTAAACTCACCATATATGGACTTATATATATTTGATAACTTTTTCTAACCATTTTTTTGAAATAGATGGAATGACCCATCATTCTATCACATGATCTATTAACACTTCATGAATAACAAATTCAACTTCATTTCTTTAAGAGATGAAGTGGAAATTGTTCGAAGCATGAACAATAGTGAGATTGTACCAAAATAAAGTAAGTATTTATTCTAATTCAAAATCTTCAACTTTAGGGAAATGATATTGAAAACCAAAAATGTTGTCATATTGCTCTTATATCTGATGAATCAGATGGTACCTTAGATCGTCACAAATTTATGGCTTTGTGATTGCTGGGTTTTCCATGGCCATGTTCTCTACCACTCTCCATCAGAACATGATGGTTAGATTTCTCTTCCATATCCATAATTTCACATATGTGGAAACCCAGTGATTAGTTTATTTGGGTAACCGTTAAATTTCATAATTTTGTTTTTAAAGATTGGTTTTGGCATTACTTTTTACGATGTGGGTTTCTATTAAATAAAATTTCGAGTAGTAAACCATTTATAACCCCGACGAATTTTGAGGGCGAAATTCATTTTAAGGGGGGTAGAATGTAACACCCCGAGATTTTATGAAAAATATTCTTTTTTAATTTCATTAATGTCTTGTGTTGTACGCAACACCAAAAGAACCTTGCACAACACGCATCCTTCACTTGCCTTGCATTACACGCAATCACGACCTTCCTCGATAGCGTGTGTAGTACGCAATAACGAGATTCAAAAAACAATAATATGCTATTAAAATATTATTAAAACTAGCTGTAATGAATAGTAATAACCACTTTTTGAAATTTTGTAAATTTTATTTTTCAAAATGGATTCATTTTTGGATTCGGAATATCGAAATTAGCTTAGGGTGAAATTTTGGTACTTTTCGGATAACATTCATTTTCTGATGAATACTGAAAATTAATAAATTTTAATTAAAAACAACCTTTTTAATTGAAATAATTATTAGTAATAAATTATTAATTTGAGAGGTTTTAAAGTATATTTATAATATATTTTTACAATTTAATACAATTTTGGTCATTTGATGTAATTTTACATTTAAACCAGACATAAACAAGTGTCAATCTTTTGATAGTTATTATCTCTTAAGAACACGCTATATGTTTTGACGACGGGAATTAATTTTTAAATTAATTAATGCAACTGATATGTTTTGAATTTGGTAAAATAGACATAATTTTTGAGTTCATAATATCAAATATAACTTAGGCCTAATTTTTGTTATTTTTCAGGAAACTTTCATTTTTTGATGAATAGTGAAACCACTAGGTGGTAGTTAAGAAAAATGAATTTTTCATAAAACTTAATTTTACCGCTTCTGTGAGTGGAATTTCAAAAATCCGAGAGACACGGTTGATTTCAGTAAGTAAAATGTGATTCAATGAGATGAAAATATTTTTTGATAAATAGTGACTTTTTACTTTTTTTTACCACGGTTAAAAGTAAACAGGGTAATTACTGGTAAAAATGATATTATTATTACTCTAATACATGTCCTAATTCTATTGGATATATTTAATTAGACCAAAAACAACATTAGGAATAATATATGGCCATTTAGGCCCACATGGATTAGATTAGGACATTTATTATTCATTTATTTAAAGAAGGGTTAAAATAGTTAAAATCAATGTTTAATAAGTAAATAATTTTTAATATAGGGTTATACATTAGATAAATTCTACTATATATAGTAATTAGAAATATAAAACTATTTCCTAAATAATGGTATTTTATTTTTAATTTTTAGACATTAAATAATTTAATTTATTTATGACACAATGATGATGCAGAAATTATCTTATTAATGAAATATTGACATAATTATTGTTATAAATAACCAAATAAATGTAATTTGAGACTTTTTATGAAATAAAATAATTTTATAGGTTAATATGACATGTTATTATTGATTTAATTAACTTTATTTGAACTAATCATTCTATTAATATTTTCAAAAAAATCAATTACAAAATAGTGTCAAAATTGACATAAAATAGTTTTTAAAACAAATATTATACTATTAATTGTTATTTTATTCCTAAAAATCTATGGTTTGGCAAAATGACTTATATAAGGTTATATATATTAATAATAAACAACTTTGGGTTCGTTTGGCTTCTTATAGTATGTTTATTAACCTTATAGTGTAAGAACACAAGAAGACACGGTAAAAGTAAAATTATTTAACGTAATGTTAAATCTAAATGATAAGGTTAAAATAGGAACCTAAAATTGTCTAAATTATATTGGATGAGATGATTTCGACCCATCCCCAACTTAGCTTCGAAATAAATCAATTTGGAGCTATTTAAAACCGAACTTGAATTTATAATAAAATAATAGTTTTAATTTTTCCAAAGAAGCCCCTCTCCTCCCCTATAAAAGGGCACCTCCTCCCCCTCTTCCTCACACCACTTTGAGCCTTCAAGCTCGGCCAAACCCTGCCACTATCTCCTCTCCACTTCCCTAGGGACATCCTGGAGGTCCTGTTCTTCTTCAAAGACCAATTTTAGTGCCCTAAAAGGATGTCTCAAAGAAGTACTTCAAAGAATAGGTAATGTCCGTTACCAATTCTTTCATCTTTATTTCTTCTTCCACTTAATATTATTTAGGTGTTTCATTATGAAGTAATAACATCAGTATCACTCATATACTGATATGTTATTATAAGTATGAAACAACCCTATTTCACCATCTATCCATCCTACGGAAAATGAAATCACCGCGCGTGCGTACGTACGGAATACCGTCTCCACACCGTGGTGTAATCTATTTTCCACCACCACCTTACTTGGATGGGTATAATGGTGTAAATAATGAATATATATTATTATTGTAAATTTATATTGATTCTTAAATAGTATACATATACTAAAATACAATTCCATGATCATGAGAACGATATCATGGCTCGTTCGTACGAACGGACTACCGTCTCCACGACGCGATGAGATTCATTCTCCACGTTAACCATTCATGAATGATTATAAAGTATATATAATAAGTAATCATGAAATATATGAAATAATAATGATACTGGATTTATGTGTATATATATTTATGTCATCTACTTAATTCTATTCAACTCAATAAGTAAAAGAAAACAGCGTTCATGCGTACGTACGGCCTACCGTCTCCATGAACGGTGTATTTTTTTCCATTTACTGATCTATTATATATATATATTCTGAATATATGTTATATATAAATCATGTTTTGTATTCTGGAATTAATTAATCATGATATAAGTAATCATATGAATAATTACAAGTCAAAACACGGACGACAAATGAAACGATTTTACCCAAAACGCTCTTTAACATGGAATTTACAAAAAACAGGTAAAATAAAGTCATAATTGAACCATATATGATATCATAACAATAAGTATTATTATGGAAAAAGTCAATAACATTATTTAAATAATTATACAGGAGTTTCGGACACTCACAAAGAAAATCGGACCTAAGTTAAGGGAAAATATCACAATCTCATTTTTATCTGAGATTGTTTATACTTTTGTATTTACTATGGTGTATTTTATCATCCGCATCCATGTTTCCTTAATTTGTAATATTTATATCCTTCTAAAATAGTTTATACCCAATTTTACCCTTCGGTGAGTTTTTTGTAAAGGATATGAAAGGAATCTTTTGTCGTTTCTCGTACGAGGTACTTTTTGACTTTTCCGAAAAAAGTACCAGAACAATGTTTTTTTTTAACTTATACGGCATGAATGGATTTTTAAAACATTATTTCCAAGAAGTTTCCTTTACAAGTTTTCAAGTTTATTTTTAATCAACTTATTTTAGTTTAAAATTTTATGACATGTTAAGAAAGGAAAATGTTTTTGAAGTAGAAAGGATATTTTCCTCAAGAATGGAGTTCAAGACTTTTATCAAAATTATTTTCCATATAAGATAATATAGGGTTCTGTTTCTATCCCTATTATTACCTGGATTTGATTATGTTTTGATGTAAATATTTTTATAAATTCCTTTATCTTATATGAATTGTTTTATGATGTCATGATGTTTAAGATTCCCATTTTTATTACATGGGTTATGCAATGATGTATGATTTATGATTTTGTGGCACACATAAGAATGGGTTCATTATGAGATGGGTGGGACCTATATCTCCCTCTGATGCATTGGGTGATGATTTTATATCTCATGAGATAGACATGGCTGGAACGGCAGGTTAAACCGGTTCAGTGAAACAGGACTAAAACGAGGAGTGAACTCAGTTCAGAAATGGACTTTGTCCACTAAGATAGTCTTGGCTATGAGTCTTGACTAATAAAAAATGATTCTCTATAATTATGTGTGTATGCCACAAAGTTTCATGTTTTAAGTTATTATTATTGGGATTACATTTCACTACCATGATTTATCCCATGTTATGAAATTATGATATCTTTTGCAGGTTAAGATTTCCAAAAGTTATGTTCTTATGTATATGATGTGATTGATATTTCTTTTGTTTACCCTTACTGAGCATTTGAGATCACCCTTTTATGTTTTCTTTTCCCCAGGATATAAAAAAGGTTTTAGGAAAAAAAATAAGATCATTATGGGATATGTTGAAGATTTTTCACCACGATTAGAAGATTATATTCTAAGTTTCAAAAGACACTAAACTATTACGGTCCTTGTGTGTGTGTTTCTGTTATGTACTAAGTATTCCGCAAAAGTAATGTAATGTCCGTGTACGTTAAGCTTCGGGTCTCTACATGTTTCATTTTCTTTCACCACCTTACATGATGGGTCTAAGGAAAATATGAATGTATAAATATGAATTTTATGAATTCATTATCTTTATGTTATAAAAAATTTGGGAACCTATTATATATGTGATCAACAAACAATCATCATTAATTTAATCACTTAAAATAAACATACTAAGAGAAAACCCATTTATTCAAATCTTTTTGTATTTTCATATAAAATTATTTTTCTTATATTTCATTAAAACTACAATACATCGCACTAATAAACACTAAATAATACCATAATTCTTTTTTATAATGATATTACTACAAAACACCTCATATTAATTCATTAAATCAGGGTATGTTTATGTTTGGGTTAGGTTAACAACCTAATTGAACAATACTATTAATTTATTTCATGAATGACTATGGGAACAATATATTTTTATAAAATGGTATAAATGTTTATACAATGTTTTTTTGTTTTAGAACTGTTATGTTAATATTTAATTCATTAATTAAAAACTCTGTCTTTTCCATGGTGGAAGACACATATTATATTTCTATAATGTTAAAGTATGTGTTGTTTCCTAGAAAATACATATTTTCTTGGTATTGGGATGTGGATGTGGCTGTGGAATAGATATTACTATGGTAGTCAACCTGAAAAGTGTTGCTAAGGCATTAAATCAGCCATCACTCTCTTACATGATGAATGGGCCTATGACAACACCCCGAGTTAGACACTCTGAGGGGATATGATTTTGATAATTCACATGATCATTATGAACCATGATGAAGGATATTTCATACCATTTCCACAGTATCCTATCATTTAAAGATATTAAAAAAATTACTATATTAAAAGGATAGCTCAAAATATTTAATATTCCATCACCCCAGATTTCTTTGAAAAGGGTACTTTATGTTACATTGATGATACCACAAACTTTTATGTTTTTAATGGGACTATCTACAAGAAATCCAAAATATTATATTGAATGGGAAAGTATTTGATTTCATTATTTCTAATTATATGTATACAAATGTTTTATTTAGTAAGTGTGTCATCATGGAATGTTATGAAAGGTCTTGATGAATCTTATTTTGAATGCATTGGGCTTTGTTAGGTGATAGGAAGAGAATAGAATTATATAGCCCCATGATGAATCAATCATTCTATTGAGATATAGAAGGTTGGGTTTTGTTTTATTCCACTTCCAATAATAGTATAGTGTCTTGACACTAGGCCTTGATAATAGGTTTTTATTTTCTATAATTATGGATTCCATTAGTATGAGTATAATATTTATTATTATCTATTTTTTCATTTATTTCCAATGATATAGAGTACCCTCAGTTTCAATTAATTATTTAATCATTTGTTCAATTATTTTTACCATATCACTTATTCCATGTTTAATTTTTAAAATATTATACTGTATACTACTAATTAATGATTATATGAGCTTACCCTTAATTTTTTACCATTCCCCATGAAACCTAGTAGAGGAAAATGTGTAATTTTTATGGATATTATGGGTGGGATAATAATGTAATCTCAATATGTTCGTACTGAATCTAATTTTTTTGAAATCTCTTGTATTTATATATTTGGTCCTCAAAGACTACTAAGCTATGGGATCTTCGGGAAGTATTGCATTTAATAGCTATAATTTAATATAAATATCAACTTTGAGTTTCTAGAGTCTACGATATTATATTTCATATCAATGTAAGTTTATTAGAAACTATGAGGATTATATTAAAAGGAACAAAGTGATATATCACATAAACTATGAAAATCTCTCAGTATTTCAAAGGAACACTCTAGAAAATTTAATAGAAATTTTAGATTATAATTAAATATCAATAGTCAATTATGTGAATGGAATTGTAAACAGATAGTGACCAATTAAAGGGATGAGAAACCAGTCAAAAACCATATCTGATATATAGATATTCCCAATAAAGAAGTCAATTAAAATATATTTGAGGAAAATTAGATCATAACCATACTAGGTGAGTGGACCCAAGTTTTGTAAAATAATCTCTCTCGTATAGAGAGAAATGCTAATTTATAACATAGTGTAACTATGTTTTAACTATTGATGTTAAAAAAACCTCTTGCATTTATTGGAACAACTAATCCATTGGTAGTTGAACAATGTATCATATTCATATAGAATCTTTATATATTCGGAATTAGTGAAAAGAAAAAATCCACCATGGAGGTTTATCATCTGAGGGGAGATAGGGACCATTTGCCTCAGCCAATTTAAGACACTAAAGATGGAGATGATATCATGTGAATAAAATGGGGAAATTTCACTATTGTATTCTATGAAAAATACTTCACTCATGATTAGAGAGAGGAAATGAAAATTCAGTTCCTCAAAATTAAAAAAATGGATGTGAAAATACTTCTGCCTATGAGGATAACATTACAAGGTTACCTAGTCATCCTGCAAACTTTTTATGCAGACCAAAACACAAGATTGACCTTTTCTTTGATGGTTTAAAACCATGAATTGAAAGGAAATTGGAATCTATAACATTTTATTTGTATGATGATATAGTCTCAAGTGTCATTAATATAGAATATGAGTTCCCTATGAAATATTTATTTAAGGGAAATCCAGAGAACAAGCGTATAACTGAGAATCAAGGGAAGAACAATGTGGAATAGGGGAAGAAAGGAAAGGTGGGATTTCCCACATATAATAATGTTGGGAAGAAACATCCAATGTATTAGAGGAAGGGAACATGAGTTTTTTACATGTGTAGATAAAAATTACATCAATCTCATGAATGTATGTGCAAGGTAAAAGCTATTTATATTCATTATTTAAAATAATAATATAATGGATAGTAATTTGATCATTCAATCATATTTATATAATGTTTTATTTAATAATGGGTTTTTAACACTTTAATATCATTCATGTTTTCCAAAAAACATTAGATTCTATCCTAGAAAAATGGTAAGGTAAAAACCAATTAAGTCACTGACTAGGAATCTTATGGTAACAAATATGTGTCAAGCAATTTCAATTATGGTATACATGCATATCCATTTCCATACTTTATTATTATAACTATGATTGAATTTGATATTATTCTCTGTAAAAGTTGTATTTCAATGTATAATTAAAATTACTTATTTTTAAGAGAATAATATTTTGATTTAGGATGTTGAGGAGGGTCTCTTTTCTTTAGAGTGGAATATTCATCATCTAATGCATGTTTTGATCCTCCCTTTGTATCTCTCATTAATGAAATTATGGGAAAATGGGATGATCATGAGAAATATATGGATGTGGAAAGAATCATAAGAATGGTTAATGTAACTGTGGTATAAAATTTCATAGATGTTTTCCCATATAAATTACCTAGTCATCCACCAATGTGTAAATACTACAAAAATGATCTTTATGAGCGCTCAAAACGGCCTTTATCAGTGCTAAAAAAGCGATGTAAAGCTCGGTGCTGGTAAAGGGGGTCCCCTTTATCAGCGCTTACTGAGCACTGATAAAGGCATACTTTATCAGCTCTAAAAAAGCACTGATAAAGGAAACCTTTATCATCACTAAAAATGCGGTGATAAAGGGGGAATTTATCAGTGCTAAAAAGGCGCTGATAAAAACCCCTTTATCAGCGCTAAAGCACGCTGATAAATGTGTGTTTTATCAGCTCCCTTTTAGAGATGATAAATGGAACCTTTACAAGAGCTTTTTATCACTGATAAAGGTGTAGTTGATCAATGATTTTTGAGAGCTCATAAAGGCTACCATTATCAGCACTAAAAAGCGCTGATAAATTCCTTGTCTGCTGCTACAAAAAAATCTGCATCAGTACACCCAAAAACCTACATAAAATTTTCTATCTCAATAAGCTAATTATACCAAGTATACCCATACAAAATTAACACATAAATCATAAACTAATTAGACCGAGTATACCCATACAAAAAGTATACAAGTACACCATTAACACATAATTCATAAGTTAAGTATGTACATAAAGAATTAAATTCAAATTTCAGGGGGTCAGGGGGCTGTTTAGGGGTTTGGGGTGGCTGTCCAAGGTGGGTAGGGGGTGTACGGGGGGGGATGTCTGGGGGGAAAGGGGGTGTCCAGGGGGGAGGTGGGGGGGGGGGGTCCAGGAGGTTGGGGGCTGTCCAATGAGCGTGGGGGTCTTCAGGGGGGGCCGGTGTCCAGGGTGTCGGGGGGCTTTCCAGGGGGTGGGGGTGTTCGAGGGGTTGAGGGCGGTCCAAGGGGTCGGTGGTGTGGGTGTCCATGGAGTGGGGGTATCCCGGTGGTGGGGTGGTGTCTAGGAGTGGTGGGGGTGCCGTCCAGGGGGTGGGGGTATCCAGGTGGTGGGGAGCTATCTAGGAGGGGTGTGGGTGCAGAATGGGGGGGGGGGGTTAAATCATTCACATCACAAAGGACCCATGGATAGTTCTCCTAAAGGATCAACACAATCTGAATGTGTTTTGTTAGATTGTCGTAGGTCAGTTGTTGTTTTCACTTAAAATTGTGTCCATTTTAAACAAAAGAGAGAATATTTGAGTGATACCGGCCACACCGGGCCTCAGATTGATGCTGATTTGACTCATACACATCAAAAAGGACCCATGGATCAATATATTATGGGATTAAGACAATCCGAATGCATTTGGTCAGATTTCGTAGGTCAGTTTTTGTTTTCACTTAAAATTGTGTCCATTTTAAACAAAAGAGAGACACTTTGAGTGATACAGGCCACACCGTGCCCCGGATTGAAGCGGGGTTGACTTTTACACGTTTCAAAAGACACATGGATCATTATCTTAAAGGACTAATATAATCCTAATACATTTGGTTGGATTTCAATAGGTCAGTTGTTGTTTTCACTTAAAATTTTGTCCATTTTAAACAAAAGTGAGACACTTTGAGTGATATCGGCCACACCGTGCCTCATATTGAGGCGGGGTAAACTCTTACATGTCCCAAAGGACTGATGTATTCTTCTCTTATATGATCAATACAATCCGAAGGCATTTGGTCAGTTTTCCGTAGGCCATTTGTTGTTTTCAATTAAAATTTTGTCCATTTTAAAAAAAGAGAGACACTTTGAGTGATACCGGTGAAAGGGTGACTCAGATTGAGGTGGGGTTGACTCATACACATATCAAAGGACCCATAGATCTTTCTCTTATAGGATAAACAAAATCCGAATGAGTTTGGTCGGATTTCTGTAGGTCAGTTATTGTTCTCACATAAAATTGTGTTCATTTTAAACAAAATAGAGACACTTTGAGTGATACCAGCCACACCAGGCCTCAGATTGACATGGGGTTGACTCGTACACGTCGCAAGGACCCATGTATTGTTATCTTAAAGGATCAACACAATCCAAATGCATTTGGTTGGATTTACATAGGACAATTGTTGTTTTCACTTAAAATGGTATCCATTTTAAACAAAAGAGACACATTTTGAGTGATACCAGCCACACCGTGCCCCAGATTGAGGGAGGGTTGACTCGTACACATCAAAAAGGATACATGGATAGTTATCCTATAGAATCAAGACAATAATAATGAATTTGGTAAGATTTTCATAGGTTAGTTGTTGTTTTTAATTAAAATTGTGTCAATTTTTTAAAAAATAGAGACCCTTTGAGTGATACCGGCCACACCGTGCCTCGGATTGAGGCTGAATTGACTCGTACACATAAAACTGGACCCATGTATCATTATCCTAAAGTATCAATACAATCTTAATGCGTTCTTTCGGGTTTATGTAGGTCATTTTTTGTTTTCACTTAAAATTGTGTCCATTTTAAACAAAAAAGAGACACTTTGAGTGATACCGGCCACACTGGGCCTAGGATTGAGGCAGGATTAACTCTTACACATAGAAATAGACCCATGGATAATTACCGTATAGGATCAAGACAATCTGAATGCATATGGTTGGATTCTCATAGGTCAGTTCTTGTTTTCACTTAAAATTGTGTCCATTTTATACAAAAGAGAGACACTTTGAGTGATACCGGCCACAATGTGCCTTGGATTGAAGTAGGGTTTAATTTTACACGTCGAAGAGGACCAATGGATAGTTCTCATATAGGATCAAGACAATCAGAATGCATTTGGTCAGATTTTTCGTAGGTCAGTTGTTGTTTTAACTTAAAATTGTGTCCATTTTAAACAAAAGAGAGACAATTTGAGTGATACAGACCACACTGTTCCTCATATTGAGGCAGGGTTGAGTATTACACATCTCAAATGACCCATGGATCGTTCACCTATAGGATCAAGACAATCCAATTTCATTTAGTCATATTTACATAGGTCAGTTGTTGTTTTCTTTTAAAACTGCGTCCATTTTAAACAAAAGAGAGACCCTTTGAGTGATACCGACCACAACGTGCCTGAGATTGAGGAAAGGTTGACTCGTACATGTCACAATGGACCCATGGATCTTTTTCCTAAATGATAAAAACAATAAAAATGTGTTTGGTTAGATTTCCCTATGTCATTTTTTGTTTTCACTTAAAATTGTGTCCATTTTAAACACAAGAGAGACACTTTGAGGGATACTAGACACATTGGGCCTCAGATTGACACAGGGTTGAATTTTACACATTGAAAAGGGCACATGTATTGTTCTCCTAAATTATCAACACAATCTGTATGCGTTTGGTCAGATTTTCGTAGGACAGTTGTTGTTTTCACTTAAAATTGTATCCATTTTAATAAAAAGAGAGACACTTTGAGAGATACCGGCCACACCGTGCCTCATATTGAGTAGGGGTTGACTTGTAAACATCTCAAGGGAACCATTCATCATTCTATGAAAGGATAAATACAATCCTAAAGTTTTTGTTCATATTTCCGTAGGTCAGTTGATGTTTTCACTTAAAATTGTGTCCATTTTAAACAAAATAGAGAAACTTTGAGTGATACAGGCCACACCGTGCCACTAATTGAGGTGGGGTTGAATCATACACATCAAAAACAACCCATTTATCGTTATCCTATAGGGAAAATAGAGTACAAATGTGTTTCATCAGAGCATCGTCAGTCAGTTGCTGTTTTCACTTAAAATTGTGTCCATTTTAAACAAACGAGAGACCATTTGAGTGATACCGACTACACCATGCCTCGGATTGAGGATAGGTTGACTCGAACACATCAAAAAGGAAACATGGATCTATATTATATAGTATCAATACAATATGAATGCATTTGGTCAGATTTCGGTAGGTTAGTTGTTGTTTTCACATAAAATTGTGTCCATTTTATACAAAAGAGAGACACTTTGAGTGATACTGGCCACACTGAGACTCAGATTGACACGGGGTTGACTCTTAAATGTTGGAAAGGACCAATTAATTTTTCTAATAAAGGATAAAAATAATAAAAATGCGTTATGTTCGGATTTACATAGGTCAGATGTTATTTTTTACAAAAAATTGTGTCAATTTAAAACAAAAGACAGACACTTTGAGTGATATCGGCCACATCGTGCCTTGGATTGAGGTGGGGTTAACTCGTATACGTCTAAAAGTACCCATGGATCATTATCCTATAGGATCGAAACAATAAAAATGTGTTTGGTTAGATTTTGGTAGGTCAGTTGTTGTTTTCACTTAAAATTGTGTCCATTTTAAACAAAAGAGAGACAATTTGAGTGATACCGGCCACACTGGGCCTTCGATTATGGCGGGGCTTACTCTTACACATCACAAAGGACCCATGGATAGTTATCCTATAGTATTATTACAATCCTAATGTGTTTGTTCAGATTTCCATTGGCCATCTGTTGTTTTAACTTAAAATTTTGACCATTTTAAACAAAAGAGAGACACTTTGAGTGATACCGGAAAAACCGTCCCTCAGATTGAGGCAGGGTTTTCTAATACATATCTCCAATGCACCCATAGATAGTTCTCTTAAAGGATCCACATAATAAAAATTCATTTGGTCATATTTCCATACGTCAGTTATTGTTTTCACTTAAAATTATCTTCATTTTAAAACAAATGTAAGACACTTTGAGTGATACTGGCCACATCGGTCCTTGGATTGAGAATGGGTTAACTTGTACATGTCAAAAAAGACCCATGTATCGTTATCATATAGGATCAACACAATACTAATGCGTTTGGTCAGATTTTCGTAGGTAAGTTGTTGTTTTCACTTAAAATTGTGTACATTTTAAACAAATGAGAGACCCATTGAGTGATATCGGTCACAACATTCCTTAGATTGAGGTCGGGTTGACTCGGACACATCACAATGGACCCATGGATAATTCTCTTAAAGTATCAAGACAATCCAAATGCGTTTGGTAAGATTTCTGTAGGTCATTTGTTTTTTCACTTAAAATTGTGTCAATTTTAAACAAAAGAGAGACACTTTGAGTGATACCGGCGAAACCATGCCTTGGATTGAGGAAGGGTTGACTCTTACACATCCCCAACACACCCATGAATCATTATACTAAAGGATTAACACAACCTAAATGCGATCGGTCAGATTTCCGTACATCAGTTGTTTTTTTTCACTTAAAATTGTGTTCATTTTATAAAAATTGAGAGACACTTTGAGTGATACCGACCATAAAAGGCATCAGATTGAGGCAGGGTTGACTCCTACACATCTCAAAGGTACCATGGATCATTATCTTATAGGATCAACAAAATTTTAATGCGTTTGGTCGAATTTCTGTAGGTCATTTATTGTTTTCACATAAAATTGTGTCTGTTTTAAACAAGCGAGGGACCCTTTGAGTGATACCGGTCACACCATGCCTCAAATTGAAGCCGGTATGACTCATACACATCAAAAAATACCCATGGATCGTTCTCTTAAAGGATCAACCCAATCTGAATGCATTTGGTCAGATTTTCATAGGTTAGTTGTTGTTTTCACTTAAAATTATGTACATTTTAAACAAAAGAGAGACACTTTGAGTGATACCACCACACCGTGCCTTGGATTGAGGTGGGGTTGACTCTTACACATCCCTAATGCATCCATGGATAGTTCTCCTAAAGTATCAACACAATCCAAATGTGTTTGGTCAGGTTTCTGTACATCAGTTGTTCTTTTCACTTAAAAGTGTGTTCATTATAAAAACAGATGACATACACATTGATTGATACCATATTGACATGGGGTTGACTCGTACATATATCAAAAGACCCATGGATTGTTCTCCTATAGGTTAAACACAATCCGAATGCATTTGGTCAGATTCCTGTAGGTCAGTTGTTGTTTTAACTTAAAATTGTGTCCATTTTAAACAAACGAGAGACCCTTTGAGTGATACCAGTCACACCGTGCCTCAGATTGAGGTTGGGATGAGTCGTACACATCCCAAAGGACCCATGGATAATTCTTGTAAAGAATCAAGACAATTCTATTGTGTTAGGTCAGATTTTCGGAGGTCAGTTGTTGTTTTCACTTAAAATTGTGTCCATTTTAAACAAAAGAGAGACACTTGGAGTGGTTCATCATTCTTGCATGTTGCGGGTGCATATAATCTATTAAAATGGGAAACTTACTCATTTTAGAAATGATGTTTTGTTTAATAACAATTACAATTTTCATATGAACATTTACATACAACAATATTTCATCTTTTGATCCCCTTAACCCCTCTCAAAAATGACGGCCAATTGTACACGTCCCCAAGTCAGATCTTCATGCAATTTGTGTACAATCTTCCATCAGGTATGTGGCCCACTCATTTTTGAACAAATATATATCGTCTAGTGAGTATGGGGATTTTTTGAATTCATAGTAGTAATTAAAAAGATAAAAATAAAGAATTAATAAATAAATTAAATGAACTAGTAGTTGTTTTTGAAAATAATTCTTTAGGGATGATAGTTTGTTGATGAAATATGATCTCTTTCATAAATTTACAAACATAATAACCTAAATCATTATCGTTTATTTGTTCTGTACAATGTAATAAAATTATTCATTACAAGAATAAGTAACTTGTGTTGAGATTTGTTTGGATAGTGAAATTTTATTATATATACCTTGATATTTGTCCAGAAGTAGTACTTGCTCGCCTCCTTATTCTTAGCCCCTGTCCTCATTCCTTTTTTAGACGATAATGATACACCGCCTTATCATAAAATAATCCTCATTAAAAGAAAATATAAGTTATATTACTTGATTTTTAGACCTAAAACGTAGGACGTAGTGTCTTACAGATTCACAAACCCCATCATGTGTGGTCAGTTTGATGGATATCCTTGCTTTGAATCTAGAAAATAAATCTTTGGAGTATCCAAGATCACCGCAAGTAGTATACAATGTTTCCTAAAATCACAAAAAAATAATAATAAGTAATAAAAAAGTGAAAATATAATTGATATGCTTTAATCATAGAGTTTTACCACTGCATGGTTGGTATTTGGAAGAGTCTGTCATTTGTAATCTTGATTTCAAATGTTTTCAGCAAGTTGTCCACTATTTCATTTTTTATGGCTCTAATTTCATTAGATGTGTTTATGTGGTATAAGGACTAACAAGTTCAAATTTTGGCTCATGAGAAAATTCCTTCATCTGTTTTTTATATATACCTCTCTCAATAATATAAAATTCATTTAGTCATAATTTTCACATTAGATATGATTTTAGCGAATCAATTCATTAAAACATACCTCATATGTATATTTAAAATTCTGATGCCTTGCCAACCGTTTTCAAAGATCTCATTTACATTTTCATCAGCAATGAAATATTGACTTTCCTCTCCGTATATATTCTCTTTGAAAACCACTATATGACTAATACCACCTCTTAGCTTTGTATCCACATGATTCATTAATACTAGTAAATGAGGATATAGAACAAGTGGTGTTATTGAGCTTTCAGTAGCTCATTGGGATAGGTTGGTCAATCCTTTAGATGGTTTTGAGCTGATGTTTTCCACCCCTTCCCTTTCTCTATATATAATAACATTCATTGGTTCAGACCCTTTCTTAATTAATTGTTAATGGTTTATCTTGAAAAAAGGAAATAAATACCTCTTTTTCCGCATGTACTCTTACATGTTGTGATGGACATGAAATGAATGTCCCAATAGCCTTTTCGACCATATAAATATCATTGTCATCAAGTGGAATAGGTATCTCTGCATTCGGCTCAGGATCTAAAATAATCGTCACTTTTAGTTGATCTTTTTGAAGTGGTCTATTATGAAGCATGTCATCTGGGATGTTTAACACTATATCCCTAGATACAAGGTGATAGGTGGGTGTTGACAGATATAAATCACAATCAATATCACCATGTAGAAGATCAGTATAAGTAAATTATCAGTGTTTGTCTGATTCACATTTCATGAGAACAATTATTAGAATATTTATTAACATGGCTAAGATAACTCTTTGAGGGGAATGGTTCACCTTAATGATGGTGGGGGTGGGGGGGGGATCTTCACGTGTTGGTTGTTCCTGATTTGTGTCTTCTTTTTTCTTCCCACCCATAAAAGTTTCTAGCCACTCTCATTGCCATTGCAATCATTCTTCAAGGGATGCTAGTCTTTTTCTCATTTGTTTCAAATCTTCATCTCTATAATCTATTTATTCTTCTTCTAAAAATATACTCGGGGTTTCACCCCAAACCCCACACCTCTGACATGCCCGTATTGTTCTGGCTGCTTCAAAGCCATCGGTAATAGGTATACACCCGCTACAGGAGTAGCTGATTTCTATGACTGTCAGATATAGGAAAATAACTAATTACTTTTATGTAATATCAATTTAAAACAAATCTTTTTATAATCGTGTCATACTTACACTTTTTACCCACACTTTTTGTGTGTTCTCATATACTATATTACCTTCATTATTCACACATACCTCCTTCTATAGCACATGACGTGGGATGAAAGTGTCTTTGGTTTTAGACTCATCAATATACATATAAAAGTAGAAAGATAATTATGAGTTTTTTTATTGGCACCTAACAATATTAATGTAAATTTAAAATACGTACCATTTTCTATTCTAGTGAATTGTACCCCATCCTTGCTTTACCATAGGGTTATGTTGGTTTTGATGCACGTTCCTTATTTTTAGAACAGAGTTGTTGTTTCATAAATACAATATTCATAATCAAAGTGATGAATACACATATCCTAAAACAATTTATTATCAACTTCAATGTACCTGAAGCTTCTCATCCCCACGATGGCCAATAAATGCATCCCATGATTCTTGGGATATCAGGTGAGCGATAACAATGGGCGGGTTTGGGTTTATTTTGCCTTTGGGATATTTCAGGTGACATCTTGTTAATTTTTTTTGAAAACTTCGATGAATCCATCCTGCAAGCCTTAGTACATAATCCTTGTGTGATTCGTCTACTATAAATTTACTCTACAAGAGTTTGATAATAGTAATAAATTGTTTCATTATTTTATTTTCAAGTAAATTAAAGAAATAAATTAACAATTTTACAGTAATGTCTTCCCAGATCACATCCTTCATCCTGGACACAACATGGTGACATGAACCTATGTCAATCAGCACACGTTTCCGAGTGAAAACTCTAATGTAACTACTAAACATAGCCTGGTTGGGATTCACATGTTGGCCTTGTGCATTCCATCTGATATCAAATTTGATGCGTTTGATTTTCTCCTTAAGAACTTTGGCAAACACCATCAAACTACGACACACCTGTGTTTTCTATGACGCCATTCCTTCATTCCATACAATTTCATAAATATCAACATCATCTATATGTTCATATGAAATGGTAGAAATGACATATGTCGATGGTTGTTGGACCTCAACACTAGGAGAAACAACAGGTTCCGAAACTTGTTGTTGCTCTGCACTGTGAGCAACCACAGTAGGAGCAGCAACAGCCACAACAACAACAGCTTGAAAGACATTTTCTTCCAGAAGTTTAGGAGCACCAGAATGTGCAGAAGTCATTACCTACAAAACTGGTTGAACAGTTACATTAGATTACATAAATTCAGTAATGAGAAGATAAGAACATGAGATAACAAGATCTATATTACAAACAAAATATAACCTATTTATTGAACTCTCTATCATTTTTTCAAAGGCTGAATGGATTTTACACCTCTATCAATTATCCAAATCCATTCATTGTGGTCTCCTCTAACATACAAAGCATCATCTACATTGGGACCACCACGAAATTATTGTGACATACCACTGAAAAGATTGTCCTCAAATGAATTTTCATCGGACCCTTTAGTAGTTTTGGATGATTATAGAACAGTCAACCACTTTTGGTTTGCGGGATCTGGAACATAAAAAACGTGTATCGCTTCAAATTCCATTATAAGATGTTTGTATTTTTACCCATATTTACTAAAATCAACTTTCACAAATCCCCATTCATCTATTTTAAAACCACTGTTGTTATCAACCCATTTGCATTGAAAAATCAGAAATTGGAATTTTGTAAAATCCAACTCCCATATTAGTTTTATAATGCCAAAATATGTCATATTTGCATAAATAGGATTTATGTTCTTACTACTAGAAACATGCATCACTTCAGACACTAGTGTAACTCAACAATTTTACCTGGTACTTTATTCATCATGTTCATCTGTGTGGAATGTATAACCATTAATTACATAACCACTGTAAGATAATACATAAACACTTGGTCCGACGGCTAGCCATCAAAGTCATTCTGAAATTGAATTCGGGTTTAATCCAACTGCTTCAAAATATGGTCCCGAAACCATCCTATAAACTGGTGATTTTTTGTATTTGATAACCATTTTTCATCCATTGATGGATTCAACTACCTAATAATTTCTTTGTGAGTTTCAATATAGGAAGCAACCTCCCAACTGTTATGCAAAACATAAAGTTGGGACTGCTCCTGATCTGTAATACTAATTTTCACAACATCTCTTCTAGGAATTCCCTCACCCTCAATGCATCAAGTGTGATGAGATTTTGGGAGACCAATACTTTCCACATCAGAAGGTTATTCAGTACAAAATTCAATGGATTCATCAACAATATATCACTCTACTATACAACCCTCTGGATAACTTCAATTTTGGACATACCCTTTCAAAATCATCATATACCATTCAATAGGATACATCCATCTATAGTGCACAAGACTAAAAAGTCGAATCTCTCTCACCAAGTGAATCATCAAATGAACCATCATATCAAAGAATGTTGGTGGGAAGAACATTTCTAATTCACAGAATATGATGAAAATTTCTTTTTCCATAGCTGGAAATTTCGCCGAGTCTAAAACTTTGCTACATATAGCTTTGAAAAAGAAACAATGTTTGGTTAACATATGATGGACATTCTTGGGAAAAATGCACCGTAAAGCTATTGGAATTAGATCTTGCATCAAAACATGGAAGCCATGTGATTTCAAACCTTTTAACATCAAATCATTCATTGAAACAATGTTCTTTATATTTGATGAATACCCCTCTAGAACCTTTACATCATTGAATAAGTTCCAAAATAGATATCTCTCCTCCATAGAAAGAGTATAAGCAGCTGGAGTAAGAAACATTCTATTTTCACCCTTCAAGGGAGCCAAATCTTCTCATATTATCATGTCAAACATGCCCAACCTTGCCTTAATTCCATCCTTTGTTTTTCCAGGGGCATTTAGAAATGTTCTGACAACACTGTCACATATGTTTTTTCCACATGCATCACATCAAGAAAATTTCTAACGTACAAACAATTTCAGTATGGTAATTCAAAAAAACTGGTCTCTTTTTCCAACCAATTTTCGTAAGGTTTTTCAAAAATGTTTTACTAAAAATAGTGTTCACGTAGTTTACTTTCTCAAATAGTTGATCACCTGTTAGTGGAGATGGTGTTGCGCATTGTTCTGAACTTCCATTGAATTATGTCGTCCAATATCAGTACTTATGCCGACGAGGTAGAAATATATGATGTCCTATAAACACAGATTTCGATGAATGTTTCAACCTAATTGACACTGTATCTTCTTCACACATGGGACACCCTTGATTTCCTTTAATTCTATAGCCTCAAAAATTTCCATAATCAGGGAAATCAGTTATTATCCCATACAAAATCACTCTCAACGTGAATTATTCACTTTTATAAGCATCATACAACATAACACCTGAATCCCACAATAACTTCAAATCCTCTATCAATGGAGATAGATAAACATCAATATCATTACCTGGTTGTTTTGGTCATGATATAAGCATAGATAACATGATGAATTTTAGCTTCATGCATAACTAGGGTGGAATGTTATAATTTACCAACATAATAGGCCATGCACTATGAGTTCTAGTTTGAAAAACAAAAGGATTCACTCCATCTGTAGATAATTCAAGACGAAGTTTTCTCGGCTCTTTTCCAAATTTAGGATACTCATGGCAAATTTTCTTCCATTGAAGAGAGTCAGCCAGATGACGTAATTTCCCATATTTATTTTTTTATCTTCATGCCACGACAATTGTCTTCCAGTTTATTAACTTCCATATAGACGCATAAACCATGGAATGATTGGAAAGTACCATACAACTTTCATAGGATTGGATTCATCTTTCTTGTATTGAAAATCCCCATACTTTGAGAATTATGTAAGTGATTTTTTCTCCTTCTGAAACAATATACAGTCTTTCGGGAAATCATGTATTCTTTCAGAAATCATACCCATCGAGCATAGCATTCGTTTAGCTTCATATGTCTGGCTTGGGAGCTCATTATCTTTTGGGATCATTTCATTCAAGAGAGAAAGTAGTTCTGTAAAAATGACATCACACCATAAGTTGCCTACTTTCAATTTATACAACTTTAGTATAGGTGAAAATGCAATATTTAGTGCAACCAGAATACAATGGTGTCTTTTCATACCTCTTTAACTTCTCAAACAATTTTGGGAAATCACAGAGTTCATCTTCAATTGTATATTTCATTTCCTAAATATGATCTTCCTCATCATTGACATCTGTAATCACATCCTCCAGACGGTCTTCTTCATTATCCATATTTGTATTCATATCTGAGGATCCATAAAATGTAGTTTTATCCCAGATAGTAGCTACATTCAATTTTTCTCCATGTTTATTCCAACATCTATAACTCCGATCTATTCCGTGACATATCAAATGTTCTTTCAACTCCTCTAGAGTAAGTATTCTAGAATAAAAACAACGTAAACATGGATAAGGATTTGACAAGGATCCTTTGCGTGATACTTTGAAAACATGATGAACTCTTTCACTTTGTTCTCATACTCTATTGTCAAATGATTAACATCTATCCAATCTTTATTCATCTCCATTCTATTTTAATCTCAAATATTAGTTTTTATAGTTAAATTACACAAAACAAGACTTCAAAATACAGTAGAAGAGAACCACTTCCTTATAAAAATATAGATTAATAGAGCCTAACCATTTCCAATAAAGATTTGGAAATCAACAGAACCAGGATAACCCCCCATCAAAATCAACATAGTTTCCAAAACACAAAGGGGTTCGCGGGGATAATCACTTGTGTCATAGATGGTAAAACTCACACGATATCATCCTCTATGTCTCATCCTCCTCTATCAGTTCAACCCTTCTATGGTCAACTAGTCCATCCTTTTATACCTCACCAACCTAAAATACATACGGATGAAAACCAATTTTCATCACTATAAGTAATTAAAGGATTCTCATTATATATACAATATAAAATTCATTAAATATAATTACTTTATATTCATTATAGATTCCTCAAATCACCCCAGTTCAAACACAAGAATAATCAATAATGATACATCTACCACACCTAGGTTTCTACTTTGCATTCAATATCATTATGCCTTAATACCCATATATCTAGACATACAAGTCACAAACACAAAAAAACCATGTCCACATCAGAGCCAAAGTACCCATATAGATTTCAATCAGGTTACTCGACTCAAGTGGTGGTGTGTATGAAATAATAAGAAAATATAATAAGTATATAGTCACACATAAATCTCAACCTCCATCTTTAGTGGTAGACCAAAAAATACTAAAGGAAACACTTTTGGAAATTCAATAGGTACTAGGGGAAGTTCAATATAATAGGCTGCCTACTCCTATTCAATAACATAAAAGGATATCATCCCACTAAACTCTAGAAGAAGAGGTCAAGCCAACTAGACCTCAGGTCTAATTTTCTACGGAAAACATGGAATTTTACATTGGGGGAAGCGAAGGACACCCACCGATGATAATATTAAATCCATGATTTATTTGAAACTAGATGGCCCATTATGAGAATAACATATAGGGGAATCATTTTAATAACCAAAAAATATCATATGATCTATATCTCTGAAAAAGAGAAACCATGAGAGGGGAATCATAGAACTTACTCCCTCTTTATCTAGATAGATGTTACCATCTCTATCACATAATCCATGAGATCTATTATAAGTTTTAGTAGTTCTATATTGTGGTTTAATATGAAATAATGATGGGAAACAATATCAAATAAAATTGGTTTCTAGGATCCCATTTTTATTGAATAATTTTACTATTATTTGGTACCTCTCAACATTTATGATTCCATTCCACTACACAGGGTAGTAAAAACCTGTAAAACCCACTTCAACTGGGTTTAATGTCTATATGAGATGTAAATATTGAAATATTACATGAAATAATGCTTTGTAATCCATCCATTTCCATGAGAAAATCCCCTTTCAAATTCATACTCACATAAAATCCATTTTATAACATGTTTTAAAACACATTCACAATTCAAAGACACATATCAGGTCCAAAAAAATACAACATGCAAAAAAATGAATTTCTCTTATAAAATCCACATTAAACCCATAAAAGCCATTAATTATCTTTCAAAATCATTTCATTTCACACCTTTCACACAATCCATAAAATATATTTAAGAAACATCTTAAAAATGATAACATGAAATATAAAAACTTTTTTTTAGAAAAACAATTTCTACACATGTGGATCTAAAAACCTTTCCAAAACATATTTCACACCAAAAATGTAATCCATAGAGAACATTCATGAAACTAAGAAAGCATATCAAAATCATATAATAATGTAAAATCATTGAATCACTTACCACACACTTGGAAACATCCAGAGGTGGAGGTCAATGAGAGGAGCCGCCAACCAAAGCAAAATAGAGGAGTAGGGTTCCCGAGGAGTAGGGTCATGAGAAGAGGATTATAAGTAGGGTTTGCGAGGAGGAGGATTCGTAGAAGGGTTTCGAGGGGGAGGATTACGAGAAGGGATAGCGGAGAAGGTCTGAAAACATGAAGATTGGGGGCAGTAGAGGTCTGGAAATGTGATGATCGGGGGGTGGCATAGGTCCGGCAATGTGAATATTAGGGGAGGAGGAGGGGAGTTAAAGAGTTATAGTACCGCGAGAGCTTTAGGTTGCGATAAACTGAGGACACTGTGTGACTGATTTTATAAAATATCGTACTATGGTTTTATCAGCACTAAAAAAGCACTGATAAAGGGCCTCTTTATCAGCGCTAAAAAAGCACTGATAAATCCTTCTTGAATGAGCGCTAACATTTTAGCACTGATTCAACCCTTATTTATCAGTGCTTTTGTAGTGCTCATAAAGGTTCTCTTTATCAGCGATTTTTTAGCTCTAATAATGGTTACCCTGTATCAACGCTAAAATTTTAGCAGTGATACAGGGAAGCTTTATCAGCAATTTTTTAGAGCTGATAAAGGGGATTCTTTATCAGCACTAGAAAAGTGATGATAAATAGTCCCTGTATCAGTGCTAAAATTTTAGCATTGATACAGGGATTCTTTATCAGCAATTGTTCTAGCACTGATAAGGAAGAACATTATCAACGGGTTTTTCTTAGCATTGATATATGGTGGCTCTTCCCTTGCCTGTTTTTGTAGTAGTGTGTTATGTTGGGTTCTCCATTGAACTCATTCCTATTTCAAGTCTTATATATAAAACACCTTATAGAATGTCCCTAGGGGATTTGGTGGAGATAAATGAATATTAGTAGGAGTAGAGTGAAAATATATTTATATATCCAATAGTTTCACTGTGCGAATCCCATTTTTATTTGTTAAAAAGTATGACGATTCGGTGAGACTGTGCATGGATTTTAATGATATCGATGGCATTACTATGAAGAATAAGTATCCATCACCATGAATTTAGGAGTTGTTTTACCAAATTTATAGATCCCAATTGTAACATCCTAGCCTTGGTTCCATTAAATGATGCCCCTATCTGGTCGGTCACATGACCTTAGGCATGCCTCCCCGTATGCCATAGGATGCCAACTTGCAGCGATAGTCTAATATTGATCAAGAGGAGACTATACCCAGTTTTTTAATTTATCATAATAATACAACAATGGAAAGTAATGAAACAACAAATGATTAACATATAACTAGATATAGAATAGTTCCAAGATCATAAGATGACCAAAACAGGAGATAAAATATGAAAACTGAAGTTTAAATATGTCATGCTAATGTAGATGGAAAATTTCAAATGAAAATCAAAAGTAAAGACACTTACAACTACCAAGATGATCTCGAACCATGTCTAGTTCCCACATCCATTCCCCATACCCAATTCACCCATCAAACATCATTCTTTTCCCTTGTCATGACACCATGAAATCTATTCAGGTACTGATCAGTAAGCCCATGTAGGGTGTGATTATAACTCAGAAGTCCATCACCAGTGATGTCTACAAAAAACAAGTCCAATATTGTATGCAGTTGAAGAAAGAAATAAGTAAAATTCATAAATAAATAGTTATAACATAGTCAAATATTCTATATTTAACCACATAATTGAATGATAATGTTATTATTCATAATACATGGCTGAATGTCCATCTTACCATTCATAATTTAGTAAAACATAATTTAGTCAGCATGTTACCATTCATAATACTTAGTCGAATGTCCATGTTACCATTCACCATTTAATAACACATAATTGATTAAGACTATTAACATTCATAATACATGGACAAATTTACATGTTACCACTCTCCATTTAATGACTCATAATTGAATGAGCATGTTTCCATTCATAATACATAGCTGAATGTCCATGTTACCATTCACCATTTAATAACACATAATTGAATGAGAATTCTACCATTCATAATACATGGATGAATTTCCATGTTACCATTCACCATTTAACAACACGTAATATCACAATATCAAATATGAATTTCTATATTACCATTATTTATCACAATTCGCATATATCACAAGAACACATTAAAAAATTCACTAATTAATTAGTGAAATTCAACCATTGGATATTCACATCATTTGATTAATTTATTCAAAAATTAATTAATCCTCTCATTGAAATTACTAATTAAAAAATTAGTTTTTCAGATAAATCTACATAATTAATTCCCCATTAATTATGTCAATCCCATCAAATAACTTGTTAATTAATTAATATATATCCACAAACTCAAAATCCTATAATTAATTCCATAATTAATTACTTAATTCAGAATCTCAGTATCTCATAATTAATTCAATAATTAAATATATAAAATCAACATTCTCAATACCCATAATTAGTTAAACTATTTATTATTCAAATCAAAAATCTTAATATCTTATAATTAGTTCAAAAATTAATTATCTAATTTCATCAATTCAATATCCCAACAATACCTATTAATTAATTTACCAATAATTAATACAATTCAATAAATTACCCCATTACAACAATAACCATTAATTAATGTGCCAATTAATTAATCTAACTATTTCAATTTCAATAACAAGACAATACACATTAATTAATTCACCAGTTATTTAATCAAAATCATTTCCATTATTTAATTCCACAATTAATTTAAAATATTTAATCCCTTTAATTAATTCACTAATTAATTGTTCACATTATTTCCATTAATTAATTCCACAATTAATTAATCTAACTCAACCCCTTCAATTAACTCACCAATTATTTGTTGACATCCATTCCATTAATTAATTCCACAATTAATTAATCACATTCAATTCTTTCAATTAGTTCACCAATTAATTGTTCACACTAATATCATTAATTTATTCCATAATTAATTAATCACATTACTTACATTAAGTAATTGGTCAATTAATTAATCACATCATTACCATTTTTTCATTAAATAACTAAATAATCACATTACTCCATTAATTTATTCATTAATTAATTAATCCAAAAAGTTCCATTATTTAATTCAACAATTAAATAATCATGTCACTCTATTAATTAATTTTACAATTAATTAATCCCAGAAATCCCGTTATTTAATTCACAATTAAATAACCACATTACTCCATTAATTAATTCATCAATTAATTAATCCCATCAATCCCATTATTTAATTCCACAATTAACTAATCACATTACTCCATTAATTAATTTATCAATCCCAATATTTAATTCAAAATTAAATAATCACATTACACCATTAATTAATTCAAAAATTTATTAATCTAATCAATCCAATTATTAAATTGAACAATTAAATAATTACATTACTCTATTAATTAATTTATCAATCGATTAACCACATCATGTCTATAAATTAATCAAAAATTAATTAGTCTTCCAACATCCCATAATTAATTCACCTATTAATTATTTATACAAACGATCTCAATATCTCATAATTAATTCAACAATTAATTAATTTAGCTTCATAAAATTCATACCCAATAATTAAATCACAAATTAATTATATCATTTCATAATTTCATTATCCACATAATTAATTCCATAATTTATTATCTCAATACCTAACATATATATGCCATAACTAATGCCAAAATTAATTATCTCAATTCATAACATCAATACTCCATAATTAATTCCCCAATTAATAGTCTCAACTCATAACATTTGAATATATCTATAATTAATTCAATAATTAATTATCTCCAAAATCATTAATCTCAATATCCCAAACATCACATATTTCTCAATAAATTTATTCACCAAATTCATTAATTAAATCTAAGAAACTCAATTGATAAATATCGAATAGAAATTATTAATTACATAGAAATAATTATAATAAATGATTTGGTATTTGAAATATATAACACCTACCTCAATACATTGACGAGCGATTGCCAAATGAAAACCCCCAATTAAAGTGGATCAATCAAGAACGCGACAAAGAACATGGTCTAGATATGAAACCTAAACCCATATATAAACAAAACAAGATATCTTAAATCTATATCTTAATCCAACAAGAATAGATTTATATTCAACAAATCTTAATCTAACCCACAAAAAGTATGGGGGAAGAATGGAAGTGAGATAAGAAATCAATCAGAAAGAAACCACATACCCAAAGATGTGAAGATCTGAGAACCGGGCTTCAAATCCCCAAGAAAAGAGGTCAGGAGCCTTATTAAACCTTCTTGATGCTTCAAAAAATGATAAAATGTTATTTGGGTCAAATTAGGGTCATTTTGGGGTCAATATGGGGGCTCAAAAAAATTTAAAACAAATTTTCATAAAATTAATTTCCACGTACATGGTTTTCTAGGCCAAGTCACATGGTTAGTACTAACCATGCCACTTAACTGTGAAACATTGAACAATTATGATGTATACATAGTTTTACCATATAAAAATTATGCAACCGGGCTGCAAACATAGTTTAACCATGCACAAACCATTCAAAAGGTTTCATGGTTTTCTAACCATGCACAAACCATGTGCAAACCATGCATCCCCTTACACAAATTTGTTAACCTTGTGAAAACCCTGCACAAACCATTCAACATTTTGAACACATTTTTTAACCATGTAAAAACGATTCAAGGCCTCTCCTCCTTTCAAAATTTCCCAATTTTTACTCAGATTAAACCATGTTAAGCATCGATCAATTTATACTAAAAATAAATAAAAAAATTATCTTAAAATGAGCCTATGAAATCTCCAGAAATGGTTGGGATATTACAATATACCCAACTTATAATATGTCTTTCATGAGCTATACTCCCATGCATCCCTACGATTCTGAGTCAAAAACAATCTGGCCACTGAGTCTGTATATCAACTTATCTCTCCCATGATTCTTCTTAAACACATCCATGTTTTTCTAATAAACAAACTATCAATATAGTCTTTCCTAGAAAAACTATTTAACTGTGATCTAAAACACGTTTTGGGTTCTCCTAAAAGGATACATCGGTGTCAATCTAAAATTTTATAACTTACTCGAAGCATTTTCCAACCCACTATTACCAATAAACTCAAGAGAGAAAATCCAACATTGGCACATAGCCTTGCCATCAATAAAAATTTGGAAAGGGCATACAACTACCACCTCCAAGGCCCTCCAAGCCTTTTATTGAGAAATATAAACATGAACCTGACATGTTTCTCATTTATAAACTATTTATGTTGTACCTCCCAACATCAATCTCCACATGTACCTCATAATAAGTGCAACCTTTAAGGGGAACCATATCCAACCAAAACACATTTAGGTAACTAAGAATAAAGATAGAGCTTTCTCAATGTACCTAGGGTGATGTTAAGGTATGTGGCATGCTCATCACTAATAAAACGTATGATAAGAAGTCTTCGGTGAGCACCACCTCAAATCCTCCACTACTGATGTTTCCTCCCTTTATGAAAACACTTTAATCTGCCTAACGTCTTGGGTTTCCCTTCCTACCGTCATCTTACCACACTAATCCAAAACCAGACAGTGCCTCACACAACCTCCAACCAAGTTCTCAAACTAGGGAATTCTCACTACCCAAACTACTCTCACCAAAGGAAAAAATAAACAACCTAATGGATTATTTTTTAACAACATTAACATAGTTAACAAGGGAGACTTATAGAAAACCATAATAAGTCTCTCACATATTTTCACATCACACGGTCAAAATTGAGGCACTATCACTACCCTAAACAATCCTACATCTAGGTCACTGTTATAAAAGGTTAAACTCATTATCATTTTTCATTTTTCTATTTAGACACCCGTTTATTCTCATCTTGAATCATTTTATAATATTTCTAAACTACACATTATGATCTTTTTTAAATTTAATTTACTAAAAGAGGTAATATAGTTCAAGTTTAAAAACATACCCAAAAACCATTTTCCCTTGCATTATGAAAATGATTCATGCTAAAATAATACTGAGTTCCTATAATGATGCCTGAAACTAAACCCTCATACAATATAGAGACAAAAATCAAAACTCAACGAATATTAGAAAAAATTATCACATCACACAACAAGTGCATCATCCAAGGTGAAATATCATTAAACTATAACAAAAAATATCAATAACATCATTCACACCCTAGGTACTTGGGGTTTCCCCTATACATGGGTTAGCTACTCCCATGAATGAGTTCATAACCAAGGCCCTACTATTTATAGTCTCACGTCTAAAATTCCAAAATAGTAAGAAGAATGTAAAAAAAGGAAACTAGGATTTGATATCATTTTATACTGTCCCGACTCGGGTGTCATGCACCAGTGCCCTGAGTCAATCAGTCACATAACCTCTGGTGTACTTCAACGTACACCATAGGCTACTGGCTAGAAGCGATAGTCTAATAATGATCTCGGGAGGAATACACTATCTTTTAAACTTTATCATATTAATACATCATTAGAAAATAATGAATCAATAATTCGATAACATATAACAATAAACAGAATAGTACCAAGATCACAAGATTACCCAAAATAGAGATAAAATATCAATATTGAACATTAAATAGGTAATACTAATGTTGTAATGACCAAAACGTTTATTAATGAAAATTCTTATTGATCAAATTAAATTTCATAATCTATAAAATGGTTATATAAAACAGATGCACTTCCCAGGATATATGTTTTTCGATTTAAAAATATATTTATTAATTGCTACCATTTCAAATATACATGTTGAACATTGACCACATGATTAGTAAAAATATATGGCTTTAACAAATCCAATTTACTGAAACAAAGGACGAAATGGACTCATCCAGTATAATTTCTCCTTAAGAAGCTCATATTTCGGAGCTCAGAAAGGAGGTAGTGTCACTGGGATTCTCTCTTGACCAATTCCAAATGAAGATTCAACACTAAAATCATGAATGGAACTTCCTATAAGAGACATGTAATTTAATAGAGATTACCACTCAAGCGATGTTATCTGGGCCGCCCCAAAAGTCTGTCACCATCACAGAGCCTACCGTTAGGTCTTATGCGGGTGTTATAAAGTGATATAAAACAAGAACCTAGAACTATAATTATGTTTAGTATTTTTTTTCTATAGAATAAATAATACACATTCATATTAGTATTGGTACTTTGTAAGTGATTTTTAAAGCACAAATAGTATTTTTAGTTAATATTTAAATTCAATTAAAAAATATTTTTTTATGAATTAATGTATTTTTGAAATAAATAATATTTTAATAAAATATTATTACTATATTACTTATATATATATAATTGATCATATAATATTTTTATGAGTACAATTGTAATATTTTATGTTTTTAAAGCTGTTTTTTTTCAAAACCCATGAATTTTAGAAAAATGTAAGTTATTATTTTAAAAGTGAAAATTCACATATTTAGAAACGTATTTAGATAAAATGATTTTTTTTTAAGTAGGATGTTGAAATTATCCAATGGTGATTTTTTTCATTATTTTCTTAGACAGTCGAATTTTTGGGTAAAAATTAGTAACCATTTAAATATATAATGTGATTTTTGACATCATAATGACCCAATGGTGATATAACAAAATACTATAAAACGGTTTTTCATCCAATATATGTTTTAACATTAAAATAATGTGATTTAATATTTTATGTATTTATTTTAAAAATCCTTAGTGGACCCTCCAAGACTTATAAATCATTATAACATTTTAAACTGTTTTCCTTAATAGTGTGACTCACCTCCACATAAGCAAGACTAATATTTTAATATGTCCATACATTGGAATTATAAAATAATATTTTAAACTACCCTTTGGAAAAAACATGGGTAAAAACCATGGGATGGTTTGTGGGGTTGATTAGTTTAATGTGTAGTATCCAAAACCTAGTTAATAAATAATTACCCCCCCTTACTATATAAATCCTCTCAATCTCACATTCCTCTTCACTCAAACCATTTGGAGAACGACCAAAACTTTCCCTCCTCTATCTATAATTTTCCCAAGGTGCCCCAAGATCCCCAAAATCCTCTCTCAAGCCACTCCTAAGACATTGGGATCACACTTCCATGTAAGGGATTTATTCCATTTTTATTTTTGTACAAATTTTTTTATGTTGTTATAACCTTTTATTTTCAATTAAAAATATTGGGGTATGATTTTTTAACTCTCGCATAAAAACCTAATTATTTTTTAATGATTAGAGACCTCTTTATATATAATTAATTCTTCCCATGTACACCCATTACCATCTAGAAATTTTGTAAGGAATTTCTCTCTTTTCATTTACTTTCACGAAATTATTTTATATTATGCATATACATTACGTTACATATTTAAGGATATTATTTTAAATTACCCCCTTAATTTCCATTTTATGACTAAATTTTGAGAGACACATTTCTCTCTCATCAACCAATTTTACGATTTCTATTTGATGTCCTTATTCTATCGAAGTTACACCAAAAGTTCCAAGCCAAAATCACCGTGTAAGTGAATACCATAACCATTTCTCTATCAAGGGTATTCAAATTTATTCATAGGTAATTTTTGATTGAGGAATTACATTTATGTATTCCAGATATCATATTCATGGAATAAATTAAGAAGTTTAATGAATCCATGTTGTATGATCTATGTGGCACACTTATGCATGAATTGAAATGATTAAGAAGGTTGTTTCCTAATAGTGCACCAATACAATGGGTAAAGATTAGTAAAATGATATGTCAAGTGAAATGAGGGATTACTCATGATAATTAAATTGAAATGAGATTCTAATCATGCTCCATGTGAAATGAGTTTTTTATTATGCTAATATCATGTTAATTGTTATTGCCACACTTCTCTGTTATGATATTCATGATATATCATGCCTTTATGTTCATGTTTCTCTTTCGCTCCATTGATAATCCTATTTACTAATATGTATTGTATTATTTATGTTATTAATTTTTTACTCCCTTAATGGTATTTATAGATCACCCTTTTCACATGTATGTCCTCAGGTTATCCAACGCAATGCTAGGTATGAGGGAATGTTGTGGTCATGTAAAAAGTTTTAAAAATAAGTTGTTGTATTTTTATGTCATCAGTTGTTATGTAATGTCCCTCATTTCCCAAGACACTCGACCTATTGATTCTAAAAGTTGTATTAAGTGCATGTTTATTTAATAAATCATGTTTATGTGTGTAATAAAGAGGTGGGTTATTTTAAATGTACATTCCAGGTGTCAAATGAAACTCAAAAGTAAATACACTGAAAAATCCCAAGGGAGACGAGAACCATGTTTGGTTACCTCATCCATACTCCATACCCAATTTAGCCATCTAACACCAGGACTATTCCCATAACCCAACCTACAACCATGAAAACTATTCAGGTACCAATCATCCTTCCCGAGTAGGGTGTGAGTGCAGCTTAGTAGTCCCCCACTAATGGTGTCTAAAATAAATCAAGTGAAACATTGTATGTAGTTTTGTAATTAAATAAGTAAAATGCATAAATAAGTAGCTATCAAATTATTAAGTAGTTTATATTTAACCACATAATTGAATGATCACGTTACCATTCATAATACCTGGATGAATGTTTATGTTATCATTCACCATTTAATAATACATACTTGAATGAGCATGTTACCATTCATAATACATAGTTAAATGTCCATGTTACCATTCAAAATTTAATAACTCATAACTGAATGACCATGTTACCATTAATAATACTTGGCTGGATGTCCATGTTTCCATTCACCATTTAATGACACATAATATCATAATATCACATATAAATGTCCATGTTAACATTAATTATCACAATTAACATATATCACAACAATAAATTAATCAATTCCCAAATTAATTAATCAAATTCAACAATTGTATATTTAAATCATCCCATTAATTAATTCAAAAAATAATTATTCTTCTTAATATCATTATTAATTCAATAATTAGTTTATCACATTAATACTATTATTTAATTTCCTTGTTAATTACGTATGTCAATCCCATTAATTAACTCATAAATTAAATAATCAATATCCACAAACTAAAAATCCAATAATTAATTACAAAATTAATTTTCTCATTCACAATCTCAAAATCTCATAATTAATTCTACAATTAAATATCAAAAATAAAAAATTTCTATACCTCATAAATAATTCAACAATTAATTATTCAAATCAATAATATCAATATATCATAATTAATTAACCAATTAATTATCCAATTATATCAATTCAACATCCCAAAAATTCATATTAATTAATTGGCCAATTAATTAGTCAATTTCATTCAATTAGACCATCAAAAACAAATATTTAATTTTCTAATTAATTAATCTAACATATTCAATTTCATTAACATAACTACCCCCATTAGTTAATACACCAATCAGTTAACCCAAATAAAAAATCATAACATTACATCCATTAATTAATTCACTAATTAGTTAATCCATGTCATTTCCATTAATTTATTTCACAATTAATTAATCACATTAAATCCGTTCAATTAATTCACTAATTAAATTTTCATGCCAATTAAATTAATTAATTCCATAATTAATTAATCTAGCTCAATCCCTTTAATTAATTCAGCAATTTATTTTTCATCTATATTCCATTAATTAATTCCACAATTAATTAATCACATTTAATTTCCTCAATTAGTTTCTAATTAATTGTTCCCTTCAATTTCCATAATTAATTCAACAATTAATTAATCACATTACTTCCATTAATTAATTTATCAATTAATTAATCCCATCAATACCATTATTTAATACAATAATTTAATAATCCCATTAATTGATTAATTAATTCACTAATTTATTAATCACATCATTCCCATTATTTAATTCTGCAATTAAATAATCACTTTACTACATTAATTAATTGATCAATTAATTAATCCTATAAATCCAATTATTTAGTTAAATAATTAAATAATCACATTACATAATTAATTAATCTCATCATTCCCATTATTTTATTCAACAATAAAATAATAATGTTACTTCAGTAATTAATTTATCTGTTTATTAATAACAACAATACCACTATTTAATTCACAATGAAATAATCACATTACTAAATTAATTAATTCATCAACTAATTAATCCAATCGGTCCCATTATTTAACTCAACAATTGAATATTCACATTACTCCATTAATTAGTTAACCACATCATTTCCATAAATTAATTCAACAATGATTAAGCCTTTCAATATCCCATAATTAATTTGTAATGGCCCGGACATCTCCGGCCAATTAATTAGTGAAAATATTGTGTTTGAGGTGTTCCAGGAGGTCGAGGTGACTTATCCTCGACACTTTTCCAATTTTCCCTTCCTGTGAACAGTGCATCAGTAACCTTCTATGAATAGTTTCAACGGTGAGGTCTAACTATAACCTCTCCATCCATTTCCAAATATCTAATTTTATGAATAGTTTCCTTGGTGAACAGTTCCAACGGTAGATAGTTGTGAACAGTGCATCGGTAACCTTCTGTGAACAGTGCAAACAGTTAGGTTTAACGGTAACCTCTCCTTCTTTTGCCAAATTTCCAATTCTATGAACAGTGTTTCCATAATGGTGAGGTTCCAACAGTGAAATTTCAACGTTGAGTTTCATGAACAATGTTTTTAGAACGGTGAGGTTTTAATGGTGATGTTTCAACAGTGAGGTTCATGAACAGTGTTTTTCCTTTGACAAATTTTGAGCTTGTGAATAGTGTTTCCACATTCTTACAGTTTCACCTCTTTGACATATCCTTTGATGTAAAATGCATTTAAATCCGCTTTTAAGGACTCTAAGGCCTATTCAAAGGCTATAAATCCTATATTAATTATTCTTATGTCCTGGGATGTTTTTACTTGGTCAAACAACGTGATTTAATACAATCTACTTTTGATGGGAAATTAAGTGTATCTTAAATCGTCGCTCTGTTAAAACATCAAAAGGTACTGGATATCTTCCTCCCTAATTATTTTTCCTTTTTCTCGAGTGTGAGAAGCTCAAACATCCTATTCCTTCTCATAGGAGTTGCACAATAAAAATTTCCTCCTCGGATTGGTTCCGCTCTGTTTTGATGCAACCAAGCTGTATGGACCAATCTTCGATATAAAGTATGTCTTATCGTCTTTATTTTTGGGTTTATCTTATCATGTTTATCATTTCTATTTGATATCATGTAATATTCATGATTCTAATTGTGTTTTCTTGGGTTTCAGTTGCTGCGGTCATAACGTGGCATCCTTGGGTGGAAGAAGTTGTCACAAGAGGAGGATCATGACCCATTGTGTGGATTATGCACGTATAATGAACGTCAAGAACTGTTGGAGGTAGGGGATTAAATACTTCTCTATTATTTTATTTATAAATATATTGTTATCATGTTTTATCCTATTATATAACAATTTAATTGACCTAATAAATATTTGAACTGGATAAACAAATTGATATTCGTCATATGTGATTTCCTCTTATTTTTCTAGGTATGTGATATCAATGCTTGTTGTGTTTATAATTTAATTCTTGATGGAAATTGGTAAGGAACGTAAATCTACAATTAATTGATAACGGTTTGGATAAAGATAAAGAGGCATGTAAATGAATCTGGTAATTCATATTGTAAATTTATGTTCATCACAATGGATCAGTAAGCATGTTTAATTATTTTTGATAGCATACTAATTGGTTTCTCAAATCTAGAACCTAGGAATAATAAATGTTTAATATAATTTGGATTAAAGAACCAGTTGATCAATAAAAGATAACTCCTTTTAGGGTTTTGAGTTACCATTTTGTTTGTTAAATGGCCAAGAGACTAACTCTTAATATGTTTGTTTTCCTTTTGCTGGTGTTGTGATGTGAGCTTATATGGCTGATGTTATATGTGGGGGGTATGGTGGCCTTTTAATTGTGGCAGTAGATGATTCTTAGAGTGGAGATATTCATAGGTTTATGCATGTGGGTGTCGGGGAGGACACCCGGGATGATGGAACGGGATGGGTGTGATTGTTGGATGCTTGTTGTTTCTTATTGGTTTTTTATCTTCATTACTTTTCCCCATTACTCAATGCAGCTGATCTTGCTTACCCTTCTTCTGAAAGAGGAAAAGATGCACAACGTATGCCATGTGCTTTCTGTGTTTAGGTTCTCAATAGGGGATGGGTCTACTCTCTTACTATATGCGTCAAAGACTAAACGGGTAGTACATCTACCCCCTAGTGTTTAGTAGCATTGAATGTTTTTCTAGAACACATTCAAATATGGGAAAGTAATTCTATAATTAATAATTGAATAAATACTGTTAACCCTTGGGGTTGGAGATGTTGTAACATAATGATGAGGTTTTAATTTTAAAGGGACAATGTACTTTGGGTGGGATTCTACTGAACATTAATGTGGAATTGATACTAGTTATTTAAAGTTTAAATAATTCATTAACATAAAGTGAAATTGATAAAAAGAGAATGAAATAATGTATTAAATCTCTTTAAATGGTTGTGTGCTTATATGATACCTAGTCTTAGAAGTTGCAGCCAGAGTTTGAGAAACATTAGATGTAGTTGAGTATAAGAATAGGTTATTCCCCTAGTGTGGTTGTGAGATATAATATATTTTTTACTTTTTGTGTTTTTACATGCTACTCCACCCTATCAGTAAAGGAACTGACACCCTTGGGATTCTGAGCACTGGGGGGTGTTTTCCCCAACATTCTGATGGGAAGATGAATGAATGATTACCCCCTTTGGTCTCACTCTCTTATCTTGGTAGTTACTTGTGTTGGTAGGCACAACAGTTAGTTTTCCGCATATATGTGTGTAGAGGGCTGTAATGGATTGTGGTTATTCACACACATATATTCCAGATATAGTTTCCTATAGTCTACTAGAGGTTTAATGTGTATAGGAACTGATGGATTGAGGATCTTTACTCGGTGTATGGGGTGTAATGGCTTGATGTATGATACCCGACGTATGATACATTTTATGTGGGTTGTGGTGGATCATAGAAAATATTTGGTTACTTTGCTTATGTGGACGTGGTGGTTTTTTTCATGAGGTGCATGTTGTGGTTCTTCGCACAAGTGTCTGCGGGAAAGCCTTTATGGAGAGATATGCTTAGGACGTGCGATGTTGGGGAAAAGTGTAAAACCAGTGGGGTTGTAGTATCAAGGTACCCTTGATATTCTTTATTATATTTTATACTCTTGCATGCATTACTTGGTGAGAGTAGCCATGGTGAATTTTGGAACATGGTATACCTATTTAGGTGATGAGTTAGTTTAACTTGTTGCTCATTGTGCTTTAGTATGCTTCCTTTAATTCTTCATGATAGGCTTCAGGGACGATCTTACTGAGTATACTGTTATACTCACCCTATGTATATAAAAACTGTTTTTCAAGTCACTTGGAGCAGTTTGGAGATCAATCTAGTTTCTACTAGCTTTGGGTTACAGGAGCTGTTTGGGCATGTGGTTGTTGCTGTTTTTACTTTCTTTTGGGTACTTGCAGTTTTCCCCATCCAGTTGTAGTACTTTTGCATGAAATTACATATGTGCACTTGGATTTTATTTTATATTTCAGTTTTGAGTTGGATTTGGTTGGTGTCTATCTTATATTTCTCTTCCGCATGTGTTCTCTTAGAGGGTAATGTCTTCCATTTGTGTGTTTACTATACCCTCCATGCTAGTCTCAAAACCAGGGCCTACTGGAGGTGGGACGTAGTGGTCATTATCTCCCTTCTCACATTTCCGGACCAAGAGGGGTACACCTTGTGGGGAGGGGGTCATGATAGTGTGGTATTAGAAGTAGGTTGAGGGATAGGATGTTGTTTGGATTTAGGCACATATGAGGTTTCATGGGTTGGTAGGGAAATAGTTTCATTCATGTTTATCAAGTGATATATACACTGGAGACCTTCTGAGACATAGGCATCTAGGGCCCCATATGATCTGAGATACTAATCATTAAGTTTACAATGTCTTCTAAATGAGGTTATGCTAGTTTTAAGGTAGAGACCTAGGAAAGGATTATATATCATTATTTTTTGTGACTGTGTTTGAATGGGTAGACCTTGGGATAGGTTAACCTAAAATAAACGAATGAAAAAAATTAATTAATTAAAATTGAGTCTTCTATATTCTTGGTTTAGGATCCCTAACTGTTTTTTATTTTGTAGGAATGGATCCAGGTCGACGTCCTCGTCAGGATCTCATAGAAGATGTTCATCAGGCTCTTCTAGAAGATCTCTGTAGCGTAAAGGTTGACAACGACGACACTTGGAGGAAGACACTCCAAGAATTTCAGCGCCAGAGTTTGTAGATGTAGGAGGTCTCCATTTCAAATATAGTCACAAAAGACTAGTTTGAGGAGGTCGAGATCGGCTGTAGTTTGATCCATGCTCAGAAAGAGCACTGGGTGTCCTTGGTTGTGACGATGCTGCCTGGAGCAGCGAGGCAGTGGTGGTTCTTGTTCCTCGGGGATCGTGAGGAGTCAGCTATCTCATGGGAGGAGTTCCGAGACTATTTTAGAGTAGAGTTTATTTTTTTCGACCGAGAAGGCATCCAGTCTCCAAGAGCTTATTACCCTTCGACAGGGGAGCTCTAGTGTGTGAGAGTTTGGAATCCATTTTACGAACCTTTTACGACATCCTTCGGACTTGTTGCCAGATGAGGAGGCCAGTGTGAGGCATGTCGAAGAGGCTTTGCAGCCAGAGATCCATCTCCAGGTCACCCCATTTATGCTGAAGATATATCTTGAGGTGCTGCAGAGGGAAGAGGTTGTCGAGAAGACTTTGTCAAGGACTGGATCATCACAAGAGGGGAATCGTCATGATTCCTCATGAAGTAGAGTTGTGGTCCGAGGTTCCCAGTTTTCAAAGAATAAGAGTTTCTTCTCATCCAGGTAGGTCCCAACCATTCACATATCCTTTATCTAGAGACAAAAACTATCAGAAATATGCTAAGGGATTAGGTAATTGTTTTTCTTATGGTGGTCGAGGTCATTAGTAGAAGGAGTGCCCGAACATTTAGAGAAGTCATCGTGCACTAGGTCCTCGGCTCCAGGTTCCTCCGTTGAAGCAGATTCAACTGAGGTAGTAGTAGAAGGTTGCACCACTTATAGACCTGCATAGGGTAGATGGGGTAGGTAGATTAGATCCTCGGGACACTCCTCTTCCTCAAATAGCAGAGTGCGACTGTGGTGGTGGACTTTATCAGGGTCAGAGAGGCTGTGGAGGAGTTCATGGCCAGCTTCATGCTCTAGCATTGCCTACTTTAGGCGATCCAATTGTCATTTGAGGTACCCTTTACTTGTTTTCTACCTTGGTGTATGCCTTGTTTTATTCAGGAGCGACACACTCCTTCATATCACCTACAATTTTCCATTCTATGGTACATGAGGTAGAGGTTTCGAGTGCCCCTGGTGTTGACTACGCAAGTTGGTGGTTTAGCTGACTTGTTTGAAGTAAGTTGAAACTATGAGCTAGTTTTGTGGTGGCACTACTCTTTGGGGGATTTCCAATGATTATGAATATAACCATATGATTTTATCCTCAGCATTGATTGGTTTTATTCAGTGCTTTCTATCGTGGATTTCTTCAAGAAGAAGGTTTTTTTCTTCGATGTGGTTGGAGAGTTGGTGGTGCTTGTTGGTGAGAGAGATCCTCGGATGGGTTATAAGAGCATTCCATACTTATAATCCATGATGTCTGAGATGATGTTTCTTTCTTCAGAGGATCACTAGTTGGCGTTTCCTAGGGTCATAGAAGAGTACCCTAATGTTTTTCTAGAAGAGGTTGTGGCATTATCCCCTCGATGAGAGATCGATTTTGGGATAGAGATAAAACCATGAGCATCTACTATATCTATGTCTCAATATATGATGGACCCTTCTGAGTTATGAGAGCTATGTATACAGCTTGATGGTCTTTTACAGTGCGGTTTTGTTCACCCAAGTGTGTCACCGTGGGGTGCACCAGTTTTGTTCATGAAGAAGGCTGATGGAAGTTTGTAGTTGTGTGTCAATTATCATCGCATAAACAAAGTGATGATAAAGAATCGTTATCCTCTTCTGTGGATTGATGATTTATTTGGTCAACTAAAGGGTCCAAGTATATTCTCAAAGATCAAATTGCGGTCAGGATATCATCAGATGCATGTGAAAGATGGGCAGATCCCAAAGATTTCTTTCTGTTGTCGTCATGAGCATTATGAGTTCATTTTAATGATGTTCAGCAAGACGAATGCTGCAGATGTGTTCATGGGATTGATGAATTCTATGTTCTGTGAGTTCTTGGACAAGTTTGTGGTAGTTTTCATCGATAAAATCCTTGTGTACTCTACGTCTGAAGAGGAGCATGTAGAGCATCTACACACTGTTTTGGGAGTTCTTCGTAAACATCAGCTATTTGGGAAGTTGCTGAAGTGCGAGTTTTGGGTTCAAGAAGTTTTTTCTTGGGGAATGTTTTGTCCCAATACGGAGTAGTTGTGGATCAATCTAGGATTGAAGAAGTTGTGTCTTGGGAAGCCCTTAAGATAGTGTCGGAGGTGCGATGTTTCATTGGTCTTGCAAGCAACTAAATGAGGTTCATAATTGATTTCTCACAAGTTGCACCTCCTCTGATAGCTTTGACTAGGAAGGATCAGACATTCATATGGACTGATCTGTGTGAGGAAACTTTTGATTATCTAAAAGAAAACTTAGTAAGTACTCCAGTTATTTGTCTTCTAGTGAAGGGAGTTCAGTTAGATGTATTCTGTGATTTTTCACATATGGGGTTGGACTATGATCTGATGCAGAAAAGATCAGTTGTTTCTTATGGGTCTTGGAAGTTATGTCCCCATGAACTTAACTATTCCACTCACAATCATGAGTTGGAATCCGTGGTGTTTTCTCAGATGTTGTGGAGACATTACCTTATCGAGGATTATTTTATGGTTTTCACCGATCATAAGAGTTTGAGGTATGTTATCTCCTAGCATGAATTGAATATACGACAGTGCTAGTGGATGGAGTTGTTACAGGAATATAACTTCAAGATAGCATATACACCTGGAAAGGGGAATGGTATAGCTGATGTGCTGAGTCGAAAGTCACGTAGTGATACTGTGTGTGAATCTGGTGATTCATGGAGAGTAATGGAATAAATTCCAGCATTACATTTTGATATGGGAGAAGTTGGGGGAAGATGTTTTCTTTTTCAGATAATGGTGCAGTCATCTCTCGTGAATCAAGTGGAAGATTCCCAGTTGGGCGATCTACAGTTGGAGGTCTGGAGAGACTGTGTTGTTTGTGGCGAGGCCCCTGATGGGTGGTCTAAGGATGAACAACACAGAGTGTTGTACCATTGAAGTAAATGTTTTCCTTTGAAAATTCACAAGACGTTTCTCAAAGAGTTTCATAGTTCACCTTTATCATTGCATCCTAGAATGAAAAAGATTTAGCGAGCCTTGACGAGATAGTTTTGGTGGCCTGGTGTGAAGCGTTCAGTTGCAGAGTTTGTGTCTCGATGATTACTCTTCCAGACGGTGAAGGCCGAACACCGTGTTCCTGGTGGTCTGCTCCAGCCATTTGAGATTCCTCAGTTGTATGGGGAGGACATCTCAATGGACATTGTTAATATATTACCTCGATCTTCGAGAGGACATGATGTTATTTGGGTGGTAGTGGATATCTTAAAAAATTTTCACAATTTATAGCAATCAAGGAGTCAAGGTCGGCGTAATTTTTGTCGACGTAGTACCTGGAGGAGGTGGTGAGACTTTATGGAGTCCCAAGGATGATCATTTCTGATCAAGATCCTCGCTTTACTTCTAGGGTGTGGAGAGGTCTCTAGCGTGCTTTCAGTTATCAGCTACGCCTTAACACTATTTAACATACTCAAACGAATGGTCAGTGAGAGCGTACCATCCCGACTCTTAAAGACATGTTACGCTCTTTTGTTCTTTATGTTGGAGGTTCGTGTATGAGGCACTTACCCTTGGTGGAGTTCACATTCAATAATAGTTTTCACTCCACCATCGGTATGGTGCCATTTGAATCCTTGCATGGCTGACCTTTCCGTTCTCTGTTGTGCTGAACTAGGGTCTAAGAGTCTGCAATTCATGGACCGGAACTAGTGAAGAATACAACAGAGATGGTTCCGGTGATTCGTGAGAGGATGAAGACAATACAAGATCGTGAGAAATCATATTCTGATCAAAAGAGGATACCCTTAGAGTGTAATTTTGGGGATAATGTGTTTTTTAAGGTGACTCCTCATCATGGGAAGAGATGGTTTGGTAGTGGGAGTAAGCTTTCTCCTCACTTTGTTGGTACCTTCAAGGTGTTATCTCGTGTTAGAGCTACAGTGTATCGATTAGCACTTCCCCCACAGATGATTCAGAAACATAATGTTTTCCATGTATCACAGCTCCATCGTTATGTTCATGATGACTCTCACATCTTTGATAGGGGACAGATTGATGTTGATGATGATGCAACCTTTGAGGAGCGACCTTTGGAGATCCCAGACCATAAGGAGAAGGTGTTGTGTGGGTGTTATATCCCCTGGGATCTTGACTTGTGTCGACATGGTGGCATGGAGGAGAGTAAATGGGAACGTGAGTCATAGATATGTGCTCAGTACCTAGAGTTATTGGTGTTTAACTCCTTTTCATGTATCAATGTAGCCTTTTTGGTTATAAACCTTTATTTTTTATGAGATGGCTTCCTTCTGTTACTTCTGTGGATTGCTCATTTTTGAGAGGTATCTCGATGGGAGGTTGTTTGGACCCCATTTCGTTTTAACTTTAGGTGGGTTTTGAATTCTGGTGGTTGAGAATGTTTTGAGAGGTATCATATGTATTGGCCCGAACCACTTTGGAATATTCCATTAGGATAATATGTTGTTTGAGATGTTACAGGAGTTCAAGGTGACTTATCCTCAACACTTTTCCAATTTTCCCTTTCTGTAACAATGAATATGTAACCTTTAGTGAACATTTCCAATGGTGCGGTCCAACGGTAACCTCTCCATTTCCAAATTTCCAATTCTATGAACAGTGTTTCTAGAATGGCGAGGTTCCAATGGTAAGGTTTCAACAGTGAGGTTCACGAACAGTGTTTCCTGAATGGTGAGGTTCCAATGGTGAGGTTTCAACGATGAGGTTCATGAACAGAGTTTCTAGAATGGTGAGGTTCCAACAGTGAGATTTCAATGGTGCGGTTCATGAATAGTGTTTACAGAATGGTGAGGTTCCAACGGTGAGGTTTCAATGGTGAGTTTCATGAACAGTGTTTCCAGAATGGGGAGGTTCCAACGATGAGGTTTCAACATTTTGGTTCAAGAACAGTGTTTCCAAAATAGTGAGGTTCTGATGGTGAGATTTCAATTATGAGGTTCATGAACAGTGTTTCCAGAACGGTGAGGTTCCAATGATGAGGTTTTAACAGTGAGGTTAATGAACAATGTTTCCAGAATAGTGAGGTTTTAGCAGTGATGTTTCAATGGTGAGGATCATGAATAATGTTTTTTCTTTGCCAAATTTTGAGTTTTTGAATAGTGTTTACAGCTTTCTACAGTTCACCTCTTGGACATTTCCTTTGACATAAAATTCATTTAAAGCCTCGTTTTAAGGACTCTAAGGCCGATTAAAATTCAATGAATCCTATATTAATTATTCCTATAGATCGGGATGTTTTTATATAGTCAAACTGCGTGATTTAATACGATCTTCTTCTAAAGGGAAATTAAGAAAATCTTAAACTATCACTACATTTAAATTTCTAAAGGGACAGGATATCTTCATCCCTAATTATTTCTCTTATTCTAGTGTGTGATATTCTCAAACATACCATCCTTCTCATAGGAGTTGCACCATCAAACATTTCTCCACAGATTGGTTCCGCTCTGTTTTGATGCAACCGAGCAGTATTGATCAATCTCCGATATAAGGTATGTCTTATCATTATTATTTTGGGGTTTGTATTCTCTTGTTTATCCTTTCTATATTATAGAATGTGATATCCATGCTTCTAATTGTGTTTTATGGGGTTTTTATTGGTGCAGTCATACCGTGGCATCCTTAGGTGGAGGAAGTTGTCACGAGAGGAGGACCGTGACCCGTTGTGTGGATTGTGCTATTATAAAGAATGTCAAGAACTGTTTGAGTTATTGGATTCATTACTTATATATTATTTTACGTTCAATTTTATTGTTATCATGTTTTATCCCAATGGATCACAACATCATTGACCTAATAAATATTTTAACTGGATAAACAAATTAATATTCGTCGTATATTATTGCATCTTGTTTTTCTAGATAGTGTGATATCAATGATTTTTGTGTTTAGAATTTTGTTCTTGATGGAAATTGGTAATGAACGTAAAGTCAAAATTAATTGATAATGGTTAGGATAAAGATAAAGATCCATGTAAATGAATCTAGTTCTTCTTTTTGTAATTTTAAGTTAATCAAAATGGTGGAGTAAGCATGTTTAATTATTTGTGATAGCTTACTGATGAGGTTTATCGAATTTGAAACCTAAGAATAATAATCAGATAATATAAGATGGATTAAAGAACCAGTTGATCGATAAAAGATAACTCCTTGTAGGGTTCTGAGTTACCATATTGTTTGTTAAAGGGCCAAGAGACCAACTGTTAAAATGTTTTTTTCATGCTGCTTGTGTTGTGATGTGAGCTAGGATGGCTATTCTGATATATAAGGGCATGGTGTCCTTATGTTTGTGGCAGCATATGGTGCCTAGATTGGCGAGATTCTTCATTTTATGCATGTGGGTGTCGGGGAGGACACCACGGATGATGGAACGGGATGGATGTGATTATCGGATGCTTGCTGTTACTTATTGGTTGATTATCTACTTTACTTTTCCCAATGCTCAAGGTAGCTGATCTTGAATACCCTTCTTCCAAAAGAGGTGAAGATGCATGGGGTATTCCATGTGCTTTCCATGTTTACCTTCCCAAGAGAGGATGGGTATACGCTCTTGCTATAGGTGACAAAGACTCAACGGGTAGTACATCTACACACCGTGTTGAGCCCCCATGTGTTTAGTATCATTGAATGTTTTTCTAGAATTCCTGGGAATATTGGAAAATAATTCATTAATGAATAATTGAATAAATTATGTTAACCCTTTGGGTTGGAGTTTCTAGAAAATAATGATGAGGTTGTAATTTTAAAGGGACGGTGTACTTTGGGTGTGATTCTAATGAACATTAATGTGGAATTGGAACTGGTTATTTTATGATTAAATAATTCATTAAAGTAAAGTGAAATTGATAAAAAGGAAATGAAATAATGTATTAAATCTATTTAAATGGTTGTGTTATTATAGTATACTTAGTCTTAGAAGTAACATCCAAAGTTAGAGAGATGTTAGCTACAGTTGAGTCTAAGACTATGTTATTCCCATAGTGTGGTTGTGTGATATAGTATATCTTGTACTTTTTGTGTTTCTATACTCTATTCCACCCTATCATTATGAGAAACTAACACCCTAGGGATTCTGAGCCCAGGGGAGTGTGTTTTCCCCCACATTTTGGTGGGGGGATGAATGGCTGATTACCCCCTTTGGCCCCACTCTATTCTCTAGGTAGTTACTTGTGCTGGTAGTCACTACAGTTAGTTTTCCCCATATATGTGTTTAGAGGGATATAATGGCTTGTGGTTATTCACACACATATATTTTGGATATAGTTTCCTATGTACTACTATAGGTGTAACGTGTATAGGCTGCGATGGCTTGAGGATCCTTACTTGGTGTATGGGTTGTAATGGCTTGAGGTATGATACCCGACGTATGATACACGTTATGCGGGATGTGGTGTCTCCCAGAAACTACCTGGTTACTTTTCTTACACGGATGTGGTGGTTTTGTTGCATGAGGTGCATGTTATGGTGCTTCACCCAGGTGTCTACGGGCATGCCTTTTTTGGAGAGAGATGCTTAGGATGTGGGAAGTTGGGGATAAGTGGAAAACCATTGGGAAAGTAGTAGCGGGTTAACCTTGATATTATTTGTTTTATTATATAATCTTGTATGTGATACTTGGTGAGATTAGACATGGTGAGGTTGGGAACATTGTATACCTATTTAGTTGATCAGTTAGTTTCACATGTTTTACATTGTTATTTATCATGTTTCCTTTACTTTTGCACGAGAGGCTTCAGGGAGGATCCTACTGAATATACTGTTATACTCACCCTGTGTATATATAAACTATTTTTCTAGTCCCTTGGAGTAGGTTGGAGATCAAGCTAGTTTCTACTAGCTTGGGGTTATAGGAGCTGTTCAGGCTTGTGGTTGGTGCAGCTTTTACATTCTTTTGGGTACTAGAAGTTCTCCACTTCCAGTTGTAGTACTTTTTCATGACCTTACATATGTGAACTTGGTTTTTCTTTTATATTTCAATTCAGAGTTGGAGTTGTTGGTGTCTATTTTATCTCTCCCTTTCGCATGTGTTATCTTATAGAATAATCCCTCTCATTTGTGTGTTTACTATACCCTCGGTACTAGTCTCCAACCCAGGGCCTCTTGGAGGCGGGACTAAGGGGTCATTATCTCCCTTCTCACATTGCCGGCCCAGGAGGGTTTCACCTTGTGGAGAGGGGGTCATGACATAATTCATCAATTAAATATTTACACACAAAATCTTAATATCTAATATTTAATTCAACAATTAATTATTCCAACTTCCGAACATCCATATACTATAATTAATTCCCTAATTAATTACCTTAATTTGAAATTTGAATACCCCATAGTTAATTTCACAATTAATTATCTCAATTCATAACATTAATATCCCATGAATAATTCAAAAATTAATTATCTCAATCCATAACATCAATATTCCATAATTATTTCCACAATTAATTATCTCAATTCATAACATTTTAATATCTCTATAAATAATTGGATAATTAATTATATCCAAAACCTATAATCTTGATATCTCTGACTTCAAATATCTCTCAATTAATAAATTCATCAAAATAATTAATTAAATGTAAGATACACGATTGATAAATATATAATAAATTTTTTATAATTAAATACACATAATTTCAACCAAGACATTGGGATTTTAATTATAGACCGCTGACCTCAATTTGTATACGATTGATTTCCTAACAGGAAAACCCCATTGATGTGGTTCAATCAAGAACACGATGAATAAAACAGTCTAGATCTGAAACCTAAATCCATAGTCCAACAAAAATATTTCTCTTGAATAAAAATCTAAATACAATAATCCTATATCTAGATTCAAAAAATATGGATCTAGATTCAACAAAACAGAGTGTAACTATCCACAAAAATTATTGGAGTATAAAATAAGTGAGATAGGAAATCAATTTGGAAGAAACCAGAATCCCTAATAGCTATAGATCTGATAACCGGGATTCGAATTACCTTGAGTGGAGGTCAGGAGCCATTATAAACCATTCAGAATCCTCAAAGAATTATATAATTTGATTTGGGTCTAGATAGGGTCATTTTGGGGTTAATACAGTGTTCTGGAAAATTTTAAAATCGATTTTCTTTACATTAATTTCCATGTGCACAGTTTTTCTGGTCCAAGTAACACGGTTGGGACTAACCATACACCTTAAATGCGAAACATTACACACTTCAACTGAACACTTAGTTTAACCATGTGCGAAACCTGATACCTGGATTCACACTTAGTTTAACCTTGGAAAAACCATGTGTGAACCTTGCAACTAGTTTCACATTTTGTTTTAATCATGGGAAAATTGTGCGCAAACCATGAAACCCTGGCACACATTGTTTAACCATTTTAAAACCATGTGAAAACCATGAAGAAACCATTATCAAACCATGAAACCCATTATGAACCTTCTTAACCTTTTGAAAACCCTGAAAATTTGCTCATCCTTCCAAAATTCTACAATTTTTACCTAAACACGCCCAATTTACGACCCAAACACGTTAAACTCAAAACAAGGAAAAATAATACCTCAAAAAGAGCCCAACAAATCTCCAAAACATTTCGGGATCTTACACGCATAATTTTCAGAGATTGATCTTTGATATATTCATCATCAAACAATGGTGAATAAGGACTACATGCTAAAGATTACATTTCAAAGTATTTATACTCATTATGAGATTATGGTAATGTCTTTTAGATTGACTAATGAAAACTCTATATTTATATATATGATGAATAGAGTATTAAATAAATATATTTATAACACTGGGATGGAATGAATTTAGGATATCTTGATATAATTTGCATTCTATGAATATCAGGAGAGTTATCTACAAATAATTATGGAGATCCTAAGTATTAAAGTAATTACTTGGGAAGTATAGTAAGTTTGAATTTTGGCTCAATGAATTTTGTTTTCTGAGAAATTTTATCTCTAATGATGGAATATTTATTGACCCATAAAAGATAATGGTATTAAATGAATTCTCTATAATAATAAACATAAATGATATGTGAATTTCTCAGGGAAAAATATCTTACCATTTTCATGTCCTTATTTTTCATAGTTTAATAATCCATTAATAATGTTAAATCATAAAGGGGTTAAACTCCCATGGTTAGGGAATTTGAAGAATTTTTTTAAAAGTTGAATTGCATAATAACTAGTGAAATTATATCAAATATACTAACAAGTATGGAATTATTTTCAATATAGAGTGATGAATCAATAAATGGACTTGGTTATGTACTTATATAGAATGATATAGTGATTTCCCATGTATTATGGTAATTGAAAATATATAAACAAAACTGTACAAATCATGTACTATATATGGAATCCATAATATTTTTTAAAAAAATATAGAGATAATATCTCTATGATGAATGATGATATATATATATGGACCATAATAGTTGTAAGTATATCCTCTATGAAAAGGATCTTAGCCTGAGGCAAAGAAAATGGTTAGAACAACTCAAAGAATACAATTTCTTGATACACTACAACCATGGGAATGAAATTAAAGTTTTTGATGCATTAATTAGGAGGGACTATAAAGTTCTGACCAAGATGACGATTAACATTAATCATACATACAATGTTATAGTAAAGATGGATATTTTAATTTTTAGGATGGGGGAACCATAATTATTTTTCCTTGAAATTTCTAAACCATCCTTATTATAAAATATAGAAAAATCCCAAAAGGATGAAGTGAACCTACAAAGGATGATTAAAGCTATAACAGATGGGGTGTTTACAAAATTTATCTATATAGATGGAGTATTAAATGTTGGGAATATGATATGAATTCCAACCATACCAAAGTAGGAATGACGAACTTCTATTAGAATCACACAGCTAAATTTTTTTTATACACCTAGGTAGAAAAATGATATATAGGGATTTAAGGGAAAAAATTTAGTGGGAATATATGAAGATGGAAATTGTGGACTATGTGTCTAAATTCCTAGTATTTTTGTACGTGAAGGATAAAAGAGAACAACATAAGCGAGTCATGTAACCTATACTTATACCTATATGAATGTGGGAAAATGTAATAATATACTTTTAATGAGGATTCAAAAATACTCCATGGAAGAAAAATGTTATATGGTTCATTATTGATAATCGTTATATGAATACCCATATCTTTGGGATTAGAGAGGATCTACCCCTTGGGCACCTTGATCAAATATATATCAATGGAATCATAAGTCTTTATGGGAAACCTCTATAAATTTCATCTTATCATGACCCTCAACTCACATTGAAATTATAAAAGGGTCATTAAAGGTCTCTCAACACTGAGATACATTTAAGAACCACCTCCCATCCTCAGATTAATGGGTAGTCCAAAAGGACAATCCAAACATTTAAAAACATATTGAAATCATGTTATATTTATATAAAAATTATATGAGATCAATATATATGTTTGGTTGAATTAACAAGTAATAATAGATTCAAGTCAAGAATCTAGATTGAACTATATGAAGCATTTCATGGGAAGATGTCTTGTACTCCAACCTATTGGGATGAAGTTGGAGGAAGAAATCTAGTTGGCACAAAGAATGATGAGGTGATGAATATTTAGTAAAGACTATTTCAGACCATATTAATGTACCCCATTATAATCAAAGAAAGGAATTGGAATTTTAATTTGGGGATCATGTATTTTGTAGGATTTCACCATGGAAGTGAGTTGCAATATTTTGTAAAAATTAAATGTTCCCTAGGTACATTGGGAATTTTAAAATAGTAAAAATAATTAGATATATTTCATAGAAATTGGCTATGACATCTAATATTTATATATTAGATGAAATATTCCGTGTTTTATTACTAAAAAAATATATATGGTATATTCCACACATGTTCTCACATATGACGGAATAGAATTGAAGCATGATCTATCTTATATGGAAGTAAATGTCTGGATTCTTGGAACTATAGAGAAAGTTTGTTGATAATAAAATGATTTTATGTGTTTTTATAAGAGGAACAAAACTAGAATCTAAGACAATATCAACTATTTAGAACCATGGTATATCCCCAAAAACCATGGGTATAGACTATACCCACGGTTCTATGAACTAGGGGTGCTTAAGGAATGGGGACATGTCAATATCCAATGTTTCTATAGAAACTGTGAGTAACGGCTGTAAGGATTTCTTAACACCCATGATTTACTTGAAACTATGTGTATATGTCTATTCCCACTATTACTGAATCTATGGGTATAAATGGTGGTCTAAAATTCATATATACCCACTATTTTGTGAACCTTGGGTATAGCTTCTTACTCCCATTAAACAACTATTTCACCATCCAGCACCAATTAGACAACTTCAAAATAAATTTGAAACTATAGTACACATTTATTGTAGTACACTAAATATTTATTTATAATTAAAATAACAAATTATGAATAGTTTTCCATTAATTTAAAATACAATAAAATATATATACAATTCACATCATCAATAAATTTTAGTCATCCACAAAGGTATCTAAATATACTAAAAAAATAGGGAATCAATATCTCTCTAATCACAACTAGTTCCATCAGAATCATCACTACCATCAGCGTCTGGAAAACCACCACCTCCACCACCACCATCCTTCTCGTCATCGTCGTCTTCATCACCACCACCACCACCACTATCAGCACCATCATCACAACCTCCACAAGGGACCCTCATTGACATCACACATCATTTGATGGCTAATTAAACTTATAGTAAATGACATTGATTACAGTAATAGTACCTAATTGAATAATATAAAATTGATAAACCATTATTGAATTATAATTTTTCCAATTGTTCATTTGGAAATTTAACTATTTTTTCATTTGTCCAATTGGTCATTCAAATATTTCCCAATTTTTCCAATTTTCTAATTACCGAATTCGCCAATTAGAAAAATGGCCAATTGGAAAATTGTGTAATAGGGAAACCAAAAATTGAACATTTGGTTGAAAGGAAAATAATCAACTGGTACATTTTCCCAATTTTCTATTCATCCATTTGAAAAATTTTCCATTCAGTCTATTTTTCCATTTGGAAAATTGGGCATTTAGGAATTTGTACAATTGAACATTTGGCCATTTCCCAATTGTTCATTTTCCCAATCTGGCCATATGTATTGTCCAATTGAAAAAATGTCCAAATGGATAGATAAAATAATAACCAATTGGATAAATTGTCATATTATATACTAGATAATGGTAAAAATGGCCCAATTTCAAAATATACGAATGAATTTTTTTTTAAAATGTTGAATTGTTAATAGGAAAATTAAAAATATAGAAAAATGGATGAATAGACAAATAAACAATCATTAAAATGTAAGAATGGTCAATTGGAAAAATAAGAAAATAACCAATTGACCAAATAGATGAATGATTTATTGAAAATAAAAAAATGGAAAAAAATGTCAAATGGACAATCCAAATGGATAAATGATAAAATTAACAATTAGAAAAATGAAAAATAGCTAAATTGATGGATGAAAAATTTCCCAAATAGCCAAATGGTCAATTGGATAATTGGAAAAATAATAAAATGAAAAAATGGTCATTTGGATTATTTTACATTAAAGGACATTTCCTACATTATAAATATAGATATTATTTCTATTCATATTAAAGAATTCAGAACCTCTCAGGATTGGGAATTTTAAGATTCCTTAAAGTGTGGAAATACTTTATATCATATTTGTTATTGTTATTTTTCAAGACATATCCTGATAAAAAATCAATAAAATTGATAATATTTAAACCCAATTTAATGAGTTGAAATAAATTTAATTAAATGAAATACAAGAAAAAAATACTAAAACAAATATATCATTCCAAAATGAAAAAAAATTAAATTAATTATAGTAGTACCAATATGAGGAATCCACATATAGGTAAACTGAATGAAATGTGAACATATACTATTGCTTCTATTTAATACACTCTGCTAAATAAGGTTTAACATCAACTCTCACAATGTGACAAATTGAGTCATAAAATAAAATATTTTGTTCAACACCATTGGGGGCCTCAATAGTGTTAATTTTACCCACCATCATAAAATATATATCATGGGATTACTTCAATAATGATTCTATAATCAGGTCTAAGATGACCATTCACATAAAACACATGTTTTTACACTGATTCCAAAATATATGATTCATCGGTAGATATAAATTGATTAATGTCAATAACTTTGAATCCACATCCATTAACAAATATACCATTTAAAATCATTGATTTAAAGAATTTAAATTTCACAATTATTACTCGATCGTGATAGTAGTGATTCAAAAATAATATTTTCTCAAAAAGTCCATAATAAGACAGATTTTCATATTGATGTCTACTATCTGATGCATTGGCATAATAGTCTATTGTTACAATATACATAACTCAATAATTATTTGATCTCATTTTCACTACTCGATCAGTTGTAAAAAATTTATACCCATGGATTTTTTAATATTTTCATTCACGTGGAAAATAATTGGGACCAAAAGCCAAAGATCTTAATTCTTAAGAGATCGAGTCAACATTTAAACATAGTAACTGAAATATTTGTTTAGAATAAAATAAAATTAATATATATATTTTATATTAATTAATGTAATGTCTATACCTTTGATTTCAACAAAGTAGAAATATATTTGATATGAAAATCCTCTCTTCTTTTGAAAGGAAAAGATCAATGAACTATTCATACAAATTATCTTCCTTCCATATATAAAATGGTATTTAAAGTTTATGGTTTATGTGAAATTATATATTATGATATGACATATAAATATTTTAATTACTTACTTGATATATTCATTGAAAAAACCACAGTTAAATAAGACTGTATGATGTGCCATATCCTACTCTTCAAGGCTAAATGTAGCCAATGTATATTACCAATGAATTACTCCTATTTGAGGAAGATATGGAAATGAGGGCTAAATTTCCACATAATTCTCATCTTTATTTCTCATTGGCTAGTTATGTCTTGTGATCACAACAAATCCATACACTCTTGATCCATATAAATTCTCACAATGGAACCTTCAAGATGATTCTTATTTAAAATATAATAAATCATTGGGGACATAATTATTTATATAGGATACATCCACAAAAAAAGTAATGGGTCCCTCAAGAAGTGTTTTAGTTAGAATATGAACTATTAAATTCTACAAGAATGTAAAAAATGAGAGATTATTTTTTTATCCCACTCACACAAAGTTAATGGAACCTCTTGCTGTATTTTTATCTAGAATGACTTGGTTATCCTTGAGAACAAAGGTCTTTATAAAAATAACATAAGAAAATAAATTTCACCCATAAATTATTGGATAGTAAATGATGGACTGCTATTGGAATTAATTCATGAAGAAGGATGTGATAATCAAGTGTTTTTATGAATTTTAATTTTAATACCCCTATATTGAATCATTTTGATATGTTGATGGAGTATCCATAAAGAACCTTGATATTATCCAATACTTCTATATATTGATGTTTCTCTAAATGTTTCATCACCTAAGAAGCATAATGAACATTCTGTTTTCTTTCATTGATACAAAGAGGATACAATTTTGTTTGAATACCCCAATCCAACATGTACTAGTGATATTGAAAGTCATATTTGGCCTTCCCCTTATTATTTAGAATAATTTAAAGAAGACATTCACATATATTTTCTCAATGTTCATTAAATCTAAAAAATGATGTAAAAAATTGGAAGACCAATATGAAAACTTAATAAAGATACTTTTATTTTTTCAATTATATATAGCCTCAATGTCAATATTATTCGACTTTCTAGATTTCATATAACCATTCCCTATTAAAAAACTCAAATCATCCAATTCATTAAGAACACTAGATCCTAAAATACATTGAGTTGGATGTTCTATGTCATCAATATTATTAAACTTTGATGATTATTCTGCTATTAATGACCTATTAGAAAGAATCATCGATGCCCCATGGAACTGAAACTATGATGATATTTACATATTTCTCATCACATATTCTTTTTACAAATAAGACATGGTAATTTTCCATTCATACTCTAACCAAAAACCATTTCATTAGAAGGGTAATAATTTGTAGTTCATAAAAGGGCATCATGCATCTAAAATATATTTTTCAAGAAGCATCGAATGTGTGAAAAACCATATCCAAAATATATTTCTACTCTCTTATTAAAGGTTAAAAGTTTAAATCCATATCATTTCTAGGATTATAACATCTAGATATTAGTATACTCACAAAATCGATTGGTGTTTTCAAACACAGCTGTGGATTATGATTATAAATGTGATTAAAACTAGCCATGTGGTATTGGAAGTAAGCATCTGACCACATAGATTATAACTATCAAAGGATAGGCCCAATATGACATTGCACACATCAAAGGAAAAATTGGGATGTTTTTCATTAAATTACCACCATTATAATCCATCTACATAATGAACCAACTCATAATTTTATTTAATTTTATCATATTCATTCTGTCACATATCGGTTCATATCTCTATATACATGAATAAACTTCTAAGATATGGAATCAATGGAATGTTCCACATGACATTATGTTGAACATGAGATGGCGTTCCATTATCATTTTCATTCCATCGTTATGTACCACACTATTTATTGTCGGTAAGGTCCACTGTTTTCTCCCAATATAAACTAAAATCTTGTGGACAAGTATTGATTTTATAAATAGATAATTAGAGCTTCATTACTTAATTACATGCCATATATTTATTTGATATAATATATGCACCATTAAGAGTAATGTTCCTAAAAAAGAATGAATATAACCAATGGAAGTATTAGAAACTCTTTACATGATTTTTCAATTATATACTCGCATTAACAATTACATTTTTTCATTTTAGTACATTCTTAATATACATGATGATTAGAATCATCCATTAAAATTTTCACTCTCTCAATATTATAATATTCATTATGTTCCTCATGTGTATTGATGTCATTATATTCTTTAAATGTAATACTATCTCTCTCATAATGATATATAAATGGAAACCTAGCAAATATCACATTATCCATACCACTTATTTCCTTATACTCATGAACTATAAAGGATTTTCTAATCTCTCTATTGTGATACAAAACATAATAGTTTTTTTGAAATCCAGATTTTTTTTATATGGTAGAAAACTTTTTCCTAAATTAAACATGGTCTTACAAAACAATTATAACATGATAAATGTATATAATCTCCATCTGAAACATTATTAAATGAAAAACATAAACGAATATCCAAATTCTATTGAAACTCGATTAAAATTTGATCGGTATGATATATCTATCATCTATCCATTATATTATAGGGTAAAATTTATATTCAAATAAAAAATATAAATGATAATTAAAATTTTCAATACAAAAAATTTGAATATGAAATTCATTAAATCATGTGAGTTTCTAGAAAAACAAGGAAATGATGTAAAATATATGCTATAATCATTGCCTACAAATAACAACCAAGACGAAGTATAATACATTTAATGAAAAATATATATTATAATATACTACTATCCATCAACAACAGAACATGTAATATCATTATAAAAAGTCAAGACATAGTAATTGAAATATAAACAAGGTGCATGTATTGGGATAGTTAACAACTAAGGAATAATAGAAGAAAATTTTGTATCTCTTACATATAGAGGTATTCTCATTTGAAAACCTAATTGAGGATAACATTCAGTCATAAAAAAGATTTTAGTTAAGGTTAACATTAATTATATTATTAAAAAACATGGAAAATAGATTTTACATGATATTTTTTCAATTTAATAAGTATATAATTTTGGGAAGATCCATAAAGGGTAAATAATTAATCCATTTCATCCCACTTTATGAAACCTATCCATTACATCACTATTGATGAATCCTCTTGATTGATTTAAAGTGTTGTTATATGGTTTTTATTTTATTTATCATTTAGTGGAAATAAATGCATAACTACTCAATACTTAATAAATGAACAAATGAATCATTCTTAATAATGAAGTAATTTATTCTAAATAGTTAATCAAAATAGGTGAAACTAATTTTCATACCATTAATGTTTTCTAAAATAAAAAAATTCTTATGTAAAAATTAATCAATGGGAACAATGTTACATAAACTAAACATGATCAAGAAGTATTTACATTCTAAAATATATAATTATTTCATGAAATTTACCAAATGATTATATAAATATGTGTACCTAATAATGGTTATAAAATTATTAAACATTTGAAATTTAAATATTTAATTATTTGAAAGAATATTTTATCATTCATTTATTTCTAAATCACGATAATTACTTACAAGAAAAATTCTTGAAAAGCAATATAAATATAATAGTGAATTCCTAGAGAACAAAAATTCATAGATAAAACAATATTATATATTTACTTATAATCATATAATAATGTACATCATATTACACTTATTTTTATTGATAAAACACTATAATAAATAGTTTAACCATAGTTCATGATATAAAAATTTAAATTTAAATAATTAACTCCTATAACTAAAGGATAATAAAAACCAACATTAACACCTTTAGTTAACATAAATATTATTTAAACACTAAAAATATTTAAATAACTAAAATATTCTTACAAAATAATCTCATATTTAAGTTAAATTCAAAAGACTCCCTAGGATAGTTTTCAAAACGAGGACCTTAAAATTAAAACATTACATATATGAATTTAATTTAATATATTTGATCAATATTTAACTATAAATTAAAAAAGCACTGATGAAATTGATACCAACACAGTCTAGTAGAAACAAATACATTGATAAAAATCAAAATGATTGCCAACTGAAGAGAAAAACGATTAAAACTTCACTAATGTGAAGTTGAGGAATATCAGAATAAAAAATCCTTGAATTAGGGGGTAATAATGGAGAAGAAAACATGACATCGATTTGGTGAGGGGAGAATAAATAAGATGAGTGAAGCAAAGGTTACCTCTTAAATATTGAAATAAAAAAAGGAAAAAATGGAGGTAGAAGAGTTGGTCGATGGGGAAGGCCTCTCCCGAGGATGAGAGGTGGGAACCCGAGGCTCATAAGAGGGGAGGGGAGGTTAGGGAATTGATGAAGATGGGTGGGGGATCCCAATGGGGATCCCGATATGTTATGCAGCTATACCCATAATTTTTTAAAGAATATCTGTATATCTCAACCTATACCAATAGTTTTTTTAAACTATGGATATAGCTTTGGGTAGATACAATATGACCATGGTTTCTCTAAACCATGGGTATAAATGCATTAGGATAACCTCATTTTCCATTATTTGAAGCTGGTTATGAATGAATAAGTATATCTCAAATGTTGTATTTTTTTGTCACAAAAAATAACCTAACATTGTTGAGAATTCATTGTAAAGGAGAATTGATGGGGTTTAACATACCTAAGTCATCAAATTGAGTGTGACACTATATAGTTATTCAATTTTTCTCCTAGTTCTATTCGAATATGTTCATTATAGGTAATCAGGGGATTCTTTTTTGAAATATAAAATCACTCAAATATTATGGTTATATAATGTTATTCATAATCCTAGATAATGTTGGTCGAAGTAAGTAATTGATGAATCATAGTGGAACTATCATTCTGGAATAAAGAGAAGTGATGTTGATGTTATGTTAGATAAATTTGTAAAAAGTCTATTAGATAGACTTGTATTAAGCTCATGATGAGAAATGAATAATCATCAAAAAATGTGTTATCCTAGTCTATAAATTTATTATTTTAATAAAAAAATACTGTTTATTTATTTCAAGTCATTTCTGTGTTTTATGAATGTTAATTTTTATTCTGAAAAAATTGGAATTTGTTCAGTGACTTTAACTGACCGCATGAAGTGTCTATTGAATGTATGGAAAAATCTATTCAATCCATATTTGAAAAAGTACCTAAGTCACTATAGGACCAATTATTTTATTATGTTGAAATATTCTCAAAGGTATCATGTGATCATAAGAATAATCCAGAGACTGAAGATATCAAGATTTTCAAAAACTAATAAATCAAACACATAACAAGTAAAATGATCACATGCCTATCAGATCGAATGTTGTTGTATTATCACAAACTTTTCTATTGAATGTATGAGAAACCTTCTAACTGCTGAGATAATTTGAAGTGATAGTATGATAGTCATAAATTTTTCAAAATATTGGAGTGATGAGACATTAATTTTTAATCTACCACATAATGAAATTGGAGTGACTATACGACAATGCAGATTTCGACAAATTTACTGAACTTATAAAATATTCCAATAAAACACATGTTGAATTGAAGCTACTGTATATAGATTTTTCATTCATTAAACTGATGACTAAAATTCATGATCAGTACACGTAGTCATTTTCTTACTTAACCATTTTCTCATGTATGTATTTTCTCATGTAGCTAATTTATCACATAGTTATTCTATCACATAGTAAAATTGAATGATTAGTGTTTTAGTATGGATTAGTTATTCCTAATTTCATAAAGCATTGGATTGACCATAATTTCAAGAAAACAAGTATATGAATATCCAAGGGGTCTAATCAGAATTATCACAAAGTGTCAAAGAAATCCTGGATGATTTTGTGACACAATTTAAAGTGAATGCATTAAAATGTGGAAATTTAAATTTATTAAATTTAATATTCCAACCAATTTTTCTATACAGAATTAAATGATTTTTAAGAGAATTTAATATCCCTAAATTTCATGCTGAGTATGATGATTTATAATAATGATTTTTAAGTTAATATTTTCAGAGAGATTCATCCTTTTACAGAAGACTAAAGATAGAAAAATATAAAATCGACACATATGTATAATAATAATATTTTTAAAATTGTGAAAAAATGAACTATATTATATATTGATCCGAACATCATTATAAGATCAGAGAACATCATTAATTATTTACATTGTGGTTCATAAACTAAATAAGAACATCGAGAAGAGAATAATAATCTGTAGAACAATATAACTTTAATATTATTCTACATTAAAATATTTATACATCTATTTATCTATATTTTTCTTATTGTATTTTTTTTCTTGAGTATAATCTCATATACTATATTAGATATAATGAGATACTCTGTCTTATTCTTTCTTCACATCTATACTTCCATGGAAAATATGGGAAATTTTGTGTATAACATGGAATGATTAGTATGTTGTAATTTGTAAAACCCAATTCAGGTTGTGGATATATTAAATTATTAATAAACATTCATAGTAATATGTGATATGTAGGTTAAAGTAATTAGGCCTTTCCTTGATAATGGACCTATTATTTTTTTTTTAATATTGTATTTCATGTTTTTTCGTTTTTTAGAAGTATTTTTTAAAATCATTTTAATGAAACTCTACTTTGATAAATAGTTTTCAAATATTATATTTCTTGTGTTTAGTATGAGTATATCAATATAAAAAGGTTATGGTAGTCATAAGAATACAATAATTGAGTCATAGTTAATATTTTTATAGATTATTCAAAATTATTAAATAATATATATATATATATATATTGTATTAATTAATTAGACCATATTTTAATCTAGGGAGTTTTATTTCATATATTTTTAGAGGGAAACTTTAACTTGAAACTATATTCACCCCTATTGAGTTTTCCACTCTAACCAAGACTTCATATCAATTAATATATTATATATTTTATTCTAGACATTAACTGTGATCATATTTTTACCCAAAAGTATTGACATTTATATTATTTAATAATTTATAACTTTATGGATAAAAATAAACTTGAGCGGGCTACAACTAACATATATCCTAACATTAATGGTACAAAATATTCTTAGAAGAATATTAAAATAAAATTATATATCATGATTATGGGATTTCATATTTGGATTGAAATAGAGGAATCATATGAAAAACTATAAGCTACTAGAGTTGATTAGAGTGATGAAACTAAGTCCACTTATGATTCAAATTTCAAAGCTATAAATTCCTAATATTATTCCTTTGCATTAGATGAATTCAATATGATTTCTATAAATTCTACTAATTATGAAATTTAGGTTACACTTTGGGTATCTAATGAAGGAATATCAATTGTTAATAAAACATGAAGGAATAAATATACTATTCAATATTACACTTTTAAAATAAATGATGATGAAACAGTATCTGAAAATTATCCTTTATTCAATGAAATTGTCAATACAATGCATGAACAGTGAAATAAAATTGAAGACAATGATCATGGAATGAGACACATGTAATTCTTACTAGATTGATGGAGAGGAAAATTCATTTCCATTCCAGAATCAAGTGATCTAAGAAAAATACCAGTGGAGGAGATGATTAGAAAACACATGATGAATGAGGAGGAGTTTAAATGTAAAAAATAAGATGACAAAACAAAAGATAATTTATATTATTTCAAGAATTATAAGTAAAAAATGAACTGGTAAATAAAATAAGATAGTTCAATTGAGGATGAGTCACCATCTAATAGTGATGAGGAGATAACTCATCTAACCAAAAGATTTAATAAGTTATTTTGGTAGATGAAATTATTCAAGAAATAATACAATAAAGGAAAGTATGTCAGGAGAAGAAACTAGAGAAAGGAAAATTGACCAGGAGAAGTGAAATGTTTTGAATAAAATAAGAAAGGGAATATCAAAGCTTGATTTCAAAAATTAATGTATTAGAACATTATTGAAGTAAAAGGAAAAGGACCGAAGAACGTTATGAAATAAAAATGGAGTATCTCTAAGGAAAAATCTGGTTAGCCTGATTCAAACTGAGAATACAAGGATGAAAGGGAAAATTTGTGTTTTTTGTAAAAAAACATATGAGGTATCAAATATTGTCTGCTCCTATTCTTCTTACAATTTTAATATATGTAAAGATAATAGTAACAATTAAAATATGAAAATTGATGATTTATTTGAATATTTCTATAGGATAGAATAAACTATTAATGAACTTAATTATATTTCCAAAAAATTAAAGAAAAAACATTCTGTATCTATTTACATTAAATATCATATTTTTTTAGAAAAATAAAATAATTCATATTTATTCAATGTAAAAAAATTAAATAAGACTGAAAAATGATAAAAATAAAAAGGATCATGAAATGTTTATGAATGGAATAGAAAACATGTCTAAGATTCTTAGTTAATAGACCGTATCTATGTACAGAATGTGGATTTCATACAAGCCTAGTCAAATTATAATTTATAAAAAAATATCCTTTGCTCAATATCTTGAAACTATATAAATAATCAATATTTTCATGGACATAATAAGGTTTTTATTTATAAAATACCTAAGTTTTCTCATGGAAAATCTATTAAAACATATTGGATTATAAAATCTTTTATTACCAACTTCTCAAGACCCGTGAATATGTGGGTAAAGAAATCATTTATTATTTTTTTTTGTAGGAAAATGGCATGAATAGTAATGGTAATCATTTATGGTATCTATATAGTGGAATTTTGAAACACGTGATTGGATACTACTGAATATCTAAGAGCTGTATAAAAGTGAATAGTTTACAATCCACTTTTGTTGACATTGCCAAAGGGAATTTAATGTCAAATTTGTAACTCTAATTCTATTTTAATTTCTAAAGTCCTACTTATTGATGTTTTAACAAAATAATCTGCATAGAATATAAAATTTATGTTATGATGGTTATTATGTCATATTTGAAAACAATTCTTGGAAAATATATGATTCTATTAATACTTTAGTCTTTTCTTCTTTATAAAATAAAAATGTTTATGAATTTTCTTACGATTCTTTATTTTGAAAAAATTGTTATTTCATAAGTTCCTTTAACAAAGATTCTTGTTTATATCAAATGAAACTACTCTAATGCAACCTTTACTCACATAGAAATAAAACCTTTAAAGATATAGTGAAGTATCCTCCTAAACAATAATTTCTAAAATATAGTTTTTTCAACCCTTTCAAAAAAAGGAATCAACATAAGGATTCGTTCATGAAAAAAAGAAGTTAAAACTTATCAACCCATAGAGTTAGATCACATTGTCTTCTTTAAAACTTATAGAGTTTATAGCTTAAATTGGAACCATTATGACTACATTATTATATATGACTATTCTATATATACATATGAATTATTTTTTATCTCACAAAAGTAAACCTTGTTCCAATTTTTCAAAATATGAAGAAAATAGTTGTAACACCCCAAGATTTTATGAGATATATTATTTTAAATTTCATTTATGTCATCTATTATGCACTACACCAGGATTTACTTGGACTATACGCAACACCGTATTATCTTGCAGTATACGCAACACTATTCTTGGCTCGTGTTATACACAATTTCATGTTCGTCTTGTGGAAATTATTTTACGCAAAATTATGTATAGATTTTATTTAAAATGTTTGGATTATGTTATACAAAACACCAAACGGAGCATTAACTACACACAACCATGACTTGGCTTGCATTACACTCAATCAAGACCTTCTTCGATAGCGTGTGAAGTACGCAATACAATGTTTCACTAAACGATATATTATTATAATATTATTATGAACTAGTCGTTATGAATAGTAATACCCACTTATTGAAATTTTATAAATTTTATCTTTCAAAATGGACTTCATTTTTTGATTCGGAATATAAAAATTAGCCTAGGGTGATTTTTTGGTATTTTTCTGAAAACATTCAATTTTTTGATGAATAGTGAAAACACAATGTTACTAATTAAAAATCGACTTTTTATTTAAATAATTATTTATTTTATTTAAATTTATTTTAGGTCAAAATTGATACATAATACATATATAAGTTCAATGTAATTCATTGGAGTCATTTTATAATAATTTTAGACACATAAAAATTTTATTGAACTTTTCACCGTCTTTTACCCACCTCCTAGAAGAATTTGAAAATTTACATAAAACTTAATTTTTACGCTTCTGTGATTTTAATTTCGAAAATCCGAAAGACACGGTTAATATCAAGGAGTAAAAACTGATTCAATAAGATAAAAATAATTTTTTGTGAATAGTAACGTTTTACTTTTATTTACCACAGTTAAAAGTAAATAGGGTAATTAACGGTAAAAATGATATTAGTATTACCCTAACACATGTCCTAATTCTATTGGAAAAGTGTAATTCCACCAAAAACAACCTTATGAATAAAATATTACCCTTTAGGTCCACTTGGATTAGATTAGGACATTTATTAATACTTTATTTAATGAAGAGTTAAAATAGTTAAAATCAATGTTTAATAACTAAAACATTTTTAATATAGGGTTATACATAAGATAAATTTGACTATAAATATTCATTATAAATCTAAAAACATTTAATACATAATGGTATTTTATTTATAATTTTTAGGCACTAAATAATTTAATGTATTTATGACACAATGATGATGCATTAATTATCTTATTAATGAAATATTAACATAATTGATGTTATAAATAGCCAAATAGATGTAATTTGAGACTTTTTATGAATTAAATTAATTTTATAGGTTAATATGACATGTTAGTATTGATTCCATTAACGTTTTTTGAACTAATCATGCTGTTATAAGTTTTCCAAAAATCAAGTACCAAATAGTGTCAAAATTGACATAAAATAATTTTTAAAACAAATATTATATTATTAATTGTTATTCTATTCCTAAAAATATATGGTTCGGAAGAATGACTTAGATAAGGTTATATATATTAATAATGAACCACTTGGGGTTTGTTTTAATTGTTATAGTATGTTTATTAACCATATAGTGTAAGAAAACAAACAGACACGGTAAATGTTAAATTATTTAACTTAGAGTAAAATCTAAATGATAAGGTTAAAATAGTAACCTAAACTTGTATAAAACCAATTGTTTGAGAGAATTTCGACCCATACCCACCATATCATCGAAATAAATCAATTTTGAGCAATTAAAAACCGAATATGACTTTATTATAATATAATATTTTATGTTTTTTCAAAGGTGCCCCTCTCCCCCTTATAAAAAGGGCACCCCTTCCCTCCTCTCTTTACACCATTTTGAGCATTGAAGCTTGGAAAAAACCTTCCAATTCTACTTCTCAACCTCTCTAGTTATATCATAGAGGTTTTGGTCTTCTCAAAAGACCAACTCTTGTTCCCTAAGAAGATGTTTAAAAGAGGTGCGTCGAAGAAGAGGTAATCTCTTCTACCGATTCTTTCAAGTTTTCTTTTCTTCTTCAACTTATTCTTCTTTAGTTGTTTCATTATAAATTAAAAAAATCAGTATCACTAATATACTGATATATTATTATAAATATTAAATAACCCCATTTCACCTTCTATCCATCCTACAAAAAATGAAATCACCGCGCGTGCGTACGTACGGAATACCGTCTCCACGTCGTGGTGTAATCTGTTTTTCCACAACCACCATAATTGGATGGGTATAATGGTGTAAAGAATAACTCTATATTGTTATTATAACATCATACTAATTCTTTGATATTATATAATCCACTCCAATTCAATTCAATAAATATGGGAATGATATCATCGCTTGTGCGTACGTACGGATTACCGTCTCCACGACGCGATGAGATTCATTCTCCATGTTAACCATTCAAGATTGATTATAAATTATATATAATGAATAATAATGAAATATATGACATGATAAAGATACTGGATTAATGTATATGTATATATATGTCATATACTTACTTCCATTGAAGTCAATAAGGAAAGGAAAACTGCGTTCATGCGTACGTACGACCTACCGTTTCCATGAACGGTGTATTTAATTTAATTTATATATCTATTATATATATATACTGAATATATATATGATATATAAATCATGATTTAAATTCTGGAATTAAGTAAATAAAGATATAATTAATAATAAAATCAAGAAGAACAAGTCCAAACATGTAAGATAAATAAACCGATTTTACCCAAAACGCTGCTTTAACATGGAACTTACAAAAAACGGGTAATATAAAGTCATAAGTGAACCATATATGATATCATAACAATGAATATGATTATTTAATAAGTCAATGACATTATTTAAATCATTATACAGGAGTTTCAGATACGTATGGAGCATATCAAACCTAAGGTAAGGGACAATTTTTCAAATCTCATTTTTATCCGAGATTGCTTATACGTAAGTATTTACTGGGGTTATATTTTTCATCCATGTCCATATAAATGCTTTTTCAAGAAGTGTTTAATATTCATCCATGTATTTTTAAAGTTTTGTTTACCCCTCTTTGACTTTTATGTTGTGTTATGGAAAGAATCTCTCTTTTGTTTACCATACAAGGAACTATTTGACTTTTCCGACAAAAGTACGAGGAGAATGTTTTTTAACTTATATGGCGTGAATGGATTTTTACGGTTTCATAACGACTTATTTCAAAGAATATTCCCCAAAAACATTTCATGGTTATTTTAAATAAAATCCTTTTATTTTAAAATTGTGTGGAATTTTGTGAAAAGAAAATGATTTTGAAGAAGAAAGGATATTTTCCTCAAGAATTCATTTCAAGTGTTTTATCAAAACTATTTTCCATATAAGATGAAATTATTTCATATGTGTATGTTTCAATTATAATGTCTCTATGATTTACATGGTTTCACTTTTCTTATGATGAAATGATATCCATTTGTTTTATATGGATAATGTGATGACGAGATAATGTTTATGAAACCCATTTTATTATTTGGGTTATGATGAGTGATTTATGTTTATTTTTTGGAACAAGTAAGAATGATTTCATAATGAGATGGTTGGGACCTATATATCCCTCCAATTAATTGGGTAAGTATTTATATCTCATTAGATAAACATGGCTGGAATGGTAAGTTAATCGGGTTCAGTGTTACAGGACTGAAACGAGGAGTGAACTCTGTTTAGAAAGGGACTTTGTCCACTAAGATGGTCTTGGAAGCAATGCCTTGGCTACTATGGAAATCATATCATGTTCTTAATGGTTTTCCAATATTACACTTTTTATTCCCATTCTATTTTATCATGATTGATGTTCCATCATGATCTATACCTTATGTACTTCCATGTTTTATTTCATTGCTCAAAAATTTGATGTTTAAACATTATGTTCATGTTTTTAAGTTCAAATGTAAATGATTTTTCTATTTTCTCCATGCATACCCTTATTGAGAATTTGAGTTCACCCATTATATGTTTTCTTTTCCCTAGGATATAAAGAAAGGTTTTAGGAACGAAAAAAACAGGGAAGATCTTTATGAGAGATGTTGAAGATCTTTTACCATGACTAGAAGATTATGTTCCAAGATTCCAAAGACACTAAAATATTACGGTCCTTTTGTTTCTGTTTTTTGTTATATATTATATCTTTTGCAAAAGTAATGTAATGTCTATGTACGTCAAGATTTGGGTCTCTACATTTGGTATCAGAGGAATGTTTTAGTTAACCTTTTGAAACTAGGATGCAAAAACATTAGTGAGATCCCTAGAGATATTTCTAAGGTATGTCTAGGGATGTCCCTAAGGTTAAGTATAAGTATAGGATATAGTCCCAGAATTACGATAATGATATTAGAATTAAACCAAAGATGTTAGATATAGAAGTTAATCCCCCTTGATTATGATTTTTACCTCTCACACTATTTTTTTGGGGTTTAAGAAATGGTAGGAAACATGAGGAGTCATGTTAATAGAGAATATGATGGACAATGGAATGATATTCTTCATGAGAAACCAAAGGAAATGGGATTTGGATTTCCAAACATCGTTTTTATGACTAATGATAAATCTCATAATATGATCAATAATATCAACTTTGGTAAGATTCCTAACTCGGCTAATTAGAGAAAGATCAAGTTTCATGATGATCATAGAGGAACGAAAGTTAAATATCCCTCGTGTAAATAATGTGGGAAGAGGCATCAAGGAGAATGTATCAAAGGAACTGGAAGATGCTTTGGGTGTGGAAAAGAAAGACACAAAACCAGTAAGTGTAAAGGAAAAGGTTCGATTAACACCATGGAAAAGGATAATGGTATTTCTACGACATCAACTATGATTAAATGTTTTAAATGTTGAATGTATGGGAATTATTCAAACCATTTCCCTAAGATAATGTATCATGAAGAGAATCAGCATGGTTGTATGGGCAGTATTTATGTTTATGATGACGAATAGACTACAAATGATATGTGAGATGAAAGGATTTTTCAAGATCGGTCAATGGTTTAAGAAGGTAGTGGAATGATTTATGTTTATCAAGAGTTATGTCGTATATGTAACGGTACTATGGAATAAAGACACATCTATGAATTGTTACACTATTGTTTTTTCTAAAGTATTTGAAAGTATATGTTGAATGGTACCGATAACAATGAAAAGTACTTCAAATATTTTGGAAAGCAGATGATATGAGCATAATGAAGGGATAAAGAGAAAATAACATATTTGATAGTATTAATGAGCTCATGACTTATATAAGGACAAAGTGATATAATGGTTTGAGTATATAGAAATTCTGTGATTTTGTTATGTGCAAAGATTTAACTTTTGACAGCACTCTTGTTTTCACAAAAGTTTTATGGTAATATACGATTAAGGTATTCACATGTTTGGAATGTGACTAAAAATATATATCTTCTGAAATATGGGGGATAAATGATGGTATTCGCGTGCTTGTTATGTGACCTTTCAAGTAATCATTTTCATTATACTATGAGATTGGACATATGTATTTTGGATAAGCCTAATGATTGGAATGGATTATGTTGGACATCAGATAGTATTGTTTAAGGATAGAACATTTTTTTGATATTATTTCTGGAATGTTATAATAGTGTAGTTTTAGAAAAAGGGACAACCTGTAGGACGGGCGACAACCCATCACGTTGGACAAGGATGTGGGAATCGAACCCACAACTGAAGTGCGACAGGCCTTTATCGCATACCACTGGCCTATAAGAAGTCCCTGGTTAGTAGAAACTAGTTTTATTTTAAGTCCATTGTTGGATTCATATACGATTAATCTCACCATAGATGGACTTATATATATTTAATAACCTATACTATCTTTTTATGATAGAAACAGATGGGATAACTTATCATTCTATCACATGATCTTCTAACACTTGATGAATCAAAAATTCAGCTTCATTACTTTAAATAGAGATGAAGTGGAAATTGTTCATGGAATGACCAACGATGATATTACACTGAAATCACGTAAGTATTTCTCCTTATGTAAAATTTTATCATTGTTAGGGAAATGAACTTGGAAACCAAAAATGCTGACCTAGTACTCTCATATCTGATGAATCAGATGGTACCTAAGATCATAACAAATTTATGGATTTGTGATTGATGGATTTTTCATAGCCATGTTCTCTAACACTCTCCATCAGAACTTTATGGTTATATTTCTCTTCCATATCCATATTTTCACCTATATACTCCAATGTGGGAACCCAAGTGATGAGTTACTTTGGGTATCCATTTTGTTTCTAACTTTACTTTTTAAAATGATGATTTAGTATTCCTTTTTACGATGTGGGTTTCTATGAATGAAACTTTCATGTAGTAAACGATTTATAACCCCGACGAATTTCGTGGGGGAAATTCATTTTAAGGGGGGTAGAATGTAACACCCTAAAATTTTATGAGATAAATTATTTTTAATTTCTTTGATGTCTTCTATTATACGCTACACCAGGACTAGCTTTTGCTATACGCAACACCGTATTAGCTTGCATTATACGCAACACTATTCTTGGCTCATGTTACACACAATTTCAAGTTTGTTTTGTGGAAATTATTTTACGCGACATTAAGTATAGATTTTGTTTAATAAGTTTTGATTATGTTATATGCAACACCAAACGGAGATTTCACTACACGCAGCCCTGACTCGGCTTGAATTACACACAATCAAGACCTTCTTCGATAACATGTGTAGTACACAATACCATGTTTCACTAAACGAGATATTATTATAATATTATTATGAACTAGCCGTTATGAATAGTAATACACATTTTTTAAATTTTATAAATTTTATTGTTCTAAATGGAATTTATTTTTGGAATCGCAATATCGAAATTAGCCTGGGGCGAATATTTGGTATTTTTCTGAAAACTTTCAATTTTTGATGAATAGTGAAAACACTATGTTACTATTTAAAAACCGAATTTTTATTTAAATAATTATTTATTTTATTTAAGTTTATTTTAGGTCAAAATTGATACATAATACCTATATAAGTTCAATATAATTCATTGGAGTCATTTTATAATAATTTTAGATATATAAAAATTTTATTGAACTTTTCACCGTCTTTTACCCACCTCCTAGGAAAATTTGAAATTTTATATAAAAAAATTTTTTACCGCTTCTGTGAGTTGAATTTCTAAAATCCGAGAGACACAGTTAATATCATGGAGTAAAATGTGGTTCAATAAGATAAAAATAATTTTTGGTGAATAGTAACTTTTTTCTTTTATTTACCACAGTTACAAGTAAATAGGGTAATTAAGGGTAAAAATGATATTACTATTACCTTAACACATTTCCTAATTCTATTGGATAAGTGTAATTCGACCAAAAAAAACTTAGGAATAACATATTACGATTTAGGTCCACTTGGATTAGATTAGGGCATTTATTATTATTTTATTGAAAGAAGAGTTGAAATAGTTAAAATCAAAGTTGAATAACTAATTTTTTTAATATGGTGTTATATGTAAGATAAATTTGACAATAAATATTCATTAGAAAACTAAAACTATTTCCTACATAATTATATTTTATTTATAATTTTTAGACATTAAATAATTTAATTAATTTATGACACAATGATGATGCAGTAGTTACCTTATTAATGAAATATTAACATAATTGATGTTATAAATACCAAAATAAATGTAAATTGATACTTTTTATGATTAAACTAATTTTCTAGGTTAATATAACATGATACTATTGATTTAATTAACTTTTTTATAACTAATCATGCTGTTATATTTTTCACAAAAATCAAGTACCAAATATTTTCAAAATTGACATAAAATAGTTTTTAAAACAAATATTATATTATTAATTGTTATTCTATTCCTAAAAATATAAGGATCTTCCTAATGACTTAGATAAGGTTATATATATTAATAATGAACCACTTGAAGTTTTTTTTGGCTTGTTATTGTAAGTTTATTAACCATATAGTGTAAGAAAACAAAAAGACATGGTAAAAGTAAAACTATTTAACTTAGAGTTAAATCAAATGATAAGTTTAACATAGTGACTTAAACTTCTCTAAAACCTATTTGTTGAGACTTTTAGACCCATACTCACCTTAGCTTCGAAATAAATCAATTTAGTGCTATTAAAAACCGAATATGACTTTATTATAAAATAATATTTTATGTTTATCCTAAGGTGCCCCTCACCTCCCTTATAAAAAGGGCACCCCTTCCCTCTTCTCTTTACACCCTTTTGAGCTTTGAATCTCGGTCAACCCCTAACAATTCCTCTTATCAACCTCGATAGTTATATCATAGAGGTTCTGGTCTTCTCAAAAGACCAACTCTAGTGCCCTAAGAAGAAGTTTAGAAGAGGTGCGTTGAAGAAGAGGTAATCTCTTCTACCGATTCTTTCAAATTTTATTTCTTCTTTAACTTATTCTTATTTAGTTATTTCATTATAAAGTAATAACATCAGTATCACTAATATACTGATATGTTATTATATATATGAAAAACCCCATTTCACCTTCTATCCATCCTATGGAAAATAAAATCACCGTGCGTGCGTGCGTACGGAATACCGTCTCCACGCCGTGGTGTAATCTATTTTTCCACCCCCACCTTAATTGGATGGGTATAATGGTGTAAAAAATAACTATATAGAGTTATTATAACATCATACTGATTATTTGATATTATATCATCCACTTCAATTCAATTCAATAATTATGGGAATGATATCATCACTCGTGCGTACGTACGGATTACCGTCTCCACGACGCGATGAGATTCATTCTCCATGTTAACCATTCAAGAATTATTATAAAGTATATATAAAAAAAATTAATGAAATATATGACATGATAAATATACTGGATTTATGTATATATATATTTCATCTACTTACTTCCATTCAAGTCAATAAGGAAAGGAAAACAGCGTTCATGCGTACGTACGGCCTACCGTCTCCATGAATGGTGTATTTCATTTCATTTATATATCTATTATATATATATATTCTGATTATATATATGATATATAAATCATGGTTTACATTTTGGAATTATTTGAATCAAGATATAAGTAATAATAATATCAAGAATAACAAGTTCAAACACGTTTGATAAATAAAATCATTTTACCCAAAACGCTGATTTAACATGGAACTTACAAAATAACGGGTAATATAAAGTCATAAGTGAACCATATATGATATCATAACAATGAATATGATTCTGTAATATGTCAATGACATTATTTAAATCATTATACAGGAGGTTCGGATACATACAAAGCATATCAGACCTAAGGTAAGGGACAATTGTGAAAATCTAATTTTTATCCGAGATTGCTTATACATAAGTATTTACTGGGGTTATATTTTTCATCCATGTCCATAAAAATGTTTTATCATGAAGTTTTTAATATTATTCCATGTATTTTTAAATTCATGTTTACCCCTCTTTGACTTTTACATTGTGTTATGGAATGAATCTTTTTTTTTGTTTACCACACAAGGAACTCTTTGACTTTTCCGACAAAAGTACGAGGAGAATGTTTTTTAACTTATACGAAATGAATGGATTTTTACGGTTTCATAACAACTTATTTCAATGAATATTCCTCTACATAATTTCATGGTTATTTTCAATAAAATCCTTTTATTTTAAAATTGTGTTTCATTTTGTGAAAATAAAATGATTTTGAAGAAGAAAGGATATTTTCCTCAAAAATTCATTTCAGGTGTTTTATCAAAACTATTTTCCATATAAGATGACATTATTTCATATGTGTATGTTTCAAGTATAATGTCTCTATGATTTACATAGTTTCACTTTTCTTATGATTAAATTGTATCCATTTGTTTTATATGGATTCTGTGATGATGTGATGATGTTTATGAAACCCATTTTATTCTTTGGGTTGTAATGAATGATTTATGTTTATTTTGTGGCACAAGTAAGAATTATTTCATTATGTGATGGGTGGGACCTATATCTCCCTATAATGAATTGGGTAAATATTTATATCTCATGAGATAGTCATTGATGGAATGGTAAGTTAATTCGGTTTAGTGTAACAGGACTGAAACGAGGAGTGAACTCGATTCAGAAAGGGACTTTGTCCACTAAGATGGTATTGGCAGCAATGCCTTGGATAATATGGAAATCATATCATGTTCTTAATGGTTTACCAAAATTACAAGTTTTATTCCCATGCTATTTTATCACGATTAATGTTCCATTATGATCTATGCCTTACATACTGCCATGTTTTATTTCATTGCTCAAGATTTTGATGTTTAAACATTATGTTCATGTTTGTAAGTTCAAATGTATATGATTTGTTCTATTTTATCCATGATTACCCTTACTGAGGATTTGAACTCACACTTTATATGTTTTCTTTTCCCCAGGATATAAAGAAAATTTTTAGGTAAAAAAAAGGGGAATATCATTATGGGAGATGCTGAAGATCTTTCACCACGATTAGAAGATTATGTTCCATCTTTCCAAAGACACTAAACTATTACAGTCCTTTGGTTTCTATTTTTGTTATGTATTAGATATTCCGCAAAAGTAATGTAATGTCTATGTACATAAAGCTTTGGGTATCTACAATAGAATAGATTGTAAGTGGAATAACTAATAAATCTTTAATGGGTGATCATAACTTTGTCTTTGAAAATCAACATTTTTAAACATTATGGTTATAAAAAAGCTATAATCATAAATTTTCTTCTCCTAGGACTCCCTAGAAAAATGGTATTGTGGAATAAGTAGAAAGACTCTTTATGAGATTGACCAGATGATTTTCAATGAGTTTAAAATACTTATTTATTTTATAGAATAAGTTTTCAATATATACTAATATATTATAAATACATTTATTATCAGACCACTTTTAAAGAATAATCCATATGAAATGTGGAATGGAAGAAAACAAAAGGTTATTTTCTTTAGAGTTTTTGGCTACAACGATTATATTTTCAAAAAAATGTAATATTTAGAGAAATTTCTATTCAAAATTGATAAAGGGATGGTAACTGGTTATTAAAACCCATATAAATCATACATTTTATTAAATACAGGAACCACAATTGTGGAAGAATATTACATGTCAAATTTGATGAAATAAATTCACATGAGCCAAAATAATCCTTATAAAACATTAAGGATGATCTTTCTAACAAAAATATCAATTTCACTACCAAGCCTTGTGATTTTATTGTATAGTCAACTATAGAAAAATCACACATAAGTATAGAATTTTTTAAGAAAGAACATGAAAAATAAAACAAAGTACCAAGAACTTATATCCCTAGATCCACTATAACTCATAGAGGCCATCCTTTAGATTTCATTATAGGAGATCTAGATAGTTGCACTTAAACTGGAAATTCTCTACAAATCCAAGTGTAAAATCTTCCCTTCATATCACAACATAGACATAAAAACCTAAAAAAGGATATAGATGATGAATTTTGCGTAATGGTTATGAAAGAAGAGTAGAATCAGATTGAAAGAAAAAAATCATGGGAACTAGTGGAATGACCTAAATACTTTTTGAAAATTGGCAGTAAATGGTTTTTTAAGAACATGGTTGTTGATTATAGTATAATGATTAGAAATATATCTTGATTGTAATCAAAATTATATAATCATGAAGAATGTATTGACTGTGATAGAACATTTTCACCCATAGATAGACTTAATACCATTAAGATGCTTCATGCATATGCAACACATTTGAATTTAAAAATATATTAAATGGATTTCAATAGTGATTTTATTTATTTTTATATTTTTTATTATATTTTTATTGATAAACCCCTTGTATTTTAAAACCCTCATTTTATATATTGTGTTTTCAAATTTACCAACGATATTTTTTTTTATAAAAATATCCTATATCTTGGTATGATAGGCTCAACACTTTTCTTAGTTAAAATGTTTTTAAATTTTTATTGTAATACTTGTTTAATTATTAAATTAATTTCCATAAATATTTTAGTTTTTTAAATATATATTTATGATATTATTTTTAGTTCATCAATAAATTATTTGTGTACTGAATTTTTAAAACTAATGTAAAATTAAATTTAAATGTGTTTTAGGGGTGAAATAAAATTTTCCTTGGTTTTCATATTTTATAAAATAATTAAGAAATTTTTTTAATCCAAAGAAAGTACACCAAATATCTTGTAAAATATTTAACTTCAACAACTATAAAGGAAGTGACACTCTAATGAGTACCACTAGTAAATTGGATCCTGATGAAACTGATATACCAATGATAAACCCATTTACTGAGTCATGACCAGTAATTGAAATTAATTTTTAGATAGATAGAATGATATTTTTCTTTTTGTGTGTATACTTCATTGTTTTCAAGAATACCCCAGAAAAACAAATTTAAATACCGTTAATATAATCTTTCAATACCTCAAAATAACAACCAATTTAAGGCTATTCTATTCTAGAGGAAATTATTTTGACATAATTAGGAATTAAGATACCTATTTGTGTGGCTATATATTATGTTGGTCGGAGTGGATACTCAAGATGGGGGGTGAATTGAGTTCCAATTAAAATTTTCTGTTAAAAACAATGTTTATTAAAATCCCCCTATTTCAAAAACAGATTAAACTGTAGTGAATTTATACATATTTTAAAGGTTCAATTAGTTTCTCAAAGATTGATTAGTTCTCAGTTAACTTAATCTTATGATTAAATTAACTTTTGAATCTAACTTACTGGTTTATAATAAATATAAACACTTGCGAGTTTAACTATCAAAGTAGCTTTGAAAATAAATTATATTTCAAAGTAATAGCAGCAGAATATGAAATAAATATGTAGTATGCATATAGTATGTAGCTACAAACACAGAGAATTAACCAAGAGGTTCAGTCTCAAGCCGAGACTTAGTCCTCTCAAAAGTTTATATAAAAATGATCCACACCCTGGATCGGGGTTAACAACAGTGAACACACTGTCCAGGCCACAAGACCTCTACCACAGATCTGCGTGGGGAAACAAACAACAGCTTAGAGCTGTCCAGGTCTCGCACGACCTCTTCCACTATCCACAGTGGGAAATGAAGTGTAAAAAGGTTTCCTAAGGATTTTCAGATCCTCCAGTGAAAGTACAGGAGTCAGTCTGTGTGTTTAATACAGCAGATAACACACACTGCTCAAAATGTAAACAAATGTATCACAGAGCAGATATGTAGAGTTTAGAAATGGCTCTGGTGATTTCAGTGTAGCTCTGGACTCTTTTTTATTTGGTCAGAATTTATTCTGAGTCCTCTTCTCGTTTTTGTTTGACAATAGGAGTGTTGTATGCTTCAGGTTCAAAGGCAGTGAGATGTAGTCGTTGAAGTTATTCATGTTCTTTTTTATGCACAGAACTCTTCTTGAGTAGGCTTGATTGTGTATGAGGTTCTGTTCTGCTTGGTTCTTCCTCCTCTTTCTTTTCCTCTGTATTCTTCTTATGTTCTTCTGTCAACTACTCTTTTCTTCAACAGAGTCTTCTTGTATTTATGTCACGTGCTTCGGAAGACAGAAAAAGTTTCCTTTCCGCAGGTACGAGTTACGGTTTCCTGACATCTGACAACCTTTATTAATTAATTGACAGAGCATTAAAATATACCTAATATGACCGTTGGTTAGATTAAATAAAGATAAAGATAAATAAATTCAAACAGTTGTTTATGACTATTGAAGAATCAAGTGATCGGTAGGTCATTAGAATTAGTGAGTAATGATCGGTGACTCAGATAGATCAGCATCGGTGAATCAGACTGATCAGCATCAGTCTTTCATCTGATCGGTGAGTCAGTTTGATCAGCATCAGTGAGTCATTTGATCGGTGGCTCATTTTGATCAGCATCGGTGAGTCATTTGCAACGGTGAGTCATTTGCAATAGTGAGTCATTTGTATCGGTTAGTCATTTTCATCGGTGAGTCATTTGCATCGGTGAGTCATTTTCATCGGTGAGTCATTTTGCATTGGTGAGTCATTTTCATCGGTGAGTCATTTTGATCAGCATCGGTCTATCATCTGATCGGTGCTTCCGATGTCTGTTGATATTGAATCGGTGCTTCCGATGTCTGTTGATATTGAATCGGTGCTTCCGATGTCTGTTGAAATTGGATCGGTGCTTCCGATGTCTGTTGATATTGAATCGGTGCTTCCGATGTCTGTTGATATTGGATCGGTGCTTCCGATGTCTGTTGATATTGAATCGGTGCTTCCGATGTCTGTTGATATTGGATCGGTGCTTCCGATGTCTGTTGATATCCAGAAGACTTCCAAAATACTTTGTAAGTCAATAAGCATAGGCAAAAAAATGATAACAGATTCATTAACAGATTGTAATTAAGTTTATGAGAAATCAAACCAGATTAAGCATTAATTGTATGTGATGATTTGTGATTATTAAAACATCAATCATAGACATGAAATCAACAATATTCCAGAGGGCTCAACAATCTCCCCCTTTTTGATAATCACAAATCTTTATCATAAAATATAAATATTATGATATATCATTAATAAAAACATAATGAGAATTAAACCATAAAGAGAATAAATATAAAGAGATATATAAATCTCCCCCTTAATTTAAATTTCCCATATATATTATATGGATTTCTCCCCCTGAGATATATACATCTTTTCTCCCCCATATATCTCTCACATACATCTTTCTTCTCCCATACATCATTCTTTTTCTTCTCCCCCTTTGGGATAATCAAAAAGGAGGGAAAACATATAAGTGAAAGTGAAAGTAAAAGCAGTCAGCATAGAGTAGGGAAAAGAAAAAAATTTGATAAAGTATAGAATATTACAAGCATCACAGTGTTCACCCTATCAAAAACAATACACAACTATTTGTTGGGATACAAAGGGGCTTTGCCTTTGTCTTTGGGATCAATAGTGGGTAAGTTTGAAGGCTTGGAGGCAGGCTGTACTTGGAGAATCTGAAGTGGTGGTAGGACAACTCGGGCAGGTGTAGGAGCAGGTGCCACAGAGAGTTGTTGTTGAGAAACAGGAGCTGGTTGAGAAGCTTGCTAAGGGACTGGTCTTTACTGAGATAGAGCTTGAGCAAAAGATAGCTGATTTAGAGCTACATAAGAGTCACTGAGAGGTTCAGAAGTAGGAAGTACTATTGCAGTGGCCTGTGCATTCAAATAGGGCTTCAAAAGATGAATGAAGTCCTGAATGACTTCTGCCTCATACTTCATAGCTTTTTCAAAATTATCTTTATTCTCCATGAATTGTGCCAAGGAAGGGGTAAAATCTTGCAACTGATGAACTTGAGTTTTGAAGGGCTGAGTGACTGGAGGTAATTTCAGATTCTCTTCCAACACCTTGATGTTTGCAGCCATCTCATGTTTTGAATAAATCTTGGAAAAGTGATTATCAACTTTCTCTTTGATCTCTTGTAGAGCTTTCTTAGCATCTACTGAATACACCAATGCCATCTTATGACTGTTATCATAGAGCTCTTTCATCTTCCTCAAAGATTCTAAATCAATAATTTGTCTAACAGCAACTAACTCATCATGCACAACTTCTCTTAGAGCTTCTAGCTCACGGGTAGTGATCTTGGTTACCTTGCCTGTACTGGCTTGGCCAACTATGTGAGTTAACTCAGCTTTCAACTTCCTCAGGTCAGACTTGTTGAGATGTTCAATCAAATTTCTCAAAACTTCTATCATACCAGAGATGGTTGATCGGAATTCGCATGATAGAGATACCAAGCCGGTGTGAAGATCCTTCATAGTCTGATTCAAAAAGGCTATGTGCCTGTCAATAAGGTCACCAGTATTGGCCAGGTCTAGCTTCACAGCATTAGATATTCTTTGTGAGAAGGCTTCCAAAGAATTTTCAGAAACTTGTAGAGACACTTGAGTAAGAGCATTAGAAATTTATTCTCTAACTGTGTCTCTCACGGTAGTTAGCAATTCAATCTTAAGCTTATTAAGATCAGCTTGAGAGATTCCAGAACCAGGTAGATTAACATTTGTAGGATCAACAGCAGGAACAGACCTTGCTTCTCTTGCGAGGTTCCTCTTCACAGCTGCAGCAGATTCTGGCATTGCTTCTTCTTCTTCAGAATATTCTAAGCTCAATACAGCATAACCAGGGTAGTCATCCCAAACAGCATCACACAGGGTGTATTTTGGTTTCTCATAGCTTTCTGTTCCACTGATTTTTGGTGAATCATCCTTGCCACTGATATGTATTTCTTATACTGACTGAGGTGGTTCTATTTGATCTTCCTAAAGACCATTCACTGGTCTGTTATCACCATCAACAGCACCCTCAGCATCATCAGCATGTCCATCATCACTCTTCTCAGAAGCTTCACTGTGATATTCTTCAGTATCAGAATATTCTTCATCACCAAGAATGGGTTCTGATTCTGGTAGGGCTAAGGGTGGACTAGCAGGTCCAAATTCTATTCTTCTCTTGGGACTAGCAGTGTCAGGATCACTCCTATCATCAGGAGATGACATACTTCCTTCCTCAGTCGCAGCTTCTTCTTTCTCTTGGGCTTCGGTGGCCTCATACTTTCCTTCTTCTTGCTCATCATCATCAGAATAAGCTGGTTCCTCATTTGTTTTCAAGCCAGGGTCTCTCAAATCCTTTGGCCTCTTGCCATGATCTATGGGATTGTAGGCTTCATACAATTTATCTTCATCTGCAACCCAGCACTTCTTCAATGGATTCCAATTGATTTTCATCCTCTTGCAGATCTCTTTGTTGAGACAGAAGGTATAATCTGTTTCATCAACTTCATCATCTTCATCAATACATTCTAGATTCTTGAGCATGGTAGATATCATCTTTGAATAAAACAAGGCAGTGGCTTTCTTGGAAGGTTTTACCATTCCAGCTATGTGCACCATCACGTATCTACACAAATTGATCTTCTCATGTGTTTTCAGAAGAAACAACAGGAAAACATCCTGGTACTTTACAGCAGCAAAATCTCCTCTCCTAGGGCAAAGTTGGTGCTGAATAAACTTGAAAAGAAGTCTGCATTCACCATCTAATTCTGAAGATGTGATTCTCCGTGACTCTCTGTTTCCAGTCAGAAGCTCCAGAGCTAATTCATAAGAGAAGTAATCAGATGTTAGAGGAATATTCCCAGCAAAATCCTCATACCGACCTTCATTAGGTACATTCAAGCACTCAGCCCACTGCTTAGATGAGAAGGATATTTTCTTTCCTTTTACCACAAACGACATCCTGGCAGCCTCCACACCATCTAAAGTGATTTCCAGATTCATATAGAACTCATGTACCAGCTTCGGGTAGTCTTTTCGAGAGTTGTCAGAAAACCAGTCTATCCATCCTTGCGATTCATGAACTTGCAGCAACAGTGACTTACTTGATAAAAGCCACGCAGAGCTGACTTCTCTTTCTACAACAACAATCCGAGTTTCTAGGTTCGGATTTACTGATCGTTGAGAGGTACTACTCGACTCGCCTCGAGCACTCTTTGAAGGTACAGGGCTATCCGGTCCTTTACTCGGTCTCTTTTTCTTAGCCATTCGAGGATTTTGGGAAGGCAAGAGTTCGAAGGTTCGAAGTACAGGGGAAGAGAGGTTGAAAGGTTCGGCGGGAAATGAAAGGTCAAAGGTTTAGGGAAGATAAATAGCCGCGTATCATTTATTTTATCATTTAGGGTTCCCATAAAAAGTATAAAAGAAATTTACTAATTAATTACAATATAATAATAAAAAAATATCGGTATGACAGATCGGTTCCACTGATCGGTTTGATAGATCAGTTTCACATATCGGTTTCACAGATCGGTTTCACAGATCGGTTTCACATATCAGTTTCACAGATCCGTTTCACAGATCGGTTTCACAGATCAGTTTCACAGATCGGTTTCACAGATCAGTTTCACAGATCGGTTTCACAGATCAGTTTCACAGATCGGTTTCACAGATCCGTTTCATAGATTGGTTTCACAGATCGGTTTCACAGATCAGTTTCACAGATCGGTTTCACAGATTGATCATACACAACTCTTGTTTAATAAATTTCATTCTTTCAGAGCATAAAGGCTTTGTGAAGATATCAGCTAATTGATGTTCAGAACTAATAAATTTCAAAGAAATATCACCCTTTTGATAATGATCTCTTAGAAAGTGATGTCTGACATCAATGTGCTTAGTTCTAGAGTGAGACACAGGGTTCTTAGATATATTTATTGCACTAGTATTGTCACAGTTAATTGAAACATGTTTAAGATCAAATCCATAATCCAATAAAGTGTGTTGCATCCACAGAATTTGTGCACAGCAACTACCAACAGCTATGTATTCTGCCTCGGCAGTAGACAATGCAACTGAGTTCTGTTTCATACTACACCATGATACTAGGGATTTTCCAAGCAAATGACATGTTCCAGATGTGATCTTCCTATCTAACATACATCCAGCAAAGTCAGCATCTGAATAGCTAGTTAGGTTAAATGATTGTCCTTTTGGATAAAACAAACCTAAATTTACAGTATACTTAAGATACTTAAAAATCCTTTTAACAGCCAGTAAGTGTGATTCTTTAGGATTAGCTTGAAATCTAGCACACATACATACACTGACCATAATGTCTGGTCGACTAGCAGTAAGATAAAGTAAGCTCCCAATCATACCTCTGTAATTGGTTTGATCCACTGGTTTCCCAGCTTCATATGTATCCAATTTACAGGTAGTAATCATAGGTGTATCACTTTCCTTAATACTATCCAATCCAAAACGTTTTAAAACATCCTTTGTATATTTACTTTGATTTAAAATAATACCATATTTAGTTTGAAAAATTTGAAAACCAAGAAAATACTTATGCTCTCCCATTAAGCTTATTTCAAATTCAATTTGCATAACCTTTGAAAAATCAGTACATAAGGAATTTTTAGAAGATCCAAAAATAATATCATCAACATAGATTTGTACTATTAATACATCTTTTGATATACTTTTTATAAAAAGAGTGGGATCATCTACTCCTTTTGTAAATCCTTTTGAGATAAGAAAGTTTGAAAGCCTTTCATACTAAGCTCTTGGAGCTTGTTTTAAACCATATAAAGCTTTAGAAAGTTTAAAAACATGATTTGGAAAATGTGGATTTAAAAAACCAGGTGGTTGTTCTAAAAAAACATCTTCAACAATAAAACCATTTAGAAAATCACTTTTGACATCCATTTGATATAGCTTGAAATTCAGATGTGATGCATAGGCAAGTAAGATCCTAATAGCCTCTAATCTAGCTACAGGTGCAAAGGTTTCCTCATAGTCAATTCCTTCTTCTTGATTGTAACCTTGTGCAACAAGCCTAGCTTTATTTCTAATGATGATTACAGATTCATCAACTTTGTTTCTAAACACCCGTTCTGTGCCTATGGTCAAAATGTCCTTAGATCTTTCTACTAATTTCCAGACTTTGTTTCTTTCAAATTGGTTTAGTTCTTCTTGCATAGCCATTACCCAAAATTCATCATTGATAGAATCATTGATATTTTTAGGTTCTAACTGTGAAAGAAAAGCTTGATGTTCAACCTGATTTCTTAGAGAAGCTCTAGCCTGTGTTCCTCTATCTAGATTTCCTACAACAGCATCTAAAGGATGGTTCTTTAGAGTCCTAGATGGTCTTGAAAAGATAGGGCTAGAGATTTCAGATTCATCTACAGATTGAGGTTCAACAGAAGCAGGTTCTAGAGAATTTCCAGAGCTAGATGTTTTAACTATAGGTCCATTGTCTTTATCATTGAGATTCAAACCAGAGAGATCATCTTTAAGAGAGATTTTAGGTTCATGTGGATTAGTTTCATCAAATTTGATGTGAACAGCTTCTTCCACACATTTGGTTCTTTTATTGAAAACTCTATAGGCTTTACTAGAGATAGAGCAACCTAGGAAAATTCCTTCATCACTCTTGGATGCAAATTTGTCAAGATTGTCTGTAGTATTGAGAATGAAGACTTTGCAGCCAAAAACTTTGAAGTAGTCAACATTAGGTTTCCTATGGTTCCACAACTCATAAGGGGTCCTCTTAAGAATTGGTCTGATCAAGACTCTATTAATGACATAAAAAGTTGTATTTATAGCTTCAGCCCAAAAGCAAATAGGCAGTTCATATTCATTGAGCATGGTTCTAGCTATTTCTTGCAGGGTTCTATTCCTTCTCTCTACTACACCATTTTGTTGGGGTGTCCTAGGGGCAGAGAAATTGTGACTATAGCCATTGTGTGAGCAGTAAGAATAAAACTCATGATTTTCAAACTCACGACCATGATCACTTCTCAGGGTCTTAATCTTGAGTCCACTAAGATTTTCTATAGACATGGAGTATTTAACAAAGTAAGAACAAGCTTAACTTTTGTGAGCTAGAAAATATACCCAAGTATATCTAGAAAAGTCATCTACAAGAACATAGACATAGTGATTCCCATTTAAACTAGAAACTCTAGAAGGTCCAAATAAATCCATGTGAACCAACTCGAGAGGTTGAGAAGTTGACACTTCATTCTTTGATTTAAAAGAAACTTTATGTTGCTTTCCTTTTTGACAGGGATTACAAACTTTGTCTGCTGGAAATTCAAGTTTGGGTAAGTCTCTAAATAAGTTCTTCCTAGAAAGTTTTCTAAGAGAGTGCATGTTGCAGTGTCTTAATCTTCTATGCCAAAGCCAAGACTCTTTATGAAAAGCATTTAAACAAGGAATATTCTGCTTAACTAAAGAATCTAAATCAACAACATAAACATTTTCATTTCCTAAAGCAGAAAATACTAAAAACATTTTTAGAGTTAAAAACATTGCAAGAATCATTTTTAAATTTCACATAAAAACCTTCATCACACAACTGAGAAATTCTTAACAAGTTATATTTAAATCCATCAACAAATAAAACTTCAGAAACCAAGATTGAATCAGTGTTACCAATCTGGCCTAAGCCGATGATTTTTCCTTTTGAATTATCACCAAAAGTGACAAAGCCTCCATCAACTTTTACTAAGCTCTTGAAACATGAAAAGTCTCTTGACATATGTCTTGAACATCCACTGTCTAAGTACCAAATCTTCTTGTGACAGCTCTTCAAGCAGGTCTCCTACAAAACAGATTTAGATGGAAGATGATTTTGGTACCCAGATCTTCTTGGGTCCAGACATGTTAGCCAATGATACTTTAGGTACCCATATTTGTCTAATGGGTATCATATAATTTGTAGAATTAACATTCTTTGAAAGATAAACCTTATTAGATACATAAATATGAATATAACTGGTTGAGGCATATAAAGTTCCAGAATTAACTATCTTCTGTCCAGATTTAGGAATGAATCTAGTTTTGGAAACTTTTCTTTGTCCAGGTTAGTATCCTATACCAGTAGTATATCTAGGTGCAAATTGCTTTCCTAGAATTTGTGTTAGAGTATTCTTGCCATTTGTGAACTTCTCTAAGTATTTTATGAGTTGTTCATTAGACAATTTTAGTTCAGTATTCTCTTTAAGCAACTGAGCATTCTTTTCTACTTCTATATCCAGATCAGATTTATGCTTAACACTTAAAGCATACTGTTTCTTTAAACCTTTATATTTATCTTTAAGCTCATTACAGGTTTCTTCAAGCATATCACAATATTCAAACAGTTCATATTTAGACATGTTATCACATTCAGAATCATCTCCAGAATAATATGAATTTGAAGCAGGAGTTTCTGATGTTACCTCACAAGTGTTTGTCATGAAACACATGTTGGCTCGATTCCTTTCAGAGTCTGAAGATTCAGCTTCACTTGTGCTTTCTTCTGAAGCATTCCATGTAGCCTTCATGGCATTCTTGTACTTGTTATCCTTGTATTCATACTTCTTTCTTTATTTCAGCTTTGGACAGTCTTCTTTTATGTGTCCTTTTCTTTTTCATTCATAACAGACAACTTCATCTGATTTATCAGACTTCTTCCAATCCTTTTTCCAGTGTCCTTTGTTATCATACTTTCCTTTTTAGTTTGAATTTCTGAAAAAATTCTTCTTCCTATAGAATTTCTTAAATCTTATAGCAATGTGTGCCATCTCAGCATCACTGTCAGAATCATTCTCACTTTCCTCACTGCTTGAACTTTCATTGATAGCTTGAGGCTTTTCCTTATCCTTATTCTTTGAGGTTGTAGTCTTGAAGGCAATAGACTTCCTTTTAGGTTCATCATCTTCTTCTTTGTTTACCTTGAGTTCTTCTTCATACATCATAAACTTACCAATTAGTTCCTTGACTGGCAGTTCTCCAATGTCACACGATTCTCTAATGGAGACAAAGGTTCCTCTCCATCTTTCAGGTAGACATCTCAAAATTCTCATGATTTGTTCCTTGGCTGGAACATCCTTTCCCAGAGAAGTCATTGTGTTGACAATTTCATTGAACATGAGATACATATCAGAAATGGGTTCATCAAGCTTCATCTTAAAATTATCATACTTAATAGTATAGGTATTAAATCTCATATCCTTAACATTAGTTGTTCCTTCATGAGAAACAGCTAAAGTATCACAAATTTCATATGCAGTTTTACATGCAGAAATTCTATTAAATTCATCATCTCCTAGAGAACAGTACAAGGAATTTATGCTTTACAATTATTATTGTAAGCAGTCTTTGTAGGTTCATCCCAAGTAGATCTATCAGTACTGGGAATTTTGTATTCAGCTTCAATGGCAGTCCAAATATCAAAGCTCATACTTTCTAAGTGAATTTTCATTTTTAGCTTCCAATGAGCATAGTTGTTTCCATTAAAGAAAGGTGGTCGGTTAGTAGCAGCACCCTCAAGTCTATTATCCATGATATTACAAAAAGAATTTTAAAGAGATAAAAATTTAGAAATAATAGAAATTTTACGAACTTTAAAATACAACTAAAATCATAGTTGAAAAACAGAGTACTTTTAGAATATTAACAACCTCTGATACCAAATGTTGGTCGGAGTGGATACTCAAGAGGGGGGGTGAATTGAGTTCCAATTAAAATTTTCTATTAAAAACAATGTTTATTAAAATACCCTTATTTCAAAAACAGATTAAACTGTAGTGAATTTATACAGATTTTAAAGGTTCAATTAGTTTCTCAAAGATTGATTAGTTCTCCGTTAACTTAATCTTATGATTAAATTAACTTTTGAAACTAACTTATTGGTTTATAATAAATATAAACACTTGCGAGTTTAACTATCAAAGTAGCTTTGAAAATAAATTATATTTCAAAGTAATAGCAGTGGAATATGAAATAAATATGTAGTATGGATATAGTATGTTGCTACAAACACAGAGAATTGACCAAGAGGTTCAGTCTCAAGCCGAGACTTAGTCCTCTCAAAAGTTTATATAAAAATGATCCACACCCTGGATCGGGGTTAACAACAGTGAACACACTGTCCAGGTCACAAGACCTCTACCACAGATCTGCGTGGGGAAACAAACAACAGCTTAGAGCTGTCCAGGTCTCGCACGACCTCTACCACTATCCACAGTGGGAAATGAAGTGTAAAAAGGTTTGCTGGGGATTTATAGATCCTCCAGTGAAAGTACAGGAGTCAGTGTGTGTGTTTAATACAGCAGATAACACACACAGCTCAAAATGTAAACAAATGTATCACAGAGCAGAGATGTAGAGTTTAGAAATGGCTCTAGTGATTTCAGTGTAGCTCTGGACTCTTTTGTATTTGGTCAGAATTTATTCTGAGTCCTCTTCTCGTTTTTGTTTTAGAATAAGAGTGCCGTATGCTTCAGGTTCAAAGGCAGTGAGATGTAGTGGTTGAAGTTCTTCAATGTTCTTTTGTATGCACAGAACTCTTCTTGAGTAGGCTTGATTGTGTATGAGGTTCTGTTCTGCTTGGTTCTTCCTCCTCTTTCTTTTCCTCTGTATTCTTCTTGTGTTCTTCTGTCAACTACTCTTTTCTTTAGCAGAGTCTTCTTGTATTTCTGTCACGTGCTTCGGAAGACACAAAAAGTTTCCTTTCCGCAGGTACGAGGTACGGTTTCCTGATATCCGACAACCTTTATTAATTAATTGACAGAGCATTAAAATATACCTAATATGACCATTGGTTAGATTAAATAAAGATAAAGATAAAGAAATTCAAACAGTTGTTCATGACTATTGAAGAATCAAGTGATCGGTAGGTCATTAGCATTAGTGAGTAATGATCGGTGACTTAGATAGATCTGCATCGGTGAATCAGACTGATCAGCATCAGTCTGTCATCTGATCGGTGAGTCAGTTTGATCAGCATCAGTGAGTCATTTGATCAGTGGCTCATTTTGATCAGCATCGGTGAGTCATTTGCATCGGTTAGTCATTTTCATCGGTGAGTCATTTGCAACGGTGAGTCATTTTCATCGGTTAGTCATTTGCATCGGTGAGTCATTTGCATCGGTGAGTCATTTGCATCGGTGAGTCATTTTGCATCGGTGAGTCATTTTCATCGGTGAGTCATTTTGATCAGCATCGGTCTGTCATCTGATCGGTGCTTCCGATGTCTGTTGATATTGAATCGGTGCTTCCGATGTCTGTTGATATTGGATCGGTGCTTCCGATGTCTGTTGATATTGAATCGGTGCTTCCGATGTCTGTTGATATTGAATCGGTGCTTCCGATGTCTGTTGATATTGGATCGGTGCTTCCGATGTCTGTTGATATTGAATCGGTGCTTCCGATGTCTGTTGATATTGGATCGGTGCTTCCGATGTCTGTTGATATTGAATCGGTGCTTCCGATGTCTGTTGATATTGAATCGGTGCTTCCGATGTCTGTTGATATTGGATCGGTGCTTCCGATGTCTGTTGATATCCAGAAGACTTCCAAAATACTTTGTAAGTCAATAATCATAGACAAAAACATGATAACAGATTCATTAACAGATTGTAATTAAGTTTATGAGAAATCAAACCAGATTAAGCATTAATGGTATGTGATGATTTGTGATTATTAAAACATCAATCATAGACATGAAATCAACAATCTTCCAGAGGGCTCAACATATTATAAAGAAAAAGAACCTATGGAATATGTCACATTTTGGTAAAGTCCCCAGCTTCATGATTTAGTAAGAAATAGAATTATATTTCATTGTCCAACACTGATGTTGAATACACAGTTCCAATTATTTTATATACTCAGATTATATGGATGAATGAGACATTACTAGATTATGGATATCAATTAAATCATGTACCTATAAAAAACCATAACAAATGTTCAATAGAAATTAATAAAAATAATGTATCTCATTCATGGGAAAAACCCATTGACATAATACAACACAAATCGAGAAAATATTTTGTAAAAGGAGATATCACTCATGAATTAATAGAAACATTTTACCAGTGTAGCACCCCAATATTTTATGAGATAGATTATTTTTAATTTCGTTTATGACTTGTGTAGTACTCTACACCAATATTATCTTTCTCTATACATAACACTGTATTAGCTTGTAGTATACACCACACTATACTTGGCTTGTGTTGCACACAATTTTAAGTCTTTTTGATTGAATTCATTTCACACAACACTGATTATAGATTTCATTCAATGTATAAATGAAATAAGTTTGGATTATGTTATATTCAAAACCATTTGAATCTTTCACACAATATAAAAATGATTTGTATTGTGTTATATGTAAGCGCGACCATCCTCGATATCTTGCATTGTATGTGATACTGAGTTTGACTAAACAATGATATATTATTAAAATATTATTATTTAATGGGATATAAACTATCTGTTATAAATATTATTTACCACATTTTTAATTTTATATCACATTATAATTCATCTTACCCATTTTCTAGAACATGATATGAGAAGAAAATCAATTTTTATATAAAATAAGTATTTAAAAAAATTCAGTTTTACCACCTTTTGATTAAGCACCCATTTTATATCTAGTTTTGACACTTTCATATGTTAAATTTTAAAATATAAACTTCTTATTTTTATGTAGAACATAAAATATTTACCTTTTTTATTTTTTTCAATGTTTCAAATCAAATTAAACTTTTAATGAATAGGGAAAAATACTGCATTTTAATTCAAAACTACCTTTTTATCTAATTTTTTTATATAAATAGATTATCTATTATTTGTATTTTAAGTGTAATTGGATTATATTTTAATTATTTAATCCAATTTTGGTCATTGGAAGTAATTTCACTTTTAAATTGGACCTAAACACATGTCTATCGTTTGATAGTAATTACTTTTTAAAAAACCCGCTTTTCAGTTTTGACAACGAGAATTAATTTTAAATTAATTACTAAAACTTATATATTTTAAATTTGGAAAAATGGATTCCATATTTGGAATCAGAAGGTTCGAATTGTTTAAATAGGTACCTTTTATTTTTTGGACCTTATGAATAGTAACTTGAGTAATTATTTTATTTACCATGGTTAAAGGGTAAATCTGGTAAATAAGGGTAACAAATAATAATATAATAATTTTAAACTATCTTAAAAGAAGCCCTTATACTATTGGATGAGAAATTTTCGAACATGGTCATCGTTGGGTATATTTTGGGACCCTATGGATTCATTTGGATGTGAAAATTACATTTTATAATAATTAATTGAAAATAAAGATAATTGTAACCTAAACATATATCTTTTAATAAATAAATTTTAATATAGGGGTATATAACTAATATCTATATCTATAAGTATTCATTATAAATATAAAAATATTTTGTACCTCATGGTATTTTATTTATAATTTTTAGACATTAGATAAATATATTTATTTATGAATCAATTATGTTGAAGTGATTATTTCTTTAATGAATGATTCAAATAAATGAATATATAAATATTAAAATAAATTTAATTTGAAAATGTTTATTCCATACACGAATTTTTTGGATGACATTTACATAATATGGATGATTTAATAACTTTTTTCTGAAGGAATCTGGTTGTTATGATTTTTAAAAATTAATTAAGTATGAATAGTGTCGAAAATTGGCATACTTCATAACATAAAACACAAAATAGATTATTAAGTGAATTTAAATTCCTAAAAAACTATTATTCTTTCAAATGGTTAATATTAGTCCAAATATTTAATAAATAACTTTTTTTGGTAGTTTTACCTGATATGGTAATTACATTAACCATAAATGTGTAAATAACATGATATCACAAAAATATTAAAAAGGGTAAAATAAAGGTTAAAACAAAAAGATTAGGATACAAATATATTAAAAACTTGTCTAAATATTATTTTATTATTTTAATTCGAACAAAATTTATCTTATCTTTGAATTAATTAATTTTTAGACCATTTTTAATTGAAATTAAATTTAAAATAAATTAATATTTTGAGAGTTTCGAAAAGTGCCTCCCTCATCTAGGGACTCTCCTCCATTTCCTATTAACTTCATTTTGAGCCTTAAATCTTGGAAAACCCCTACCCATTACTCATATAAAAATCCCTATTTAAATTTTATAGATTTAGGTATTCTCAAAAGACCATATCTAGTGCCCTAAGAGGAAATATAATGGAGGCACGTTGAGGAAGAGGTAGTCTCTTCTACCGATTCTTTCAAATTTATTTCTAATTCTACTTATTATTATTTAGTTATTTCATTATAATGTAATAAAATAATTATCACTAATATAATTATATGTTATTATAAATATTAACAAAATCCTATTTCACATTCCATCAATCCTATGAAAAACGATATCACTGCGCCTACGTACTTATGACTTACCGTCTCCACGTCGTGGTGTAATCTGTTATTCATCACCACCTTATTTGGATGGTTATAATGGTGTAAATAATAACTATATATGATTATTATTACATGATACTAATTTTTATATATTATACACCATCCAAATAAATACCATTCAACAATAATGTGAAAAATATCACAGCCCGTACGTACGTACGTCTTACCATCACCACGGTGTGATGTCATTCATTCTACGTAATATTTGTTAAACAATGATTATATAAATTAATTGAACGAATAAATTTGATATATATTATTATAATACCATGATTTAAATTATATAACAATGACTTAGAAATAGGAATAAGAACATATCTGACAAAACATAAATAAGAACATAAAGCAATCAATACCCGAATAATGAGTAACAATGAAATGTTGTTAACAAATAGATGAAAATATGATCATAAATGCTCTCATAAAAATGATTATGATTCTATAATAAATTAGTAAAATTATTTAAATCATTATATAAGAGGTTCATATACATACAAATTATATCATACCTAAGGTAAGGGATAACTTTTCCAATCTCATTTTTATCTGAGATTGTTTATTCGTATGTATTTACTGAGGATATATTTATCATACATGTCCATGTTTTTTAAAAATGTTTTCATAAAATATTTAATATTATTTTAATTATATTTAAATTAATTTTTACCCCTTTTTACTTTTACTACGTGGTATGGATGGAATCATTTTTTTGATTGCCATACGGGAAACATTTTGACTTTTCTGAAAAATGTACAAGGAGAATGTTTTTTAACTTATACGACATGAATGGATTTTTTATGGTTTCATGATGTCTTATTTCCATGAATATTCATATAAAATATTTCATGTTTATTTTTTATAAATTATTTTCTTTTAAACTTGTGCTGCATTTTGATAGAAGAAAACGTTCATGAAAAATAAATGACATTTTTGTCAAGAACAAAGTTCATGTGGTTTACCAAAATTATTTTCCATCTAATATAACACTCATTAAATAGTGATATGATTTGTACCTATTTATTACTATTATTTGATTGTGTTAATGAGGAAATGATATTTTATATGGATTATTTTATTATGGAATGATATTTAAGAATCACATTTTATTTTATGGGTTATGCAATGATGAATGGTTTATGTTTTTGTGGAACATGTAAGAATTATATTATTATGAGATGGGTGGGACCTATATATTCATCAAAGTCATTGGGTAAATATTTATATCTCATGATATAGATATGATTAGAATGGAATGTAAATCTGGTTTAATAATACATGGCTGGAACAACAAGTATACCAGGTTCAGTAATGGACTTCCTCCACTATGATGGTCTTGGCATCAATGCCTTTGATACTATGGAAATCATATTATGTAATTATTGTTATCCAATAATTACATGTTTGATGTCAATGTGATTCTATCATGGTTAATGTAATTTTATGATCTACACGTACATTCTTCCCATATTTATGACATTGCTCAATATTTTGACGGTTAAAATTTATATTCATGTTATATACTGTAAAATGTTTATGAATTGTTTTATATTCCCCAGGTTTACCCTTACTTGGACTTTTAGCTCACCCTTTTTATGTTTTCCTTTCCCTAGGATAAAAATATTAGTTCTAGGTATGAATACAAAAGGGGATGTCTTTATGGGATATATTTAAGATCAATCACCCTGATTAAAAGATTATGTTCTATGTTTCCAAAGAAACTAATCTAATATAGTCTTTGTGAGTTTTTTTGTCATGTATTAAGTATTACAAAAAAGAAATTTAAAATCTGTGTACGTCAATCATGGGTATCTATAGTTGGTATTAGAGTGATTGTTTTGTCAAACTTTGGAAACTATGATGGGAAACCATTAGTGAGATCCCTAGAGTTATTTATAAAGATGTCCCAAGGGATATCCTAAGAATATGTCAACTATAGTTTACAATCATAGAGATTTTGTGATAATGATGAATGACCTATTATATAACCTAATATTCCATAGACTAAAAAACTATAATTAATTTAACATACTTATGTGTTTTTAATCTCTGATGTGTATTTCTCACACTTTTCCTTCTAGTCTTGATCAATATATAGAACTATAAGGAACACTATTAACCATTGAATATTTAATATGTGGGAATTATGGGAAAAATAAAGATTTATTTCCTAAGTGGAAATTTCATGAAGATAATCATGGTGATGGTACAAGTTTTGGTCATATACTAAGGATAAAGAGATATTAAATGACATGTTAAAGGTATGCGATGTTATTCCAGTATAGTTTACATTAAACCTAAGAATATTGAGGTTGAGAAACCTTAATACATGATTCATATTTTATGATATGCGAAGATGATGGATCTTGAGTAATGGTTAAAGAATAAAGTTGGATGATTTAAGTGTATATGTTATAGAATTCATAGATATGTAATATGAATCATGAAATATATAAGTGTTTACCTTATAATTTTTTTCATTATAGAATGGAAAGCATATGTTTAATAGTTCTAAGGAAAAAATGTGGATTTAAGGGTAAGATGAAATACTTGGAGAACACATGATTAAGGGAAAGATAACACTTAATATGTCCCTTATGTTTAGATAATGATTTTTGGATAAAGATATGTTGGATTTGAATAAGTAAATTGGATGATGTTGGTTTCTTGGGAGATAATTACAGATATATTGAAAATTCGGTAATGCTATAATGGGTGAAGTATACGACTTTTTTAGACATAAAAAATATATCCAATAAATTTTTGAATAAGTAAACATGCATTTTTTCAATAAGGATATGTGGTAATTTAGGTTATTACCAGACTCAAAATAATACATGATTAAGGTATCCACATATTTGGAATGTGACAACAATGAACTACCTTATGTGATATGAGAGATAAATGTTATGTCAATTTATATCACCTCTTTTTAATGTTTTATATTTTTAGTTTCTGGAAGGATTGTAATGTTATCCATTGATGGATAGTATAAGTTATATTTTAGTTGATGTTTGTTAGATTACTTTATTATCTCACTATAAGAGGACATAATCATATTTTATAACCTACTATATCCTTTTGTTGAGATATATGGAATGACCTATCATTCTATCGTATGATCTGCTAAAACATAAAGAATGAAAAATTCAACGTTATTTCTTTAAAAAAGAATGACCAATGATGTGATTTTACAAAAAAAAAAGAAATCATTTCTTCTCAATCAAAAATTCATCAACATTAGAAAAATGATCAAGAAACGAAAAATGTTATCCTAGTACCTTCTTATTAAATTAATCAGACGACCCCTTAAATCATCAGAGATTTATGTATTTTTGGTAGCTAAATTTCTCCAAACCTTATTCTCTGTCAATATCCATTAGAACTTGATGATTAGATTTATCTTCCATATCTAGGTTCTCACTCCCCAGCTTTGTTATCCTACATCCAAAATGAGGGATGAGATACTTCAAGTAACCATTTTTAACTTTAATTTTTAAAATGAAGTTTCAGTATTCCTTTTTACGATGTGGGTTTCTATGAATGAAACATTCAAGTAGTAAACCATTTATAACCCTGATAAAATTTTGAGTGTGAAATTTATTTTAAAAGGGGTAGAATGTAACACCCAATGATTTAATGAGATATATTATTTTTAATTTGTTGATGTATTGTGTTGTACTCTACATTGAGATTATCTTGCGCTATATGAAACATTGTATTAGCTTGCGGTATATGTAACACTATTTTTGGCTTGTTTTGAATATAATTTCAAGTTCATTTAATAGAATTCATTTCACACAACCCAGAGTATGGATATTGTTCAATATATAAATGAACTAATATTAGATTATGTTATAAGAAACCAAAGGAATATTTAATTACACACAACACTGACTTGGCTTGAATTATACGCAAGAGTGACCTCACTTGATAAATTGTGTTGTACGGGATACTAAGTTTCACTAAAAAATGATATATTATTAAAATATTATTATTTAATGGGATTTAAACTAGAAATTATATATAGTATTAACCAAATTTTTAATTTCATATTACATTAGAATTCATCAAACCCATTTTCAATAAAATGATATGAGAAAAAAATTCAATTTTTTGGATAAAAGAAGAATTTTTCAAAAAATGAATTTTTACCACCTTTTTATGGAACAACCATTTTAAATCTAGTTTTTGACACTTTTATAAGTTAAATTTTAAAAAATAATTACATTCATTATAATAGGGACATAAAAATTTACATTTTTTGTTTTTTTATTTTTCTAATAAATTTAAAATTTTAATGAATAATGAAAAATACTACAATTTAATTCAAAACTATCATTTTATCTAATTTATTTATATAGTAATATTATATTTTAATTGGTTTTAAAGTTTAATTAGATTATATTTTTATCATTTAATCTAATTTTGTTCATTATAATTAATTTCATCTTTAAATTGCACATAAACACATGTCAATATTTTTATAGTTATTACTTCTTAAAAAACCCGCTTTTTAGTTTTGAAAATAAAAATTAATTTTAAATTAATTAATCAAACTTATTTGTTTTGAATTTGGAAAAATCTATCCCATTTTGTGAAATAAAAGTTTCAAATTATGTAAATAGGTACCTTTTATTTTTGGAAATTATGAATAGTAACTTCAGTGATTATTTTATTTACCATGGTTAAAGGGTACATCTGAGAAATAAGGGTAAAAAATAATATTATAATAATATTAAACTACCCTAACAGATGTATTAGTCCTATTGGATAAGATATTTATGACCATGGGAATCCTTGGGTCTATTTTGGGACCCCATGTATTCACTTGGATGTGAAATTGACATCTAATAAGAATTAATTTAAAGTAAAGATAATTGTAACCTAAACATATATCATCTACTAAATCTATTTCAATATAAGGTTTTATAACTCTTATATATGACTAAAAATAGTAATAAGAAAGGTAAAAATATTTACTACACCATGTTATTTTATTTATAATTTTTATACATTAAAAAAATATGTTTATTAATGACACTATTATGATGTGGTGATTACCTTATTAATGAAAAATTTATATAAAGGAATATATAAAATTAAACTAAATTTAATTTGAAAATTTTGATGCCATAAAAAAATTTTCTAGATGAAATTGACATATTATAAATGATTTAATTCATTTTTTATGAAGGAATCAGGTTATTAAATTAAAAAAACAAGTATGAATAGTTTCCAAAAGTGATATAATTCATAACCTAAACATAAAATAGTTCGTTAAATGATATTAAATTACTAAAAATATGATATTCATAAAATGGTTAATATAATCCCAAAATGTCATAAATAACTTTTTGTTGGTCGTTTTACAAGATATGGTAATTACATCAACCCACAATGTGTAAATAACATGATATAACAATAAGATTAAAAAGGATAAAATAAGGTTTACACCAAAATGACAAAGATAAAAAATATATTCAAAACTTGCCTTAAAATAATTAGATGAAGGGTATTCTAACCAAAATCATCTTATATTATAAATAAATAATCTTTTGACCATTTTAATCGATATTAATTTTATAATAAATTAATATTTTGGGAATTTTCAAAAGTGGCCCTATCTTCTCATATAAAAGGGCACCTCATACCTCTTCTCTTCACTCCATTTTGAGCCTTCATGCTCGGTTGACCCTTCCTATTACTATTCTAAACTTTCCTATTTACATTGTAGGGGTTTTTTCTTCTCAAATTACAAACTATAGTGCCTTAAAGGAGGCACATCGAGGAAGAGGTATTATCTTCTATTGATTCGTTCAAATTTATTTCTTCTTATAATTCATCTTACTTAGTTGTTTCATTATAAAGTAAAAACATAAAAATAACTCATATAATAATAATTTATTGTAAATATTAAACAAACCTATTTAACCTTCTATCCCTCATACCAAAAATATAATCATCATGCGTGCGTGTGTACGACTTACCGTCTGCACGTCGTGGTGTAATCAATTTTTCACCACCACCTTACTTGGATGGGTATAATGGTGTATATAAAAAAAATATTATTATTATAACATGATACTAACTCTAATATACTATAAACCATCCACTTCAATACCATTAAACAATTATGGGAATGATATCATCCCTCATGCGTATGTACGGCTTATCGTCTCCTCGGTGCGATGTGATTCATTGTACATAATATTCATTAAAACATGATTATATAAATGAATTGAATGAATTAATATGATATATATTATAATAACACAATGATTTAAATAATATAGACATATCCTAAAAGAGGAATAATAACTTATCTGACAAAACATATATAAGAACATAAAGCAGTTAATACCCTAATAACGAGTAACAATGAAATGTTAGTAACAAATGGATGAAAATGTGATTCAAAATATTTTCATCAAAATGTTTATGATAATATAATATATTAGTAACATTATTTATATAATTATACAGGAGGGTTGGATACTTACAAATCATATCAGACATAATTTAATGGATAACATTGGCAATCTCATTTTTATCTGAAATTGTTTATTCGTAATTATTTAGTGGGGATATATTTATCATCCATGTCTCGATTTCCTAAAAATGTTTTCATAAAATTTTGTATACTATTCTATGTATATTTAAATTCATTTTTACCTATTTTATACTTTTACTACATGGTATAGAAGGAATCTTTCTTTTGTTTACCATATGAGAAACGTTTTGACTTTTCCAACAAAATTGTGAGTAGAATATTTTTTAAACATTTACGACATGAATGAATTTTTTTATGTTTTTATGTCACATTATTTCCTTGAAGATTACTCAACACTATTTCATGTTTATTATCAACTAAATTATTTTCTTTTACAATTTTACGGTATTTTTAGAAATGTAAACTTTTTTGAAAATAAATGATATTTTCCTCTAGAACTAAGTTCATGTGGTTTATCAAACAAAATTACATCTGTTATGACACTCATTAAATAGTGTTATGTTTATATATATGGTTTTACTATTAATTTATTATGTTAATAAAGAAAATGTATTTTATATGGATTATGTAATGACCGAATGATGTTTAAAAAACCCATTTTATTTCATGGGTTATGCTATGATTAATAATTTATATTTTTATGGCACATGGAATAATGATTTAATTTTTAGGTGGGTGGGAACTATTTATCCCTCTTATTCATTGGGTAAATATTTATTTCTTATAAGATATATATGACTATAATGACAAGTAAATCTTTTTCAGTAATATATGGATGGAACGACACGTAAACTCTGTCCATTAATGTAATTTTTCCACTATAATGGTCTTCTTAGAAATTACTTGGCTACTATGGAAATAATATTATGTTCTTATTATTTTTCCAAAATTACATGTTCTATGTCAATGCGATTCTATCATGGTTAATGCTCTTTTATTATCTATGCTTTATGTACATTCAAGATTTATGTCATTACTCTTGATTTTGATGTTTAAACTTTATATTCATGTTTTTTGGGTTCAAATGTTAATGTTTTGTTTTATGTTTCCCATTATTACACTTTGGGAGAATTTGAGATCACCCTTTTTATTTTTACTTTTCCCCAGGATATGAAGGAAGGTTTTATGTAGGAAACTGAAAGGGGGAGATCTTTATGGGAGATGTTGAAGATATTTCACTATGATTATAATATTATGTTTTGAGTTTCCAAAGACACTAAACTAATACGGTCATTTGGTCTCTACTTTTATCATGTATTATGTATTCTACAAAAGAAATGTAATGTTCATGTACATTAATCTTGGGTATCTATAGTTGGTATCAGAGTGAAGTTTTAGTCAAACATTGGAATCTACGATGCGAAAACTTTAGTTATATCCTTATATATATTTATAAAGATTTATCTAGGGATGTCATAAGAATAAGTCTAGTATATGTCACAATCCTAGAGTTTTTTTGATAATCATGAATGACCTAGGATTAAACCTAATATATGATAGATTGAAATATCATAAATAATTTACCATTCTTATGTGTTTTTAATCTCTGATATGTATTTGTCACACTTTTCTATATGGTCTTAGTCAATATATAAATATATATAGAACATGGTTAACCATTGAATGTTTCAGATTTGGAGATTATGGGAATAATGAAGATCGATTTACTAAGTGGAAATATCATGAAGAGAATCATGATGATGATATGAGTGTTGGTCATACTAAAGAGGATAAAAAGATTGTAAAAAACATGTGAAAGGTTTGTGATGTTTTTACAATATTGTTTGAATTAAACCTAAGAATATTGTGGTTGAGAATCCTTAATACATGATTAATATTTTTGGAAATACGATGATGATGGATCCTAAGTAATATTTTAAGAATAAAGTTGGATGATTGAGGTGTATATGTTTTAGAATTCAAATATTATGTTATATGAATCATGAAATATATATTTTTTTCAGTATAAGTTTTTAATTATGGATTGGAAGGGATATATTGAATAGATCTAAGAAGCCAAAATGGGTGATTTAAGGGTAAGATGATATACTTGGAAAACACATTATTATTGTAAAGATAACCATTAATATATCCCTTATGTTCAGATAATAATTTTTCTATAAAAATATGTTGGATTTGAATAAGTAAATTGGACAATTCTAGATTCTTGGGTGATAATTATGGTGTTATTGACAAGTGTGTTATGCTATCATGGAAGAAGTATACACCATTATCAGAATTCCACAATTTATCCAATAAACTTTGAAATAAGGAAAAATTCATGTTTTCAATAAGGATATATGGTAATTTAGATTATTACCATGAATAAAAAGAATACATTATTAGGGTATTCACATATTTGGAATGTGACGAGAAAGAACTAACTTATGATATATGGGAGATAAATGTTATGTCAATTTAGTAAAACCCTTTCTAAAGTTTTATATTTTCAATTTTTGGAAGGACTGTAATGTTATCCATTGATGGATAGTATCAGTTATATTCTGGTTGATGTTTTTCATATTACTGTATTATCTCACTATAGGTGGACTTAAGAATATTTTATAACCTGTTATAACATTTTTCTGATACAGATGGAATGACCTATTATTCTATCACATGATCAACTAACACTTCAAGAATGAAAAAATAAACTTCATTTTCTTAAATAGGAATGTCCAATAGTATGATTTTATTTTAATCATGTAAGTATTTTTTTCTCATGTAAAAATTCATCAACTTTTAAAAAAGGATCTTGAAACAAAGAATGTAATCCTAATACCTTCTTATCCGATGAATTAGATGGTCCCATAAATCATCACAGGTTTATGGCTTTCTGGTGGTTCACTTTATCCAAACCTTATTCTCTATCAATATCCATCAAAACTTGATGATTATATTTCTCTTCCATATCCATGTTTTAACTCCCCACCTATTCTCTCCTACATGGAAGCTACGTTATGAGATACTTTAGCTGACCAATATGTTTCTAACTTTACTTTTTAAAATGACTTTTTAGTATTATTTTTTGCGATGTGGATTTCAATGAAATAACCATTCGAGTTGTAAACCATATATAACCCTGATGAATTTCTTGGGAGAAATTTATTTTAAGGGGGGTATAATGTAAAACCTAGAGATTTTATGAGATAGAGTCTTTTTAATTTCTTTTATGTCTTGTGTTGTATGCTACACTAGTATTATCTTGCGCTATGCACAACAACATATTAGATTGTAGTATACACAACACTATTATTTGATTGTGTGCCTAAATGGCCTCAAGGCCTTCAATTTTATTGATTTTTGATAACCCCCCTTTCAAGGGATGACGGGAACCCCTACAAGGATTGTAGGCTCAGAGATTACATGGCCCATATGCTTAAGAGATTTCATAACCCGAAGGTATTAGGGGATTCAACTAGACTATCTACAAGGAACCATCCCTCCCCAACATCTTCATACTGATAGTATCTCTCCACCATTTCATGACCGTCTGGCTAGACTTCCCGTGAAAGTAGAGGCTAGTATCGTTTGCATATCCATACCCTCTTATTCTGACAATCCATTTGGCTCTGCTCTGATTACTGCACCTGCTTTGAATCTTCTTCTGGGGCTGCTCCTTTATTCTGTGTCTGGGGCCTGCATTTATGTGGCCTGAAGGCCTTGGGGTGGCCCTAAGGCCTTAAGGTGGCCTGAAGGCCTTGAGAATTAACTGGCCCGAAGGCCTTGGGTGGCCCAAAAGCCTTGCAGGACCCGAGGACCAAACAGGTGGCCCAAAGGCCCAGATGGATGAATAATTCTGGCTGCTACAGTACCAAACATTTCCTGCTATAGTACCATAAATATTCCTCCACCTGGATTTGATCTCGGGTCTCTTGGATGCACCAAGCGATTCCTCCCCAACTAGGCTGAGGCTCATGTGCTTTTTTGATTGTGATGCACACAATTTCAAGTTCTTTTTATAGAATTCATTTCATGTAACATTGATTATAGATATTTTTTCAATTTATAAATGAACTAAGATTGGATTATGTTATACGCAACACCAAAGGAGTATTTCACTACACCCAAGATTGACTTGGCTTACATTACAATCAAGAGTGTCCTTCCTTGATAGCATGCATTGTACGCGAAACCCAGTTTCACTAAACAACTATAAATTATTCAAATATTATTATTTAATCGTATATGAACTAGCTGTTATGAGTAATATTAACCACATTTTGAATTTTATATAACATTTGCATTAATCATACCAATTTTCTTGAACATGATCTGATAACAAAATCAAAATTTCATACAAAAGAAGTACTTACAAAATGTAGTTTTACCGCCTTTTGATGATGCACCCATTTTCAATCAAGTTTTTGAAACTATTATTAGTTAAATTTGAAAAAATAAACTTCTTATTTGTAATAGAGATATAAAAATTGTCTTTTTTTTAATATTTTATTTTTTCTCAAATAAAATTAAAATTTTAATTAATAGTAAAAAATACTACATTTTAATTCAATACTACCTTTTTATCAAATTTATTTATATATTTAGGTTATTATTTTAATTAGTTTTAATGTTTAACTAGATTATATTTTTATCATTTAAATTTTTTTTATTGTATGTAATTTAAATTTTATATTGGACATAAACACGTGTCAATATTTTGATAGTTATTATTTCTTAAAAAACCCGGTTTTTAGTTTTGACAACGAGAATTAATTTTAAATTAAATAAAAAAATTTTATTGTTTTGAATTTTGAAAAATAGATTCCATATTTTTAATCATTAGGTTAAAAAAATTTAAATAGGTACCTTTTGTTTTTGGACATTATGAATAATAACTTCAGTATTTTTTTATTTAACATGGTTAAAGGTTAAATCGTATCAATATGAGTAAAAAAATAATATTATAATTATATTAAAGTACCCTAAGAAATTCCTTATTCTAATTGTATGAGATATTTCTAACCATATTCATCCTTTGGTAGATTTTGGGATAACATGGATTTACTTGGATATAAAAATGATATCTTATTAGAATGAATTTAAAGTAAATATTATTTTAACCTAAACATATATCATTTACGAAATCAATTTTAATATAGGGATAAATAACTGATATCTATGTCTATAAATATTCATTATAAACTCAAAATTATTTAACACATTATGGTATTAAATATATAATTTTTAGACATTAACTACATATATTTATTTATGGCTCAATTATGATTTAGAGATTACCTCATTAATGAATAACTGGATTTATAAATATTAAAATTAATTTAATTTATCATTTTGATGGAATTCATGAATATTTTGGGAGGAATTGACATATTATAATTGAGTTAATTCCTTTAGATCTAAGGAATTAGGTTGTTATGAATTCTTTAAAAAGTCACGTATTAATAGTTTCCACAATTGATATAATCAATAACTTAAAACATAAAATAGTTTAATAAATGATATTAAATTACTAAAAATATTAAATTATGAAAAATGGTTAATATAAGTCCAAATATGTTATAAATAACTCATTATGGGTTGTTTGACATGATATGGTAATTAAATTAACCCACAATGCGTGAATAACATAATATCACGGTAATATTAAAAAGGGTAAAATAAGGGTTAAACAAAAAAGATAAGTATAAAAAATATATAAAAAACTTGTCTTAAAATTATTCAATGTTGGTTATTCAAAAAAAAGTAAATTATAATATAATTAAATAATTTTTGGACCATTTTTAGTCCAAATTTATTTTAAAATAAATTAATATTTTGATATTTTCTTAAAGTGCCCCTCCCCTCTCTCATAAAATTTCACCTCCTCCCTTTCCTCATCAATCAATTTTGAGCCTTCATATTCAAAAAACCCATACCCATTACTCTTATAAGAATTAATATTTAAATTTTAGAGGTTCTGTTATTCTCAAAAGGCCAACTCTAGTGCCATAAAATGAAATTTAAATGAGGCACGTCGAGGAAGAGGTGATCTCTTATACCGATTCTTTAAAATCTCATTTTTCTTATACTTACTATTATTTTTTTGTTTTCATTATAAATTAATAATGTAATTATCACTCATATTCTGATATGTTTTTATAAATATGAAATAAACCAAATTCACATTCTTTCCATCCTATTAAAAAAAACATCGTCCGTGCGTACATACAACTTACCATCTCCACGCTGAGGTGTAATCTGTTTTTCACCACCACCTTACATGGATGGTTTTAATGGTGGAAATAATAACTATATATGAGAATTATAAAATTATAATAATATTGATATACTATAAAACATATGTATTTATACCATTAAACAATTATGGGAATGATATCGTTTATTGTGCGTATGTATGACTTCCCATCTCCACGGTGCAATGTGATTCGTTATACATAATCTTCATTAAACCATGATTATATAAATGAATTGAATGAATAAATATGATGTATATTATACTAATACCCTGATTTATATGATATAACTGTGACCTAAAAAGAGTGTTGTGAACTTATCTGACAAAACATACAAATGAACATAAAGAAGTTAATAACTGAATAACGAGTAACAATGAAATGTTACTAACAAACAGATGATAATATGATAATAAATGTTATCATTAAAATGATTAAGATTATAGAATAAAATAGTAACCTTATTTAAATCATTATATAGGATGTTTAGATACATATGAAACATATCAAACCTAATGTAATGGATATCTTTTCCAATATAATTTTTATATGAGGTTGTTCATTTGTTTTTATTTTCTGGGGATATATTTATCACCCATGTACATGTTTTCCCAAAAATGTTTTCATAAAATGTTTAATATTATTATTTGTATATATTAATAATTTTTTACCCCTTTTTACTTTTACTACATGGTATGGAATGAATAATTCATTTGTATACGATACGAGTAAGTTTTTGACTTTTCTGGAAAAAGTAAGAGGATAAGGTTTTTTAAACATATATAGTATGAATGGATTTTTTTTTTCAGTTTCATGATTCCATATTTCCATGAATATTAATCTACAAGATTTCATGATTATTTCCAACTAAATTTTTTTCATTTAAAATTTCATGACATTTTGATAAAAGAAAACATTCTTGAAAAAGAAATGATATTTTTATCATGATCTATGTTCATGTGGTTTATCAAAATTATTTTTTATATAAGATGTCACTCTTTAAATAGTTTTATATTTCGATACCTATTATTATTATGATTTGATTTTTTTAATGATGAAATGGAATATTATATGGATTAAATTATGATTAAATTAGGATTAAGAAACCCATTTTATTTCATGGATTATGATATGATGAATTATTTATGTTTTTGTGGCACATATAAAAATAATTTTATTATGAGATGGGTGGCCGTATATCTCGATTCAATGAATTGGGTAATGATTTATATTTCATTAGATAGACCAGACTAGATTAAAAAAAATCTAGTTCAGTAATACATGGCCGGAATGATAATTAAACCTGGTTTAGTAATGGAATTTGTCCACTATGACGGTCATGGTAGTAATTTTTTGGCTACTATAGAAATAAAATTATCTTCTTCTTAGTTTTCCATAATTACATGATTTATTGCAATGAAATTATATCATGGATAATGATCTTTTATGATCTATTCTTTATGCACTACCAAGATTTATTTCATTGTTCACGATTTTGAGGTTTAATCTTCACATTCATGTATTTTGCGTTCAAATGTTTTTGGTTTGTTTTAAGTTCTCCATGTTTACCCTTTCTGAGAATTTTCACTCACCCTTTTTATGTTTTCTTTTCCCCAAGATATAAATTATGGTTTTGGGTAGGAATTCCAATGGGTAAGATCTCTATAGGATATGTTTAAGTTCTTTCACCATGATTAGAATATTATGCTCTGTGTTTTCAAAGAAACTAAACTAATACGGTCTTTGGGGAGCTTGTTTGTGTCATGTATTAAGTAATCAGAAAAAGAAATGTAATGTCTATATACATCAGTCATGGGTCTATACAACCATATTGCTGACACTTTTACAAAGCCTAAATTTATTTAGAGAATAAGATATATCAAACATGATCTAGGATTAATCATTTATTTTTAATATTATTTTTATGCCGTAATATTCTTTTTCAATGGTTTTAAAATTATATGTCTTGTTTATTATGAATATTGTTTAAATATGATATATATATTTTTAAAGATAGTGTATGATTTTTTATTTTAAATTTAATTATATTCTATCTATTGGCCATATGATACTCTATATTAAATCACTAGATCATTTTAATATTCTGAATTATAATCTCAATCATCACTTCCCTTTTCAAAATTGTACCAAACTCACTTTTCAACCTTCATTTTCATAACCTTTAGGCTTTTAATCCCTGAATCTCTATTTCAAATTTTTCTGATTAATAGATCATTTAAGGAATATTTTCTAGAATTGTATAATACTAAAAAGAAATAAAAGGCGAGTGTGAGTGGATCAAGAAATTATTTGAATACATTTCTTCTATAATGATAATTTTTACCTAAAAAAGAAGTCATTGTTAAATTGTTTTGGAAAATTTTATGTTTAGTTGGGAGAGATATTCTTCATCATGGTTATAAAAAAATTCTTGGGTGATAATCATTATTTTCTCTATGTTTGGTGAATGAGTTTTACACAAACATGGTATTTAAAGTAGAAGATCACGATGATCTGATTACGAATTTTGTTGATGGTCACAAGAGTGAGTTATCTTCAACATTTTAGGTTAGAAAATGTAGATGTCAATATCATGGGGAATATTAGTATCATCATTGTTCCTATCCTCTAGACCATCTTCACATTAACACAGAAAAATCCCAAAAAGTGCTTACTAATGGTAGAACCCATTAGATGCAAAGTGATAATAATTTATGTGGAGAATGTAGATTGTTTTGGAAATTCATTCAACACACTATATGCCATTGAAAGGAATATTTTAGAACATTCTATAACCATGATCACTTCATATTGTATGTAATAGTTCATATAGTATAAATATGTTTTCATTTATATTTGATGATCCACATGGTAAATTTCATTAAATATTATTCTTGATTCAATACTAATCCATAGATGAAGTTAATTTATATTATACGTGAATAAAAACAACATATAACTATTGATTTTGAGTTATCAATATATATTTGTGGGTTTTATTTAATCTACACCACCTCTTTGTGAATGAAAATAAATTAGAATACTTGAGATTGGGTATGGATAGATGATGATGATTGTAATGACCCGCCAATTCCCATTGGCTTGACAGGTCCATGAGTCATTACTAGGCCTTAAGTGACATCCCCAAGATACCAAAGGATGGCAATAATACTGAAGAGTTTCGAATGCAAGTGGGGGATGATTTACACTTTTAAAAATAACCCAGCAAACTAACCAACCATACCCAACATTCACTATATGATGCATGAACAACTGAAAGACAACTAAAAAAACTTTATTTATGTCAAACCGCATCAGAGTACACAACAGTTGAAGACCAAAAAAGGTATCAAAGTGCACAACAGATAAACAACTGAAGACTCTCAAAAGACACTAAGACTTCGTGATCCACAAGCTCCAAACTCCACAATATCTCCCAAGCATCACCACGAGCCACTAGAAACAATATTCTTTACCTTTACATGTGCCTCGGAACACGACATCTGCAAAATCACCAAAGTTCCAAAGTAGGGGTGAGTATAAAACTCAGTAGGTTTTCCCCAATGACATCCCTACTCATTCCACTAGGATAGAAGAGTTAGCAACAATTATATAAAAACATTTTATATAAAACATTTTCTCAAAATCAGTTTATAACTAAATATAAAAAAGTTTCCAAAACCATACGTAACCGAAATCATCAAAGAGAAATTGTAACCAATTTTCCAATAAGTTATTTTTTTCAGAAAAATAACCAATCAAGCTTTAGTACCATTTTAAAAAATCCCTTTTTGGCATACCCAACCATTTCCCAATTCATGATACCAACAATGCATGCTTCATTATGACAGTTCTATACTCATGATTGGTCTCTCGTTGATCTACCAAGTCATCATAAGGTAATTGTTTCCCATGTGCCATTACACCATTGGCACCGAGAAAAAGGTCATATTTCAACCAATCCTCATAAAAGTAACATGAACACCCACTACATATTCCCAATGGTCATGCCAAAACACCCTTTCAATAAAAACAACATTTTATTGAAAACCATTTCCATCAAAACAATTTCAATTTCAAACCATTTCAATAAAACTCCCTTTTTATTGAAGACCAAATCCATAAAAGTCATTTCAATCTCAAACCATTTAAATAAAATTCCCTTTTTATTGAAAACATATTTTCATCAAACCATTTACAATTTCAACAATCATAATTTAAAATCAACTTTTTATATTCAAGAAGAAAATCACTTTGCACAACAATTCACAAAGATTTCACAATTACATCAAAACCATAAATCATCATTAAAGAAGATTTATTCCAAGATTTTCACAATCAAAACCATTCAAATAAACCAATTCAAAACTAATACAATAAATTATAAGAAGAAAAGTCGAGAGTGAAGCCTCCTACCTCAAAGGTTTTGATAAAAACCACAACAGTCGAAGAACGATCATGAAACCCCGGTCGATTCTCCAAACACCCTCCATAAATCTCTTCTCCTAGAAATATCAATACCAAATCTCATCATATTTGGCATCCACACACTTAGATCTACCCATAACGGGCATAGATATAAGAAACCGAGTGAATAGGCGAAGTAGATCTAAGTAGATCTAAGAACTGATCAAGAACAATCACATACCTCATGAATCCGGATTCGATTCGTCAACAGAAGCCTTCAGATCGCCTTCGGAATGATGGGAGAACCTTCCATGACCTTAGGAGAACCAAAATACCGAGGTAGGTCCGTTTAGGAGAAAAAATTATCCACTTATAGGGAAAATTCATGAGATCCACAATTTAAGGATCTCATTTATGTTCCCGCATGGTTAGTTCGCATGGTTTGAAAAAACGTCCGCTAACCGTGCGTTAGAAACTGCCTCAGCCACACTTCTCAGACGGTTTGGCCGCACTGTTAGACAAGCACTGTGCTGACCGTGGGGGAGCTACTGCCTCCAAGACCCACTGTGCACGGTTTGGTCACACAGTTTAGAGAAACCATGTGACTCCTGGGGGACTTACCATTTGCATCAAAACATCATTTCAAGTTCTCCCGAATCTCCCATTCAACCCCTATAACATTAAAACCATGAAAAGCAGCAAGTAAGTGTTACATACCAAAAACTAGGGGTTCTAAATTCTCCCCACCATTGGTCTTTCCGTCCTCGAAATGTAGAAAACCTTCATCCAATTGAAAGAGTTCCAACCACTGCTCTTTCATTTACTTTTCACGTTCCCAAGTCTCTTCATGAATCTAACCATGCTACCATAAAACCTGCACTAGACCAATGCTTTTTCAACAAAAGACATTCTATTTCCAATCCACAATCTGTACCAGGATATGTATCAACGAAGCATCCGACTCTAGGTCAACATGATCCCATATGATCACATGGTCAGGATCAGGCTGATACTCTTTTAACTGAGATACATAGATCACATTATGCACCGAACTAAACTGTGGTGGTAATGCCAACGGATATTCCACCTCTCCAACCTATTCTAGTATCTCAAAAGGGCCAATGTATCTAGAGATAACTTTCCCTACTTCCTGAAACAATGATTTCAAACCCTTAGAGAGATCCTCAAGAAGACATGATCACCTATAATGAACGACAACGGTCTTCGATGGTGATATGCATAAGATATCTAATGGCTGTGATCCATCTCCATCCTCTTTCTAATCAGATGAATCTTCGCTGTTGTTTCTTGGACAAGGCTCAGCCCAACTGGTGAAGTTTCACCAATTTGCACCCAGCATAGTGGAGAACAACAAGGGCACCCATACAATGTTTTAAACAGAGCCATGCGTATCAAGGATTGATAGCTGTTGTTGTATGAGAACTCCACTAAGGGTATATGATCCTCCCATGAGCCACAAAAATCTATTACACAAGCCTGCAACATATCTTTAATAGTTTGTTATGTCTGCTTTAATTTCCCATCCGTCTGAGGATGATACCCCATGCTCATAGTCAACTGAGTCCCAAGGGCTTGCTGTAATGATTTCTAGAAACGATATGTGAATCTCGGATCTCTATCTGAGAATATAGACACTGGTACACCATGCCTCTTTACCACTTCTTGGATATAGATTTTTGAATGATCTTCCACTGTATAGGTTTCAATAATAGGGATGAAATGAGCCGACTTGGATGGATGATCTGCTATCACCAAAATGTCATCGTGTTTCCAGACCATTCTTGGAAGACCTGTAACAAAATCCATTGTTATCTGATCCCATTTCCACACTAGGATTGGTAAAGACTGTAACATACCAGCTAGTCCTTGATGTTCTGCATTAACCTGCTGACAAGTTAAGCACCGCGAGAGGAACTCAGCTACCTTCCTTTTTATGCCACTCCACCAAAAATGTTCCTTCAAAACCTTATACATCTTCTGTTTAACTGGATGTACATCCCATCTTGAATGGTGGTAATCATGAAAGATTTTTTATTGAAAAACCATAGGTACAATCATATGATCTCTGAAACACAAAACAGAACCCCCATCAAGTTTCCAGCCATTAATTGTCTCTCCACTATTGAGTTTTGAACTTACAACCAGAAATTCTACATCAGATTTTTGTGCTTCTTTGATCATCTTTACTAAATCAAGAACAAGTGTAGCTGAAATGAAAACAACAACCATACCTCGGTCTACACATTCCATGTGTATGTCGGCTAAGACCGACATCAACTTCCAGTCATTTGAAGCTTCTTTCACCAACAGAGCATATGAATTTCTACTCAATGCATCCACCTCCTAATTCCCTTTTCCTAGTGTGTACATCTTGTCAAAGTCAAAAATCTAGAGATACTCCATCCATCTCCTCTACCTGAGATTCAAATATCACTGTGAGAAAATGAGTTTCAAGCTTTTGTGATCCGTAAACACAATAAATTTCTCATCAAAGAGATAATTTCTTTATGTTTTGAAATCATGGACGACTGCAAATTTCTTTAAATCATGTGTTGGGTAATTTTTCTCATGCACCCTCAACTGTCTTGAACCATAAGCAACCACATAATCTCATTGCATGAGGACACAACCCAACCTTGATCCTGAAGCATCAAAATACACCACATAACCCTGTCCTGATTTTGTCAACATCAAAATAGGTGCTGACGTTAGCCGAACTTTCAGTTCATGAAAGGATTTCTGATATTCTTTCATCCATTGGAATAGAGAATTCTTCTTAGACAGAGTTGTCATTGGAGAAGCTAGTCATGAGAAATCATGCACAAAGCATCGGTAGTAACCAGCTATACTAAGAAAAATGTGTATCTCAAACACATTCTTTGGTGGTTGCCAAGAGATAACGGCTTCTATCTTATCAGGATCAACAGAAACGCCTTTCTCAGAAATGACACGGACAAGAAAACGTACATCCTGTATCCCAAAATCACACTTTGATAATTTGTCATAAAAATGATGATATCTCAAGATTTGTAACATTGTTTCTAGGTGCACCTCATTATCATCCCTTGTCTTTGAATACACTAAAATATCATCCACAACCACCACAACAAAAGAATCCATATATCACTGAAATATCTAATTCATCAAATCTATGAAGACTATTGGTGCATTTGTTAGACCGAATGGAATGACTACATATGTTTAGTGTCCATATCTGCGCTTGAAAGCTGTCTTTGAAATATCCTCATTCCGAACTCACAATTGGTGATATCCTAATCACAAGACAACCTTTGAGAACCAATGAGCTCCCCTTAATTGATAGAATAGATCATCAATTCGTGGAAGTTGATATCTATTATTTATTGTAACATGGTTAAGCCTATGATAATCAACACACAGTTGAAGAGTTCCATCTTCCTTCTTCACAAACAACACGGTTGCTGCCCATGGAGAAGTACTTGGTTGAATGAAACCCTTGCTTTCCTGCTACTTTAATGGAACTTTCAATTCCAGCAACCCTGTTGGTGCCAACCCATAAGATGGAAGGGAAATAGGACCGGTCTCTGGAGGGAGATCAATAGTAAACTCCACTTCCCTTAGAGGTGGTAAACCAGAGAAGTTATTGGGAAAGACATCTGTAAATTGATTCACAGGAACTGGAAAACTATTTTTCTTAATATCTTCCATTGATTCCATAGTCAACACTACCAGTTGGTGATAGATCTCTCCCACCATTGGTGCTAACAAGATCTTGGAACCTTTCTTTACCATCCTATCTCCTCTTAAGAGATGGTTGATGTTGTCCTTAGTCATGAAACTAACTGTTCTCTAATAACAGTCGATGTGAGCCTTAAACATTGTCAACCAATATATACCTAGGATTACATCATAGAAATCCATGTAAAACATCTAGAAGTCCCATTTTAACTCATCTCCATCAATAGTTATAGAACATGCTCTACTCACAATGTCTTGATATTCTCTTTCACTAAGAGGAGTTTTCAGTTTCAAAACAGAAGGCATCATTTCCAGTTTTAAACATAGCAAGTCAACATTACAAGAAGCAATGAAGGAATGTGATTCTCTAGTATCAAAAAACACTTACACAAAGGTAGAATTCAAAATAATCATACCTCTAAATGTCGATGGTCCTGCCTGATCATCGAAAATCATCTACTCAGCTCCATACAATTGCTTCATCGCTGCACTGTTCTCCATGTTTCCTTCCTATGATTGCCCAGGTTGAGGAGTCATGGTATTTCCAAAATCACCGTGGATAGCTCTATTATGCTGACAAGACTGATTCTGCTATCCTCGTCCTATCAAAGCATACGATGCTTGTGACAACTGAGATGTGTCACGTGCACCTGACCTCGGGGAATTCCTACAATAGCGGTGTAGATGACCCATCTGCTTGCAATTGTGACATGCTCTAGGTTTCACCATACACTCTCTCTTTATGTGGTGAGTCAAACCACAATGAAAGAAACTTTCTTTGCTACGGGGTCATGTAGGAAGGTTCACTGATCCTATCGTCTGGTTCAGATTTTCACTCGCTTCATGGAAATAGGTATCCCTTTTCCTTTTGTTCCCAGTGGTTGAGTTCCCATAGTTTTCCGTAGGTATCATCATTCCTCCTCTTATCAATCCCGAGATATCGAGTTCAGCAACAGTCACTCTGTTCACCATCTCTGTATAATCCGTAATACAGATCACCGCAATCTTCGACCGAATATCTTGCATTAGCCCTGATTTTGAAGATTCATGACTTCAATGATTCACATGCCACGACCTTTGGTGAAAAACGGACTAAATTCATGAATTTAGATGCATAATCTGTAACAGAGAGGCTCTCCTGCATTAAGCTAGAGAATTCTGTTGTTTTCTGGATCTTGAACGTGTGAGGATAGAATGGTTTGTTGAACAATTATTCAAAACCCTCCCATGTGAGGCCTTTTTCTAATTTAGCTAGCACCGCTAAATCCCACCCCTGATGTGAAAGATCCTTGAGCATATACGTCACAAACTTTACATTCATCTCTATTGGTGTATCAATGAAATTGAAGATACGATTCATCATATTAGCCACTACTCTGCATTCTCGGGTTCATCATCGCACCGAAAGTTTGGTGGATTCTTCTTCTAAACTGAATGGTATGATCCACATTCCTTGGTTAATTCCTCTGGTTCCCTGTATCCACAACTTGAAAATATTGGATGATACTAGGATCCAACTCTTGGTTCACACGTGGTTCAGGTACAACCACATTCTCTACAGCCTCTTTGGGTTGGTTCTGACGATGCCTATCGGGTTCCATTTTCTAAACCAACTACAAACTCCATCAATCTCACTCTCTAGCAACTGATGGCTTAGCATTTCAAATTATATCACATCATATATCACAACATTTTTTTCAAAACAACCTTTTTCCCATGATCAATTTTTTTTGAAAACATTCCCCATGCCTTTTGAAAATCAACCCATTTTCAAAATACACCAAATACCTAGTTTTCAAAATCTTTTACTTGAAAACAATTTCTGCATTTTTAAAAAATTCGCACCTTGCCCAAAATCCGTACTCATTTCTCACAATGAGGTATGAAATCCTTGTGGTATGTCATTTCTCTACAATGTATGTAATGCTCATCTCATTGGATAAACCCATGACAATGATATTTCTTAACATTATAGAAGTATATCAAAAACACTTATGTACCCAACACCCTGGTAAATTGATGTTCAATATAAATAGGTTAGCTGCATCCTTTTATGCTATACATTTCATGTTCTGACAATCCTACTCTTGTCTAATATTTCGACCCTAGGAATATACAGGAATGAATTTCAACTCCAAGACCAAGAACATTGATGAATACTTTTTAGGAAAGGACTAAACAAGCTGATACCATTTGTAATGACCCGCCAATTCCCATTGTCTTGAGAGCTCCACGAGTCATTACTAGGCCTTAGGAGACATCCCCAAGATGCAAAAAGCTGGTAATAAATTTCGAAGGGCTTCAAATACAAGTGGTAGAGATTTAACCTTTAAGAAATAACCCTGTAAACAAACCAACCATACCCAAACATTTACTATATGATGCATGAAGAACTGAGAGACAACTAAAGAAACTTCATTTATGTCAAACCACATCACAGTACACAACAACGGATCACCAAACCTGGTATCAAAGTCCACAATAGATAAACAACTAACTACTCTAAAAAGACACTATGTCTACGTGCTCCACAAGCACCAAGCTACACAACATCTCCCCAGCATCACCATGAGCCACTAGCAATAAGATGCTTTACCTTTAACTGTGTCCCAAAAAAAACATCTACAGAAGCACCATAGTGACCAAGATGGGGTGAGTATAAAATACAGTAGGTTTTAACCAATGAATTCCTTACTCATGACACTAGGATAGAACAGTTAGCAACAATTATATAAAAACAATTTGTATAGAACATTTTCTCAAAAACAGTTTATCGTTAAATATAAATAAGTTTCCAAAACCATTCGTAACCAAAATAATCCAAGATCAATTGAAACCAATTTTCCAAAAAGTTATTTTTTTTCTGAAAAATAACCAATCAAGCTTTAGAACCATTATAAAAATTCCCTTTTTGGTATACCCAACCATTTCCCAACCCATGCTACAAACCATGCATGCTTCTTTGTGACAGTTCCATAGTAATGAGCGGTCTATCGTCGATCTACCAAGTCATCACAAGGTAATTGTTTCCCATCTGCCATTACACTTTTGGCACTGAGCACAAGGCCATATTTCAACCAATCCTCGTATATATAGATACCATTGTTCCATTAAACATTTGGCACCAATAACAAGGTCATATTTCAACCAAGACTCGTACATTAAACAAGAACACACACCACATATTCCAAACGGTCATGCCAAAACACACTTTCAATAAAAACGCCTTTTTATTGAAAACAATTTCCGTCAAAACTATTTCAAATCAAACCATTTCAAAAAAACTCTCTTTTTATTGAAGGCCAAATCCAACAAAGTAATTTCAATATCAAACCATTTCAATAAAACTACCTTTTTATTAAAAACCCATTTTTCATAAAACCATTTACAATTTCAGCAATTATAATTTAAAATCAACATTTTAAATTCTAGAAGCCAAGTCACTTTGCAAAACAATTCACCAAGATTTTACAAGTACATTAAAACCATAAATCATCACTACAAAAGATTTATTCCAAGATTTTCACAAGAAAAACCATTCGAATAAACCAATTTGAATCTAAGCCAATCAATTCGAATAATAGGATTTGAAAGTGAAGCCTCCTACCTCCAAGGTTTTGATTTTGGTACAGTCTCACCGTTGGTCGTTCCTTGGAAAATTTCCACTTCATCTCTTAATGAAATGAAGTTGAATTTTTCATTCGTGAAGTGTTTGAAGATCATGTGATAGAATGATGGGTCATTCCATCTGTCTTAAAAAAAAGGTTAGAAAAAGTTATCAATAATACATAAGTCCATCTATAGTGAGATTAATCATATATAGTTCCTAAAATGGACTTATACTTCATATATCATACTACTTAATATAATAAAACTGGTTTCTACTAAACAGGGACTTCTTGTAGGCCTGTGATAGGTGATAAAGGCATGTCACACTTCAGTTGTGGGTTCGATTCCCACAGCCTTGTCCGACGCGACGAGTTGTCACCAGTCCTGTAGGTTGTCCTTTTTTTAAAACTACATTATCATAACATTCCATAAATATTATTAATAAAACAATTCTTTCCTTAAACAATTCTATCTGATGTCCAACATAATACATTACAACCTTTAAGCTTATCAAAAATACTTCTGTCCAATCTTATAGTGTAAAAAAAATGATTTCTTGAGAGGTCACATAACAATTATGTGATTACCATCATTTATCCCTCATATATCAAAAGATATATCTTCTTGATCGCATTCCAAACATGTGAATACCATAATCTCATATTCTCTTGAAAAATGAATACCCATTGAATCTTAGTGAAAACATTAATGCTGTCAAAAGTTAACTCTTTACACATACCAAAATCCAAAAATTATATACACTCAAACCATGATATAACTTTTTCCTTATATTAGTCATGAGATCATGAATACTATCAAACATTTCATTTTCTCCTTATCCCTTCATTATGCACATATCATCTTCTTTCTAAAAATATCTCAATCACTTTCCATGGTTACCAGTACCATAATATTATTGAAAACCACAATAGACTAATACAAAAATATTCCAATATTCCACGATACTATATACAACATTATTTTGGAATCCCATTACATAAAAACTTAATCATTCCACCACATCGTTGTCATATTCAACATTGCCAATAGTGATCACATGTGACTTCCCTTTGTACTTTTCCTTAAGTGGTTGCTCATGTCTATAATCATTAACCCTTGGATTTTGGAATTGATTAGCATAATGTCCCATTGCCTTGTACATGATGCATTTAAGTGTTAGTGGTGTGTTCCTGGCAATATTTTCTTTATGAACATCATTAGAAACCCTTTTTCCATTACTTCGAGACTCAGCTGCTTGATGACCTTCTTTTCCACACTAAAAACATTTTCTAGTCCCTTTAAGACAATCTCCACCATGAATATTTCCAAACTTTGAGCATAAAGAAACATTCATCTTCTTTTCACCATTATTCTGAGATATCTCCTTGAACTCCATCTTTCGTTTCTTGTCAAAACCATGAGATGGATATGTTACACCAACTTCTAGTTCTACCTTGATAACACAATGAAAAATTTCTTCATAGCTACTAAAGTCTCTAATAGCTAATGCCCTTCAAAGACTTGGTTTTAATCCACTAAAAAATCGATCAACTATACATTCAGGTTGGATGATAAAGCTAGATGCATACCATACAAGTCTTGTAAAATTCGCTTCGTATGTACCGACAGATTCATCATCCTTCTGCTTAAGCTCAAGAAACTCCTTTTCCATCTTTGTTCGAAGAATATGAGGGAAGTACTTACTGAAAAACAAGTTCTCGTACTCATCCCATTCCATGGATTCAATTTCATCTTGGGGCCTTGTATTCTTAATTGGAGTCCACCACTGTTCTGCTTCACCTTCTAAACAGTAAACAGCTAAAATGGATTTTTCTTGTTCTGAACAGCGAAGTATGAAAAATATATTTTCAATGGTATTGATCCATTGTTCCACAACAAGTGGATTAGAAGACCCATTGAAAGACGTTGGACATTGCCTCATGAAAGAATCAATAGAATATTGTTACCTTCTCTGATCATTTGGAAATCCATAATGGTTTATAGATTGTGTAAGTATATCAATAATATTTTTCACTCCATATCCCATAACATTTGGTAGATCGGGAGGAAAATAATTGAATTGTCCATTACATTGATCAACATGGTTCCTTTGGGTTCCAGCAATCGTCTAAAACCCAAAAAGAACAGTGTGAGAGGAAAAAATCATGCTAGGAAAACAACATAATAAAGGGAGAGTACCTTCAATATCTAACAACTTAGGTTAAATTCTACGATCGTTACCGTAATTCTAGTACTATAACATATACTTATACTTAACCTTAGAGACATCCCTAGACATACCTTATAAATATCTCTAAGGATCTCACTAAAGTTTTCGCATCCTAGTTTCCAACGGCTATATAAAACTTTCTTCTGATACCAACTCTAGAGACCCAATGCTTGATGTATATAGACATTAAATTACTTTTGTGGAATAAATAATACATAAGTAAAATGGATACACAAGGCCCGTAATAGTTTAGTGTCTTTGGAAACATGGAAAATAATCTTCTAATCATGGTGAAAGATCTTCAACATCTCCCATAAAGATCTTACCCTTTTGTTTTCTTACATAAAACCATTCTTTAAATCCAGGGGAAAAGAAAACATATAAAGGGTGAGCTAAAATTCTCAGTAAGGGTATGCATAGATAAAATAGAACAATCCATAAACATTTGAATGAAAAAACATGAACATAAAATCTAAACATCAAAATCATGAGAAACGACATAAATCTTGGAAGTACACAAGGCATAGATCATAAAGGAACATTAGTCATGATAAACCAGCATGGTAATAAAACATGTAATTGTGGAATTCATTAAGCACATGTTATGATTTCCATAGTAGCCAAGGCATTGCTGCCAAGACCATCTTAGTGGACAGAGTCTCATTCTGAATCAAGTTCACTCCTCGTTTCAGTTCTGTAACACTGACCCGGATTAACTTACCGTTCCAGCCATGTTTATCTCATGAGATATAATTCTTTACCCAATTCATTGGAGGGATATTTAGGTCCCACCCATCTTATAATGAAATAATTCTTACTTGTTCCACAAAATAAACTTGAAACCTTCATCATAACCCAAAAAAAATAAAATGGGTTTCATAAACATCATCCCATCATCACATACTCCATATAAAACAAATGGATATTTCATCATAAGAAAAGAAAAACCATTTAAATCATAGATACATTATACTTGAAACATACACATATGAAATAATGTCATCTAATATGGAAAATGGTTTTGGTAAAACACTTGAAATGTATTCTTGAGAAAAATATCCTTTCTTCTTCAAAATCATTTTCTTTTCACAAAATTCCATGCAATTTTAAAATAAAAGTATTTTATTGAAAATTGTAATAAAATATTGTAGATTAATCATCATTAAAATTAGGCCTTATGAAATCATAACAAACCGTTCATTCCATATAAGTTCAAGATAACATTCTTCTCATACTTTTGTCGGAAAAGTCAAAAAGTACCTCGTATGGTAAAAAAGAAAGATTCCTTCCATACGATGTGTTAAAAGTAAAAAAGGGTAAGAATGACTTTATAAATACATGGAAGAAAATTAAACATTTTATGAAAACATTTTGAGAACATATGTACATGTATAATTAACATAACTCAGTAAATACTTATGAATAAACAATCTCGGATAAGAATGAGATTGGAATAATTATCCCTTAGCATATGTCTGATATGCTTCGTATGTATCTGAACCTCCTATATAATGATTTAAATAATTTCATTGACTTATTAAAAAATCGTATTCATTGTTATAATATCATATATGGTTTACTTATGACTTTATATTACCTGTTCTTTTGTAAATTCGATGTAAAAGCCGCGATTTGGGTAAAATCGTTTCATTTATTGTTCGTGTTTGGAGTTGTTGTTCTTGATATTTTTACTTATATCCTGATTTAATTAATTACAGAATGTAAATCATGATTTATATATAATATATATTTATTATATAAATATATATAGGATAGATCGATAAATGGAATGAAATACACCGTTCATGGAGACGGTAGGTCGTACGTACGCATGAATGCTGTTTTTGTTTCCTTATTGAATTGAATGGAATTAAGTAGATTAAATATATATATATATATATATAAATCCAGTATCATTATTATGTCATATATTTCATTATTATTCATTATATATACTTTATAATCATTCCTGAATGGTTATCATGGAGAATGAATCCCATCGCGTCGTGGAGACGATAGTCCGTACATACTCACGAGCGATGATATCATTCCCATGATCGTGAAATTGTATTTTAGCATATGTATAATATTTCAGAATCAATATCACTTTACAATAATCATATATAGTTATTTATTTACACCATTATACCCATCAATGTAAGGTGGTGGTCGAAAACAGATTACACCACGTCGTGGAGCTGGTATTCCGTACGTACGCACGCACGATGATTTTGCTTTCTGTAGGATGGATAGAAGGTGAAATAGGGTTGTCTCATATTTATAATAACATATCAGTATATAAGTAATACTGATTTTATGTAACACCCCGAGCTTCCATGATACGCTTCTCATTCAATAATGCAATAGCTTGCATTGTACGCAACTTCGAGTTCTAAAACACCGCGACTAATCAAAGTAGCCGTTATGAATCGTAATAACCACTTTTTAAAATTATAGAAATTTTATATTTCAAAATGGACTTCATTTTTGGATTCGGAATATCGAAATTAGCCTATGTTGAAATTTTGGTATTTTTCTGAGAACTTCTAATTTTTTATGAATAGTGAAAAATACTTAAAAACAACTTTTTTAATAAAAATAATTTATAGTGATAAATTATACTGTTTAGTGGTTTTAAAGTATAATTAGAATATATTTTTACCATTTTATCCAATGGTGGTCATTAGAATTAATTTAACATTGAAATTGGACATAAACAATTGCCAATCTTTTGATATAAATTGTTTCATAAAAACACGCTATTTGTTGTAACAGCGGGAATTAATTATAAAATTAATTAATGCAACTTATATGTTTGTAATTTTGTAAAATAGACATCATTTTTGAATTCGGAATATCAATTATAGCTTAGGGTGAAGTTTTGGCCTTATTCTGAAAAACTTCAATTTTTGATGAATAGTGAAACCACTAAGTGGTTGTTAAAAACTGATTTTTCGTTAAAATGAAATATTACCACTTATGTGATTTGATTTTCAAAAATCCGACATACATGGTTGTCATTAAGAAGTAAAATGTGGTTCAATGAGATTAAAATAATTTTTTGGTGAATAGTAACTTTTAAGTTCTTAATCACGATTAGAGGTAATTAGTGTAGTTTAAGGTAAAAATAATGTTTTAATAATATGATATGAGCTTGACACTTGTCCTAATCCTATTGGATGAGTCATGGCCGACCAAGACAACCCATGGGTCAACTTGGGGACCCCATGGAGCCACTTTAGTTGGAAAATGACATTAATATATATTTATTTAATGTTAAAATTAAATTGACAGAAACATGAGTTGTTTTACTAAAACAGTTTTTAAGTGGGGTTACACAAGAAAAAATTTTGATTATAAATATTCATTAGAAAGCTAAAAATATTTCCTACATCATATTATTTTTTTTTATAATTTTTAGACATTAAATAAATTAAATTATTTATGACATTATTATGATGCAGCGATGACCTCATTATTTAACGATTTTAATAAGATGAAAAGATAATGTAAAATCCAAGGCTTAAACTTGTCCAAAGACTATTGGATGGGTAGATTTTGAACCCTTATCACCTTAACCACGAATTATATAAGTTTGGGACCTTTAGAATCCGAAAAGCATTGTGTAATAATGTAACATTTCAATCTTTCCAAAAGATCCCCTCCTCTCCACTTATAAAAGGCCCCCACCTCTCCCACCTAATTTACACTTTCAAGCCATTTTTCTCGGCCAACCTCTTCCCAAATACTCTCCCAACTTCCCCCTCTTACTCCTAGAAGCCTCACTTTGGGTAGAACTCTTCCCAAGGAAGCCTTTGGCTCAAATCAAAAAGAGTTACCCGATTTTGAGGTAATGTCTTCTCTAACGTTGTTTTGTTTTATTTTTCTTCTCCAACCCCCTAAACTCTTTTTATTCATTTATTTTGTAACAAAAACAGTATCCTCAATATACTAGGATTTTGTTATAAGAAGGATTCGAGCTACACTTACACACACTTACATCTAATCGTTAAAGAACATACGGTTTCTGTGGATGGCGAATTTCTGCCTCACGAAACGATGATTGTTCAACACTCATATAACACCTTCAAGGGTGGCCATTAAGATGTCACTATTTTTATATATGATATATAATATGTTTATGTTTTACTTAAGCTTCTGTATTTCTCATTTATGGCATACTTTATGATTTCCATTATGGGTAAATGCGATAATTTCATTTTAGGAAGTGCGGACTACCGCCCCCTCAAAGTGATTTGAATCGTTAATGCCATATATGGGATGTATAAAGGATGGAGTAAATGGTATTGTACACTATATTATACTGTAATTATATTATAAATTTATATCATTATGATTTCATTCTATTAAATACGAAATAGAAATGAAAGTAGCGTTCATGCGTACGTACGGCTTACCGTCTCCATGAACGGTGCATTTCATTTCTTACCTCTAAATGTTACGTGACATTATGAATGAATGTATATAATGTATATATATGATATATATGATATCTAAATCATGAATATAATTCTGGAGATAATGGATATTCTACCACATAAACAACTTGTAATTATAAGAAGTTTTTTGTTGACTCAAGTACCAAAGATCGACAAAACGACTGTTATTAACTTAAATAATTAAATAATGTTAATAACATGGTAATAAGTGATATAATTGGAATAATGAACATGAAAAAGGTTCTTATGAAAATATAAATTTACTCTAGTTTATTATTCAGGAGGTTAAAGAACGGTCGAGTCAGGACAAGACGCGAGGTAAGGGAATTTCTTAACCCAACTTCCATTCTTTGGGTTAATCTCCTACTTTCAAATTATGTCATGATATTATTATTTCTTATTTTGTATTCTTTATGTGTAATTATAGTGAATACACATAATAGATCTATTTTATTTTAAAAATGACCTTTGTAAGGACTTCATCTCAATCTCCTTTCATTGAGGCATATTTGGTTTTATACACAACTTTCTTTTATACGGTGTATAAACCCCTTTGACTTTTACGTTTATTCAAAAGGAAACTTTTTTATACGAAGCGTTTACTAAATGACAAAAGGTAATATTTTTGTCGTACGTATGCGGCGACAACGACTTCTCCGCCTTCGTGACCACTATTTGAGTTCCAGCTTCCTCTACAAGCCATACCCTTTTTTTAATGAAAAATAAATACCATGTTATACTTTTCTTTTATTTTGGTATTGAAAATGGTTTTGAAAGCGTTTTTATTATATCAATGTGTTGTATTGATATCTTGTGATTGAAATGTGGAAATGTTATGTTTCCTTTATGCATGTTTTATTTGATACGATTATGTTATGGTTTATGAGATGTTTAAACCTGTTCATATGAGGAATGTATTGGACTTAATGAAGTGACGGGTGGAGCCCGCTATAGCTCCTCGATTCATCGGTAGGTCTCATGAGACAACTAGACGTGGAATTGGCCGAGGCCCTTTCCCAATTTGATTTATGGTTTTGGCCGAGGCCTTAATCATTTTAGACATCTTGGCCGAGGCCTTGACAAAATGTTTCAGAATGTCTGGCATTATACATTCCCTCATTATGAAAGTGGTTATTGATATTGCATGTGATTATTCGACCAGTAGAATATCCATGTGAAGAAGTGAATGGCATTATTTTATTTTACTTTTGTCGTATTATGTTGAAGTTCATGTTTAAAAGGCTTATGTTTTAGTTATACATTGCCTTAAATTTTTATGTTTATTTATGAAAGCTTCCGCAATATTGTTATCCTTACTGAGCATCTGAGCTCACCCCTTTCAATGTTTTAATATTTTCCAGGATGTGAAGAAGTATTTTATGAATGACTTGCAGGGATTGTGAGATGAGGATATGAGTGTGGACTATGGAGAATTTGTTATTGTAGTTTTTCACTTTATGATGAAATGTAACATTTACGAATGTATCTAGTGTTTCCAAGGCTACTAAACTAATCGGTCTTTCGAGACTTGATCTTTTGTGATCATGCCAATTTTATGAAGTAATGCACCGACTCTGGGTAGCTGGGGTTGGGGCGTTACAGTTGGTATCAGTGGCAGTTTAGTACTAACCTTGGAAGCTAGATTTAGACAAACTCTGATTAGAGCACGTAGACCTAAGATGAATTTTGAGGGTTAGTATAGAAGAACTTCCTAAAAATTTTGTTATTGTAGAGATTTTGTGAGTTTTCCGAGCAATACATCCCTGTCTGGATACGAGCAGGTAGAGGCGGCTCTGGCACAGATGTACCTAGGGGTAAAACCCGAAAACACTGCTTTGAGCTAGACTCGAACGGGAACTGGTGCACGACAACGGGCCTTGCTACACTCTTGGTTACAACACTCCCGGGGGATATGCTTAGGATAATTCTCGTTTTCATTACAAACCACTATGAAGGGTTATGAGTACCTACTTCCTCAAAGAAAACATTTTAATGATTATGGATTATATCCATAAATAGTTCAATTTTTGTTAAGTATTTTACAAGTATGGAATTGTGTATTTTGATTCATAAACTAATCTAGTTTATGCCATTGTTTAGAAATGGCGCCTAGTGGAAGGAATGGAAACCGTATCAATGCACGAACTCCGTGTAGGGATTGCCCTCCTGCTCAAGATAATTATTGTGGATCTAGAGATACAACTGGTGCTGATCAACTTATTACCATACTGGGACAACTCACTCAGGTTATGAATAATAACCTTACTCGTATGGAGAACCCTGATCCACAACGTGGGGGATCAATGTTAGACCGCTTTATGAGGCAACAACCACAAACCTTCAATGGGAGTACAAATCCTATAGTATCTGAGCAATGGATAAGTTCCTTAGAGAAAATATTCCATGCCTTGGGGAGTAGTGAAAGGGAGAAAGTTGTCATGGAAGTTTACCGCCTCACTGGAGATGCCGATCAATGGTGGTCACTAATTCAAAACACAAAGGAAGATGATGAATTAACAAACATGGAATGGCAGGAGTTCAAAGAGCTGTTCTTAGAAAAATACTTTCCTCAAGACCATCGAGAGGATATGGAAAGGCAATTTTTGAGTCTGAGAAAAAAGGAGGATGAGAATGTCGCAAAGTATGAGGCCAACTTTACAAGGTTAGCGAGGCATGCTGCAGATTATATACGTAACCCAAGATGTAAGATTGATCGTTTCTTTGATGGGTTAAAACCATTTCTTCGTCGAGCATTAGTCTCACAAACCTTCTCGTCGTACGAAGACATTGTCTCATGTGCTATCAAGACAGAAAAGGAATTCTCTAAATCTTATGACAACAAAGTAAAGCAAGAGAAGAAGAGAACGGGGGAACAAGAGACAAATAAATGGAAAAAGGGAAAGAAGGATTTTCCATTATGTGATAATTGTGGGAAGAATCACCCTGGTACGTGCCTAAAAGGAATGGGAGTTTGTTATAAATGTGGAGAAAAGGGTCACCAGGCTCGTGATTGCAAGGGAAAGAAAGAGGCTGTCAAAGTTGAATGCTACAATTGTAGGGAAATGGGGAATTATGCAAATTAATGTCCTAAGCGTCAAGGAAACTTACCTCAGAAAAGGCCAAGGGATCAAGGCCAATCTTATGCTGTGACTACAGTTGAAGCGGAATAATTAATGTATTGGTGCTTTTGGACTCAAGGATTATATTCTGGTTATAAGAATAATGTGATATATATAAAGATTGTACTGCAGTACTTTTTTATTAAGGTAATATGATTAAGGTAATCATATTTTTAGTATGTGACAATAAGAGAATCTTTTCATTGTTTGGGGAATCTGATGTTACAATTGATTTTGGAATTTAGAGACCTTTTAGAGAAAGTCTGGATGGAGGTATTTTGGATAACTATTAAGGTTGGAATGGATTAAGATGAACCATGGATAGTATTGTTTTATGAAGATTATTTTTGGAATATTATGATACTATAGTTTTAGGAAAAGGACAACCTGCAGGGTGGGGCATAACCTGTCGCGTCGGAAAAAGCTACAGGAATCGAACCCACAACCATAGTGCGACAGGCCTTTATTTCCTACCACTAGCCTACAGGAAGTCACTGGTTATTACAAAATAATTTTACTAATCTAAATGGTATGTGTTAATATTTGGAACCTTATACAATTAGGATAAGTATAATATTTTTGAGTTCTATATCTTTTTGAGTGAAAGATGAGTTGAAGGTTGAAACTCTAATTGTCAAGCATAAATATATATATATATACCTATCTCTTATTCAATGAATAAATTAATTCTTAAACTTTAGTAAAGGGATATTAAAACAAAAAAAAATGTGTTATCCTAATACCTTATGTCTTTTTGAACTGATGATATTTCAAATCATCATAGATTGAAGGCTTTGAGGCCCTCAATTTGACAGTTGATTGTGATTGATGACCTCAATCACTCCCTACAAATATTTACGTTTTCCTCCAATTATATGTCTCTAATTGCCACCAATGTTCTCCTTATCGAGATCATAGTTTGGTGGTGACTTTCTTATTTCCATTTCCCCTTTATTAAGACTAAATTTTATTAACCTTATTTCCGATGTGGGCTTTCCACAAAGGTATTTTCTATTTTCAACCTTTTATTTTCAAAGAAAAAAATTTCAAATTGCGAGGACGCAATTTATTGAATTAGGGGAGAATGTAACACCCCTAGCTTCCATGATACGCTTCTCATTCAATAATGCAATAGCTTGCATTGTACGCAACTTCGAGTTCTAAAACACCGCGACTAATCAAAGTAGCCATTATGAATAGTAATAACCAATTTTTAAAATTATAGAAATTTTATATTTCAAAATGGACTTCATTTTTGGATTCGGAATATTGAAATTAGCCTATGTTGAAATTTTGGTATTTTTCTGAGAACTTCTAATTTTTTATGAATAGTGAAAAATACTTAAAAACAACTTTTTTAATCAAAATAATTTATAGTGATAAATTATACTGTTTAGTGATTTTAATGTATAATTAGAATATATTTTTACCATTTTATCCAATGGTGGTCATTAGAATTAATTTAACATTGAAATTGGACATAAACAATTGCCAATCTTTTGATATAAAATGTTTCTTAAAAACACGCTATTTGTTGTAACAGCGGGAATTAATTATAAAATTAATTAATGCAACTTATATGTTTGAAATTTTGTAAAATAGACATCATTTTTGAATTCGGAATATCAATTATAGCTTAGGGTGAAGTTTTGGCCTTATTCTGAAAAACTTCAATTTTTGATGAATAGTGAAACCACTAAGTGGTTGTTAAAAACTGATTTTTCGTTAAAATGAAATATTACCACTTATGTGATTTGATTTTCAAAAATCCGACATACATGGTTGTCATTAAGAAGTAAAATGTGGTTCAATGAGATTAAAATAATTTTTTGGTGAATAGTAACTTTTAAGTTCTTAATCGCGATTAGAGGTAATTAGTGTAGTTTAAGGTAAAAATAATGTTTTAATAATATGATATGAGCTTGACACTTGTCCTACTCCTATTGGATGAGTCATGGCCGACCAAGACAACCCATGGGTCAACTTGGGGACCCCATGGAGCCACTTTAGTTGGAAAATGACATTAATATATATTTATTTAATGTTAAAATTAAATTGACACAAACATGAGTTTTTTTACTAAAACAGTTTTTAAGTGGGGTTACACAAGTCCAAATTTTGATTATAAATATTCATTAGAAAGATAAAAAGATTTCATACATCATAGTATTTGTTTTATAATTTTTAGACATTAAATAAATTAAATTATTTATGACATTATTATGATGCAGCGATGACCTCATTATTTAACGATTTTAATAAGATGAAAAGATAATGTAAAATCCAAGTCTTACACTTGTCCAAAGACTATTGGATGGGTAAATTTTGAACCCTTATCACCTTAGCCACGAATTATATAAGTGTGGGTCCTTTAGAATCCGAAATGCATTGTGTAATAATGTAACATTTCAATCTTTCCAAAAGAGTCCCTCCTCTCCACTTATAAAAGGCCCCCACCTCTCCCACCTCATTTACACTTTCAAGCCATTTGGCTCGGCCAACATCTTCCCAAATACTCTCCCAACTTCCCCCTCTTACTCCTAGAAGCCTCACTTTGGGCAGAAATCTTCCCAAGGAAGCCTTTGGCTCAAATCAAAAAGAGTTACCCGATTTTGAGGTAATGTCTTCTCTAACGTTGTTTTGTTTTATTTTTCTTCTCCAACCCCCTAAACTCTTTTTATTCATTTCTTTTGTAACAACAACAGTATCCTCAATATACTAGTATGTTGTTATAAGAAGGATTCGATCTACACTTACACACACTTACATCTAATGGTTAAAGAACATACGGTTTCTGTGGATGGCGAATTTCTGCCTCACGAAACGATGATTGTTCAACACTCATATAACACCTTAAAGGGTGGCCATTAAGATGTCACTATTTTTATATATGATATATAATATTTTTATGTTTTACTTATGCTTCTGTATTTCTCATTTATGGCATACTTTATGATTTCCATTATGGGTAAACGCGATAATTTCATTTTAGGAAGTGCGGACTACCGCCCCCTCAAAGTGATTTGAATCGTTAATTCCATATGTGGGATGTATAAAGGATGGAGTAAATGGTATTATACACTATATTATACTGTAATTATATTATAAATTTATATCATTATGATTTCATTCTATTAAATACGAAATAGAAATGAAAGTAGCGTTCATGCGTACGTACGTTTTACCGTCTCAATGAACGGTGCATTTCATTTCTTACCTCTAAATGTTACGTGACATTATGAATGAATGTATATAATGTATATATATGATATATATGATATCTACATCATTAATATAATTCTGGAGATAATGGATATTCTACCACATAAACAACTTGTAATTATAAGAAGTTTATTGTTGACTCAAGTACCAAAGATCGACAAAACGACCGTTATTAACTTAAATAATTAAATAATGTTCATAACATGGTAATAAGTGATATAAATGGAATAATGAACATGAAAAAGGTTCTTAAGAAAATAGAAATTAACTCTAGTTTATTATTCAGGAGGTTAAAGAACGGTCGAGTCAGGACAAGACGTGAGGTAAGGGAATTTCTTAACCCAACTTCCATTCTTTGGGTTAATCTCCTACTTTCAAATTATGTCATGATATTATTATTTCTTATTTTGTATTCTTTATGTGTACCTGTAGTGAATACACATAATAGATCTATTTTATTTTAAAAATGACCTTTTTAAGGACTTCATCTCAATCTCCTTTCATTGAGGCATATTTGGTTTTATACACAACTTTCTTTTATACGGTGTATAAACCCCTTTGACTTTTACGTTTATTCAAAAGGAATCTTTTTTATACGAAGCGTTTACTAAATGACAAAAGGGAATGTTTTTGTCGTACGTATGCGGCGACAATGACTTATCCACCGCCGTGACCACTATTTGAGTTCCGGCTTCCTCTACAAGCCATACCCTTTTTTTTAATGAAAAATAAATACCATGTTATACTTTTCTTTTATTTTGGTATTGAAAATGGTTTTGAAAGCATTTTTATTATATCAATGTGTTGTATTGATATCTTGTGATTGAAATGTGGAAATGTTATGTTTCCTTTATGCATGTTTTATGTGATACGATTATGTTATGGTTTATGAGATGTTTAAACCTGTTCATATGAGGAATGTATTGGACTTAATAAGTGACGGGTGGAGCCCGCTATAGCTCCTCGATGCATCGGTAGGTCTCATGAGACAACTAGACGTGGAATTGGCCGAGGACCTTTCCCAATTTGATTTATGGTTTTGGCCGAGGCCTTAATCATTTTAGACGTCTTGGCCGAGGCCTTGACAAAATGTTTCAGAATGTCTGGCATTATACATTCCCTCATTATGAAAGTGGTTATTGATATTGCATGTGATTATTCGACCAGTAGAATATCCATGTGAAGAAGTGAATGGAATTATTTTATTTTACTTTTTCCGTATTATGTTGAAGTTCATGTTTAAAAGGCTTTTGTTTTAGTTATACATTGCCTTAAATTTTTATGTTTATTTATGAAAGCTTCCGCAATATTGTTATCCTTACTGAGCATCTGAGCTCACCCCTTTCAATGTTTTAATATTTTCCAGGATGTGAAGAAGTATTTTATGAATGACCTATAGGGATTGTGAGAAGAGGATATGAGTGTGGACTATGGAGACTTTGTTATTGTAGTTTTTCACTTTATGATGTAATGTAACGTTTACGAATGTATCTAGTGTTTCCAAGGCTACTAAACTAATCGGTCTTTCGAGACTTGATCTTTTGTGATCATGCCAATGTTATGAAGTAATGCACCGACTCTGGGTAGCTGGGGTCGGGGCGTTACATTTTATTACATTATAATGAGACAAATACTGAAGAAGAAGTAAAAGAAGAAAGAAACATGAGAGAATCGGAAGAAGAGATTAACTCTTCTTCGACGCACCTCCTTTAAGCTTCCTCTTATGGAAGTAGAGTTGGTATTTTGAGAAGACCATAACCTCCAGAATGTTTCTAGGGAAGTGGAAAAGAGAAATGGGAAGGGTTTGGTCGAGCATCAAGGATCAAAAGAGTGTGAAGAGAAGAGGTAAGGGGTGCCCTTTTTATAAGGGAGGAGAGGGGCACCTTTCGAAAAACTTAAAATATTATTTTATAATAAAGTAATATTCGGTTTATAATAGCTCCAAATTGATTTATTTGGAATATAAAGTGGGTATGAGTCGAAATAATCTCAAAAAATAGATTTTAGACAAGTTTAGGTTACAATTTTAACCTTATCATTTAAATTTAACTCTCAGTTAAATAATTTAACATTTACCGTGTCTTCTTGTTTTCTTCCACTATAGGGTTAATAAACATACTATAACAAGCCAAAAGAACCCCAAGTGGTTAATTATTAATATATATATCCTCATCTATGTCATTTGGCCGAACATTAGATTTTTAGGAACAAAATAACAATTAATAATATAATATTTGTTTTAAAAACTATTTTATTTCAATTTTGACAGTATTTGGTAATTGATTGTTGTGAAATTTATAAAAGCATGATTAGTTCCAAAAAAGTTAATTAAATAAATAATAACATTTAACATTAACCCAGAAAATTATTGTAATTCATAAAAAGTTTCAAATTACATTTATTTGGGTATTTATAATATCCATTATTTTAATATTTCATTATTTAGGTAATTACTGCATCACCATTGTTTCATAAATAACATAATTTATTTAATTTCTAAAAATTATAAATTAAATACCCTTAAGTATTAAATCTTTTTATCATTATAATGAATATTTATTGTAGAATTTATCTTATGTATAACCCTATATTAAAAATTCATTAGTTATTAAACTGTGATTTTAACTATTTTAACCCTTCTTTAAATAAATTAATATTAAATGTCCTAATCTAATCCAAGTGAACCTAAATGGTCATATTTTATTCCTAAGGTTGTTTTTGGTCTAATTAAACTTATCCAATAGAATTATGACATGTCTTAGGGTAATAATAATATCATTTTTACCCTTAATTACCTGATTTACTTTTAACCGTGGCAAATAAAAGTAAAAAGTAACTATTCACCAAAAATTATTTTCATCTCATTGAACCACATTTTAGACCTTGATATTAACCGTGTCTCTCGGATTTTTGAAATTCCACTCACAGAAGTGGTAAAATTAAGTTTTATGTGAATTTCCAAATTCTCTTAGGAGATGGGTAAAAGACGGTGAAAGGTTCAATAAATTTTTTATATATCTAAAATTATTATCAAATGACTCCAATGAATTAAATTGAACTTATATAGGTATTATGTATCAATTTTGACATAAAATAAATTTAAATAAATAATTATTTAAATAAAAAGTCAGTTTTTAAAAAGTAACCCAGTGTTTTTTCTATTCATCAAAAATTGAAGGTTTTCAGAAAAATACCTAAAATTCACCCTAGGAAAATTTCGATATTCCGAATCCAAAAATGAAGTCCATTTCGAAAGATAAAATTTATAAAATCATAGAAAGTGGGTATTACTATTCATAACGGCTAGTTAATATAACATATCATTGTTTTGTGAAACTTTGTATTGCGTACAACACACGATATCGTGGAAGGTCGTGATTGTGTGTAACGCAAGACAAGTCAGGGATGCGTGTAGTGCAATATCCTTTTGGTGTAGCATAAAAAACAAGACATAAATAAAATTAAAAAGAATATTTTTCATAAAATCTAGGGGTGTTACAGATTGTGTTTGAGAGGATGGACATGGAATTACACCCGAAGTAACCCCCAGATCAGTACTCACACCTACCAATGGAATGAAATGATCATTATTGTTTCCACTTATATCATATTCAGAAGAAACAATCTTTATTCCGGATGGAAAATAAACTACAACCGCATAATATATCATAAGGTCCCTAACCACACAATCATCATCACCAAACAAGACTTAAGGATTAGATCCTTGGCCAACCAAACCATGCCTAGAAACTAGTTGGAGGTGACTCCAATGATGTAAACTGGAAAAAAATCCGTCCAATATTCAAAATGGTCAACTAATTTTCTCTGATATTTGTTTTTCATCTCAATCTACATAAAATCAAACATAGGCTTAGAAACATCAACCTAAACATAGATACATAAATAAATTGGATGTTATAGGGAGTAAGATATCATGTCAAATCACAAAAATATTCTGACCAAGTGTCCTAACATTGAGAGGATTGGAGCATTTTTAAATGGAATTGGGAGTCTTACAAAGGTTTCCCAAATTGGAATTGAAGAGGGGATTACGTCTCAGATGATATTTGAAAGACCATCATAAAAGGGATAACCGAACTTCATGAAAGGATCTATTGATTTCATCCCAGTAAGAGATAATATAAGTCTCTATCTCTTAGTGAAAGAGATGATTTCAGGGATCCAGAATTCCTGTGAATTCTTGATGTTGCATATCACACAGACCAGAGATGAATTGGTTGAAGGAATCAACTGAAGGACGATTTCATCCAAAGTAAACCACAAAGGAAAATATTTATAATTTCTAAGACTCAGTAAATTCTTTCATGAAGGTCAGAAGTTTATGGAATCATTGGATGGAAGAGAGAGCCTTTGAGTATAGATAGATGATAGCTAGGGAAGGAAGAAGGGGCATATAAATAAGAGGAGTGAATGGAAGGGGATGATTAGAGACTGAGAAACCCCTCCCATTTTATATGGGGGGGTATGGGAGAGAATACCATGTACAAGAAAAAGTTGTTCAATTTTTACTACTAGGAAAATTGCTAATGTTTTGAGGTGCCGAATGGAGATATTGAGAGAGACCAGTTATCAAGGCATCAAACATTGTAGTGTTATACGTAGTGATACTATATTATATTTTTAAAATCAATTTTCATTTAATGAATAAATTGAAGAAGTATCAAATGAAGTGGTTATACATAGTGGTATAAATTTTAGATTCATAGGTTTTAAAAATGAGTATACAAGTTAGAGATTTCCATTGGGACTGGTACCATATAGAAGCAAGGTCATTCAAACTACTACATATGAAAGTGAGAAGGAAGAAGAATATGGAATAAAGTAATACATAAAGAATGTTTAAGTATCACAATAAAAATATATTGATTCATTTTAGTGAAGGTTCCCATTATTGTTTAAAAATACTGTTATATCTTATTACCAGTTTGTATAACAACTGAATTGTCAAAGGACAATAGTGATATGCAATTGATAAATATTATATTATTATTATAAACACTAAAGGGTTGTTTTTTAGTTATTTTGTGGTATTTTATTTCATCGGAAACCATTCTAAGGACTAACTACTCATATTGAGTAATGAAACTTATAAAAATTTCTATTCATGTGAGTGACATTGTTTATTGTTTTCTAGTAGAGTCAATTCTAACTAACTAGAGGTAGAAGTAATTTCATAAGAATAAATAACAAAAAGAGGATATAACTAATTCATCTCTTCCCCCTCTTAGTGTTCACATATACCAAAACAACAAAATCATCCCATTATCATAGTTGAATACCATGGGCATAGTCTAAAAACATGGTCATAGCTTAAGTCCACGATTTACATAAACCATGAACCATATAAATGTTGGAATATTTTCCATTATAAAACCATAGTTTTAAATCATGTCCTTAGGTGTTAATCTCAATGTTCTATGTGGACTATGGTCATAAAATTCAAAAAATATTGGAAAATCCATCATGTTTTGATCCCTATACCTCTTCCATAATACTCCAAATACTTTACCAGTTTGTTATAATCCATTGTATGTATTAACATATGTTTATAATTATAAATTTTAATCAATTTAAAAAATGATAAATTTATATTTTGTTGGAATAAATATTGTCATAGTTCTTAAAAATGTGGCGATGGAAAATTATACATTGGCCTATTTCCATAGATTACCAAACTATGGTCGTAGGTATGGTGTACTACCACAATTATATAAAACTATGTGTATAAAGTATTAATGGTAAAAATACCTCCATAAGTTTGGAAAACTATAGCCATATCTTATTCTACCACCAAAAGTTTACCAAAATCATTTCAATAGGCCTTCCCAATAATTTCCCACAAATAATTAGTGGTTCTCCCAATTTTCTATGTCAACTACTAAAACGTTTTCCCTTTACCATAGTCATAGGTGGGCCTATATCCATATTTTTAGTAATTCGTGGATATTTGATGACCTAGGAGTCCTATATCCATAGTTCAACATAATCCATAACAATAGTATACACTATTTCCATATTTCGAAAAACCTTGGATATAAAACCATGGTTGTATGTCAATTTTCTAGTTATGAATCCTAATTGTTCCATTTAAGTGGTGTCAAAGGAAATTTTACTTCTCTTTAATCTTTTTTGTGTGAATTTTGAAGAAAAATAAATGTTACATGGATGTTCAAAACATAATTAATAGTAAATGGGTTTCTATATTTGATAAAAAGAACACTAATATATAGAAAGAAAAAATTCTACCTTATTTATTATCTATTGAATTTGAGGTTATTTATTCTTATAAAGATAGGTTTACTCCTCATATTAAGGGTTATCCCTTAATATATATAGAGAATAAGAATCCATAGAATTATTATTGATCCAGAAATGATATACTTTCTACACTATCTTAAAGTGAGATTTTGAGAGTCAAAGGAATGAAAAAAAATTAATGTTTAGTATGGAATATTGAAGAATATATATAAATGAAATAAAAATTTAAATATAGAAGCTTTTTAGATTCATAGATTAAAGTATGAATATATTAAAATGGGTGATGATGAATCTGTCAGTGTCTTATTTAAAAGATTTAATGACATTGTAAGCACAATAATATGTTTTAGTGAGAAGTTAGAAGAATCAACCATTATTTAATGACATTGTAATCATTCTACCTAAACACAATAAAGATAATGATAATGGTGAGAAAGCTGAAAATTCTAGTGATGATTCTATTGAGAAGATACTTATTATAAAATTGAATAAAGTGATTTTTTCTAGTGATAAAATTATTAACTATGAAGAAGAAGATGATGAAAAAGAGACTCAAATGGAATTTATATTGAAAAGATAATTGAGAAATATTCTCCCAAATATTTTTTGAATTGAAAAATAAAAGAATAAAATGAATAAATAAGATCTTTTAAAAAACAATCAAGAATCTATTCTTGAAGAAGAATCTTGGTTTTTAAAATAGTTTGATTTTTCTAACGAATTTACTTGATGATGCGAGAAACCCAAACATCAAGCTTGAAATAAATATAATTATTTAGAAGAAATAATTTGAGTTTGTTTAACAAAAAAGTACAGATGCTAAGCGAGAAATAAGACAATTATGAAACCTAGTTTTATAATTTGTTGAATGTTATATGAATTAAAAACCTCAAAATGATCAATAAAAATAATCCTTAGATATTGAAAAAGGTTTAAGATTTTAAGAATAAAACTAAATTTAAGAACACCATGTATATAGTGAAATTTTGAAAATTTGGAAATTATGAAATTTATAAGGTCTCGTTGGCTATTTCAAAGAGTTTATATGACTAGAGATACTGTTTAGAGTGAGAATAAATATATTCAAATAGATAATATGCTCTATAGATACCGAAATGTAATTTTATAAAAAAATAACCAAGTTTGATGATCTGAATGATGATATAAGGTACACAGTTCCAAATATTACACAAGTTACAAAAGAAAATAGGCATTATATGGATGTTTTGGGAACTATAGAGGATCTGTGAATACAAAAATAACTTTATGGCTTAATCATCAATGATGTAATGAATAAATGATTAATAAAAGGAGGAGTTTAAGCAGGGGTAAAGCCACTCAAATAAGGGAAGCTAAAAATCACATTTAAAACAAAAAATAGAATTCATAATCTAGAAATTATTTGTGAAATATTTGATTATCCCAAAAATATGTTTGAAGGATGTCTTATTATACTACCAGATCAAAATCTTTTATATGGAAAATCTCAAAATCATCATGAAATGTATGAAAATAGCAAAGATATGGCCTTATTTTTTGAAACTTTTCTCAAAGGTACAAAAGTATACTGACATTGGATATTGGATAGTTGGATTTATGCATAGATAAATCGATTCTTGATGTTAATGAATATTGTAAAATATTACAAAGAAGGAATAGTTACTTTTGGAAATTAATAGTGACCTAGAATCAACGGTGTTTGGTCTACTATCATTAGAAAATAAAAATATAAATACAACTGTGATTAGTTTTTTGATGGAATAAAACAACATTTTCTGAGTGGTTCATATATTTTTGATGATGGTAATTATGTTTTTTATAATATATTGTTTTTAAGTGTATTAAATATGGTAAATTTGTGACAATAGAAAAATAACCTAATAGAAATCTTCTCCGGGTTGGATATGTATAGGGATCAAGCTATCTAAGAATTATAGAATTGAAAAAGTTACAACATAAAAGTATTGGATATATGTTCTAGAAGAATAAGAGAAATCTAATAATTAGAGAAAACATTCATTGTATTTCTGACATGAAATGAAAAATATATTGGAGTTGTTTGATATGTCAAAAAGGAAATATTAAAAACTCATCAAAAAATAATGTTAAGATACATTCAACTCATCACTCAGAGCTTATTCATTTTGTCTTATATGGGCCCATCGTAATGAAATCAAAAAACGGAGACCAGTACATTATTTACATTATCATTGATACTAATCATATTAAAGGTATTATGTTTTTCAAATATAAATCAAATTATCTCAAAACTTTAATAGTTTTATGAAAGTGTTGAAAAATAATGTGGATATTATATGAAGGAGAAAAAAATTATAATGGTGAGAAATACCCAAATGATAATTTTAAATATTATCTTGAAAATAATGGAATTATTCGAGATTTTAGTTCACTATATACAACATTGAGTAATAATATTTCTAAAATATGGAATAAAATTTTTGTGATGATGGATCAAACTATATTGATTGAAAATGTTACTTCTCAATTATTTTGGAGCGAAGATAATAATGAAACATTTCATATTCATAATATGTGTTTCTACAAGATAAAATTTAATATAATTCTTTAAATGTTCTTTAGAAAAGACACCCTACATATTAAATAGTTAATTGATTTAGTCATCCCTTATATAATCATATTCAAAGGTGAAATTATGGATAAGTTCAATAAAAGCAGTGTTTATATAATCATTCATATTTATCATCATAATGATAGAGGATATAAGTGATATAATAATGAAAAAATATATATTTTTTACACTTTAGATATAAAAGTTATAGATCATTTTGACAGTTTAAATTCATATTCAGTTACAGATATAAGTGAAGTAAATGTTGAATTTGTTAGTGCTAAGAAACATAATAAATTTCCAACCTATGTAAAAATAAAGAGGTTTTATAGGATGATTATGTTGTTTCATCCATTTCAAGTGATTTGGGAAAATAAAATTCATCTCATTCTTGGCATAGAAATTAGGAAGAGGTCCAAAATAACATTGGAAATCAAGGAAAATATATTCAAACCCGATGAAAATCGAGGATGGTTCTAAATACTTATTTTTATTCACATGTTCAGCTAAAAGATATAGAAGAATATTTAGAGCATCAAGAGTGTGCTGATTCCATGGATGAAGAGTTGGATCAGATTGTGAAGAATGAGAAATGAAAAATTATACCCAAATGAGAAGATAAGAATATTATTGGAACAAAATGCATCTTCTAAGGAAAGGTGAATGAAAAAGATGAAGTGATATGAAAAAAATGAAAAAAATAGTTTAAAAATCATACTCATGGGTTGAAGTCATTAAGAATCACAAGACCTTTTACCTTGTTTTAGGACATGAAATAATCTGAATATTTCTTTCAATTATTGTACAATGAGGTTATAAGATATTTTAGATGGATGTAAATTCTAATTTTCTTAATGTGTAGATGGATAAATATGTTTATATTGAGAAACCAAATAGAATATTTCTTAGTCAAGATGAAATATATTAATTCAAGTAAAATTATGATTTTATGTATTGAAACATGCCTTCGGAGCATGGTTTTCAAAATTGGATAGTTTCTTGGAATGATTATGTTTAGGAATGGAAGAGTTGACAACAACCTCTACATAAAATAAAATCATGAGGTTTCCATAATATTGATTGTTATTGTTGATGACATAGTATTTCTAAGTAATAATAGATAAATGTGTTAAATGTTTTCTAAGGAGTTGAAGACATTTTTTTGAAATTTTTATTATAGGATAAATGAAATTCTTTCCTAGCCTACAAATGTCACAAAATAAAATGTAAAATTTTAATTCTCAAGAAAATTATACTAAGAAATATATATAGAAGATTTGAATGAAATATTCAAAGACTATTTCCATACACATTTCAGTGGGAAAATATGGGAAAATATGTGAAATGAAAATATATTGATCCAAAATAATTTTTAATATTGATAGGAATCCTGTTAAATCTATCAACATCCTGGATAGATCATGTAAAAGATGTTACAATTTTCATTAGATATCATTGTTCTCCAAAAGGATGTCTCGTCTATTTTCTAACAAAATAATTCTCATATATATTAAAGGAACAACTCAATTTAGGTATAAATATGACAATAAATGAATGATTGCTATATTTTTTCCATAAATATTTATTAGGAAGTATGTTTTAGGGTGAAAATATCCACATATGATGAATCTTTCTTCTTGGGAGAAATATGTTCTAGATAAAATATAAGGAAATTTTTTTGTTACACTCAGAACTTCAGAACCTTTGTTTATAACTAATAATCAAGTGACAACACATTTAATATGGATGAAGATATAGTTGTAACATTTGTTGGTTGATGTCTAGTTTCTCCTTCTCATGGGTTGTGAAAATCAAAGTTCATTAAATATCATTAAGAATCCACTGAAAAACTATCAATATAATCACATTGATATCTAATATCAGTTCATCAAAGAACGTATGGAATAGAATGAACTAAATATGTTTTTCCCCATAATGGAGCAATTTGAAAATATTTTCAATAAACCGTTACTGATGGAATCATTTCAAAAGTTGATGTTGGTAATAGTTTTTCCACATCACCCTGTTCAAGGCTAAGGTATGTGATGTCTTTATTCCCTCTCATATTGTTATTGGATAGTTCTGTCAATGGGGGAGAAAATATCTTACAAAAATCTATCAATTGGAATGTGATTTACCTTTTATGGAAAAATATATATAAATAAGAAGTTTTTATCATAGATAATATGTGATTTTAATATGTTTGTACTATTTTAATAGTTTATTGATGTGGATTTAAGAATATTTTAACATAGAAAAATGTTTTATTTTATGATACAAGTTTGTATTTTAGGAAGATGATTGAAAATTCTCTTAAGAGAAGTATGAATGAGTTATTTTTCTAAAATCACAGCTTATGGAAAATTTTGTGTTATTATTCAACGATTCCTATTTCTTATAAGGATATTTCTCACATAAGATTAAAATTGTTAGAAACTAATTTATTTATTGAGTTTCATTGTTTTAGTGATTTATATTCCATTGTTGAAAACAAAATCCAAATGGTAGATTATTGATATAAGGACCCACCTGTAAAACATTACTTAATCTTGAGTAAAATAATCAATTAAAATTGAATATATTTTTAGTGTTAGAGTTTTAGAGAACTAGGACATAACTATTATATTACAACTCAAATATTACAATGTAGACACTTTTACATAGTATCATTGTTTTCATAAAAAAAAATTCTTAAAATAAAACAAGAATTATTTTCTTGAAATAAATCTTCTTGAATTATACCTTTCTCTTACACTTCCTCATCCCCTATGAATTTTTTATCAAAAACATGGTATGAGCGTAAAAATCTCAATAAAGTTTTTAAAATAATTAATGAAAACATTAGTCCATCAATACATACAAAATATAAGATCTTTAAGATACCTCATGAAATCATAAGATTTATAAATAACACATAGAAATCATAAATCATAATGGTATATTTTGGCATCCATAACATACTTACATTGTAGATTTAAATGCTACATTGGGACTTATGTTTTGAATACCGGTCACAGTATATTACCTAAATCTCTTAGCAGAAACATTAATATTTACCCCTGTCATGTTACCCAATTCATTAGAGACCTATCTCGGGCTCACCTGCTCTAGGTTTATCATAGAATCACCCGTATACATAAACAATGCCCAAGAACCACAAAATAATCATAACACATAAAAAATTATAAATGAATGACAAAATTTCCACATTCTAAATCAAGATATATAATTTTAAGAAAGTTACATAATCAATTCTTCTCAAAAACCATTTAAAACATTTTATTAAGGGATTTTTGAATCAATGTTTCCCATACCACTTTGAAAAATTTAAGAGATATTAACATTTAAAAAAATTAGTATCCATATAATTAAATTATTTAAACCATTTTAAAACATGGAAATTAATGAGAAAGATTTATAAGAATAAAATTTTAAAATATTTAAAACAATGTTTCAGTTAAAGAGTCCTTTACCAGTTGATAAAATAATTGAATAAAAATAGTTGTAGAGTAACATTAAACAAATATTATAATATCATGATAATAAAGGGATCCATGATATAATATGACAAATGGAATTATATACACCATATAAATTTGAATTGGTGTATAATCACAAATAAGTCTCAATGGAATGTAAATTGAAACAAAATACATTACAATGATCATAAGAATTTATAAATGGGGTAATTATGTGTTGAAAAAGTATATACATGCAATGGGAAGTGTGAATTACAACATAAATAATTAAAAAATTATTACATGAATAATCATGACATAATATAATCAACGATGTATGCGTAAAACCCAAAGAGATGAAATTGAGATTAGAAAATCCTTTACGAAAATTCAACAGCATAACGACGTCACTTAAAAATTTAAAAATGAGTTGATGAGAGAGAAAAGATTATCTCATCACTTAGAAATAAAATTTATAACAACAATGATTTGGAATAACATATATAAACATAATATAATATAAATTAAAAGACAAAACATAAAACAAGTCTTTATCTAAAAGAGGAGGGTGAAAGATTCCTTTACAAAGATCATTTTTAAAATAAAATAGATCGACTGTGTGTATTCACTATAAGTATGCATATGTAATGTTTAAATAAAATATAGGACATAAACATAAATTTCTTATATAATCATATCACGACATAATTAAAAGTATATTATTAACCTGAAGAATGAAAATTGGGTTCAAATGTTCCCTTAACTTGAGTCTGATTCATCACATATGTTTCTTGTTCATCCTGAATAATAAACTGAAGTTAATTTATACATTATTAAGAAACTTTTTAAAGTTTATTATTCCTTTTAGATCACTTTTTACCATATTATAAATATTATATAATTTTTTAAGTTAATATTGGTTTTTTTGTCGATATAGTGTACTTGAGTCGAAAATGAACTTGTTATAATTACAAATTGTCTATGTAGTCAAAATACCATTATCTCCAGAATCATATTCTTGATTTAAATATCATATATATCGATTATATATGAATTTATATCTATTATAAATGAATTAATAATATTCCATTACATTTGGAGATAAGAAATGAAATGCACCATTCATGGAGATGGTAATTCGTAATACGCATGAACGCTACTTTCATTTATATTTCATATTTAATGGAATGGAAATATAATGATACATAGGTATATTATTATTAATTTATAATATATATTTTTAATATGTTACATAATTTCATTAATTTTATCCTTAACAAATTCCATGTATTTCATGAATGTGTCATATCACTTTGAAGGGGCGGTAGTCCGCACTTCCCCAAATGAAATTATCATATTTATACAACATGAAAATCATAATGGTAGCATATAAATGATAATTAAATTAGAATATAGATAAAATAAATATCATAAATATCATATATAATTATAGTTTCATCATTGTAACACCCTGAGATTTTATGAAAAATATTCTTTTTAATTTCACTAATGTCTTGTATTGTACGCTACACCAAAACGAGCTTGCAAAACACGCATCCTTGATTTGCCTTGCACGCAATCACGACCTTCCTCGATAGCGTGTGTAGTACGCAATAACGAGTTTCACTAAACAACAATACGCTATTAAAATATTATTAAAACTAGCAGTTATGAATAGTAATAACCACTTTTTGAAATTTTGAAATTTTATTTTTCAAAATGGAATTCATTTTTGGATTCATAATATCGAAATTAGCTTAGGGTGAAATTTTGGTACTTTTCCGATAACTTTTATTTTCTGATGAATAGTGAAAATTACTAAATTTTAATTAAAAACAAATTTTTTAATCGAAATAATTAATAGTGATAAATTATTAATTTGAGTGGTTTTAAATTATATTTAGAATATATTTTTACAATTCAATACAATGTTGGTCATTGGATGTAATTTCACATTTACACCAGACATAAACAAGTGTTAATCTTTTGATAGTTATTATCTCTTAAAAACACGCTACTTGTTGTGACAGCGGAAATTAATTATAAAATTAATTAATGCAACTTATATGTTGGGAATTTTGTAAAATAGAAATCATTTTTGAATTCGGAATATCAATTATAGCTTAGGGTGAAATTTTGGCATTTTTCTGAAAAACTTCAATTTTGGATGAATAGTGAAACTACTAAGTGGTAGTTAAAAAAATTATTTTTTTCATAAATCATAATTTTACCGCTTCTGTGAATGGAATTTCAAAAATCCAAGAGACACGGTTGATGTCAGTAAGTAAAATGTGGTTTAATGAGATGAAAATAATATTTGGTGAATAGTAACTTTTTACTTTTATTTACCACGGTTAAAAGTAAATAGGGTAATTAAGGGTAAAAATGATATTAATATTACCGTAACACATTTCCTAATCCTATTGGACAAGTGTATCTCGACCAAAAACAACTTTAAGTGTAAAATATTATCATTTAGGCCTACTTGGATTAGATTAGGACATTTATTATTATTTAATTCAAAGAAAAGTTAAAAGAGTTAAAATCAAAGTTTATTTACTAAAACATTTTTAATATGGGGTTATATATCATATAATTTCGACTATAAACATTAATTATAAAGCTAAAAATATTTCCTACATAATGGTATTTTATTTGTAATTTTTATACTTTAAATAATTTAATTTATTTATGACACAATGATGATGCAGTAATTACCTTTTTAAGAAAATATTAACATAATTGATGTTATAAATGCCCAAATTAATGTAATTTGAGACTTTTTATGACTTAAACTAATTTTCTAGGTTAATATGACATGTTATTGTTGATTTAAGTAACTTTTTTCGAACATATCATTCTGTTAAAAATTTCATAAAAATCATGTACCAAATAGTGTCAAAATTGACATAAATTAGTTTTTAAAACAAATATTATATTATTAATTGTTATTTAATTCCTAAAAATATATGGTTTGGAAAAATGACTTAGCTAAAGATATATATATTAATAATAAACAACTTGGGGTTCATTTGGCATGTTATATTAAGTGTATTAACCATATAGTGTAAGAAAACAAAAAGACACGGTAAAAGTTAAATTATTTAACTTAGAGTTAAATCTAATTGATAAGGTTAACATAATAACATAAACTTGTCTAAATCCTATTGGTTTATAGTATTTCGACCCATCCCCACTTTACCTTCGAAATAAGACCCTTTGGAACCATTATAAACCGATTTTGACTTTAATATAAAATAATATTTTGAGATATTCCTAAGGTGCCCCCCTCCTCCCTTATAAAAGGGCACCTCCTCCCCCTCCTCCTCACACCAATTTGAGCACTCAAGCTCGGACAACCCCTGCCAAAATCCCTTCTCCACTTCCCTAGAATAATCCTATAGGTCCTGGTCTTCTTCAAAGACCAATCTTAGTTCCCTAAGTGGAGGATTCAAAGAGGCGTTTAAAAGAAGAGGTAATATCCATTACCGATCTTTTCAATTTTTTTCTTCTTCAACTTCTTCTTCTTTAGTTGTTTCATGATAAAGTAATAACATAAGTATTACTTACATACTGATATGTTATTATAAATATGAAACAACCCTAATTCACCTTCTATCCATCCTACGGAAAATGAAATCACCGCGCGTGCGTACGTACGGAATACCGTCTCCACGCCGTGGTGTAATCTATTTTCCACCATCACCTTACAAGGATGGGTATAATGGTGTAATGAGTAACTTTATATGATTATTATAAAGTGATATTGATACTGGAATAGTATAAATACACTTAAATACAATTCCACGATCATGGGAACAATATCATCGCTCGTGCATACGTACGGAATACCGTCTCCACGATGTGATGCGACTCGTTCTACATGATCATCATTACATAGTAATTATATAAATGAATTGAATGAATAAATATGATATATGTTACACTAATACCATTCTGGATATAAGAAATCTATATCCTTAAAAGAAGAATAAGAATTTATTCGGCAAAACACGTATAAGAACAAAAGGCAATAAAGACCCAAGTAACAAGTTACAATGAAATATTACTAATAAGAAGCTAAGAATATGACCATATATGATATCATATCAGTATTTATGATTCGTTAATAAGTCAATAACATTATTTAAACCATTATACAGGAGCTTCGGACACGTACAAATCAAATCAGACCTAAGGTAAGGGAAATATCACAATCTCACTTTTATCCGAGATTGTTTATACTTTAGTATTTACTGGGGTGTATTTTATCATCCAAATCCATGTTTCCTCAATATGTAATATTATTTCCATCCACTTACAATATTTTAAATCAAACTTTACACTTCGGTGAGTTTTTAGTAAAGAATATGAAAGGAATCTTTTGTCGTTTTTCATACGAGGTACTTTTTTTGACTTTTCCGACAAAAGTACAAAGAATGTTTTTTTTAACTTATACAGCATGAACGTATTTTTAAAACATTATTTCCAAGAAGCATTCTTTACAAGTTTTCAAGTTTATTTTTAATCAACTTATTTAAGTTTGAAGTTGTATGACATGTTAAGAAATGAAAAATGTTTTTGAAGAAGAAAGGATATTTTCCTCAAGAATGGAGTTCAAGTGTTTTATCAAAATTATTTTCCATATAAGATAATAAAAGGGTTCTGTTTTTATTATTACATTGATTTAATAATGTTGTGATGGAATTATTTTTATAAATTTATTTATCTTATATGAATTTTTTTATGATGTCACGATGTTTAAGATTCCCATTTTTATTACATGGGTTATGAAATGATGTATGATTTATGATTTTGTGGCACACATAAGAATGGTATCATTATGAGATGGGTGGGACCTATATCTCCCTCCAATGCATTGGGTAAAGATTTTATATCTCATGAGATAGACATGGCTGGAACGGTAGGTTATATCGGTTCAGTGAAACATGACTGAAACGAGGGTGACTCAGTTCAGAAATGGACTTTGTCTACTAAGATAGTCTTGGAAATGAGTCTTGACTAACAAGAAATGATTCTCTATGATTATGTGTGAATGCAACAAAGTTTCATGTTTTATGTTATGATTATTGGGATTTCATTTCACTACTATGATTTATCCCATGTTATGAAATTATGCTCTCTTTTGCAGGTTAAGATTTCCAAAAGTTATGTTCTTATGAATATGATGTGATTGATTTTTCTTTTGTATACCCTTACTGAGCATTTGAGCTCACACTTTTATGTTTTCTTTTCCTCAGGATATAAAGAAAGGTTTTAGGTAAAAAAAAGGGAAGATCTTTATGGGAGATATTGAAGATCTTTCACCACGATTAGAAGATTACGTTCCGAGTTTCCAAAGACACTAAATTATTACGATCCTTGTGTGTGTGTTTTTTGTTATGTACTAATTATTCCGAAAAAGTAATTTAATGTTCATGTACGTTAAGCTTTGAGTCTCTACAGTTGGTATCAGAGGAAAGGTTTAGTCAACCTTTGGAAACTAGGATGCGAAAACGTTAGTGAGATCCCTAGAGATATTTCTAAGGTATGTCTAGGGATGTCCATAAGGTTAATTATACGTATAGGTTATAGTACTATAATTATGCTAATGATCATAGAATTAAACCTAAGATGTTAGATATTGAAGGTACTCCCCCTTTATTATGTTGTTTTCCCTAGCATGATTTTTGCCTCTCACACTATTATTTTTGGGTTTTAGACGATGGCTGGAACCCGATGGAACCATGTTGATCACTGTAATGGACAATGCAATGATTGTCCTCCTGAAAAAACAAATGTTATGGGAGATGGAATGAAAAATATTATTTCTATACTTACACAAGCTATGAATCAATCTGGACTTCCAAATGAGCAGAGAAGGGAACAATATTCTATTGAGTCCTTCATGAGGCAACGTCCACCTTCTTTTAGTGGGTCTTTCGATCCACTTGTTGCTGAACAATGGATCAGTACCACTGAAAAGATATTTTCAGTTCTTCAATGTTCTGAACATGATAAAGTCATCTTAGCAGTATATCGTTTGGAAGGTGAAGCTGATCAATGGTGGAATCTTATTAAGAATACGAGGCAAAGAGATGAAATTGATTCCATGGAATGGGACGAGTTCAAGAACTTTTTTTTCAGTAAGTACTTCCCTCGTATTCTTCGAACGAAGATGGAAAAGGAGTTTCTTGAGCTGAAACAGATGGATGATGAATCTGTTGGTATATACGAAGCGAATTTTACAAGACTTGCAAGGTATGCATCTGGCATTATCATCCAACCTGAAAGTAAAGTTGATCGATTTTTCAGTGGCTTAAAACGAAGTCTTCGAAGGGCATTATCTATACGAGACTTTAGTAGCTATGAAGAAATTGTGCATTGTGCTATGAAGGTAGAAATGGAAGTTGGTGTAACATATCCATCTCATGGTTTTGAAAAGAAACGAAAGATGGAGTTCAAGGAGAAATCTCAAAATAATGGTGAAAAGAAAATGAATGTTTCCTTATGCTCAAAGTGTGGAAAGAAGCATGGTGGAGATTGTCTTAAAGGGACTAGAAAATGTTTTAAGTGTGGAAAATAAGGTCATTGAGCAGCTGAGTGTCGAAGTAATGGAAAAAGGGTTTATAATGATGTGAAAAAAGCAAACACTGCAGAGAACGCACCACCAACACTTCAATGTTTCAAGTGCAAGGAGATGGGACATTATGCCAATAAATGCCCTAATCCAAGGGTTAGTGGTGATCAACATGAGAAACCACTTAATGAAAAGGACAAAGGGAAGTCACATGCGATCACTATTGGAGATGATGAATATGACAACGATGTGGTGGAATGATTAAGTGTTTATGTAATGGTATTCCAAAATAGTGTTGTATATAGTATCGTGGAATATTGGAATATTTATGTATTGGTCTATTGTGTTTTTCAATAATTTTATGGTACCAGTAACCATGGAAAGTGATTGAGATATTTTTGGAAAAAGAATGATATGCGCATAATGAAGGGAAAACGAGAAAATGAAATATTTGACAGTATTCATGAGCTCATGATTAATATAAGGACTAAGTGATATCATGGTTTGAGTATATAGAATTCTGATGATTTTGGTATGTGGAAAGTGTTAACTTTTAACTGAATTCATGTTTTCACTAAGGTTCAATGGGTATTCAAGAGAATACATGATTAAGGCCTTTGAATGTTTGGAATGTGACCAACAAAACATATCTTATGATATATGGGGATCAACGATGGTATTAAATCTCTGGTAATCGTTTTCACTATGTTATGAGAGTGGACTGCAGTATTATGGATAAGCCTAAAGATTGAAATGGATTATGTTGGACATAAGTTAGTATTGTTTAAGGATAGAAGTTTTTTTCGATATTATTGATGGGATGTTATAGTAATGTAGTTTTAGAAAAAGGACAACCTGCAGGACGGGCGACAACCCATCGCTTCGGACAAGGCTATGGGAATCGAACCCACAACCGAAGTGCGACTGGCCTTTATCGCCTACCACTGGCCTACAGGAAGTCCCTATTTAGTAGAAACTAGTTTTATTATATTAAGCAGTACGATATATGACGTATAAGTCCATTTTAGGAACCATATATGATTAATCTCACTATAGATCGACTTATGTATATAATTTTTTCTAACCTTTTGTTTGAGACAGATGGAATGACCCGTCATTCTATCACATGATCTGCTAACTCTTCACAAATAACAAATTCAACATCATTTATTAAAGAGATGAAGTAGAAATTGTTCAAGGCACGAACAACAGTGAGATTGTACCAAAATAAAGTAAGTATTTATTCTAATTCAAACTCTTCAACTTTAGGGAAATGATCTTGAAAACCAAAAATATTGTCCTAGTGCCCTTATATCCGATGAATCAGATGGTACCCTAGATCGTCACAAATTTCTGGCTTTGTGATTTCTGGATTTTCCATAGCCATGTTCTCTACCACTCTCCATCAGAACATGATGGTTAGATTTCTCTTCCATATCCATATTTTTACCTATGTGGAAACCCAGCGATTAGTTTATTTGGGTAACCGTTACATTTCATACTTTCGTTTTTAAATATTGGTTTTGGTATTCCTTTTTACGATGTGGGTTTCTATTAAAGAAACTTTCGAATATTAAACCATTTATAACCCCGACGAATTTCGAGGGCGAAATTAATTTTAAGGGGGGTAGAATGTAACACCCCGAGATTTTATGAAAAATATTCTTTTTAATTTCACTAATGTCTTGTGTTGTACACTACACCAAAAGGAGCTTGCACAACACGCATCCTTGATTTTCCTTGCACGCAATCACGACCTTCCTCGATAGCGTGTGTAGTACGCAATAACGAGTTTCACTAAACAAAAATACGCTATTAAAATATTATTAAAACTAGCCGTCATGATTAGTAATAACCACTTTTTGAAATTTCGTAATTTTATTTTTCAAAATGGAATTCATTTTTGGATTCATAATATCGAAGTTAGCTTAGGGTGAAATTTTGGTACTTTTTGGATAACTTTTATTTTCTGATGAATAGTGAAAATTACTAAATTTTAATTAAAAACAAATTTTTTAATCAAAATAATTAATAGTGATAAATTATTAATTTGAGTGGTTTTAAAGTATATTTAGAATATATTTTTACAATTCAATACAATGTTGGTCATTGGATGTAATTTCACATTTACACCAGACATAAACAAGTGTTAATCTTTTGATAGTTATTATCTCTTAAAAACACGCTATTTGTTGTTACATCAGAAATTAATTATAAAATTAATTAATGCAACTTATATGTTGGGAATTTTGTAAAATAGAAATCATTTTTGAATTCGGAATATCAATTATAGCTTAGGGTGAAATTTTGGCATTTTTCTGAAAAACATCAATTTTTGATGAATAGTGAAACTACTAAGTGGTAGTTAAAAAAATTAATTTTTTCATAAATCTTAATTTTACTGCTTCTGTGAATGGAATTTCAAAATTCCGAGAGACACGGTTGATGTCAGTAAGTAAAATGTGGTTCAATGAGATGAAAATAATTTTTGCTGAATAGTAACTTTTTACTTTTATTTACCACGGTTAAAAGTAAATAGGGTAATTAAGGGTAAAAATGCTATTAATATTACCCTAACACATGTCCTAATCCTACTGGACAAGTGTATCTCGACCAAAAACAACCTTAAGTGTAAAATATTATCATTTAGGCCCACTTGGATTAGATTAGGACATTTATTATTATTTAATTCAAAGAAGAGTTAAAAGAGTTAAAATCAATGTTTATTTACTAAAACATTTTTAATATAGGGTTATACATAATATAATTTCGACTATAAATATTAATTAGAAATATAAAACGATTTCCTACATAATGGTATTTTATTTGTAATTTTTATACTTTAAATAATTTAATTTATTTTTGACACAACGATGATGCAATAATTACCTTTTTAAGCAAATATTAACATAATTGATGTTATAAATGCCCAAATAAATGTAATTTGAGACTTTTTATGACTTAAACTAATTTTATAGGTTAATATGACATGTTATTGTTGATTTAAGTAACTTGTTTAGAACTTATCATTCTGTTAAAAATTTCATAAAAATCATCTACCAAATAGTGTCAAAATTAAAATAAATTAGTTTTTAAAAAAAATTTTATATTATTAATTGTTATTTAATTCCTAAAAATCTATGGTTCGGCCAAATTACATAGATAATAATATATATATTAATAATAAACAACTTGGGGTTCGTTTGGCATGTTATAGTAAGTGTATTAACCATATAGTGTAAGAAAATAAAAAGACATGGTAAAAGTTAAATTATTTAACTTATAGTTAAATCTAATTGATAAGGTTAAAATAATAACCTAAACTTGTCTAAATCATATTGGTTGATAGGATTTCGACCCATCCCCACTTTACCTTCTAAATAAGACCCTTTGGAAACATTATAAACCGATTTTGACTTTAATATAAAATAATATTTTGAGATATTCCTAAGGTGCCCCTCTCCTCCCTTATAAAAGGGAACCTCCTCCCCCTCCTCCTCACACCAATTTGAGCTCTCAAGCTCGGCCAAACCCTGACAAAATCCTTTCTCCACTTCCCTAGAATAATCCTAAAGGTCCTGGTCTTCTTCAAAGACCAATCTTAGTTCCCTAAGTGGAGGATTCAAAGAGGCATTTAAAAGAAGAGGTAATATCCATTACCGATCTTTTCAATTTCTTTCTTCTTCAACTTCTTCTTATTTGGTTGTTTCATGATAAAGTAATAACATCAGTATTACTTACATACTTATATGTTATTATAAATATGAAACAACCCTAATTCACCTTCTATCCATCCTACGGAAAAATGATATCACCGCGCGTGCGTACGTACGGAATACCGTCTCCACGCCGTGGTGTAATCTATTTTCCACCATCACCTTACAAGGTTGGGTATAATGGTGTAATGAGAAACTATATATGATTATTATAAAGTGATATTGATACTGAAATAGTATAAATACACTTAAATACAATTCCACGATCATGGGAATAATATCATCGCTCGTGCGTACGTACGGAATACCGTCTCCACGATATGATGTGACTCGTTCTACATGATCATCATTACATAGTAATTATATAAATGAATTGAATGAATAAATATGATATACGTTACACTAATACCATTCTGGATATAAGGAATCTATAACCTTAAAAGAAGACTCCGAATTTATTCGGCAAAACACGCATAAGAACAAAAGGCAATAAAGACCCGAGTAACAAGTAACAATGAAATATTACTAATAAGAAGCTATGAATATGACCATATATGATATCATATTAGTATGTATGATTATGGAATAAGTCAATAACATTATTTAAACCATTATACAGGAGCTTCGGACACGTACAAAGTATATCAGACCTAAGGTAAGGGAAATATCACAATCTCACTTTTATCCGAGATTGTTTATACTTTAGTATTTACTGGGGTGTATTTTATCATCCAAATCCATGTTTCCTCAATATTTAATATTATTTCCATCCACTTACAATAGTTTAAATCCAATTTTACCATTCGGAAAGTTTTTAGTAAAGAATATGGAAGGAATCTTTTGTCTTTTTTCATACGAGGTACTTTTTTGACTTTTCCGACAAAATTACGAAGAATGTTTTTTTAACTTATACGACATGAACGGATTTTTAAAACATTATTTCCAAGAAGCATTCTTTACAAGTTTTCAAGTTTATTTTTAATCAACTTCTTTATGTTTAAAGTTGTATGACATGTTAAGAAAGGAAAAATGTTTTTGAAGAAGAAAGGATATTTTCCTCAAGAATGGAGTTCAAGTGTTTTATCAAAATTATTTTCCATCTAAGATAGTAAAATGGTTCTATTTTTATTATTAAATTTATTTGATAATGTTGTGATGGAATTATTTTTATAAATTTCTTTATCTTATATGAATTTTTTTATGATGTCACGATGTTTAAGATTCCTATTTTTATTACATGGGTTATGAAATGATGTATGATTTATGATTTTGTGGCACACATAAGAATGGTATCATTATGATATGGGTGGGACCTATATCTCCCTCCAATTCATTGGGTAAAGATTTTATATCTCATGAGATAGACATAGCTGGAACGGTAGGTTATACCAGTTCAGTGAAACAGGACTGAAACGAGGGCGACTCAGTTCAGAAAGGGACTTTGTCCACTAAGATAGTCTTGGAAATGAGTCTTGACTAACAAGAAATGATTCTCTATGATTATGTGTGAATGCCAAAAAGTTTCATTTTTTAAGTAATGATTATTGGGATTTCATTTCACTACTATGATTTATCCCATGTTATGAAATTATGCTCTCTTTTGCAGGTTAAGATTTCCAAAAGTTATGTTCTTATGAATATGATGTGATTGATTTTGCTTTTGTTTACCATTACTAAGCATTTGAGCTCACCCTTTTATGTTTTCTTTTCCCCAGGATATAAAGAAAGGTTTTAGGTAAAAAAAAGGGAAGATCTTTATGGGAGATATTGAAGATCTTTCACCACGATTAGAAGATTACGTTCCGAGTTTCCAAAGACTCTAAACTATTACGATCCTTGTGTGTGTGTTTTTTGTTATGTACTAAGTATTCTCCAAAAGTAATGTAATGTTCATGTACATTAAGCTTCAGGTCTCTACAATCATAATGGCCATTATTAGAGGTGGTAGGAGAAGATTTAATAATCATCATTACGTGTGGAAGTAGTTCATCGTCCATAGAAATAGTATGTCCTATACACATTAGATAGAGGAGTGTGAAAGTGTATTACAAATACTTATCATAAAAACAACATAGTATATCTATAATACTGTTGTTGTTATTTAAACAAATAATAATAATATAATAGGTAGTGGAGAAGGATAATAAAATAGAAGAACTTGAGAGAAGATGTTACCTCAAATTGAGTAACTTCTTTTGATTTGAGCTAAAGGGCTTTCATGGATTGCCTTATTCCAAGGGGAATGATTCTAGTAGGAAGGGAGAAATTTTCGGATATTATTTGATCAGATTTTTTTTGATCCAAGAGGCATGAGATGTGTGAGTAATGGGGTAGAGGTGATGGTCTTTTATAAGGTGAAGGTAGTACAATTTAGAAGAGTACAGAAATATTATTTTTTTATTATTTTCTTTTCTTTTTCTAATTTCTAAAATTTATTTAATCTGAATATAATATTAGTATGGACTTAAATACTTTCAATAAATAGGTTTTTAACATGTTATGTTATCAAATTAACCTTATGTTTTAGCTTTAAAACATAGTTACCTAATTTACCTTTTAGCACGTCTTCTTGTATATTCATATTATATGGTTAATATAATTTCTAGAAAATTACAAGTGACCCCAAAATGGATAATTAATGACATTTTTAATATCATATATTTCAATTTGATGAATATTCTATTTTTAGGATTATTTTATCATTTAATAAAATAGTATTTATTTTAAAAATTCATTTATGATAATTTATAAATTATTCATATCAATAATTTTAAGAAATCAATAAAAACATTATTATTTCATAAAATTAACATTAACTCAAGATAAAAATTTATAAGAATCTACTAAATTAGAGTATGGCATAAAAAGTTTCAAAATAAATTTATTATAATATTTATAATCTCATTTATTTAAATCTTTCATTAATAAGGTAATCACTAAATCACTATTGTGTCGTATATAATTTTATTTATTTGATGCCTAAATTTTTTAAATAAAATAAAATGATGTATAAATTTTTTTATCTTCATAATGACTTTTTAAAGTCGAAAATATCACTTATATAACCCCATATATTTTTTACTAAAAGATATATGTTTTGTAAAATTTTCCTTAACTTTAAATTAATTTTTTCAAAATGTCATTTTCCATTACAAGTTGCTCTAGGGGGTCCCAAAATCGACCCAAGGATACCAATTGTCTAAAATGTATCATACAATTGGGTTAGGATATGTGTTAGGGTAATTTTATATTATTATAATATCATTTGTTTACGCTTATGTACCATATTTACCTTTTAACCATGGTAAATATTATATTTTATGAAGTTACTATTCATAATGTCTAAAAAAAAGTTACATATTTAAAAAATTTATACCTCATGATTAAAAATATGGAATAAATTTTTCCAAATTAAAAATTGTTAATTTTCAAAAATTAATTAAAAATTAATTCTTGTAGTCAAAACCAAAAAATGTTTTTAAGAAATAAAAACTACAACTAGATTGACATGTTTTTATATTCAATTTCCATCTGAAATTACGTTCAATGAAAAAAACTGGATTGAATATTAAAAATATAATCTAATTACAGTTTAAAACCACTAAAAAATATAATCTAAACATATAAATAAATCAAATTAAAAGATAATTTTGACTTAAAATTCATGATTTTTCACTATTCATTAAAAATGCAATACATTAAAAAATACCAAAAAATCACTAAAAGTAAATTTGGATGTCCCGATTATAAAGAAGAATTTTATTTTTTTCAAATATAATATATAAATGTTAAAAAAACTAAATTAAGAAATGGTTCACTATCAAAAGGTGGAAAATTGACATTTTCAAGAATATTAGAGTATTTTATGATTAAAATAAGATTCATTATTATTTTAAGCCTCTAAAATTTATTAGATAAATATAAAGGCATTTAACTAACATGTAAAATCATATATTATTTAATTATGTTCTTTCCCACCAATACAACGAATATTCATTAACTACAATTTAAAATAAAAATATTATTATATTATTTTTCGGTATAACTCAATGATGTGTGCAATGTAAGATTTATTGGAAAACCATATTTATATGTCGATTATGATATGGAAGAAAGTTTCATATTTAACATAAGATTAATAGCTTAATCATAAATATTAATATATATGAAAAGGCATTATTTTATAAAAACTGGGGTTTTTCCATCATTCCCCCTTTTGGAAATTGCGTCCTCACAATTTTAAAATTGGGCTTTGAAACTTCATTGAATTTCCCAAATCAGAAAAAGAGTAAATAAAACCATTAATTAAAAAAAATAAAGAGAATTAAAAAAGTTCAACCTAGATAACCTATATTAAGATTATATGTAAGAAAAAATGGATATTGAAGAGAAACTAACTCTCATAGATTAATAAACAGTGACAGTGAACTTGATCACAAAATGTTAACCACCACAATAACATAATTTTATTGTTGGGTAAAAGTCTGAGGATAAAAGAAAGTGTATAACACTTTTTCTTCAAGATACATTTCATAGAGTTGAATAATTTTATTACTACATAGACTAAGATCATAAGTAAGTATTCTTACAAGAAATGTAGTGTTTCATCCATTAATCAAATTTCTACCAAAAACTCATCTTTTTCCCAAATGATGGGTATTCATGAAGAAGTGGTATCACCTGAAGTGATAGAATCAACATCTAGAGATAATATATTCTAAAAAATATGAACTATGTATTTTCCCTTTCTTTAAACCCTAATCATAACCAAAATGTTTTGTACAAGATCAAATAATCCCTAAAATGACAATTATTTATAAAAATAAATACTACTATTATTCTATAAAATTGAACAAAAAATATCTAAAGTTAAACACAGTCCATTCAATAAACAATTGTCCTAAAAATTCTTTTAAAATAATCCAAATTAATTTTGAAACCCAAAATTTAGAAGGATTTGATCACGTAGTCTTCTAAAATGTTAACATTTATCTAAAAATTACATTGACTAATCTTAAAGTATCACACTTGAAGGTAATTATCCTAATCACATATTCTCAATGATAGGTTAATCATTTGCATAAATAACCCAAATCACTTTATGTTCACAAAAAAAACATAGATTCTTCCAAAATAAAATTCCACCATTACTCCTCAATTTAAATCCCAAATTATTCTATTTTCCTTAGGCACATAGTGTTCCCTAAAGAGAAAACATCTTCCAAAATAACCTTTATCACTTAATCATGAAATAAGTTTTTTAATACCTAGATATCCATTTTATGAAACATAAGATCCCAAATAATCTTATTCTTGATCAATAAAATCATTTAACTAAAAAGAATAAGTCATACTAACTAGGGAATTCCCGTAGGCCAGTGGTAGGTGATGCATCCATGTCTCCCTTTAGTTGTGGGTTTCATTCCCATTACCTTGCCGGACGTGATGATTTTTCACCGATACTACAGGTTGTCCTTTTTCTAAAACTATATCATTTTTATAAGATTCTCAAAAACAAGATTATTTCTTAAAAATTATTCATAACATATTTTATCCTGAAAGTTCATATAATACATTTCATTTTGCATCCTAAAATGTAATAAACATTTATCACCTCAAAAAAAAGATCATATGAGCCCCTATGGTTATCTATTATCTTCACATAAGATATGATATTTCGTTTTGGAATAACATTTTCACATATATCAAACATTAGGTTTAAATATACTAGAAAAAGTATTGCAAAGTAATACTATCATTAAAAATGTGTTAATACTTTTAAACATTTCATCATCCTAAAATCTACCATAACACTTGAATCCCTTATATGTAGACTTCATAACCATTTAACCTTCTGTATTATCCATTAACCATTATTTTCCATCTTATTCTGTAACACTTATTTTCTACAAAAAAATTAATGAATCATTTCCAATGATTCAATAATATAAAAACCTCAGTTATGAAATAATCCATACCTTTCACTAGTCATTACTTGTTTCCTCATCCTCATTTGGAATGGAATTAGGTATAGGTAAATATATATTTTTAATGTCCTATTGATCCCATTCATGAATGTTTTTCATAGGAAATTTATTTGTATAATGACCATGCACACCACATTTAAAACATTCAATTTATTCTTCAGAAAGAACATATTTTCATCTCCTAGAGTCAGCTGGTCACTTCCTTTTTCCATAGTATTTTATTGCTTCATGACCCTCATTACCAAATATAAAAAACCTTCCCCCCTTTGAATCATTTTCCTAGGTGTTTCTTTCCACATCCTTAACACCTATGTTATTTAATATACATAACATTATGTTTACTATCTAAACTTCCCTTGGTATTCATTTCTCAGATATATGATGCCTTAGAAAAATCACCAAGGTTCAAGTAGTCAATCATGAATCCAGATAGTTGGTTGAGAATAACCAAATGAGTTCTCATTGCGTCTCCCATTTCATTTGGTTTCTTATTCATAAAATTGTCATAGTTTTCTTCACATCCATTGTTACCTGGGTGCTTTCTAGATCCAACAATTTACTTAAACCAAAAAGGCCAGTGTGATTATATCAATAAAATCATCATATATTATCTTATAAGGAGGTTAAATACTAAGATATAATTATTCATTTCATCTTAAACTCGTTAATTTTATCTAAAATAACTATGAATTTTTCTAATATTCTAACTATTATGGTTATGTCACTTATGCTTAAATAACACCCTAAACTGTAAAGTTATCTAAACCGACCTTGGATACCAACTATAATGCCCCAGCCTTAAAACATTACTTAATCATGATTTAAATAGAAAATTAGAATTAAGGATAATTTTAGGTTTTGATTTTTAGAGAATTAGGCCATACCTATTTCATTAAATCTCAAATATTTCAAAGTATACACTTCTAGTCAGTATTAATTTTTTCAAAAAATAAAAACTCTTAAATGAAAACAAGATTTATTTTCTTGATATAAATCTTCTTTAATTCTTACTTTCTCTTACCCTTCCTTATAACCTATTAAAAACATTTCAAAAAATTTGGATGATCGTAAAAAGGTAAGTACGTGTTATGAAATAAAGAAAGAAAACATTATCCCTTCAATACATACAAAAAATAATCTCTTTAGCATACCCCATGAAATCATAAGATATATAAATAACACATATAAATAATAAATCATAATGGTAACTTGTTGCATCCATAAAATACTTATATTGTTTCATTCACAACTATATATGGAGTTACATTTGGAATACCCATCATCGTATATTCACTAAATCTATTAGGAGGAACATTAACATTTACCTCTGTCACGTTACCCAATACATTGGAGAGCTATCTTGGGCTCACCCAACCTTGGTTTATCACGCAACCACCTGTATACACAATCCTTTCCCAAGAACCATAAAAAAATCATAAAAAATAAAATGATAAAAAATGAAAAATAATATTTCCGCATTGCAAATCAAGATATATCATTTCAAGATATTGACCAAATCAATGCTTTTCAAAAACTATTTAATAAATTTTATAAATATATTTTTGAATCAATGCATCCCATACCACTTTGAAACATCTAAAAGAAATTAACATTTAAAAATTTTAATTTTCATATAAATAAATCCTTAAAACCATTTTTAAAACATGTAAATTAAGAGGAAATATTTAAAAAAATAAATCTTTAAAGCAATTAAAATAATGTTTTAGGTAAAGAGTCCCTTACAACTTGATAAATTACTTGAATAAAAATAATTATAGAATAATATTAAAAAAATATTATAATATAATGAGAATAAGGATATTCATGATATAATATTTCAAATTGTAGTATATACACCATATAAAAGTGAATTGATGTATAATAACAAATAAGTCTCAATTGAATGTAAATTGGGAAAATATCCATTACATAGATCGTAAGAATTTATCAATGGGGTAATTATGTGTTAAAAAAGTATATCCACACAAAGGGATGTAGAAATTACAAAATAAATAAAAAAAATGATTACACAAATAATCATGAAATAATATAATCAACAATGTATGCGTAAAACCCAAAGAGTGGAAATTATGTTTGGAAATTCCCTTATGAAAATTCAACAGCCTAACAGCGTCACTTCAAAATTAAGAAAATGAGTTGTTGAGAGAGAAAAGGGTATATCATAAATTGGAAATAAAATTTACAAAAATATGGATATATATTAAAATATCCAAACAAAATAAAGTGGAAATTAGAATACATAACATAAAAATAAGTCTTTGACTAAAGGAGGAGGGTGAAAGGTTACCTTACAAGGATCCTTTTTTAAATAAAATAGATAGATTATGTGTATTAACTATAAGTACACATAAATAATGTATAAATATAAGATACGATGTCAAAATTTATTTCTTACATAATCATAGAATGAAATAATTAAAAGTATAAGATTAACCCAAAGAATGGAAATTAGTTTAAGATGTTCCCTTACCTTGAGTATGATTCGTCACTTATGTTCCTTGTTCTTCATGATTAATAAACATAAGTTAATTTATAATTTAATAATAATATTTATAAATTTTATTATTCATTTTATATCACTTATTACCATTTTATAAAAATTACATAATTATTTATGTTAATATCAGTCATTTTGTCGATATTGTGTACTTGAGTCGAAAATAAACTTGTTATAATTACAAATTGGCTATGTGGTCAAAATCCTATTATCTCTAGAATCGTATTAATTATTTCAATATCATATATATATAGTATATATGTCTTTATATACATTATATAAGTATTTAGAATAGTCCATAACATTTGGTGATAAGAATTGAAATGCATAGTTCATGGAGACGGTAAGTCGTACGTACGCATGAACGCTACTTTAATTTCTATTTCTTATTTAATGGAATAAAAAATTAATGATACATAGATATATTATATTTCCAGTATAATATATATGTTATATATGTTACATAATTTCATTAATTCCATCCTTCATACATTCCATGTATAGCATGAATGAGTCATATAACATTAACAGAGCGGTAGTCCGCACTTCCTCAAATGAAATTATCGTATTTGTACAACATGAAAAAAATAAAGGTATGATATTAATGATAATTAAAGAAGCATAGAAATAAAAAAAATTCATATTTATAATATTTAATTACAGTTTCATTATAATGGACACCATGCGTGGTGGTAGGAGAAGATTGAATAATAATCGTTTTGTGAGGCAGTAGTTCGTCGTCCATAGAAATAGAAATTTCTATACCAATTATATGGAGGTGTGTGAAAGTTTTCGTTTAATAATTATAATAAAAAAACCCTATTATATTTATTATACTGGTTTTTTTATGTAAACAAATAATAAGATGATAATATGGGAAGAGAAGGAAAATAAAAGAAAAGAACTTGAGAGAAGATGTTACCTCAAATCGGGTAACATCTTTTGATTTGAGCCAAAGGGATTTCTTGAATTTCCTTCATCCTAGGGTAAGGATTATAGGAGTATGGAAGGAATTCTATGATCTTATTGGAGTAGATTGTGGTCAATACAAGAGGCTTTGGGGGTGTGAGTAATGGGTTAGAGGTGATGGCCTTTTATAAGGGGGGGGGAGGTACTATTTAGAAGAGTCTAGAAATATTGTTATATTATAATTGCATTTTCAGTTTCTAAAATCTCATAATGTATTTAGGCCTAATATTAGATGATTAAGTATCTCTATACTCTTAAAAAATATGTTTTAGACATGTTTAGATCATAAAATTTACCTTATCCTTTATCTTTAACCCTTAGTTAACTAATTGAACTTTTATTATGTGTTCTTGTATATTCATATTATATTGTTAATATACTTACTATAAAATTCCAAGCTACCCCGAAATGGATAATTAATGAAAATTTTAATATCAAATATGAAATTTTTCCTAATCTTATATTTTTAGGATTATTTTATCATTTAATAAAAAACTATTTATTTTGAAAACTCATTTATGGAAGGTTATAATCTATTCATATCAAGACTTTTAAAAAATCAATAACAACTAGATTCTTTCAAAAACACTACCTTAATTAATATATAAAGAATTATAATCATACATAAAATTAGTGTATGGCATAAAAAGTTTCAAAATAAATTTATTTTAATATTTAAATTCTAATTAATTTAAATCTTTCATTAATATGGTAATCACTACATCACCATTATGTCATAAATAATTTTTTTATTTGATGTCTAAATTTTTTAAATAAATAACCATGATGTATGAAATATTTTTCATATTTCTAATTACTATTTATAGTCTAAAATATTACATATATAAGCCAATATACAAATTGATTTACTAAAACATAAATGTTTATGTTACATATTCCTTAACTTTAAATTAATTTTTATAAAATGTCATTTTCACTGACAATTTTATCCATGGGGGTCCAAGAATGGACCCAAGCTTTACCATGGTCGTACATGTGTGATAAAATAGGTTTAGGACTCATGTTAGGGTACTTTAATATTATTATTATAATATTTTTTACACTTATTTACTAGATTAACCTTTTAACCATGGTAAATAAAATATTTACTGATGTTACCATTCATATTGTTTAAAAATAAAAGTTACCGATTTAAAATTTTTGGAATTCCTGATTCCAAATATGGAATCAATTTTCTAATAATAAAAACATAAAAGTTGCAGAAATTAATTTAAAATAAATGTATGTTTTCAAAAACAAAAAATGTGCTTTCAAAAAGAAAAAACTACAAAATGATTGACATGTGTTTATGTCCAATTTACATGTGAAATTAAGTTCAATGAACAACATCAGATTAAATGTTAAAAATTTAATATAATTTAAATTCAAAACAAATTAAAAATATATTCTATCTAAATTAATAAATTAGATGAAAAGTCAGTTTTGACTAAAATGCAATATTTTTCATTATTTATTAAAAATGATCATTATCAGAAAAATACGAAAAATTTACCCAATGTACGTTTTGATGTAAAAATTATAAATAATATATTTTTTGTCAAATAAAACATATAAAAGTGACAAAAATGAGATTTAAAAATCAGTTTCCCTCAAGAGGCGATAAAACGACCTTTTAAAAAATATTAAATTATTTCATTCTTAAAATAGGATTCATTCTTATTTTAAGCCTCTAAAATTTATTAGATAAATGTAAATATGTTCATCAAACATGTATAAACATATTTTAGATAATTATATTCATTCCCACCAATACAACGACTATGGGTTAACTACCGTTTAAAATAATAACAATATTATATTATTTTTCGGTATAACTCAAAGATTTGTACAACGTAAGATTTCTTTAAAACCCATTGTTTTGTGTCGAGTATGCAATCGAAAAATGTGTTCTATATAACATAAAATTAATATATTATTCATAAATATTTATATATATTAAAAGGTATTATTATTTAAATACCTAGGTCGTTATAGTTGAGAAAAATATGCTTTGAGTTGATAATATAAGTAGAATGAGGTTATGAAGAAAGAATAATTTATCAGGTATCATATTGTTTTCTAAAAATTTATTAACATAAAATTGTTGATCCTTATTTATATAGGTGAACATATGGATTCCAATGGATTGGAGTAATTATAAATAGTTATCCACTAAATTTTTATTCAATTATTCTCTCAGTTCTATAGGATATAGATGTTTGGTACATGAAATTAGGTGATTCCTTAATAAAATTATAATTAAATAATCATCATGTTTTTATAAAGTTATTCCTGATTATTGCTAATGTTGGTTGAATAAATCAGTTATTATAACATGGTATAATGATAGTTCATGAATAAAGATATGTGTTTTTGAAGTTATATTGGATGTTTCTTCATGAAGTCAATCAGATAGACTAATATAAAATTCGTAATAAAAAGTAAAAAAGTATTAAATAGATTTATCAATGAAATGTTTTCAAATAGATTCAATTGGATTGAATATTATAAATACATTAGATCTAATCCACGTGAATGAACTTTATAAAGTCATATGACAAGGTTTATTTGAAAAACCTTTACAAACACTCCAAACATTGACCATTAGATAAAATATTATAAAGTCATCAAATAGTGATGTTATTATAAAAGATGATGAGTAAAGCGAGCTATATGTATTCATTAGGTGGATTAATTCTTAGGGTACCATGATGAATAATATTATGAGGATTGCTGAACAGACAATCATAATGTTTATCAGATGAGGGAATCCAGACAAAGAAGTACCTTACGAGGTTACTTGATTGAGTTCACATAATGAAGATGATCCTACAAAGTTGTATGAGCCGAATCTTGAAGAACATTATGAATAATTTGTTACGAAATTTAATGTGATAATGTTGAGCTACATGTTCAATCCCTAAATAATCATTAATGATGGATTTTGATTCTCCCCAAGATTTCAAGTGGTTAAAAGAAGAATGTTGATTTCATGTTTCAAGGATATATTTAAGAAAATTATTGACACCCATATTTCAGGATGATTGAAAGTAGTTAAAAATTGATATAATTGAGCGAGTCATTCCAATTTTGATAGGGAAATTTTAATTTTACGTTCTCACCAGTCCCTATATTTTCAAAGAAACATTTCATATATAAATGCTAGTTGGTGTGCTAAGAATATTTTGTTTTCTTTTTTTAATTATATAAAAAAAAAATTTAAGTTTTGAGGTGATGACTAGGGAGATTATGAAAGACTGATTGTCAAGGAATCAGTTGTAGTATCATCAGATGAATTTGTTAAAGATGTAGTTTTTCATATTAATTGGTATAAAATGATCAGGACAAAGAAGCACTAGAAAAATTTGTTAAAAAGTGTTTCATTGATGGTAACAAAAAGTGGTTGATCTATGAATATCAAATAGATATTATTAGATGTAATGATACCAGATGGTAGAATGTTCTTTCTCATTAATATCTAATAAGGTGAAGATGAAAAATAACATATAAGAAAGACAAGTGCTAAGAAAGTTCAATCAGCAAAGTGAGAACATATTGACTCTAGTTGGTAATAATTCTAATTTTTATTTTGAATGATTATTATATCATTACATATGTTCTTGGATAATATCTAATATTGAATTACTATTGTTTTATAGAAGGGATTTTTATTCTCCACTTGCAGTAACGACAAAACATATTGTTTTATAGTAGTTTATTTGTCTTGGATTACAACCATAACATTCCAAGGATTAGTTACTCTAATTGAGTAGTGAAACATGGAAATATCTATGTTACTATGAATGTTATTGTTTTTTTTTCTTTTCCAAAATATTCAATTATCACTTATTGGAGGTGGAATATTCTTTATAAGTTGAAAATATAAAAATTTGATACCACTAATTCACCCCTCCCCCACTGAGTGATCATAAAAATCATGAATGGTCCTTTCAAAGTGTTTTGGAAACTAACAACTCAATTAGTGAAAGTACATTAGAGAAATCATAAACTAGAAGAGTAAATTTCGGAAAATTCAGAAGATATGTGGATGTAATTTAAACACTTTTTAATAGATTATGTATATAAACACTTTTTCAATAGCTTATGTACACCCCAATTCTAAGGATGATGTTATTTAGGGGTTGGGATGTAGTACCCAAGACTCGATTTTAGAAAGTAATCACAATATATTTATCAACCTAATGATGTGTGATCTTAAGATTATATATTCATATTTTTACATAAATATATAATTTCTTATTTATATAATTTTATTTCAAAAAATTAAAATTCATTTTTTCATTCATTATAATGATATTAACTTAAGATTTTTTTTAGATTTTTTTGAAAAAGTATTTTCTTGTATATAAAAGATAAAATTAATTTTCCATACACATACAAATTTAATTTGATAAAATAGACGTAAAATTCAGAATTATTAGGACAATATTATGCATCTATTCCAATATTATTTTTATTCCATAATAATAAACTACTGAGGGTAACTGTTAATTATCACTGTAAAAGTAAACTCGTTGTTCTCAAAAGATTAATTTCATAAGAATTATATAATTTAAAATATAACTATAATTTTTTGTTTAAACACTTAAAAAAATATATAAAAACTTGATTAAAAAAAATTCAGAGAGGGTTATTGCCATCTCAGGCTTTCATTTTCTTTTTCCCTCTCGGGGTTTTCTCCATGCATCGGTTATCCTTTGTCCCTAATTCCCCTACATTGATGGTGTAATTAATTTTCCTCTGGGTAGTAGTTAATATATAGAGGTATACCCTCTCTTATAGAAATCTATTATGGACATTATCCCTATTTATCTCCTTTTTTTGCGGATCAAGGTGGCCCGATTATTATGGTGTGTGTTTCATCAGTTTCTTTCATTTGAAAGCATTAAAAATAGTAGTCACAATGGATGGTCATGGGTTGGGTCTAACGATGATGGTTAAATTTTCTTAGCGTGTGCAATGGAATATGGGTGTCACTAAATGGAATTAGTTTTGGGAGGAATGACTATTATTTGTTTGATGATGATAGTCTTTTGCATGCTTACAGATTGGTGTTGGTAGAGTCAATAGACACATGTAAAGTGTAGATCATATTCTATAGTTAAATAATTGGGAATAGTAACCATATTTGATCAGGTGAGACGTCTTGTTTGGAGGGTGTCGATCCTTTTGGATTAACTATTCGACGATAATGGATGATGGTGGCACAAATTCGGGAGGCGGTATGGAGTGGACTTATCCAATTCCTTGGACATGCTATGGGATTCCATGCCAAAATTTTAATGGACATTTGGTCATTAATTTGACTTAATTTTCATGGTATTTTGGTATATGAATTTATTTTTTCCTTCAGTCCAATAATCAAGGTTTTTCTCTTTAAACCATTAGGTTCGGTTTTTTCATTACTTATACCGTGGCATCAGGTTGAATCTAGGAGTTTCTACCATGTAATGGGTTCCCAACCAGTGGGGGGAGTTATTTTCATAATAAATGGTCTTTCACCAAAATTTTTTCATAAATATATTATCACTCACTCAAATTAATAATTAATTGAAAAAAACATAATATATAAGACATTTTTCTATTAAAATAATTTTCGGTATATCACATGTTTTAATTTAAAAGTCCATTTTTCATATATATAAATTTAATTATGTCAAATAGATCCAAAATTATGATATAGCATAGTGAATTTTGTTTTTAAGGGAGAACTTATAATTTTATTAATAACATTATTACCATGGTCTATTTTTAACTGGGATTAATAAGGGTAAAGTGGATAAAAGAGGCACCTTGAATTTTTAAAAATTAAAAGGTCACATAAAACTTATTGAAAGCCTTTATAGTTATGAAATTCATAAATAGATGTATATCCTACCAGTTATCCACTTAATTAACCTAAGTCACCAAACCCACCTAACACCCATATGATTCCATTCATACCCTTTACAGAACATTATGTTCAATGAAAGGCCCACTCTTTTTCACCTATAATAGTGTCCACTCATGAACCCTTTTTTAAAAATATAAAAATTTGGTTTCCTTGTAAAAATATGCCCTATTTTATTCCCTTATATATCTTTTTCAATCTAATAACCTTATTGTCACAAGAGATTATCATATGACCTTCCTTTCTAAGGAATCCCCCAATAGGAACCCAAGTTCTCAACATAAGTTCATTTTTTTGTGAACATCTTATCCATTTATCTTTCCATTTCAAATTTATGTTTTTCAAAAATTATAAGATTACATAATTATTTATATTATATTTATTGTATTTATATTTTGGAAATAAGGGATAACCACCTTTTCGCTTTCCTTGAGGAAAAAAACATTCTTTCATGCATTGTACTGACTACTGCATCCATGAAACAACGTGTTCCATTTTTCTTCAGCACCTTACAAGGTTGTATATAAGGATGGTATTAAAGTATAAATAAGATAAAAATGTTTTAATAATGATTTTTTTTTGGTTTTGGATATTTTATATAAATACTTATTTGATTAATTAATAATACAAACTCCAATCATTAAGAATCACCAAAAACAAGTTTATATCAATTTTACCTTCACAGATAAAGAATAAAACACTCAATGAAGTAGTTTGAAAGACCATAAATAGTTATAAATACATTAAAAAATCTATAATTTAGAAATATTTTTTTAAATGTCACTAAATTAGAGATGTTTACTGAAAACGTTGCTAAATTAGCAATGTTTCTTGAAAGTGTCCCTAAATTAGTGTTTTTTCTTAAAAAGCATCCCCAAATTAGCAACATTTCCTAAAAAGCATTGTAAATTAGAGATTCTTCCAAAAAAAATGCCACTAAGCTAGAAACTTTTGCTAAAAAATGTTGCGAAATTAGCGACATTTCGTGAAAAACATTGCAAATTTTGTGACCTTTCATAAAAAACATTGCTAAATTTGCATCATTTTTTAGGAAATGCCACTAAAAAATATTTTGAAATTTCTCATTTACACGCATCGATATAAATAGAAATAGAAATATTTATATTTATATTTATATATATAAACACATACACATATATATATATATATAAACAAATATATATATATAAATACACACACATTGATATATATAAATATATATATATACATATGCATAAATATATTTATATATAAAACACATATATATTTAATATTTAGTCATGCTTTTAACAAAATATGGTTATTTAAGTTATATTTTTACTAGTGTTTTAAAATGTGACTAATTATATATAAATATAAATATAATTTTATATATTTATACATACACATATATACACACACACACAAAGAGATATATATATATAAACATATAATATATATATAAATATGAACATATATAAATATCATATAATCACACACACACAAATATATATATATATAATGTAATCATACATATATAATATATATAAACAAAAAATAAAAACATATATATATACAATATCAATATATATATATATAATATAATAAAAACACATATTTAAATGTAATATATTATACACACATATGTAAATGTAATATAATATTTATATATATACCTAAAATATGATATATATATATATATATATTAATATATATACATATAATACTAAATTTGAAATACATAATTATATATATATATATATAACAAAATACAATTAAATATATTAAATTTATTCATGCTTTTAAGAAAACGTAACTATTTTAGTGACATTTTTATATTTTAAAACGTGGCTTATCACACACACACCCACACATATTTACACACACACACACTCATTTATAAACATATAAATATATATAAACACACACACACATATTAATATATACATAATATATATATATATATATAATATCCATATATATGTGAAGACACACAGACACACAGACACACCCTCACACAGATATATATATATATAATAAAAACACTCATATATATATAATAAAAGCATATATATATATATATAATATAAACATTTAAATAAACATAAAATATAAGCACACACACACATATATATTATATTATATAAACACAAAATATAAACACCCACACAAACATATAATATAAAACACAAAAACACACACACACACACGAGAATGCGCATGTGTGTGTGGGTAATAATAAAATATAAACATATATATATATATATATAATATAACACAGACAGATATATAATATATAAAATATAAACATAAATATAAACAAAATATAATAAAAATACACACACACACAAATATATATATGTAAACATACAATAAATTATATAAAAATATATATTTATATAATATTTATATTTAATATTTATTTTTAAATACATATATGTATGTATATATATATATAACCAAATAAAATTTAATATTTTAAATTTAGCCATGTTTTTAAGAAAACGTGACTATTTTAGTGACATTAGTACATTTTAAAACATGGCTAATTTTACACACACACACACACAAAAATATATATAAACTGATTTACCAATATATAAAATATAAACTTATAAATATATATACAAACAAAAAATATAAAAATATAATATAATCATATATATATGTGTTTGTATATATATAAATATATATATACAAAAAAAATATAATTATTTATGAATAAATTGTACTAGTTAGTTGAAAAATTATTTCGTGCTGACGAGCTGGTCGGGCGATCAAATTCTACTGGACCCCATTTTACACTGTTGGGGAAAGGGGGGCCGAGAGGGCATGTGAGAGGAATCTGATTACGTACTAGAGGGCAGGAGGTAGAGGGGGCATAGTAGCAGGTTAATGGAGGGTGAGGGGGGGTATATCAGTAGGGTACACATTAGAGGGAGAGGGTCTTGAAGAAGTGACATAAGTATTTGAGGGAGAGGGTGAGGGTGAGAGGATGTTGTAGGGCCAGGGCCGAGGCTAGGGGTACTGTAGGGTGAGGTGTGGGTTCTGTAGGGAGAGTGGTGAGGCCCAGGGTAAATGAAACCTTATTTCATGATGTTTTTAAAAAATGATGGTCAATTAAGTGTCTCTTAATGGTGACATTTATGAACATTGATATTTTAGCTACATTTAATTATCGATGTTTCAAAAAAATATCTGTAAATCAGGTGTTACTAAATTGTGAAAATTTAGAAGGTAGCTTATTTAGAAACAGATATTAAAATCACTATTTACAAATGATTATAAACTTCTCTAAAGTCAAGGCGATTATAAGCGTCACTAAATTAGTGATTCCACATATAATGATGTTTTTTATAAACATAAGTAAATGAATTTATGAGGTTTTAAAACATCACTCATTAGAATATTTTGTAGTGATATTACTGAACAGATTATTTAATTATCCATTAATGATGAAATTAGAAAGAAGAATGAACTTGGATATCAATATTATGAAACTTGTACAATTTATCTTAACTATTCAAACTAGATTTAGAAAATTGGTAGAATTCATATTTAGAATTATTATTTATGATGAGTATAAATAAAAATTGATATTATTAAGGTTCTGAATAAAGTTATTAAGATAGATACATTATTTTGTAAAAGAAGGTAATTCATGTCCATTGAATTTAGGAACAAGAGTTAAGGGTTTTCTGTCACAAATTATTTTCTTAGAGGCATGTTTTTTATAATACACCAATCTTGCTTTGTGTGGTGTTTATACTACACATCTGAGATGCTATATAATGAAATGAATTTATTCACTCTATTTTATGATCAAATTTATTTCATCTCTTTCAAGATGATTTTACTAAATTACTACCAAATCCATATGCAGGGGCTTTCCTGATCAATTTTTTTTTGGGAATCATATCCACCCCCCAATTTCCTTTTGTGTTTGTTCATTTAATTTACATGGAATACTTTTACAATATTATTAATAAAATTTGAGGGATTTTAAAATCCTAAATTTATATACTTCTCACATATTATTTTGATTCAAGAGTTACTAAATCCATTGTAAACTCAATCTTTTCTGTGTTTGAAAACCCAACATATGTTTTTGTAAGGTAAAAGTATGTATAGTTTTTAACAAAATAAATACCTATCTAGAAATTGTAATGTGGATGTGGATATGGAATATATCTACCTAGGGTAAATAACCATGAAAATGGTTGGTTGGGCAGTGACTCAATCAGTAATTAGATTCATGACGAATGGGCCTAAGATCACACACCATGATAAATACTCCCAAGGGTATATGGTTTGGAATATTCACCCAGTCATTATGAATTGTGATGATGGATTTTTATTACCATTTCCTTGGTATCCTACCATTTCAAGATATTAAATCCAATTACCATCCACCATGGATAACCAAAAACATTGTATGTACCCTTGGCACTATTTTTCTTAGATGATTAAACTTCTTGTTAAAGTGACAATACTCCATATATTTTAAGTTGATTAAGGGTTTTTCTCTCAGACCTAAAATTTTTATATTGAGTGGGTTAGTATATGATTTATCCTTTTCTCATTATATGGATAACTACCTTTATTTAGTAATAGGTTCCACAAAGAATGGTATAACAGGTCCTGATGACTCTTATAATGAATTGTTAGACTTAACCAGGTGATGGGTAGGGTTTCTAATTATATAACCCCTCGAAGCATTGATATGTATCTTGAGGTAAAAAAATTTGGGTTTTAGTGTAAAACTCTTCCCATAATAGGATAATGTCGAGGAAGAAGGCATTGACATTAGGTTTTCGGTGTCCAAAATTATGCATTCCATCAGTATGAGACCAATGATTGTTATTATAATTTTTTTGAATTTATTATAATAAATATATAATTCCATTTGGTTTTTTTATTATGGATTCATTTTTTTTCATTTATTTTTTCCACATAATTTATAACTTGTTTATGTTATAAAATATTCTACTATATTCTACTCCTTATAGAGCTTATGATTTCACCCGAATTTATTTTCCTTTCACTGAGAACCATTGAAGAGGAGTACATAAATTTTGAAGTGATATAACTGGAGGGATTGTCATGTTCTTGTAGTATTTTTATGTTGCTAAATATGCTTCGAAATGTATTATATGTATATATATGGTCTTACCGGACTACTAAATTGTTTGATCCTTCAGAAAATATTGTATTTCTTGATAATAATGTAACAAAACTATCAAGTCTAGGTTTTTAGAGTTTAATATGTTGTGTAAATGTATTTCATAATATTTTTTTAATTCTATTCATACCCACCTAAAAACTACAAGTGTAAAATGTTATACTATATTATGAGTTCATTTTGACTCGAGATTTCATGTAAAGTAAGTTATCAAGTATGCCATGTTCATTTGAAAGGAAATAAATATAAAATCTTGGGGTGTTAAATTCTGCCTTGTAACCCCCAAATATTTAATGGTATGTTTATTTTTTAAATATATTTAATTTCTTCGATAACATACTGTGAAAAGAACCCTGATATTTTAAAATAATTCAATGTTTGATAACATATGCAATATGAAAACATCTTGCTTAAACTAACCACGATACATAATAAAAAATATTTTAAAATGTTTGTTATAACATTAAAAATAAATTGGAAGGTGGGAATAGAATTAAACATATTATTAAATATATATGACAGTCTTAATTAGTACAAATTTATTTATTAATTCAAAATAAATAAACCCTCAAATTTTAGTAAAGTCATTTTATATGTTTTCTTCAAAAATCATTTTTATTAATTTTTATGAGAAACTAATACCATTAAAAATTCCCTTTTTGAGAATAATTATTTAATAAAATTATATTCAATTTTTAAATCAACATATCAAAATGTTCTTAGTTATAGTTTTTGGTATTTTTTTAAAAAAAGATTTATATTCCAGTAAATAGTGAAAAATACTGTTTTTCATTGGAAACAATTTTTTTATTTTAAAAGTAACATTTTTTAAAATTATTTAAATGTAAAATTATTTCTCCAATATTATTAATAATACAATTTATTTTCTTGGAATTAAATTTCTTTTAATTTGGAATGATAACTTTTTTATACAAAAAGGCATTTTTTTTAAAACAATTTTTATTGTATTTTGCGTTTTAATCTTAAATTAATATTTTATTCTCATTGAAATTGAATATTGAAAAATGAATAAAATGTTTGGAATTATTAGGTCCCAGTTAATTAATTAGTTTCCTTTTATTTTTATTAAATATTAATAATAACATTATAATTTGTTGTTTAGAGGGCATTGAGTAAATCTATTAATTAATGGTTAAAAATAATATGATAAATAGTATCAAATGACACTAACACTTGCCTAAATTTTATTTTATGAGTCCATTTCATCCATACACATATAATATTTGTTTATAAGAGTTTTTCTTCATTTGGATGATATTATAAACTTTATAATAATTTATGTAATGAAAATTAAAAAATGGCATACTCTTGTTATTAATAACCATAATATTTTCAACATGGAAATAACTAGAGGATAAGTCATATTATAAAAAATATTTTTAAATATAAATTATTTATATTATTCATTAGAATTTATTTATAATTTTTTATCAAGAAAAAATTACCTTAGATTCTTAAACAATGCGGATGAAATACTAATTTAATTATTAGAAAAATAAAAAAATATATTAATGTCATTACAAGTTGTATGATTTGAAATAATTCAGATTACCCACTATTTTCTAGTGAAAAATTAAATTATATTGAGGTTTTTATGAATTGTATCCAAATTAAATTTCAGAGGTTATTAAATTAAATCTAAATAAATAGTTTTAAAATTGGCATTTTAAATATTTTATGAGATTAATATTTTATTGAATGACTAAAAACTCATAAAAATATTATATTAAAGAACCGAATGGGTTTTGGTTAATAAAATATACCATGGTATATTTATGGGTCTTTTTTTAATTTAATAGTAATATTATTGACCCTTATAGGGTATAAAAGATTAATATTACATTAATTTTCCAAACGGTTAACGAGGTGTTAAAACAAAATTATAAGGGTTAAAAACTATCTAAAACATGTCAAAATTGTACAGTATAAAACAGTATTGTATTTTTTACACCTTATATTCTAATTATATCATATTTATCCATCGTTACAAGATAAATAATTTAAATAAATTTATTATGTGATGAAATTCCAAAAGTGCCCATCTCCTCAATATTAATAGCGAACCTCTTACTATACCTATTTACACCAGTTTGAGTGATATATTTATACCAAAAAATTACCATTAATATTTTATATATCCTTATATAAGTTATTGTGGTTATGTAGAATTCATAATAGTAACCTCATATCCCTTAATAAGAGATCTCAAGGGAGTTCACTAAAGAAGATGTAATCATGTTTATCGACTCATAAAAGTTTATTTCTTCTACTATGTCCTATTGATGTTTTATAACCATATGAAAATAATAAATAAAGTATCATAAATATAATTATATTTAATTATTATTATTATTTCACCATATTAAACAAATTTTATTTCCTAAAATATAAAAAACTTCACTCATTCATATGTATGGCTTGTCGTCTCCACATATCGGTGTAATTCATTTTTCATCACCACTTTACTTGGATGGCTCTAAATATGGAAATAATGATATCATTGTATTATTATGATATAATTATACCTTTTAAATTATCATATCAAATATACCATCATACCTTCCAATCTTTTGGGAAATAATAACGTTGTTCGTGCATTCAAGTTGACTACCACCTCAGCAAAGTGATGCGATTTGTTTTTCATTTATATTTTACTCTGATGGTAATAATGATAGATTTAATAAATATAAAAGATATAATATTATATTATAATTTCTATATAATGGTGAAATACTATTTAACATTCTTTCTATTTATTCATTGAAAAGTTAAAATAGCATTCATGCGTATGTACAACCTACAATCTCTAAGAACGATGTCATTCATTTCTATATCTGTTTTTATAGATTACTAAAAATATATATATAATTAATATATATGATATTTATAACTTTATTAACATAATTTATATGATGTAACCTTGATCAAATTATAATTATTGAAACAATTGAACAAAATCATACTTGAAAAATGAAGTAGTTACTACCGAATATAATGATTCTAACAATGAATTAACAGAAAAAATGTGATAAAATATTATAATAAAATCATATATAGTATGATATATGTAACATCCAAAGTAAGTAATGAATGATATATATTTTTATCTATGTCTATTAATGAATTAGATAGTGTTTTAGAGGCTTAAAATGAAAATAAATCCAATCTTAAGCATGGAATACACTAATATTTTTAAAAGATTGTTTTACTGCCTTTTGATGGAAAACCATTTTTAGATCTATCTTTTGACAATTTTATAAGCTATGTTTTTCAAAATAAACTTATTATTTATGATTTGGACATCAAAATTTACATTGTGTGAATTTTTGGAATTTTTCCGATAAAGTTCATTTTTTAATGAATAGTTAAAAATGTTGTATTTTAATTCAAAACCTCTCTTTAATCTAATTTATTTATATGATTAGATTATCTTTTGAATTGGTTTTGAAGTGAAATTAGAATATATTTTTACCATTTAATCCAATGGTGGTCATTGTAATCAATTTCACTTTGAAATTGGACTTAAACTCGTGTTAATCTTTTGATACTTATTGTTTCATAGAAACACGCTATTTGTCATGACATCGGGAATTAATTATTAAATTAATTAATTTATCTTATATGATTTTAATTTTTTAAAATAGAAATCATTTTTGAATTCGGAATATCAAATATATCTTAGGGTGAATTTTTGGTAATTTTTTGAAAAACTTCATTTTTTGATGAATAGTGAAATCACTAAGTGGTACTTATAAAAACTGATTTTCCGTTTAAATGAAATTTTGCCATCTTGGAGTTTTGAATTTCAAAAATCCAACATACATGGTTTCCATTAAGAAGTAAAATTTGGTTCAATGGGATTAAAATAATTTTTTTGTGAATAGTAACTTTTATGTTTTTAATCGCGATTAGTGGTAATTAGTGTAGTTTAAGGTAAAAATAATGTTTTAATAATATGAAATGACCTAGAAACATGTCCTACCCTTATTAGATGTGTAATGTCCGACCAAGACAATCCATGGGTAAACTTGGGGACCCCATGGAGCTAATTTGGTTGGGAAATGACATAAATAACTTTTTATTTAATGTAAAAGTAAAAATGACACAAACATGAGTTGTTTTACTAAAACAATTTTTACATGGGGTTATACAAGTCAGATTTTTTACTACAAATATTCATTAGAAAGATAAAACGGTTTCGTACATCCTGATATTTTTTTTATAATTTTTAGACATTAAATAAATTAAATTATTTATGACATCATGATGATGCAACAATTACATCATTAATAAAGGATTTAAATAAAATGAAAAAGATAATGTAAAATCTATGACCTACACATTTCCAAAACCTATTGGATGGGTGGATTTTCGAACCCTTATCACCTTACCCTAGAATTATATCAATTTGGGACCTTTTTAATCCGAAACTCATTTTAGAATAAAGTAACATTTCTTTACTTTCCAAGAGTGCCCCTCCTCTCCTCTTATAAAAGGCCCCCACCTCTACCTCCTTACCCACACTTCCAAAGCCTTTGGCTCGGCCAAACCCTTCCCATTTTGTCTCTCCACATCCCTCTGTAACTCCTTGAAGTATCACTTTGGGTAGAAGTCTTCCCAAGGAAGCCTTTGAGCTCAAACCAAAGGGAGTTACCCGATTTTAAGGTAATGTCTTCACTTGAGTCCTTTTGTTTTATTTTGCTTCTCGAACCCCCTAAACTCTTTTTATTCATTTCTTTTGTAACAGCTCCAGTATCTTAAATATACTAGGATGTTGTTATAAGATTGATTCGAGCTACACTTACACACACCTACATCTAATGGTTAAAGAACATACTGATTCCGTGGATGGTGAATTTATGCCTCCCGAAACGATGATTGTTCAACATTCTTCTAACAACTTCAATGGTGGCCATTAAGATGTCACTATATTTATATATGATATATAATATGTTTATGTTTTCTTTAAGCTTCTGTATTTTTCATTTATGGCATACCTTTATGGTTTTCATTATGGGTAAACGTGATATCTTCATTTAAGGAAGTGCGGACTACCGCCCCCTCAAAGTGATTTGATTCTATAATACTATATGTGGGATGTATAGAAGATGGAGTTATGATATTATATGTGATATTACTCTGGAATTATAATATACCTTTATATCATTATGATTCCATTCTATAAAAATACGAAATAGAAATGAACGTAGCGTTCATGCGTACGTACGGCTTACCGTCTCCATGAACGGTGCATTTCATTTCTTACCTCTAAATGATTATGTAATATTACAAATGCATGCATGTACTGGATATATATGACATATATGATATCTACATCATGAATACCATTCTGGATATAATGGATACATGAATAACTTGTAATTATAAAGGGTTTATTTTTTACTCAAGTACCAATGATCGTTAAAACAACCGTTATTAACTTAAATAATTACATAGTGTTCATGACGTGGAAATAAGTGATATAAAAGGAATAATGAACTTGAAAAAGGTTCTTAAAAAAGTATAAATTAGCTCAAGTTTATTATTTAGGAGATTAAATAATGACTGAGTCAAGTCGGACCCGAGGTATGGGACTTCTTCTCAATCTCCATTCATTGAGGAATATTTGGTTTTATACACAACCTTCTTTTATACGGTGTATAAACCCCTTTGAATTTTACGTTTATTCAAAAGGTATCTTTTTTATACGAAGCATTTACTAAACAACAAAAGGGAATGTTTTGTCGTATGTATGCGGCGATAATGACTTCTCCGCCGCGGTGACAATTATTTGAGTTTCGGCTTCCTCTACTAGCCATACCTTTTTTTAAATAAAAATAAATACCATGTTTTAATTTTCATTTATTTTGGTATTTAAAATGGTTTTGATAATTTTTTTATTATATCACTGTGTTATTGATATCATGTGATTGAAATTTGGAAATGTTATGTTTCCTTTATGCATGTTTTATGTGATACGATTATGTTTTGGTTCTTGGGCATTGTTATGAAGACGGGTGGTTCCATGATAAACTAAGGGAAGGTGAGCCCGATATAGCTCTCCAATGCATTGGGTAACACGAAGGAGTGAAATGTCAAGGTTTCTTCGAAGAGATTTAGGGAATATACTATTATGGGTATTCCAGACGTAACCAAGAGGGTTATTCCCTATGTACGAATGTTATGAATGCCTCAAGTTACCTTTATGTCTTATGATTTCTATGATTTATTCATGATTTGATGAGGTATGTTAAAGTGCTTATGTTTTATGGGTAAATTATGATTTCATTCTTATGTATATATGTACCCATGTTTCCTTTCCATATTTTTATATCCCTTACTGAGCTTTTTATGCTTATCCCAAGTTTTTGAAATGCTTTTCACAGGTCAAGGGAAAGGTACATGATATGATGATAGTGTCAAGGAAGTGTCAAGAAAGAATCCATGTTTTATTTTAAATATGTTTCCGTTGATGGGGAAAATGAATACAATCTTTATGTAACCACTTTATTTAAATGTGGAATGTAATGCATGTTTTATGATCTAATTCTCTAAAACTCTAAACTTGAAAATATCCTCAATGTGTAATCATGTAATAACTCAAGATTAAGTAAGGTTTAAGGCTGGGGCCTTATAGTTGGTATCAGAGGTCAGTTTAGATAACATTAGGAGTTAGAATTCTATTAAATGATTATCCAAAAAAATTTTATGGTCAAATTGAAATGATATAGTATTTGAAGATTACCATGTTTCTTCATCTAATACATGTTTGTTCAGAATGGTATTCCACAGAGGAAATAGGGAAGTAGTGCTAGGAAGGCATACAGAAGGAAATAACCTTCCGAATCAGCATCTTGAGATGGTCGGAATTGGAACTGAACAGTTTGTTGCAGTAATGGCGCAGCTGACTCAAGTGATAAATGGTGGTGGTATCCATGCACGAGATCAGCCAGATCAACCGCAGAAGAACATGTCAGTGGTGGAACATTTCATGAAGCAACATCCCCCATCATTCAGAGGATCATCTGACCATGTGTTAGATGAAGGGTGGATTAAAGAACTGGAGAATATTTTCGATGTCATGGGGTGTTCAGACAATCAAAAGGTTAGGCTTTCTATTTACTGTTTGGAGGGTGAGGCAGATCAGTGGTGGTCGATGGTTAAAAATATCAGGGGTGCTGATGAGATTGATGCTCTTGACTGGGATGAATTCAAAGGTATGTTTCTTGAGAAGTATTTTCCTAAGGCTGTTCGACTTAGGATGGAAAAACAATTCTTGGAATTGAGGCAAGAGGAAGACTCAGTGGCTGCCTATGAAGAGAGGTTCACTCGATTGGAAAGGTATGATCCAAATTTTATCTGAGACCTTGATAGTAAAATCAATTGTTTTTACTCAAGATTAAAACCAAAATATCGAAGGGAATTAGCTTCTCTTCAGTTTAAAAGTTATGAAAAGCTTGTTCGATGTGCTGAGAAGGTGGAAATGGAGTTTACCGATGATCAAGTGTTCTATAACAACCAGCAGAAGAAGAGACCGAGGTGGCAGGAGAAAGGGAAGAATTCTTCAAAAAAGTCTGATGGTAAGAAAACTAAGTTTCTAGTTTGTGATAAATGTGGTAAAAGGCAAGCTGGGGAATGTCTTCTGAATTCTGGAAAGTGCTTCCGATGTGGTAAGATGGGACACAAGGCTCGTGATTGCACTGAAAAAGATCAAGGTGATGGTAAGTCCAAATTTGATTTACAGTTAGTGAAATGTTTTAAGTGCAATGAGATGGTTCACTATGCAAACGAGTGTCCGACAAAGAGCTCGAGTGATGGGAAGCAGTTAGAATACAAGCAGAAAGGGGTGGTGAAATCCTTTGCAATTACTTCAGCAGATGTCGGGCCATCAAATGAAGTTGTATCAGGTACCTTGTTTGTTTTTTCAAATTATGCCAGTGTGTTGTTTGATTCGGTGTCCACACATTCTTTTATCTTTGAAACCATTTCTAGTAAAATGGGAATACCATCTCAAGAAATGAATCCTAAACTTGTGGTAAAAACACCTGGGGGAAATGTTGAGGCAAAAAGAATTTATAAGAATCTTCCTATCCTTATCTGTGGAAAGAACCTACTTGAAAACCTTATTGTTCTACCTCTAGTAGAGTTTGATGTTATCCTGGGTATGGATTGACTCTCTATTTACCATGCTAAGATTGACTATAGAGATAAAGAAGGTTCTTTTCAGAAAGACTTTCAGTTTGTGTACAATAATTAACCCTTACTTTTGATAACTTATCAAGAGGCCGCGAAACTTGTAAAAGATGGAAATGAATGTTACCTTGCACATATTGTTGAAAACAGGGGAACTGTTCAGATTAATGATGTGCTAGCGGTAAATGAGTATCCTGATTTTTTCCTGATGAGTTTCCTGGAATAATACCAGATCAGGGAGTTGAATTTACTGTTCACTTAGTTCATGATGATAAGCCAATTTCAAAACCCCCTTATCGAATGGCTAAAATTGAACTTTTAGAGTTGAAGGAGAAATTGCAAGATTTATTAGAGAAAGGTTTCATTCAACCTAGCACATCACCATGGGGTGCTCCTGTTTTATTTGTTAAAAAGAAATATGGTTCTATGAGACTATGCATTGATTATAGAGCCTTGAATAACATCACTGTTAAGAACAAATATCCTTTGCCTCATATCGATGATTTGTTTGATCAGCTCCAGGGAGCACAATTTTTTTTTCAAAGATTGACCTGAGATCGGGGTACCATCAGCTGAAGGTAAAGGAAGAAGATGTTCCGAAGACTGCGTTTCGTACAAGATATGGCCATTATGAATTTTTAGTAATGCCTTTTGGGCTAACCAATGCACCTGCTGTATTCATGGACTTAATGAATATAATTTTCCATGAGTTCTTGGATAAGTTTGTGGTGGTTTTCATTGATGATATTTTGGTGTTTTCTAAAAGTAAAGAGGAGTATGAAAGACATTTAAGGGTTATTTTGCAAACCTTAAAAGAAAAGAAATTGTATGGGAAATTCAGAAAGTGTGATTTTTGGTTGCAACAAATTTCTTTCCTTGGTCAAATTATTTCTAAAGATGGGATAACCATTGATCCTGCAAAAACAATGGTTGTTGAAGAATGGCCAAGACCAACAAATGTAACAGAGATTCGTAGTTTCCTTGGTTTGGCAGGCTATTACTGAAGGTTTGTTAGAAATTTTTCATGGTTATCTAGTCCAATGACTAAGCTAACTCGGAAGGGTGTTAAGTTTATCTGGACAAAAGAATGTGATGATTGTTTTCAGGAACTGAAAAGAAGATTGGTGAATGCTCCGGTTTTGGCACTACTTTCCAGGAATGGTGAGTTTGTTATATACAGTGATGCTTCATTGAAAGGACTTGGTTTCGTCCTAATACAGAATGATAAGGTAATTTATTATGCTTCACGACAGTTGAAAACTCATGAGGTAAATTACCCTACACATGATTTGGAATTAGCTACTGTTGTTTTCACTTTAAAAATTTTGGAGGCATCATTTGTATGGAGTACAGTGTGAAATATATACCAATCAAAAAATTTTGAAGTATATATTCACTCAGAAAGAATTGAATATGAGACATAGGATATGGCTAGAATTAATCAAGGATTATGATTGTACAATTCATTACCATCCGGGAAAAGCAAATAAAGTGGCTGATGCTTTGAGTTGAAAAAGTAATGCTTCATTAGCAATGTTGCATTTGGAACGTGATCCTTTGGTTAAGGATTTGATGAAATTTGGCATAGAAGTTGTTGGTGTAGGACGTTCTTCTGTTTTGTTTTAGGTATCAGTGAGATCATCTCTATCAGACAGAATCATGAAAGCATAGAAGAAAGATAGTGAGATGCAGAAAAAGGTAGAGCTAGTTCAGAAAGGTAAGTTGCCTGAATTCAACACTGATAATGATTTTGTTTTGATATTTGGGAAGAGATTGTGTATGCCTTGTGATTCATAGTTGAAGAGAGAGTTGTTATGTGAAGCTCATAGTTCTCCGTTTTCAATTCATCCTGGCAGTACTAAGATGTATAGAGATCTGCGGGAGTATTACTTGTGGGATGGAATGAAAAGAGATATTGCTGATTTTACTATGAAGTGTTTGACATGTCAACAGGTTAAAGCAGAGCAGAAGTTACCGAAAGGGATGCTTCAGCCTTTACCAGATCCAGAGTGGAAATGGGAGAATATATCCATGGACTTCGTTGTGGGATTGCTGAAGACCCCTCGAGGTAATAATGCAATTTGGGTTATTGTTGATCACTTGACTAAATCTGCTCATTTACTTGCTATACGAGATACTTTGTCCCTAGACCAACTTTCCTGTTTGTATCTTAAAGAGATAGTCAAGTTACATGGAGTTCCTCTCTCCATTGTATCTGACCGTGATCCCAGGTTCACTTCTAACTTTTGGAAAGGCCTTCAGAAGTCATTGGGTACTGAATTAAATTTTAGTAAATCTTTTCATCCTCAATCAGATGGGCATTCAGAACGAACAATTCAAACCTTGGAGGATATTCTACGAGCTTGTTCGATGGATTATTAGGGAAGTTGGGACCAACATCTTTCTTTGGTTGAATTTTCATATAATAACAGTTTTCATTCCAGTATACAGATGGCACCATTTGAGGTGTTATATGGGAAGCGGTGTCGAACTCCAGCTTTCTGGGATGAAGTGGGTGAAAGGAAGTTGATGGGACCAGAATTGGTAGAAGATATGGCAGAAAAAGTTCAGCTGATACAGAAACACATGAGAATAGCTCAAAGCAGGCAGAAGAGTTATGCCGACAATAGGAGGAAGGATCTCTTTTTGGGGTAGGTGATCATGTTTTTCTCAAAGTATCACCAAGGAAAAGTGTGATGCGATTTGGTAGGAAAGGAAAGCTGAGTCCAAGGTTCATTGGACCATATGAAATTCTGGAGAGAGTTGGATCAGTTGCTTACTGAGTGGCTTTACCTCCATGTTTTTCTCAAGTACACAATGTTTTTCATGTTTTGATGTTGAGAAAGTATATGCCAGATCCATCTCATGTTTTCAGTCTAGAGGTAGTTCAGCTGGAAGAGAACCTATCTTATGAGGAACAACCGGTCCAGATTCTTGACCACCGGGATCAAGTGTTACAGAATAAGGTGATTAATCAGGTAAAGGTTTTGTGGAAAAACAACATTATGGAAGAGGCAACATGGGAATCTGAAAATGCAATGAGGGATAAGTACCCCCATTTATTCGATAAGTAAATAAATTGCGGGGATGCAATTTTCAAAATGGGGGAAGAATGTAACATCCCAAGTAAGTAATGAATAATAGATATTTTTATCTATGTCTATTAATGAATTTGATAGTGTTTTAGAGGCTTAAAATGAAAATAAATCCAATCTTAAGCATGGAATACACTAATATTTTTAAAAGATTGTTTTACTGACTTTTGATGGAAAACCATTTTTGAATCTATCTTTTGACAATTTTATAAGATATGTTTTTCAAAATAAACTTATTATTTATGATTGGGACATCAAAATTTACTTTGTGTGAATTTTTGGTATTTTTCCGATAAAGTTCATTTTTTAATGAATAGTGAAAAATGTTGTATTTTAATTCAAAACCTCTTTTTAATCTAATTTATTTATATGAATAGATTATCTTTTAAATTGGTTTTTAAGTGAAATTAGAATATATTTTTACCATTTAATCCAATAGTGGTCATTTTAATCAATTTCACTTTAAATTGGACTTAAACTGGTGTCAATCTTTTGATACTTATTGTTTCATAAAAACACGCTATTTGTCATGACAACGGAAATTAATTATTAAATTAATTAATTTAACTTATATGATTTGAATTTTGTAAAATATAAATCATTTTTGAATTCGGAAAATCAAATATATCTTAGGTTGAATTTTTTGTAATTTTCTGAAAAACATCATTTTTTGATGAATAGTGAATCACTAAGTGGTACTTATAAAAACTGATTTTCCGTTTAAATGAAATTTTTCCATCTTTGTGTTTTGAATTTCAAAAATATGACATACATGGTTGTCATTAAGAAGTAAAATGTGGTTCAATGGGATTAAAATAATTTTTTGGTGAATAGTAACTTTTATGTTTTTAATCGCAATTAGTGGTAATTAGTGTAGTTTAAGGTAAAAATAATGTTTTAATAATATGAAATGACCTAGACACATGTCCTACCCTTATTGTATGTGTCATGGCCGACCAATACAATCCATGGGTCAACTTGGAGACCCCATGAAGCCACTTTGGTTGGGAAATGACATAAATAACTTTTTATTTAATGTAAAAGTAAATATGACACAAACATGAGTTGTTTTACTAAAACAATTTTTACATGGGGTTATACAAGTAATATATTTTACTATAAATATTCATTATAAAGCTTAAAATATTTACTACATCATGATATTTGTTTTATAATTTTTAGACTTTAAATAAATTAAATTACTTATGACATCATGATGATGCATCAATTACATCATTAATAAAGGATTTAAAAAAAATGAATAGATAATGTAAACTATATGACCTAAACATGTCCAAAACCTATTGTATGGGTGGATTTAGAACCCTTATCCCCTTACCCTCGAATTATATCAATGTGGGGCCTTTTGAATCCGAAACTCATTTTAGAATAAAGTAACATTTCTTTACTTTCCAAGAGTGCCCCTCCTCTCCTCTTATAAAAGGCCCCCACCTCTACCTCCTTACCCACACTTCCAAAGCCTTTGGCTCGGCCAAACCCAGCCCATTTTGTCTCTCCACATCCCTATATTACTCCTTGAAGCCTCACTTTGGTCAGAAGTCTTCCCAAGGATGCCTTTGATCTCAAGCCAAAGGGAGTTACCCGATTTTAAGGTAATGTCGTCACTTGAGTCCTTTTGTTTTATTTTACTTCTCCAACCCCCTAAAATCGTTTTATTCATTTTTTTTGTAACAACTCCAGTATCTTAAATATACTAGGATGTTGTTATAATAATGATTCTATCTACACTTACACACCCCTACATCTAATGGTTAAAGAACATACTGTTTCTGTGGATGGTGAATTTATGCCTCCTGAAACGATGATTGTTCAAAATTCTTCTAGCACCTTCAAAGGTGGCCATTAAGATGTCACTATATTTATATATGATATATAATATTTTTATTTGTTCCTTAAGCTTCTGTATTTTTCATTTATGTCATACCTTTATGGTTTCCATTATGGGTAAACGTGATATCTTCATTTAAGGAAGTGCGGACTACCGCCCCCTCAAAGTGATTTGATTCGTTAATACCATATGTGGGACGTATAAAGGATGGAGTTATGATATTATATATGATATTACAAGGGAATTATAATATACCTTTATATCATTATGATTACATTCTATAAAAATACGAAATAGAAATGAAAGTAGCGTTCATGCGTACGTACGACTTACTGTCTCCATGAACGGTGCATTTCATTTCTTACCTCTAAATGATTATGTAATATTACAAATGCATGCATGTACTGGATATATATGACATATATGATATCTACATCATGATTACTATTCTGGATATAATGGATACATGAATAACTTGTAATTATAAAGGGTTTATTTTTGAATCAAGTACCAATGATCGTTAAAACAACCGTTATTAACTTAAATAATTACATAGTGTTCATGACATGGCAATAAGTGATATAAAAGGAATAATGAACTTGAAAAAGGTTCTTAAACAAGTATAAATTAACTAAAGTTTATTATTCAGGAGATTAAAGAACGACCGAGTCAAGTCAGACCCGAGGTATGGGACTTCGTCTCAATCTTCATTCATTGAGGCATATTTTGTTTTATACATGACCTTCTTTTATATGGTGTATAAACCCCTTTTACTTTTACATTTATTCAAAAGGAATATTTTTTATACAAAGCATTTACTAAACGACAAAAGGGAATGTTTTGTCGTATGTATGCGGTGACAATGACTTCTCTGCCGCCGCGACAATTATTTGAGTTTCGACTTCCTCTACAAGCCATACCTTTTTTTAAATAAAAATAAATACCATGTTTTACTTTTCTTTTATTTTGGTATTTAAAATGGTTTTGATAATTTTTTTATTATATCACTGTGTTATTGATATCTTGTGCTTGAAATGTGGAAATGTTATGTTTTCTTTATGCATGTTTTATGTGATACGATTATGTTATTGTTCTTGGGCATTGTTATGAAGACGGGTGGTTCCGTGATAAACTAAGGGCAGGTGAGCCCGATATAGCTCTCCAATGAATTGGGTAACGCGAAGGAGTGAAACGTTAAGGTTTCTCTGAAGAGATTTAGGGAATATACTGTGATGGGTATTCCAAACGTAACCAAGAGGGTTACTCCCTACGTACGAATGTTATGAATGCCTCAAGTTACCTTTATGTCTTATGATTTCTATGATTTATTCATGATTTGATGAGGTATGTTAAAGTTCCTATGTTTTATGGGTAAATTATGATTTTATTCTTATGTATATATGTACCCATGTTTCCTTTCCATATTTTTATATCCCTTACTGAGCTTTTTATGCTCATCCCAAGTTTTTGAAATGCTTTTCACAGGTCAAGGGAAAGGTACATGATCTGATGATAGTGTCAAGGAAGTGCCAAGAAAGAATCCATGTTTTATTTTAAGTATGTTTCCATTGATGGTAAAAATGAATACTATCTTCATGTAACCATTTTTAAATGTGGAATGTAATGAAAGTTTTATGATCTAATTCTCTAAAACTCTAAACCTAAAAAGATCCTCAATGTGTAATCATGTAATAACTCAAGATTAAGTAAGGTTTAAGGCTAGGGCCTTATAATATATATCATTATGGTTTGGTAATATATTTATAATAAATATATATTTATTATATAAGAGTTCAGAATAGGTACAAATGAAATAAAACATTATGTAAGTGTTTATTTCACAATCTTATTAATATTCAGCATTGATTATTTTTATGTCTCGACTGAATAATATTTATCTTCCATGTCCATATTTTCTATTTTTTAAAAATTATTTGTATTATTCATAAATTACTATTTAAAGTCACTTTTATCCATGTTTTACTCTTAGTTTTTTTTAAAGGAATCTTCCTGTCGTTCTTTGAACAAGGTACATTTTGAATTTTCTTGCAAAAGTGTGAGAAGCATATTTTTTAACTTATATAGAAATGAATGTTATTTACTTCTATAATGATGACTCAGTTTCTTGAAAATTTATTTAAATTATTACACGGTATTTAGGGAAACTAATTTTTTTATTATGGGAATTGTTTTTAGATTTTTAGAAGTGATTTTTAATGATGAAAATATATTTTCATCATGAACTTTTGCAATGAAAATTTTAAAGTATTTTAATCTATGTGAAAACCCATTTCTTAATCACATATTGAGAATATAATATATTGATACCATACACCATATTTGTTTAGATTTTTTATGATCATTTTGTCTGGGGAAAAATATTGACATTCAATATGGTAGTTCTTCCCATATTGATAATTACAAACTGTTAAAGAATGTTCTTTCAGTTTTATTATTTATTCATATATGGAAGAATTGAAAATAGTAAGTTTTTGTTGGTGCCTATTATATCCACTTAATGAATTAGTAGGTCTCATGAGAAAAAATATATATGGGTTTTGACAGAGTAATTAAAATTTTATTTTCAGATGTCTTTGTTAAGGATTTGACGGTATGTTTCAGGTCACTTCCATTATGCATTCCACCACTATGAATTAAGATATTGATTTCCAAGTGGTTATTTTATTATCTATCCATTGATGAGTTTTCAGACCATGTGATTATTTATATTTAATTACATTTACATCCTTTATTCTTTTCATATTATTCATGCTTGGTTAGTTACTCATGTATTCATACCCTTATTGAGAATCTATGCTAACCTTTTTGTTATGTTTCCCATCCCCAGAATTCCAATAAGGGTTTGATGATTTATATTTAGGGATATTCTCAAGAGAATAATGGTGTTATTTAAGAAAATAATATGTTGTATTTTATGTTTTCAAATATAAAATTTAATTCCAATATGTATCTACTTTTCCAATACTACTAATCTATCCAATCCTTTTGGATGTGATATCGATTATCTAATACCATGATAATAATGTAACCACATATTTTGGCTTACTATAATCATAGTATTGATAGTTTTAATGAGTTATGTTTTATAAGAGACCTTGGGGGACTAGATTTAGGTAATCATAGGTTATGGAAACATAACCCTATAACATGATTTGAGAATATTCCCAAAGAAACTAGCTTATGATTTTGAGATTATTTATAAATAAATTTTAAATTAATGTATCATGTTCACAAGTCTTTAAATTATAAATTATGGTTTATAATGTTTTGATGTAATTTTTTATATTTTATTTTTTTGATATGGTCTATATAAGAATGTATTTAAGCAATATTAATGTGTGTAATCTATGTAGTGATTTACCTCTTAGGAATGGTGATGAAGAAAGAGCTGGAGCTAAAGTTTCTGTAGAACCAATTATATCTTTTTTGGGGAATATGAATCAGATGATGTCCAAAAAAATATTCTTATATAGATAAACATATTGATCCAAAATGTGGTGTAACAATGTTATAATGCTTCATGCTTCAGAAACATATATAATTCAATGTGACTATGAATCCATTTTAAGATGAGCAATGGATAAGTTCTATAGAGAAGAAATTTATCCATTTGGGATGTAATGAAATAGAGAATATTCAATGGAAATTTATCATATCTTAGGGTATGTAGATTAATGGTGTTCATTGATTCAAAACACTATAGATGGGGAGGTAATAAAAGACCTATAATGAAAGGATTTTAAGGAAATCTTCTTAAGAAAATATTTCCTTGTGAAAAATGAGTGGTTATAAAGAGAAAATTTTTTTTCTAATAAAAAGGAAGGGAAAATGCTTCTAATTATGAATCCAACATTAAGAGGTCATACATACTTTTAGTAGACTACGTACATTGTCCAAAGAGTAACATTAAATATTAGTTTGACGGGTTAAATCCATAATTTCTAAAAGAACTAGTGTCCCAAAAATTCTCATCATATGAGGAAGTAGTTTCATGTGATATCAAGATAGTGATGTAATTCTATATGTATTATAATACAAAAATGAAGAAAGATCAGTAGATTATAGTAGAGTATAAAATATATTAGGGGAGAAGGGAAGAAGAAAGTTTCCAACATGCCATAATTTTAGAAGGAAACACCCCGATACCTTTTTAAAAGGTAAATGAGTTGGTTTCAACTGTCCAGAGAAGGGCCAATCAGATCCTAATTTCATAGGGAAAAAAGAATATACCAATATAGAATGATTTAACTTTAAGGATAGGGGTCACTATGAAAATGATTATCCAATCTTTCAAAGGAATTTCCCCCAAAATTTAAGGTGATTAATGCTATGTTTTTTTATCACAACACCTATGGTTGATGTTCTTAATGATGTAGATGTAGGTACATTAATAAATATACTCATACTTATCCAATATCTTATTTGATTATATATATTTACAAACTTTTATATCTACCATTTTTTCTATGAAACTTTGATATTTACTATACATCTTAATAAAGGAGTTATCAATAGGAACTCCAAATAGAAGTAACACCATGACCAGGATGTGTCATTCAGTTCCCATTAGGAAACATAAATATTCCCTATTTATCGACTTTATAATCATACAAATGAATTATTTTGATATAATAATTGGTATGAATTGGATTTAACAATATAATAATTTTTTTCAAGGTGAATTAAATTATAATTTTATATGAAGATGTGGATTTCTATATCATTATAGGGGGAAATTCATCATCATATTCTTTTCTAGATCTATCCTCTATCATTTCTAAATAAAATTATTTTGGAATATGATAATAAAAAATATATGAATCATAAAGGTGATTTTAAAATAGGGGATATACTATTATGTATAAATATATTAATGTATTTCCTAATGAATTACCAATACATCCACCAGAGCTTGAGGTTTTGATTTCAATTGGTTTAACCCCAGATGCAATACCTATATCGAATAATCCCTATATAATGAGAACTATATAATTAGTGGAATTAATGAAAAAACTATAGTGGTTGTGTAATAAGGACTCATATACCCTTGTATCTCACTTAGGGGCCCCCAGTTATTTTTGTTATGAAGAAATGTGGCTCTATAAAGTAGGGCATTGATGATAGGCAAACCAATGCTGTTATGATGAAAAATATATCTCCTACCCTTAATTGATGACTTATCTAATCAAGTTAATCAGGATTATTATTTTTTAATGATTGATCATCATTATGGGTATCATTATTTGTGAGTAAATAATGATTATATTTTGAAGATAATATTTAAAATGTGGTATGTACACTATGAGTTTATATTAATTAAAATTGGATTGACTAATACACCCTATTTTTTATTGACATAATTGAAAAATTATATAAGGATTATATTTATGATTTTTTATGGAACATATTAATGATATCAAGGTTTAATATAAGATCAATGAGGACCATAAAATCATTTGAAAATCATATTGAGTCTCTTAGAAGAAAATCATTATATGGGAAATTTAGAAAGTGTGAATTTTGGATTTAAAAGGATTATTTTCATTCGTATATTGTCCTCAAAGATGCATTATCATTTGATTTTGCAAAGACAAATTCAGTACAATAATGTCCTACACTAATGAACATAACTTAGGTATTTATTTTCATTTGTTTAGAAGGTTATTATAATTGATTTTTATAAAATTTAATGATCGGACAACCCTTTAACCAATATTACTCACAAATGGGTTTAGGTCATTCTGAAAGAGGAATGCAAGGAATGTTTTGAATAATTCTATAGGATATTAGGGAATACATAGATATTGACTCTACCATCATGAAATGGTATATTTTTGATATATTGTGACGCACTAAAGAGGAGATTCAATTTTTTCCTTATATATAATGATAAAGTTATTGCCCATGACTCGATATAGTTAAAGAATAATAAACTAATTTATCCAACTCATGATATTGAGTTAGGAGCCGTAATATTTTCATTAATGGTATGAGGTAACTACCAATATTGTAAAACATGTGAGATATACGTATATCATAAGAGTCTAAAATATATCTTCTCATAGAAATAGATCAACATTAGACAAAAGAGATGGCTCGAGCTACTCATGGATTATAATTAACCAATACACTACCACCCAAGGAAGGAAAATAATGTAACATATGCTTTAAGTAAGAAATATCATGGAGTTATACCCTAAATAATGATTTATAAGGATCAAATGGTCCTGAATTTAGTAAACATGGATATAGGAATTTTTATGGAAGAAAAAACATCACTCCTTTTTCTAATGATTTCCAAACCATCCTTAAAGAAACATATAAAATGTTATCAGTCTGATGATTAGAATTTTCAAAAGAATATTAAATCCAAAAATGATGGGAAATTGAATGAATTAATATTTGAAAATAGTTTTATAAATTCCAGAAAGAGGATATGTGTTCAAAATATATCTATAAAAGGTAATTATTAGATGATTCTCATAGCTCGAATTTATCTATACATCTTGGAAACACCACGTCACAAATATATGATAAGGAACATTTTTTGTGGGATAATTTTTATTGTGAAATTACTGATTACATTTCATGATGTATGGTTTCTCAACATGTGAAGGCTGAGAGAAAACATCTCAGAGGAGTCATCTAACCACTTCATATTAATATGTGGAAATGGGATAACATTACAATAGACTTGTAATCATATTTTCAAATATTTCTAGAAAGAATGATGAGATAATAGTTATTTCTGATTTCCTTACTAAATACACAAATTTACTTATTATAAGTGAGTAATCACCTTTGGAAAATCTTTCATGACTCTATATTAATGATTTAGTAAGACTTCATAGTTCACCTATTTTAATTGTGTCTATTAATAATCCATGATATAGATTAAAATTTATGAAAAGTATTAAAAAGGATCTTGATATAGATATTTATATGAGCAATTCTTATAACCCTCAAACTGATGGATTGTCCAAAAGAAATATCTAAATATTATAAGACATTTTTAGGATGTGTTTACTTGACATTAAAGGTATGTGGTAATGGTATTTAACTTTGTTAGAATTAAATTATAATAATAGTTTCCATTAATGTATTCAAATGGATCCATATGAATAGATATGGTTTGTTTCTTTTTAAATAAATTTTATTTAATTGATATCTTACCGTGCTTGAAACCGTGAAACTTTATAATAGTGATATGTTCCATAGAATATAAAACAAAAAACACCAAGCTTAAATGAATCACGATACACAACTCAAATTATTTTATCATTACCATTTAAACTTAGACATTGAATTATTTATTATTAATAGAACTAAACATATTATTAAATATGTATTAATATATGAATAAATTCAAATTTAATGATTAATTATTATGAAATAAGCTCTCAAATTTTAGTAAATCCATTTTATACATTTAATTCAAAAATAATTTTTGTTAATTTTTATGAAAAATTAATATAATTAAAATATTAAACCTTTATTAAATTTATTTGATAAAGTAAAATAAATTTCAAAATCATTATATATAGATTTTCCTAATGTTGTGTTTTGAGATTTTTTTCTAAAAAGATTGATCCTCCAGTGAATAGTGAGAAGACTTCTTTTATTGAAAATTTATTTTTATTTTAAAAGAATGAAATTTTTTAAAATAGTTTAAAAATAAAATTAGATATATTATATTATTAATAATACATTATGTTTATTTGAATCAATTTTATGGATTAATTTCTTATGAAAACATCTGTATACTTAAAACGTCATTTGTTTTTGAAAAAACTACTTTTCTTTTGTTTTACATTTTAATCATAAATTTATATCTATCACTTAATGAAATTCAATATTAAAGAATTTATACCATATTTTTAATCCAGATTTATAAATTTAGTAAATAAGTTACTCTTATTTTTTGTCAAAATTAATAATAAATTATTAATTTTTGTTACCACAGTAAATGGAAATTCAGGTAATTAATGGTAAAAAATAATATGATAAAGACTAAAAAATCACACTAAAACTTTTATAAATTTTATTTTTTATGTAAAATTTATAAATAATCATATAAGATTCTATTTTATGACCTTTTCTTACATTTATAAGATATTATGACTTTATAATATTATAATTAAATAAAAGTAAAAAATATCACACTCTTGATTTTACTAACTATAATATTTTTAACAAAGGGATAAATAGTAGAAATGTTATGTTATAAATAATATGTTTATGTTAAATTATTTACATTCATAATGTTAATTTCTTTTTAATTTTTTATAATATAATTACCTTTAATTGTTACACAACAATAATGCAATAATTATTTAATTTAGTGGAAAATAAAATAAATGATATTAAAATCATTAAAATTAGTAAAATTTGAAATAATTATTGTGTAGGATGAATTTTAAAGATAAAAATTAAATATTATAGTGTCTAATTTTATCGATGTTATTAATGTCAAATTAAATAAATAGTTCCAAAATTTACATTATTAATATTTTATTGGAAAATATTTTATAAAATGATTTAAAATTAAAAAAAATATTAGATTATAGAAAGTTGTGTTGTATGGATAATTAAATATACCATGGCCAATTTATTGGTATTTATGCATTTTATAGTAACATTATTGACCCTTAGAGGTTATAAATGTTAATAGTATGGTATTTATCAAAAGGGTTAATGGGGGGTTGAAACTAAAAGATAAGGGTGAAAACTCTCCAAAACTCATAAACATTTAATGGATGAAATTATTTTGAATTATATTAACCTTATATTATAATTTTTATCAATTTTATCCATTTATTATTTTTACATAATTTATATTTATTTGATACTTTATGGCATTCCAAAAGTGCTAACGACCTCAATTATAAAAGGGAACCTCCTTCTATACTTCATGACACTGACTTTATCTACCTTGATCGACCATAATCTTTGAATTAATCTTCTAAACATCCATATCCACATTATTTAGGTTTTTTACACTCAATAATAGTAAAACTGGTTCCCTTAAGAATAGATCTAAAGGGAGTTTACTGAAGAAGAAGTAATCATCTTAATGAATATTTTAATTTTATTTATTATTATAATTATAATTAATGAGTAGTAACAATACTAAAATAATAAATCCAGTATCATAAATATATTTATATATTATTATAATTATGGTACAACCATTATAAATATCTTTTCCAACCTAAAAAAGTGAAAACATCTCTTATGAATACGTAAATATTATCATATCCATGTAGCAGTGTAATTCGTTTTCCATCACCACTTTACATGAATGGTTATAAATATAAAAATAATTATTACATATTATAATTATTAAATTATTATAAATTTTTTATGATAATATAATATTTAAAATCTTATCTTCTAATTTATTAGGAAATTATAACGTCGCTCATGCGTATATGTGCACTATCACCTCCAGGAAGTAATATGATTCATTTTTCATTTATATTTTATTTTAATGTTAATAATGATATATTTAATGAATATTTATGATATATATGAAATAATTTTTACTATTTAAGGGTTAAATATTATTTAAATTTATTTTATTTCATCTATTGAAACAAGAAAATAGAGTTTATGCATACATACAGCCTACCATCTCCACGAATGGTGTAATTCATTTTATTTCTCAAGATTTTAGGATTAATGTAAATATGAATGTAATATATTTATGATATTTATATCAATATTAAAATTATGGATATTATGGAAACTTGATTAAAGTATAATACCAAAACAATCAAACCAAATCATACATGAAAAATGAAGTTGTTACAACCCAAAACAGTGATTTTAACAATGAATTGATAATAAAATGGTGATAAAATATTATAATTATATAATAAATGTTATGATAAATATTATTATGGGACCTGGCCTGGTGTAGGGGGATCATCGGAAAGAGAATGGACCCTTCGATTTACCATGTAAGCAGGGGGATGTCTCTAATAAAAATAAAGAAAATGGTAATCACTCTCCCAATAGCTAGGTCAAGGCATATTATAGTTATATACTCAAGAATGGGTGGAAGTAAAGAAAATGATAATGTGGCATCCTTCACTGCTCCACCAAAGAGGAAACCATGAAAGGACTACTCTTATATTCAAAATATGGTGTCTATCAGATCCTCATTCGTAGAATCAAAATAGAATGAGATAGATCAGGAATGGGGGAAAGTACCCATGTAGCTGTCTCGAGAGCCATTGACATCAGAGAAACTATGAAAAATTGAGAAATACCTCAAAATATTCAATTCCTATAATTCTAAATCTATGTTGGATATAACTAATCTTGAGGTGGCTTCAGATGCTGAAAATGTAGAAGTGTATAATCCCTTGTGAGTTGTTTCTTGCTGGTCATGTTGTCTTGTTTTGAACTTTTGTACCCTATACTATTTTATTTTCATCAATAAATTTGGAGGACTAGGCTGTTTTTATTTTCCCTACGCCTTTTTTATTATAATAAATCTATATTTATTTTACATGATGTTTAAACATGTACATTAGAAATCAAACCTGAGGTGAGGGTTTATTTCACAGTCTCATCATTATTTAAGATTTTTTTAAGAATAGTTTTCTTCCATGAACATGTATTCAAAAAATGTTTACAAAAAATATTATATATTATCAAATCATTTTTTAAATTCATTTCTAACATTTTTTACATTTAAAAAAAATAAAAGGATTATTCATGTCTTTTTCTAAATGAGGGTTATTTTGACATTTCTTACGAAAGTATTAAAGGAATGATTTTTAAAATATAAATATTGAACAAAATTTTCCACTATCTTGAAAACAATGATTTTATTATTTATTTAAATGTTTGAAAAGTAATTTTTAATGAAAATATTTTAGTTTTTTTATATGTATAGTTTATATATTTGGGAATGGTATTTTTAGGTAAGAAACAAAATTTTCCTTAGGAAAATTTCATGTGAACATAGTAAGGTATTTTAATTTATGTTCGATAAATTTTTTATTGTTATACTGAGGATATGATTTAATTAAACCATCAAACATATTTTTTTTAAGATTTTTTATAATCATTTTGACTAGGGAAAAGTATTTACTTCTCATATGATAGTTCTTCCAGTATAGAAATTTTTAATTGTTAATGTATGGTGGTTTAGTTTTATTATTCATTCCAATAAGGAATGTATTGGACTTAGTAATTGATGGGAGAGTCCTGATATGACAATGTGATTAATAGATAGGTCTCATGAGACACTCTACATTTGTATTTCTCCGAGGCCTTAAACATTTATTTTTAGATTTCTTAGCCAAGTGCTTGATGATATGTTTAAAATGTACCAAATTATACATTCCATCATTATGAATTTAGTTATTGATGTCCATGTGACTATTGGATAAATTATCCATGGATGAGTTTTTATATTATGTGATTATTTATATTTAATTTCTATAAAATGTTTTATTCTAAAAATTTTATCCATTACTTATTATCTTCCATTACTCAGATACACTTATTAAGCATCTGGGCTCACCCCTTTCTTATGTTTCCTTTTTTCAAGATCCTAAGAATCATTTTTTGATCAATGTGAAGAGATATGATAAAGTGAATAATGAATTTCTCAATGAAAATAATATTTTATATTTTGGTTTATAAATTATAATGTTTAATTTCACTATTTGTCTATTTTTTTCAAACTATAAACTATTTGGTCCATTGGGATTCGTTGGATTATATATTATACTAACATAATAAATTAACCAATTATTTGAGGTTACTGTAATTTTTCTCCTTACATATCCCCCTTAAAATTAATTTCTCCCTCAAAGTTACATCACTCTAATTCAATAAAATGAGGATATATCGTATTCATTAGATGCTCAAAATCACAAGTATCTAGCATTAAATTCTAATTCCTCTAGATAACATTAACCAGGTGAGTAGTCTCATTCCATAACACATTATATTTAAAATAAAATATTTTTATTAATTTATCATTATATGAAAGATCATGTTCTAGTGGTATGACCTCTATTTTCAGTATATGTGATAGATCAGGTATGTACTTCTTCAATAGAGATATATGAAACACATATTGATCGTAAGAGAGCTTTAGTGGAAGGTACAATTGATAATCTACAGTCCATAATCGATTAAGAATCTAAAAAGACTAGTAAACCTAGGGAACAACATTCAATTATTTCTAAATATCATAATCTTTTTCTTTAGATAAATTAGTTAGAATAATATTGAATTCCAGATCAATATGATTTTTTGAAACATAAATCTATTATTGAGTCTGAGATTCTTGATGTGCTACGGAATGTGTAACACCCCAGGTTTAAATTTATGTTTTATGTTTTGGCAATGTTTCCAAGATGTAATAAAATAAATTACCGATTGCAAATATATAATTAGTAAGCACTTTATTTATACAAATTCCAGAATACACCCTCGATCCACAATAACTAACCCATTAAACCCACTGCTATTGATAATAAAACAATTGGAAGACTACCAAGAAACACAACGATGCCGATCGAGTAGTTATCATCTCTTGGATCTGATAGAAGAACAAACGTTATGGCAACGATGATAGCAATAAAACTAAAAATAAGAGGAACATATAAAACCATCTCCAAAAGCAATGGCGTGAGCGTCGAGGTATTTTTCTTCTGAGTGTTTGAACGACCCGTAAAACATTGGTATTTATAGAGTTTTATCCGACCGTTACAAAAAAAAAACTATCCGTTATTACTTTTAAAAAATAAATATATATATATATAAATAAAAATTATAGTTGATGTATAAATAAAAATAACTTAATAAAAAAATTACTAATTTAAATATTATTACCGAAATAATATGTAATAAACAAAATTTATATATATATATATATATATCCAATTTAATAAATAAGGTTTTAAGCGTTAAAAATTAATATATTTAGACAACTATATTATGAAATTTCAAATATTAATATAAGCGATATATATATATATATGTATAAATATAATAACAATAATTAAAATAAAACAAATGAAAAAAAATGGATGAAATAAAAGTATCGTGAAATCGGGATTTGGGGTTTTGAGCCTGGTTCTTCGGGGGAGTCCGACGCGGAGGGTTTCACAGAGCTTCGAGCAGTTGCGCGGCGAGGTCAAAAATGTTGGGTTCGTCTTCGGAGTCGACTTCGAGAATGGATATTCTGCATTCGTGGAGGCCGATCGAGTTTATCGCGAAGAAGAGATGCAAACCGGGTATAACAACACTGTTTATTTGTCTTTTTAGGGTTATGTTTGAATCCGATCCGTATCTGATCCGAGTTCTAAGTCCATAAATCACTCGATCTGCTTCACGTTGATGTTTCTGAACCAGATTTAGGACAAAAATGACCCGCGATTTTGATGTTTCGTCTGGTTTCTGCAGCTGGGTACCGGTTATATAAATATATTTTGTTATCCAAATCTTCTGAAAACATATAAATAGTACTTTATCTTGTCCTTATCAGCGATTTTCTCCAATCCTATTGACTTTTCTTATTTGTTGAGCTTGATGTCAATACGAATTAATTTTATGAACGGCTGGAGTTGAATGCTTCATGAAGAACCTTGTTGTTCCTGTTTTGACTATCTTTGATTGATTCCATAAAGTACATGTCATCAGAATAAAAAAATATACCTGTAAACATCTGACTTAAATTGCATTTGTTTATTTCCATAAAATTATTATCCTATAATTGATTCATATCTATACTCGTAACAACTCAATCCATGATTTTAATTCGGATATGGATGTTTATATATTATATGTACACCCAATCAATGAACTGTTCTCACAAATTAAAAAAAATAATATAATCAATTATATTATCATGGTGGGTGTATGAATATAGGGGTGTTGGGTGGTTGTAGAAAAAAAATGGAATACGTGGTTTTTCCTAGCTTGGAATCTTTGAGTGGCAAGTAGCTTGGAAAGGAGATGTAAGAATAAATCTGCATAACAATTTAGTAAGGGATCTTTCTATTTATTCTGTCAATTTTTTTTCTTCAAAACTATAATTATGCAAGTAAAATTTATTTGTTTTATGGGTTTTCAAATGAAATCAGCATAGTTTTCACTTTTGAAGTTGTGGTAGATTATAGTAGAGGACTTTATTTTCAAATATGTACTCTGCTACTTCATTATATCTGTCATGCCAAATTATTTTCCACCCAAATTATAATTGCGCAATGAATATTTATTTTATATCTGATTTCTTCACGTCTCAATGATGATCGCAATAGAGTTTTTCTCCATTTTTCATTTAAGGTTTTAAAAAAAATTAATTGGATTTATGTATAAGGATTTATATATAATTTCAGTACAATAAGGTATATTATTTTAGTAAGGTAGTTCTATCTTTGTGTAAGGGAGTTTTCTCCTTTAAAAATCATAATCCCCATTTTTGTGGTTTTAATAGTTTAAATATTTTATGTTCATGAAATCCAAATCTATACTTTGAACTCACAAATTAATACGTTTGTTCTTTCTTCATGCATGATATGTTTATATAAATATTTATAAATTATCATGTTTATTAATAGTATATGAAAATTCTTGATACATATATTTATATTGAATTATTATTTTTCACACTTTAATTTAAAAAATCCAAGTATCTAATTATTGGAGTGAGATACATATGTACATGCTAATCAAGCATATACACATAAAAAAAATAACAATTTAATTAACTTTTAAGATCGTTGGTTCTAATTCATGTTCTATGATTGTGTATATTTTTATAAACTTCTCAAATTCACTTTTCATAAAACATAAGTGCATACAAAAGTATGACTTTATTATACTGCTTTGATAATTTTGTGTGTGACATATAATTATTCATTGATATTGATTGATTTTTAAGAAGATAGAATTATATGATTGTTATTGCTATCAGTTTACCTTCCTGCATAAAATGAATTTTAATAAATATGCCTTTAAAATTTCAAGTGTGTGGATGTTGATTTATCATAAATGGGATTATGCAACGATTAGATCATACCATGTCGAAGATGTAGTTTTCAGTAAAGACTTGTATTTACTTGTTCCAAGAATGATTTTAAATATATTTTCAAGATTTAAAACTCCAGTGAAAATTATAAATAAGTAAGGCAAGCTAAAAAAAAGTTTTATAAATAAAATGGTTCTAGAACTTTGTAAATATGATAGGGAGTTGGATAACGAATCCATCCCTTAAGTGGGTAGGCCCAAGATAGCCTTCAAAGTTTCATGTGGCCTCAGTTATTTTGTTTTAAGAGCTTGCTTAATATTTTCAACTGAATCACTGGATTTATTTTAAGTGTTTTCAAAGTATAATTATTTTTCAAAAGGATTATATTATTTTATAATGGTTGTTTTACGAATGAATTTACAATTTGATTTTTTAAAAAAATGTATCAATGAAATGATGTTTTTTTAGTGCCATTTATCAAAGGTTTTCAAAACCCCTTACTGAGCATCTTTTGTGCTCACCCCTAGATTTGAAATGTTTTCACAGGTATCTTAGGAGTTTATCGTAGATGTCTTCGCTTATGGAGTTAGCGCGCGCAGAAGCATAATGGAAACATTTATTATTTCTGTTCAACTCTGATAATGTATGTTTATGTCTAATCTTCTAGAACCTAGACCGGTAAAAGATCCTCGTTTTGTTTTAAAGTGTTGTGTAATTTTTAAGTTAAGTTTATAAAAAAAATTAATTAAAAAAAAATTATTACACAACATTTTGAAGCAATGAGTCCGGAAGAGCGGGCTCGGGGCGTCACACTTGGTATCAGAGGAATGGTCTAGATAACTCTGGAAATTTAGAACCCTTTGATAAATTGACTGTCCTTTTCAATCAGCATACTTCTTTGTAATTTTCAGATGGAAGAAAGGAGAACTCAAACAAGTCTCTTAGGCCTTCCGGATGAATTACTTGATATGATCATGGCAAAATCATGCAAAGAAGAATCTGAGCCCTATGAAGCCATGCGACTTTCTTGTAAACGTCTCTATAATATATCAGGCACACCAGATATACTTCGTTTTCATCGTGGTTCTGGTTTCGTCTTCGAAGATATCAGGCAGATCCAACGTCATTTCTATCAACGCCAAGGAGGATATTACGAAGGACTTTTTAGGTGCTTTACAATGTTTGAGCAACCAGAATCAATCTCCAATTTTTATAGTGCAGCTGAAGAAGGTAATCTTCACGCAGCATTTATGTGTCAACTTTTAAGCTTTTGCTTCACAGGAAGAATTTATGATGAATTCGAAACATTCGAAGACGAAGCAATGATACTTTCTTATAGGAATCAAATTCAAGACGATCTTCTCGGATACTATATTGATTATCATTCCTTGAGGACTGTCTTCCGGTGCCTACATCAATACCACCCCTCTTGCACTAGTTGCATATGGGTGAAGGAAGTGGAAGATTTCGAAGCCACATTGAACTTTAATTTCTTAGGGAGACATGGAAACCATGGAAGACAACTATACAGACCTTGGGGACATCATGTGAGACTCAGAATAGATGAGAATTGAGAGTGATAAGTGTAAATGAATTTCGAGGACGGAATTCATTTTAAGGGGGGTAGAATGTAACACCCCAAGTTTAAATTTATGTTTTATGTTTTGGCAATGTTTCCAAGATGTAATAAAATAAATTACCGAATGCAAATATATAATTAGTAAGCACTTTATTCATACAAATTCCAGAATACACCCTAGATCCACAATAACTAACCCATTAAACCCACTACTATTGATAATAAAACAATTGGAAGACTACCAAGAAACACAACGATGTCGATCGAGTAGTTATCATCTCTTGGATCTGATAGAAGAACAAACGTTATGGCAAGGATGATAGCAATAAAACTAAAAATAAGAGGAACATATAAAACCATCTCCAAAAGCAATGGCGTGAGCGTCAAGGTATTTTTCTTCTGAGTGTTTGAACGACCCGTAAAACATTGGTATTTATAGAGTTTTATCCGACCGTTACAAAAAAAAACTATCCGTTATTACTTTTAAAAAATAAATATATATATATATAAATAAAAATTATAGTTGATGTATAAATAAAAATAACTAAATAAAAACATTACTAATTTAAATATTATTACCGAAATAATATGTAATAAACAAAATTTATATATATATATATATCCAATTGAATAAATAAGGTTTTAAGCGTTAAAAATTAATATATTTAGAAAACTATATTATGAAATTTAAAATATTAATATAAGCGATATATATATATATGTATAAATATAATAACAATAATTAAAATAAAACAAATGAAAAAAAATGGATGAAATAAAAGTATCGTGAAATCGGGATTTGGGGTTTTGAGCCTGGTTCTTCGGGGGAGTCCGACGCGGAGGGTTTCACAGAGCTTCGAGCAGTTGCGCGGCGAGGTCAAAAATGTTGGGTTCGTCTTCGGAGTCGACTTCGAGAATGGATATTCTGCATTCGTGGAGGCCGATCGAGTTTATCGCGGAGAAGAGATGCAAACCGGGTATAACAACACTGTTTATTTGTCTTTTTAGGGTTATGTTTGAATCCGATCCGTATCTGATCCGAGTTCGAAGTCCATAAATCACTCGATCTGCTTCACGTTGATGTTTCTGAACCAGATTTAGGATAAAAATGACCCGCGATTTTGATGTTTCGTCTGGTTTCTGCAGCTGGGTACCGGTTATATAAATATATTTTGTTATCCAAATCTTCTGAAAACATATAAATAGTACTTTATCTTGTCCTTATCAGCGATTTTCTCCGATCCTATTGACTTTTCTTATTTGTTGAGCTTGATGTCAATACGAATTAATTTTATGAACGGCTGGAGTTGAATGCTTCATGAAGAACCTTGTTGTTTCTGTTTTGACTATCTTTGACTGATTCCATAAAGTACCTGTCATCAGAATAAAAAAATATACCTGTAAACATCTGACTTAAATTGCATTTGTCCATTTCCATAAAATTATTATCCTATAATTGATTCATATCTATACTCGCAACAACTCAATCCATGATTTTAATTCGGATATGGATGTTTATATATTATATGTACACCCAATCAATGAACTGTTCTCACAAATTAAAAAAAAAATATAATCAATTATATTATCATGGTGGGTGTATAAATATAGGGGTGCTGGGTGGTTGTAGAAAAAAAATGGAATACGTGGTTTTTCCTGGCTTGGAATCTTTGAGTGGAAAGTAGCTTGGAAAGGAGATGTAAGAATAAATCTGCATAACAATTTAGTAAGGGATCTTTCTATTTATTCTGTCAATTTGTTTTCTTCAAAACTATAATTATGCAAGTAAAATTTATTTCTTTTATGGGTTTTCAAATGAAAATCAGCATAGTTTTCACTTTTGAAGTTGTGGTAGATTATAGTAGAGGACTTTATTTTCAAATATGTACTCTGCTACTTCATTATATCTGTCATGCCAAATTATTTTCCACCCAAATTATATTCGCGCAATGAATATTTATTTTATATCTGATTTCTTCACATCTCAATGATGATCGCAATAGAGTTTTTCTCCATTTTTCATTTAAGGTTTTAAAAAAAATTAATTGGATTTATGTATAAGGATTTATATATAATTTCAGTACAATAAGGTATATTATTTTAGTAAGGTAGTTCTATCTTTGTGTAAGGGAGTTTTCTCCTTTAAAAATCATAATCCCCATTTTTGTGGTTTTAATAGTTTAAATATTTTATGTTCATGAAATCCAAATCTATACTTTGAACTCACAAATTAATACGTTTGTTCTTTCTTCATGCATGATATGTTTATATGAATATTTATAAATTATCATTTTTATTAATAGTATATGAAAATTCTTGATACATATATTTATATTGAATTATTATTTTTCACACTTTAATTTAAACAATCCAAGTATCTAATTATTGGAGTGAGATACATATGTACATGCTAATCAAGCATATACATATAAAAAAATAACAATTTAATTAACTTTTAAGATCATTGGTTCTAATTCATGTTCTATGATTGTGTATATTTTTATAAACTTCTCAAATTCACTTTTCATAAAACTTAAGTGCATACAATAGTATGACTTTATTATACTGCTTTGATAATTTTTTGTGTGAAATATAATTATTCATTGATATTGATTGATTTTTAAGAAGATAGAATTATATGATTGTTATTGCTATCAGTTTACCTTCCTGCATAAAATGAATTTTAATAAATATGCCTTTAAAATTTCAAGTGTGTGGATGTTGATTTATCATAAATGGGATTATGCAACGATTAGATCATACCATGTCGAAGATGTAGTTTTCAGTAAAGACTGGTATTTACTTGTTCCAAGAATGATTTTAAATATATTTTCAAGATTTAAAACTCCAGTGAAAATTATAAATAAGTAAGGCAAGCTAAAAAAAAGATTTATAAATAAAATGGTTCTAGAACTTTGTAAATATGATAGGGAGTTGGATAACGAATCCATCCCTTAAGTGGGTAGGCCCAAGATAGCCTTCAAAGTTTCAAGTGGCCTCAGTTATTTTGTTTTAAGAGCTTGCTTAATATTTTCAACTGAATCACTGGATTTATTTTATGTTTTTTCAATGTATAATTATTTTTCAAAAGGATTATATTATTTTATAATGGTTGTTTTACGAATGAATTTACAATTTGATTTTTTAAAAAAATGTATCAATGAAATGATGTTTTTTTTAGTGCCATTTATCAAAGGTTTTCAAAACCCCTTACTGAGCATCTTTTGTTCTCACCCCTAGATTTGAAATGTTTTCACAGGTATCTTAGGAGTTTATCGTAGATGTCTTCGCTTATGGAGTTAGCGCGCGCGGAAGCATAATGGAAACATTTATTATTTCTGTTCAACTCTGATAATGTATGTTTATGTCTAATCTTCCAGAACCTAGACCGGTAAAAGATCCTCGTTTTGTTTTAAAGTGTTGTGTAATTTTTAAGTTAAGTTTATAAAAAAAATTAAATAAAATAAAAAAAAAATTATTACACAACATTTTGAAGCAACGAGTCAGGAAGAGCGGGCTCGGGGTGTCACAGAATGAATCTAACCTCATCGTCCATTTCCATATATATCTCAACTACTAATATATTTCTTTCTCTAAATTTATCTTAACATGTTAGTGTTATGCACTTTCATCCATATATGTATTCATAAGTATCCAGATGAATTCTTGAGTGAAATTTATTATTTTATGAAAACTCAAATAGTCAAAGGTTCAAGTCCTAACATACTAAGAAATCAAAAGAACATGATATAAACATATCCTAGGGTGTTTTAATGATCATATTAGAATAAATGTATATTTATGTATAATTAATTGTACTGAAACACAACTCTATATATTGACTATACTGTTGAATTCTTCATTACTTTGAGGAAAACCAAAAAAATCGATCAGATAAAACAGAATGTGGTGCTCCATGTAATATTACTACATCCATAATTCATTTCCTAGAGAGATGATCTAGTGAGTAATCTTATCTAGTATCAATGAAATGTGATGAATTCATATGGTAATCAACTGCAACCAAAATTTCATGATAACCCTTATATATTTTGGGGAGTCTCATGTTGTCCCACCAAATATATTCTATTATATATCTTTACATATTTATAATTATATGATGACTAAAGAGTGAATATATATGAGCTTCTTCTAATAGATCCTTTTTTAAGTCGGGTATTGACGGGACACATACCAAGTGACTAAACCTTATTATTCCATCACAATTAAGGTTGTACATTGGAAAATTTCTCGCCTTCTTTTTATCTCCACATTTTACTTCTTTATCTCGTTAATATTCTTATTGATAAATCATCAAAAATTAATTTTTTCAAGATAATATTTCCCCCATTATTTTAATATTTCATGGTCCATCATTTGAAAATGCATAAATATTGGATCTCTTTCAAACCTCATCATGGATAAACTAGCATTGTATTTCTAGATGAGAGCATTAGACACCTTATTTTCTTTCCTGGGGTGGTAATGTATTGAGATTTCATAACCATTAATCAACTCAAACCAACTTTTCTAGCATATATTCAACTATTTCATTGTGAATAAATAATTTTTTTGTTAGTATATGTTTTTAACCTTTCTTTGTAAATATAATGTTTCAATATCTTTTTTGAAAATATTACTACTTCTAACTCAAAATAAATATTTTGATATTCTTTCTTGTGAACCTTCAATAATAGTGAGTTATAATATATCACCATACAGTTTTCCAGAAAAAGACATTATATCCCCTTTATTGATGCATCTCTATAAATCACAATTCCTTATCCACAACATGGTAGTATGATAATATGGGAACATAATAAATATCTCTTCCGTTCCTTGAGAGTTTCTTTACATTCATCATTCCAAAGAAAATGACTCCCTTCTAATTTATCATTGTATGTGGATTATATAGTCTTGATTAATTATTCACAAAGGGTTGATAATATCCATTTTATCCAAGAAAACAATGAACCTCGGTCACTATTATAGGCCTGGTCCAAATTTCAGTGCCTTATTTATTTAATATATCCATCGATATACCATCAATGAAGAATATATGTGAAAAAAATTAGATTTTACATAGATAGAAATCACAGTTGGTAACTTTTTCATATAACATCTCCTTCCGTAGGATATTTATTAAAATCCTCAAGTGATCTTAATTAATTTCCCTAATCTTAGAATATATAATAATATCTTCTATAAAGACTACCACAAACTGATCAAGGTAATCTCTAAATACACTATTCATTGAATCTATAGAGATACATGGGGTATTAGTAAGACCAAATGAAATCACTATAAATTATAGTGTCCATACCTTATATGGAATTCTATCTTACACAATTTTTTTACCTTCTCCCTTAACTGATTTCATCTAGATCAAAGATCAATATTGGAAAAATATTAATATCCTAATCATTGGTCAAAAAAATCATCAATATAGGGAAGACAATACTTATTATTCATTTATATCTTATTAGGATTGTGATAATAATTTCATACTCTCATTGATTCATATTTCATCTTGATAAAAAGAATAGTTTCACCTCATAGTGACACACAAGGATAAATTAATATATTATTGATATTCTCTTACAGTTTCTTATTGAATCCATGCAACTAAATTGGGGCCATTTTATATTCATGTTATCTGAAATAGGTGAAGCGCTTGGAATGATTTTTATTAAAAAATCAGTATCTTAATTCGAAAGAAGACTATAAATCTCTTCTCAAAAGACTTCAAAAAACAATTTTACAATAAGAATACAAACTATGTTGATTTTATCCCCAACCATATCAGATAAATACCCATTTCAATATAAATCAACACCCATATAATGGATAAAATTCCTATTGCAAGTTCATATTTATTCGTGAACTGATACATGTTTATAGGTTGGTTTCAATTATCAAATTTGACTTCTTTTCCTTAAAAATTGGTATGATATTTATATGATGAAATATAATCTATTCCCAAATTAGAAAAAAATAAAAAATAGGGAGAATAATAATATTTTTAGGAATCACATACCACAAAATTCAATCAGGGAAAATCATATACTTTTGATGTGGTAATTGTTACATTAATAGTTTTCGTTGTTAATTCATTATCTAATCATTGGAGTTATAATGTGACAACCATAAAAAATTATTCATATATAAATGAGTAGGTAGAAATAAAATCCAAAAATACAGTAGTAATTCTATATTGGATAGTATGTAAACATTACACTACTTCATAGTAATAATGATCCAATGAGATTTATATATTTATATCATATTAAGAGGTGGTTGACATTGATCATCGTCATTAACAATTGGAATTGATCACTATTTAGAATAATCCCCATCATAATAACATTTGAAATAATTTATTTTAGGTGGTTAATTTTGGAGATATTTTTATATATTTACATTATTATAAAACTTGTTCCCATCACTTCAACATTAAATTTCTTGATAAAATTCATTTTTACACTTACAAAATTTACAAGCCCTCTTCAGACAATTTCCTCTATTTTACATTCCATAACTCAGGCATGAAAGAAGACTTATCTTTTACCCTTAATGGTTTTCATTATAATAATTTACATTAAATTCAATCATTATTTTCTTATCAAAACCATGTTATAGATGGGTGACTCCAATATCCATTTCTTCCTTGATAGCACATCAAATGATGCCTTCATTTATATTAACATATCTTATGGATAAAACCCTATGAAGAGTTGATTTTATAACACTAAAGAGTTGATCAATATTTATTTTAGTTTAGATGATAATACCAAACGAATGCATCACAATTATTGTTAACTTTTATACATAAGTACAAATGGATTTAGTATCCTTCTAATGTAGCTCAATGAATTCATTTTCCATTTTCATACAATGTGTATAATGAAAGGAATTTCTTAAAAATAACCTTCTAATCACATCCCACACCATAGTTCAAATTTATTCATGTTTTCTCATGTTCTTAATAACAATCCACCATTGATCTGATTCACTTTCTAAATGAAAAACTACCAAAATAATTTTTTCATGCTTCAAGCACTAGAGAATGGAAAATTTTGTTTTGGTGAAACTGATCAATTTCATGATAATTAGTTGATTATTATACCCATTAAAATAATTTTTATGTTTCCTCATGAAGGAATCAACATAATTTTAACACCCCTATTTTTGTTTTGAATTATAATATGATTCATGGATTAAGAAATTTGCGTAAACATTACAATAAGATCTTATATTCTAGTTCCCATAACATTTGGTTTCTCTAAAAAAAACATTGCATTTCCCATCACATTCTGTTTTAACATGGTTCCTTCAGGTTCCAACCCTAAAACCAAAAATCATATTATGCGTAACAATAATCATAGTGAGAAACCATATGATCATTAAAGTCATTCAATGGATGTCTAAATCATGACACATTGTCTTCAATCTATGACACCTTCGGTTTAACCTAGGAAATCCTTGGTTATCATCTATTCATATACTTTATAATGGTTCATAAACAAAATGTGAAATAAATGAAGAATATCAACAATGAGTATATATCTATTTGTGAAGTCTTAGGACCACTTATCATTCATTGGTGAAGAAAAAGTTAATACCCAATCCACCCCATTCACTATTGTTACACCAACTCGCATCTATTATACAATCTCATCCAAGTTCTATTTTCTATACATAGATGTATTTTATATGAATACCAAAATAATTTATTTACCTTGACATCAGTTGTTCTCCAATTCTTATTCAAATCTTAAGGGTTCTCACAAAATATCTCCCATTTTATTTCTAATTATAACCAAACATTACTTTGATACTAATAGAGGCAACCCAAACATTAAATTTAAAAATATTACATGTTATTTTTTTAATATACACTATAAACCATTACGATCAATTCCAAAACTGTAAAGGTTTTATGACTGGGGAAACTTGGATAGATAAAAATATTGAACATAAAAGACCGACATCATCTCCTGCTAATAGTTTCACAACTGGAACCCGCTTTACACATATCATAACTAAAACATTTTTTAATAACATTAGCATAAGGAAACATAATAATGGGAAAACGTAGATGATCAGTAAGGGAAAACAAGGGATATTTCAATGATTATTTAAGCATAATATGATCATAAGGGTATGTAAGAATGATCTCAACATTTGAAAACCATACCCAACAATTCATATTTCATAATCATGATTCATAGCATTAAGATTGTAAGTTTATAAGATATAAATCATAAAAGAATCAAATAACATAATCCATGTGGGCATGACATTAAAATAATATCATATCATAAAAGAGTTAAATAAATTTAATCATAATTAGATTAATATAAATATTATGTCAAGACTAACAACCAATAAATTCATCACGTGTTAGTCTTGTATAACAACCCATGTGCATTCTTTGGGATTGAGATAACCTCCCATGTAACCTATTTTTGGAATGAAACAACCACTTATATACTCATTGACCTCATAAAAAATTAATATTAGTGTAATTAATTAGAGGAATATAATTGAACAACCCATCACATAATCCCAATTCATTAATAAATATGCCTCAAAATCTTGAAAATAGGTTTCATTACATCAAAGCATAACCCATGGATAAGTAAACAAGTTTTGTTTTTATTTAATCATCATAATCATAAACCATCTTGTGAAAGAATACATATGGTAACATTGGATCATATACCTACAAAATAAGAAGATAAAATAAATAATTATGTTATTTATGAAATTAAAATTAAAATGTACCTAGAACAACTCTTGTGGAAAACTAAATTTTCATATTTGAAATTAGTTAATTAAAATCAATTTTTTTCAAAACTATGGTGGAAAAGAATTTCTTTGAAAATAGACATGGAAACATGTTAATTAATCTTCAAGAAAAAGAGTTTTAATTATGGTGGTAAAAATTATTCTTGTGGTGTATGTCAAAAAATAATTACGTTCACATTTTCAATAAAAAGTCAAAAGTACATCATTTACATTATGATAAGAAAATTTCATTTAATATTTTTTATTAGAAAAAAAGGGAAAAAATAACTAATAAAATCTTTCGGAAATAGTGAAAACATTATTGAAAGAATTTTAAATAAAATACGTGCATGAAATAAAAATATTCTTAAAAGAAGAGAAAAACATTATTGATTTTCCATAAAAAAACTCTTTCAAAATTTTGACTAACTAGATAGAATATAATAAAATGAAGAACATTATTTTCAACAAATAAACATAGGATAACAAAAACATTATATTTTTTTGGAGAAATATATTACAATTTAATCTCTATAATTTTAAGAAAAAAATTCCTGGTAAAAGAGATATTTTAACATAAAACCCTTACCTCTTTCGTAAATTTTGATTCATAACTCACATGTCAAAAATAACTTAAAAGGAAAATTTAAATACCATTTAAATAATTTAATTAATCGTACAACATATAAAAGGTGAGTAATATAAAAATCATAAAATAAGATAGGTTCATAACATAACTTATTTCCCAAAGAAGATAGTTGAGATTGTAAACTCTTACATTGAGTTCATCTTACCTTGTAAGTGATCCAAGCTCCTGAATAGTAAATTTAGTTTTTTCATAATTCTATAAGAGAACAATAGTAATCCCTTTATTAACATGTATATTCCACTTATAAAAATAAAACAATAAATTATTAATAAGTCTTTATTATAAAAATTATTTCTGATTGTTAACTATTTCACTATTTATAAAAGTGTTAGTTCAACAGTTCCTCCACTTGAACAATATCCATTGTTAAATAATAAATATAATTTTAGTAATTAAAAAATATAACATATATTCAAATATATAAATATTTATAACTATAAATTAATGGTAGATATAGAAAAATGAATAACACTTTTCATGGAAACAGCTGTTTGTATGTACGCATGAACACCCTTTCCATTTTTAACGAAAAGAAATAAATAAACATAAATGTTATTTTATAATTAAATAATTATTATTAAATTAAAAAAATAATATATATTTAATAAATATATCATTATAATTATACATGAGAGTCAGTGATGGATAATGAATCATATAGCTATGTGGAGGCAACTATCCACACATACGCACAAGTGATATATTCATTTCCCATCTGATAGAAAGGCAGTGATAAATTGTAGTCAAATAATAATAATAATAACATTTCATTATAGTAATTATATTTTATTTATCATGTTTAAATTGATATAAATGGTATATAAGAGTTGGAAGAAGAAATATAATTAAAATAGATTGGTTATGATTTATACCACTTCTTTGAGAGACCTCTATTGGCTTACACCTTAGGCCTTAAAATATTTTTCTTAGAAGAATAATGAGGGATATAAGAGGAATATAATTAATTAAATAATGTATAATATTTTTAATTTTGTGATCTATATGGCTCAAAATTATTTAACAATAGAGGAGAGGAGGTTCCGTTTTATAAGTCAGGGAGAGGACACACCTGGAATTACTTAAAATATTTATATATAATTAATGTATTTCTCAAGTATAATGATTAAAAATGGATATGTATTCCAATTTATTATTTTATAGCATATAAATATCTTTAAACAATAATAATTAAACAAGTTTATGTGAAAATATTACCCTTATCTCTTAGTTTAACCCCCCCCCCATAAACACGTTTTGACCATAACTGTGGTAACAATTTTTTATTGGATTTAATTTTTATTATGATAAAATGAAAGGTATATCATTAAAAAAATATTACACCTTGACTTTAAATTCGGAAAAAATATTATCAAATTATGGTCTAATAAGTGAACAAAAATTATTTTAATATAAGCGCTCGAAACACAATGAAAACATATTTTTAGAAAAATGATTTTTTAAGAATAAAACTAAATATTATTTCATTCATTGCTTAGTAAAAATATAAAAAGAATGTAAACATAATTTAAGGAAATTATAGTCTATAAATTTCATTAAAATAAATAATCAATAATAATTTATTTAATTTCTTATAAAAAACACACCACAAACATAAAAAATATTTATTAACAACTATTTTTTCCTTTAAACAATTTTATATAAATTTTCAAAAATTACATAACTAATTTATGTTTTTTTATTCATAAATTATTTCATTAAAATAAAATTTATATATAAAAAATAACATCTATAAAAATACATTTATTCAAAAAATAGTTATTTTAATAATCAAATGATGTTATAAATATTTTAATGATTATTTATTAAGAATTAATTAGTAGATTTTTATTTTGGAATACATATTTACATATATCATGATATTGGTAATACTATTCATACCCACAAATACAATAGCTAGGTTATAAAGTTATACTATATCCAAAGATCATTATGTCTTAGGGATTCATGTCATGTAATCTATTGAATAACTCAAGATTATTCAAAAGAAACTACCTATAAAATATGGGGATATTGTAGTAATAATTAATATAGTTCACCAAATATGTTTTACTTAATTACAGTAAAGTTGATATTATGGTAAATCAAATGTAATTTTTAGTTTATGATGGTATATTATTGTACTGAAAATGTATACATATATGGATTTACTGATTTGAATTAGGATAAAAGTTTTGATGAAATGAATTATTCATATAGTAGAGTATTTTTATTAAGAGAAATATGTGTTTCTTATAATAATAATAAATAAATGCTTGTTACTTTTAGTTTTTTATAAGTGAATTATATTTATATAACTTAAGAAATATCACAATTAATGTGTTTATGAAATTAAACTGAAGAACTCAAGGGGGAACTGATGTTATCATTACTTGTGGGATGTAATAACCAAAGTAAAATAAATATTTTTATAAATACAGTTCACCATTATCAATTGAAGAAAAAAAATCAAGTGCCAATTCTTATAATAAGTGGTTTATCAGGGTCTGATAAAGTTATAGTTTCTTTCTACTAAAGAGAATGTGTGGACATATTTATCAATCCATTTTTGAATGATAATGATGGTAATGGGTGTTCCATACCATATATCATGAGTCTAAGGCATGATATCCCATCACATATCCCTTTGTATTTTATTGTTGTTTATCAAAGGGGGAGATTAAAATTTTAATTAAATATATCAATTAGTTTCCTTAAATGAGTGTGATTTCTTGTTAATTGTGAAAATTTATTTTGGGGGAACATTTTCAAAAGGGTAAATTTGGGAAATCAGAATGAGTATGTTTGATATGTGACATGTTCTAAAGGTTTACTGTTTATTTATGTAGGATGATTTTTTAACACATGTACACCAAAAATTTTGAGAATATAATTTGAATTTTTAAGTGAATGTAAGTTTTTATTAGTAAAAAATTTGAAATTTATATATATCATTCTTGTTTCCCACATTGACATCACTCACATAGGCTCAGAATAGTTGAATGATGATTCATTGCTATATTTAACAGTGATTAAAATATGTATTATTATAAAATTAATAAAAAAGGATGAATTTTTTGTGACTAAAAATTAGTTTATGAAATTTATTATTCTATAGTATATCTTCAATATAAAGGAAGAGATAATTGGATAAAGAGTTTCACTTGAAAATTTTTATATAATGTTAGTGTGGTATTCTATTTTCAATAAATTAAGACATAAATCGTGTGTTTTAAATTCTTTAATGTGTTTTAATATATATAATAACATGTTAAATATGGTCCTAATATGGTGTATGATTTTTTATATAATTTAATAAGGATTTTATTATCTTTTTGAGAAGAAAAAAAAATAATGTAGTGATGGAATGAGTTTATGTTGTGATTTATTTTTAAAAGGAGATGATACTTGTTCTTATATTAACAATATACATACGAAATTACATAAAAATGGCCATGATTTACATTTTTATTAAAAAAAATGTAACGAGTAGTAAATTTATAAACTAAATTTGTCTTTTCACCATGATGATCAAAATTACATAACAATTGAAGAATAACGACTCATATATTTCAATGTTATTATTCTAATAAAGAATTTTAATTTTGGCTGTGGAGCATAAGTTAGATATTTTAATGAGATCTATACTCTGAATAAAAACTTTTAATGATACTCAATTGATGTTTTTCGATGTGGTTTGGGGTTCAATGTACGCCCCATGGGTTCGAGTGTGTGTCAGATGAAGGAGGGGTGGCCAACGTGGCTGAAAATTGTATACGAATCCCATTCATGGTGTAAAGAAGTTCTCATTCTATGAAACAATTGAGGGATGAGGGGAAACCCTCTAAAATAGAAGATTCATAGCATTAACATCAGTTCATTTATTAAAAAGACCATGTTTTTTTTAAAATGGGGGTTATCCCACTATGTTCATGTTTAAGAAGATATGTGTGAGAGAGTTTTTTGATTGGATTTTCAATTCTTTGGATCCCTTCCATTGAGAGGGGATGTTTCTCGTGCTAATTTTCCAGTGATTCCAGAATATTCTCTCCCTCTGTTACCAATTATTTTTGTTTTTTTTATATCCCTATTTTTTAAATTGTTTGAGTTTATTAAGGATTTCAACTAATGAATAATTTAAATCAACTAAATCAATAGAGATTTTTTTATCTTTCATAGAGGTAATCTCGTGATAGTATCTACAAGCCCCCACATGCTGTTTTAATGAAGTTATGTAATCATATGTTTTTTCTTAATTATTTTAAAAAATCCATTTAAATAGGATGTTAGAATGATCATATAATATATTTATTTATTATGGATTAGTTTTATGTGAGTGTCAGGACTAAACCACATTTAGTTACTCACGTTTTCACCAAGGTCATGATGCCCAATGAGTTTTTTAGAATTTATTCCTATTTAAATTATATTAAAAAGTTTAAACATATTTATAATCAATTATGGGTGATATTTGGTGTGAGATAGCTGCCTGAGAGTGTGAATGAGGCACTATGGACTTAAATGAGGCCCAACAGATCTTGGTGATGGGTTTACTCTGGAATTATGGTAGGTAGAACTTATGATAAAATTTGATATGGAGGAGCATTTTGGAGTCTAAATGCCAAAATAATTTTATGGTTTTAGGAATAGGGTAAAAGAACTGGTAGAATACTTGGGTGAGATGATGAGGTGGATTTGAACCATCTGTGATGAGACCAAGTACACTTGATCTCAATTGGTTTTTTGGGATTTCCTAAAAACTATGTCACCAAGGGGTAATGATTTGGGTTTTTTAAACAATATACCAATAGGAGGTCCTAACATGTGAGGTAATATGTAAAAAACATATGTCTATTTTCTATGGCTATATTTTAGGAATGAGTAGCTTGGGGACTTGTGATAATTAAAGATATGGTCAATGTATCACGAGTGATGCTAAAATCCCCCTTAAAGATGTAGGTGAGCCTTGTTGTTATCTTAGAGTGAGTGGAGGACTTTGGTACTTAGTGCAGGATGAATGAATGTGTTTCTTATGGTTGTAAGGCTAAGGTATCTCCCTCAAGAGATTCATGACAAGACCCATGTATGGGTCATGGGAGTTTTATGGGACATGTAATTGGGATTATAAATAATGGTTTTATATGAGAATTGAACCCTTACTATTGAGGTCAGGTTTAGGTACAACATGATGGAATTTGATAGTCTTGAGGTAAAATGACCAGGAGTGATGAGGGGCCTAAGTGTGCTTTGAATAGACCTTGGGGCTTGGTTGGGATAAGTGTACAAGATGTTGTGTCACTAATAGGTGACAAAAATAAGATGATATCAATGTGCAGAGATAGTGGTGGGTCTAGAGGACCCATCGGGTTCCCTGAAGGGAGAGTTGGGATGTGTTGTGATGAAGGGTTAGGTCATGAGTAACTAGAACTATTGGATCAGTTGGTAGAGTTGTGTCATGGGTTGTGGATCAGTGCGCACTTCCCTGCAATTATGGGACCTTTCAATGAGTGGTTTAGTCGATTATAATTTGTGTGACATCCCATGAGTGTATGAGGATGTATTTGTGTGATTAACATGCCTTGTTTAATTATGTTTGGGTTCGAGGACCTCTCCATGATTATCATAGGTTGGTGTGATGATTGTGTTATGTTCCATAAGGAATTGGATTTAGGAATTTTACATGAAAATATTGGGTTGTGTAAAGATATTGGGATTTTCCTTGTGAAGGATTGGGTATAAGACAACCCGGGGGGTTAGTCTATGGTATGGTGTTATGTGAGTGGACATTGATTGAACCTTCCTTTCATGATAAGGGACTGAGTATAGATATAGATGTATGAATTTGCACCATTATTGTTTATATTGGGTTAAGGATTAATCATTTTCCCGCCCTGTGTGTTTATTTATTGATGAGAATCATTTATGAGTTGAACCAACCATTACATACATAAATATTACATCTTATTAGAGGAATATTCGTTATATACAATAATTATTCATTCTAGAACTACAAAGGGTTAGTGTCTTTGGAAACATGGATACATAAAAAACTAGTACATAAAATATATAAATCATCTCCTACTATTTTCTTCACAACTTGAACCCTCCTTAGACATATTACAAATAAAACCTTTCTTCATGTCATTGGGGAGAGAAAACATAACAAAGGATGATCTTATATGATTTTCATGATTAAATATGGGAGATATCAATGATAATATAAGAATAACATGAGAATAAGGGTTTTGGAACATGATATTAAAATTTGAAAAACAAACCCAATAATTCATAGATCATAATCACAATTCATGGAATATATATTGGCAGTTCTTAAATTATGAATGAGGAAAGAATTAAAGCACAAGATCCATGAGAGAATAATACTGAAATAATAACATATCATAAAAGAGTGGAATAAAGTATAGAATAATCATAAACATATAAATTTAATGTCATATAGGACCACCATGTCATTCATCACATGTTCATCTTGGACTAACCCTTAATATACCTTCTGTGGGCTTCAGATGACCACTTATATACCCTTTTTTAGGATTAGTATAAACTCACATACACCCTTTGAGTTCAGAAATAATTAATCTTCACCTAACGAATTCGAGGGATATAAAATAACAACCTTTCACATAATCCTATTTTATTCATATGTTTCCCACATGATCATGAAATCTTTTATTATTACATTAAATCCTTAACCCATGGAAAAAATGGGTTTTATCAATATTTCATCATAATAATCACAATCCATATAGAGAAAGAGTAAACATTGTAAAATTTGATTGTATTGCTAATAAATTATAGAAACATCAAAGGATTCTATTTTGATAAAAATAACTTTAAAATATCCCTAGAACATCTATTGAAGAAAATACAATTTTCAATTTGAAATCAATTTTTTAAAATAAAAAACCTTTCAAAATATTTAGTAAAAAATCGTCATTAAAAAGAAACATGTAAAAGTGTAAAAGAATATTGAAAAAGTGTATTAATATTAATGGTAAATACAATTAATGAAGTGTACATTAAAACCTTTATTTCTTTAAACTTTTTGGTATAAATTAAAAATGTAACTTTCTCGGAAAATTAATAGAATATTCCTTTTTAATTTTTTAATAGAAAGTATGAAAATGGTAAAAATGAATTTATAAAACCATTGGGGAATGTTTAAATTGTTATAATAATAATTTTAAATAAAACATGAGGATGAAAGAAAAATATTCCTGACCAATGGGGAAAACAATATTGGGTTTACATCAAAACATTCTTTTGTAAATTTGTATATGTAGAGAGGAAAAAGTTAAAGGAAAAATTATAATTTATATAAATAAAAATTCGTCAATAAAATTAATATTAATTTTAATGGATATATCATATAATTTCATCATTATAAATATAAGCATAAAATATCCTGGTAAAAAGTTAGATTGTATTGTAAAACTCTTACAACTTCGGTAACTTTTGATTAATGACCCCATCAAATAAATAAAAACTAATAAATCATTAAATACAGCGAAAATAAATATATTTACAATAAAACAAATAATATTTTTTGTATATTCTCCCCATAAAACATTATAGGTTTATATCATAATTCATACCTCAAAAAAGATAGTATGAGATGATAAACACTTACCTCAAGTCTTTATTTCATCGTAAGCTCTATTACCAAGTGTATAATAAATTTTAATTTATTAAAATTATAATCACAAAATATTCATAACAATAATATATTATATGGTATAATTTAAAATTTAAAATTTCAATTTATTAATAATTTATTATTAAAATCATCATTTTCTAGGGTTAACAGTTTCATTTTTTCATGTATGTTTCAGTAGAGAAGTTCCAATCCTTGTACTTTTAACATAGATCTATAATCTATATAATTATATACAATATAGAAATATCATATATATTCATTATTTACACATTTATAACAATCCATAAATTGTAGTGATAGAATGACGGATAACACATTCTTAGAGACAGTCATCCATATATAGGCATAATGGTTGTTTTCATTTTCTAAAAATAAAGGAATGAAATATAAATAATATTATATCATTAATAAATAATTATTAAATCATAAATAATATATATATATATATATTAAATATATCATTATAAAAATCCATTCGCGGTTGTGATGGAAAATGAATCAAATCACTATGTGTAGGTGGTGGTCTACACGTACAAATGAGCGATACATTCATTTCCCATTTGAAGGAACATGGATTTAAAATGGGTGTTAAATATTATAAATAATGTATTGGTATATAGATAATACTATAGTAATCATTGGTTATGGATAAAAATTCTTATAGGAGGTTTATGAAGAAATAAAATTTAAAGAGCTCTGTTAAGATTTATACCATTCCTTTTAGAGACCTCCTTTAACTTATAGCTTAAGCCTTGAAATATTGGTATCTTAAAAATAAATATGATCATGGATGAAATTATTGAATATATAAAAATTTTTGAGTGTATATTATATGAGATTTAATGCTACAAATTAATGAATAATGGAGGATAATAGGTTTCATTTTATAAGTGTTGAAGAGGGAACACATGAAATTACATAATATATTTCAATATAATTAATTTATTATCAATTATATTGCGTAAAAATGGACTTATATTAAAAAATATTATAATATATTGTCTAAATATCTTATAAAATAATTTTACATGTTCATGTGTTGATATTACCCTTATCTATAAGTTTATTCCCAGGTAAAACCGTTTTAACCATAATCATGGTAATAATTTTTTACTATTTTTAATATTTATTATAACCAAAACATAATGTGGAAAAATTAATAAAATTTTTAATAATGATTCCAAATATTGAATCAAAATTATTAAATTAAATTTATAGTCTCCAGAAAATAAATTTAAAATAATAATGTAAAACACAATAAATAGATTTTTCGGAAAAAAACAATTTTAAGAAAAAAACTAAATTTACACTCATTCATTCCATAGTAAAAAATTTAAAATAAATGATAATATATTTTATTGAAAATATAATATATATATTTCATTAAAATAATTATTCAATAATATTTTATATAATTTATTATAATAAAAACACATTGTGCACATAAAACATTTTTATGAAAAAATAACTATTTTTACCTTTAAATGATTTTTACATCATTTAACATTTAGATAGCTAATTCATGGTTTTTTATTAATAAATTAACAATAAATTTATTTGAAATTTGTTTTACATATACTTTTCTTATATAGTTATACATAAATTGTTGAAACATTCATTTATTTGAAAAATTGGTCTTTCATTTGTTAAATATTGTATTAAAAATTTAATGGTTAATTCTTAGAAATTAATTAATTCATTTAGATATTGGAAAATGTTTCTATATATATTTCATAAGGTTCTTAATCATATTCATTCCAACTAATCTATTTTCTAGGTAATAATTTTATACTATATCATAGGTTCTTTTAGACTCAAGGTTTAATGTAAAGAAAGTTTTCGAATACTTCAAGATATATAAACGGATAAACCGATAAAATCATGGGTTGTTACATTAAACCCACCATAAAATGAATTTAACCCTTTAAATTTCATCACTCCAACAAGAAAATAAATCTACCAATACTTCATCACATCCTAAAAATTTGAGGAATCTTTCTCAAATTTTTGACCCCTTTACAGAACTTTTACAAGGTGAGTAGTCTTGTTTTGTATCACTTTATCTCTTTGAAGAAAGATTCCAAAAAGTTTTTATCCATATGATATATCATACTCTAGAGGTAAACCCTGTTTTTTCAGTACATTAGAATGATCTGGAATGTTCTTTCTATGTAGAGATACATGGAACAAATTCTGAATATTAGAGAGGTTCGAGGGAAGCACCCAGAGATAATTGATAATATCTTATTAACCAAAAATCTCAAAGGGACCAATATTCAGAGGTCATAGATTTACCGTTATACCAAATTTTATAACCCTATTCCCTGTAGAAACACAAAAGAATACATTTCCACCAATAGATAATTCTAGATCTCACTCACAATTTTCTGCAAAACACTTTTATTGACTATGAATTTCCATGATGTGTTGCTAAATAGTTCTATCCTTATTTTCTATTTACTCAGTTATATCAAGTCCCAATAGATTTCTTTATCCTAATTCATCCCATCACATTAGATTTTTTTAATTTATTCCATATAGGGATTCATAATGATTAATCTGAATTATTGAGTGAATGATATTATTTTATGAAGATTTGACTAGGGGAAGGTATCTGAAGAACCATACCTTAATATATACTCAAGGGGTTGAATGGTTTTCTTAGTCTTACCATCTGTCTAAGGATGATAAATAGTACTAAAACAAAAGCATGTATATAGATCTTGTAGAGTACTTCTCCCGAACCTTGAGGTAAATCTATAATCTTCATTAGATACTATATAATCTTGTACTCCATTCCATATTACCACTACCTTAATGTATATATATTGGAAAGTTGATTAACAAATAAATATTCACTAATTAAAATGAAATTTTCTAACTTTGTAAGCTAATAAAATATAACACAAATAACATTATGTCAATTAGACACTTTTGGAGAGTCATATTATAAAATCTATAGTGATGTTTTACCCACTTATATTCATGTATGGATAACTATTTTAACATCCACTTAAAATAATTTCCCTAAACCTTAAATTGTTGGAATACCTAGAAAAACTATACATACTCTATACTCTATATCTTCATCTTGTCCCACCGTAAATACTTCATCAGATATCTATACCTCTTTATACATTCAAGATGAATATATAACACATTGACATGAGATTCTAACAATAAATACATCCATTCTAGTATTGATAGGACACATACTCTATTACTAGACCATATCATTCTATCGTAATCATGGTTTAACCTAGATATCATTCTCACCTTCTTTTCCAGCTCCACATCATACTTTTAATCCTCTTTAATGTTCACAAGGATAAACAATTAACATGATAAAGATAATATTTAACCTAACTTTTATGATTTAATGTTCCATACTATAAAAATTCATAAATTATTCGATCCATTTCAATCATCATGGAAAAACATTCATGGTCCTTCCAACTCGGAGCATTTAACAGCTTGTTTTCTATCCAAAGATCTCATTTTATTTAAAATTCATAATATTTAATCAAATATAATCATTTAATATGGAACATATTAAAATATTTATATATTAATATATAAATTTAAATTTTATGATTATTATACATGTCACACATTTATTCATAATTATAATGCTTCCTTATCTTTCATGCAATGATTATGACAGTTAACTCTAAATCAGGTGTTGGGTAATTTTTCTCTTGAAACTTTATTTTGTGTGAAGAACAAGCTATCACCATACCATTATTTATAAGAACACTTCTGAAAACCTATATTTAATGAATAACTATAAATGGAAAACCCATATCCCCTATATAGTAGTGTGATCATAGGTACACTGACCAATATTCTCTTCAATTCCTTGATTTTTTTACATTCATCGGTCTAATGGAACATAATACCCTTCTAAGTTAACTGGATGAGTGTATTGGATAACTACGTGAAAATATTCACAAGCTAAGGATAATATCCATTAAATCTTGGAAAACTATACATCTACATCATAGTTGTTAGTCTAAGACAATGTTAAATAAATTACATTATTCATGGATATAACAATATACCATCTATTAAGATTTTATGACCCAAAAAATGAAACTTTATATTAAAAAAATCTCACTTGTTAAATATTACATTCATATTCTACTTTCTTTGGGTCTTATATAAAATCCTAAAAAGATCTCCATGATCTTACTTTAACTTGTATTATATAAGAATATTATATATAAAGACTACACAAATTGATCAAGGACATATATAAACACTCTATTCATTAAATTTTTGATGATAGAAGAGGAATTAGTAAAACAAAATGGCATCACTATAAATTCATAGTGTCTATACCTCATACGAAAGAATTTCTTGGTTAAATATTCAATTTTGACCCTCAATTGATAGTATAAAAATCAAATATAATTCCTAATATAATATTTATATTGTGATAATGTACTGAAAAAATAATCAATACGGGGAAGAGGATACATATTCATGATATTGATCTTCTAATGTTCCTAATAATCAATATAGAGTCACATTAATATACCATTATTTTTTTCAAAAAGAATTGATTCACCCATAGGTGAGAGACTTTTTCAAATGAATCCTTTATCATAATTTAGTTGGAGTTTCCTCTTTGATTCCTACAACTCAATTTTTTCTATTATATATGGATTCATTGAAATAGGTGTATCACAAGGTATGAGTTCTATTGAAAACTAAACCTATTGATTTAGAGGAGTACTTGTAAAATATTTCTGAAATTAATATATAAACTATCAGAAAATAAGTATATCTTCAATGTTTAGTTTCCCCGCAACTATCTAAGATAAATAACCCATTTGAATCTAAATCAAGTCCCATATAATGGATTTAATTTCTATTAAAAGATTATATTTTTTCTTACACTAATGGATTATAAAAGGTTGGTTTGGAATATCATAGGTTACTTTCCTTCCTCAGAATTTTTTATGGTATTTATATAATGAAATCCAATCCATGCCCAAAATAATATAAAATTACAGAAGTGAGAGAATAAAAATATTTACAAGAATAATATTCCCCCAAACCTCATTTGAAGAAGAATCATAAACTTGTGATGTGATTACCATACCATTCAGGGTTTTCATTTCTAATTAAATATCTAATCATTGAGGTGGTAATGTGATACCCATTGAATATTATTTAGCTATAACAGAGTGTGTAGAACTGAAATCAAATAGAAATTAGATGTTCTAGAGGGGATGGGACGTGTACATTTCAGCACTTTGTTATTATACCACACATCTAAAATAGTGATAATCTAAGATTCCCATTTTCTCAATTGCTGAATATTACTTAAGCAGATTAGTCACTCGTCTTATGGATAAAAATTGTATTTAACTGATACATGCCTCTATGAATTTTATTGCACCCACATATCTATTTTACCTGATTATATCATTCTTTTTTTACGATGTGATAAAATAAACATAAAAAATCTCAAATTTTCCCTTTCATACTATGAAGATGTTTCTATAAAAACCATTAGTTGGATCAAATCATACATCTTTTTTTGATAATATGTTTCATTTTAATAGAATCTCCAATATTATCAATGTTTTAGGTGTTAGAGGACCCCACCCCTTCAACTCTCATGGTGTTCCAATTTTTTGTGGTAGACCAAAGTCTAGTTATATTTCTAATAATATTGACCAAATCCTCCAACAAATATCCTCATAGAATTGGAAGTCCCTCTATATGGCTAGAAAGATCTCTCTTTTTAAGTAAACAATTGTTTCTAAAATGGTCTATTATATGATAGTTTATAAACATCCTACTATTATTTATAAAAATAAATGCTTCAATGAAAATCATTGTGTGGAAAGGAAGAGTGCTTTATAGGATATTGGTGATTGTTCCCTGGTCTACCTGTTGTAAGCCTTGGGATAAAGGTGGTATTGTCAAAAAAAATATCATGCTCTTCAATAATTTCTTATTGGCCATGCTTACTTGGAACCTTCATCAAAATAAATCTTAGTCACTTGATTTCCTCAAAAACTAATTTATTGATAAATTAATGTAAGTAAAATTTAATTATATGGGCTGTTCCATATGGCCTTATATAAAAAATTCCTTTTCCAACATCATGTCTAACACTATATGGATGGTGATAAAGGAATATTATTTGACTTATGACTTGACAACTGGACTGCTTCTTCTCTCATTTTAATGGTTTCACCCAATTGACCACCAAAGCACACTAATAATACCATTAAAGATATGTTTCGATCTCAAAGCCTTAAATTAACTAAAAATATTAAGAAAGTCATTGACAAATATCTATTTTCCACCACTCATGATTTTTTAATTTGGGAAACTATTCATAATGGCATTCTTGACTCTAAAAAATTTTATGACCAAATTCTACGTAATTCTAACAAGAATTTCATTTGACTAAAAATCATTAAATAATCCTGGTTAAATCCCTAATGATTCATACCTGTTTAGTGTATTGTGCCCAAAAGGGTTCCCACTGACACTTTTATTTAATGTTTTTGGATTCAACATTGCTCTAAATACTATCTATTTAATCAACATATAGAAGACATTAACCACCTATTTCTTTCTTCTACTTGGGTCATTAAACTTTTTAATTAAGTACTTTATCTTTTTGAGTGCAGATGGTTACTTCATGACTCTATTAACACTCAACTACAACATTGTGTGGATATGAAATCCTCTAAACAAATCAAGTATCTCTTCATAACTTCCATATATGAGCTTCTCCATGTGATATCTTATTATTGAAACACTCATATTCATAGAAACTTATCACATAGTCTTAATGTAGGAAAGATGAGAAATATCTGTGTCATTCGGGATGCCACCATGATTCAGAAGGTTCTTCACAGTAACAGTGTTTGAAACTTTTGGATTCTATGACGACATGGGGTAAAGGGTTTTTATCCTCAACCAAGATGCACATTAGATGTTTTATGTAAATATCCACCCCCATGATGGATTAAATATAATGTTGGTGGTGATTCTAAGAGAAACCTAGGACCCTCGAGTAGTGGGTTTATCTACAAAAACCAATCTAGGCACACACTAGGGTGATTATATGGTAGTTTTTGTGTCACCTCATATCTAAAAGATGAAATGATGGGAGTGATTCATGATACATATTTTTCAAATTAACTGGAATTTAACAATCTCAGGATCAAATGATATTCAATGACTATTGTGAATGCTCCTTGGAATGGTGTAGTGAACCTTGCATGGCTGATTACTTCACATTGGATGGACAATCTGATTTTTATTATACATACCAGCTATATTGTGACTCATAACTTTCATGAAGTGAACAAATTTGTAAATGGACTTGATAATATGGGAGTCAACCATGGGATTTCATGGTTAAAAAACCCCCTTTTGATTTATTTTCTCTTTAAGATAACGATTGTAAAACAAATACCTAAAACATGGGATTTTTTTACAATCACTACCATAAGATATCTCAATTATGACACATTATCTTCAATATATGAGACATTATGTTTAATGATGGCCATACTTGGTAATAATATTATCAAATCCTTTATAATAGTTCATAAAGAATATGTGAATTAACCCAAGCATGTCCCCTATGAGTGTCTAGATAGGTGTGTTATCTTAGGCCCATTCATTGTTCACAAGTGGTGATCAAGTTAATATCCAATATTACCCATTCATATTTGTTACCCCTTGGTGAATGTGTACCATATCTATATCCACTTTATAACATTTAGACATGGATTTATTTTCTAGGAAAACCACACTCCATTATTTACCATTAAATATAGTCTTATAATTAAATAGACTTATCCTAAGGGATCTCACTAAATTTCTCCCATCCTAATTTCCTAAAATAACTAAAACATTATATAATTCAAGCAAAAATGGTTCAAACAATTAATACATAAATATTATATCTTATTAGATGAAAATTCATTACATAACATTATGATCTATATGAGAACTGCAATACTTCAGTTTCATTGGAAACTTGGAAATATAAAAACTTTCACATAAAATATATACATCATCTCCCACTATGTTCATTCCTACTAACACCCTCCTTAGACATATCATACAAAAAACATTTCTTCATATATTTTGGAAGATAAAACATAATAAAGGGTGTTCTCTAAGGCATGAATCATAATGAAATAAAAAAACATGAGTTGTCAGAGAAAAATGCAGGCATAAGATGGTAATATTATAGATTTCAATAAATCATGTCATAATCATAATCATAGAAATATTATTTAAATTATAACCACCAAGTCATTCATCAATTTTTTTGATTAGGATAAAAACATATGTACTAGCTTTTTTCTTGGGATAACCTCGTGTGTACCATCTTTTGGGGTTGGGGTAACCTCCCATGTACCATTTGATTTCCTAAAAAATTAATATTTACCAAATGGTTTAGAGATCAATAACAAACCTACCCATCACATACTCATAATCGATTCGTTTTTATTCCATAAGATCATGAAAACATTTATCATTACAAAAAATCATAACCCATTGAAAAAAGAATATTATTATTCAATATTTCATAATCGTAATCATAAAGAATCTTATGAATAAATAAATATTTTGAAATTGGATCATATTACAAGTGAATCAAAAGAAAAATCAATGGTTGTTGTTATTGTTAAAAATAAATTATATCATTGGAACATATCTTGATCAAAACACCATTTTATTTATGAAATAAAATATTTAAAATCTCAAAATTTAAAAATTAGGGAAAAATTTTATTTTTAAAGAACTATGGAAATTTATTATGTAAGTTTAAAATCAATGACTACTCATGATGTTAATAAATACCATTCATGTAGTGTGTGTTAAAACTGTTATTCCTTTAATATTTTTGAAAAAAAGTTAAAAGTATCTCATTTGGGAAACAAAAAGATGATTATTTTTAACTTTTTTATAGAAATTAAAAAATAGGTAATAATTATTTTATATAATAATTGAGGAATGTTAAAAACATTATTCAAAACATTTTAAAATAAAATATTGAAATGAACGAAAAAAATTCCCAACTGACGAGAAAAATAATTTTTGTTCTCATTAATAACATTATTTTCTGACTTTTAATTTCATTGAAAGAGGAAAATGATAGTAAAACATGTAATTTATTGAAATAACTTGAGGAAAACAAATTAAATTTCATTTCTGAGGGATATATCACGAAATTTCATCATTATAAATTTATTCGTAAAAAGTATATGTAAAAATTGAGATTATAACGTAAAACCCTTACCAATTTTGTAACTTTTGATTCAAATCCCCCCACAACAAACTGGGTTGACCTTGAATGTGATAGAAAATGGAATGATTTTCCTCATGACTAATTAAATGAAACATTATTTAAATGTTATAAACATGGGGTTATTCCCAATTATATATATTTTTATACGATTAATAATCTCATCTTGGGTGAGTATATTGATACACCTAATAAGAGAGAAATGGAGTTTCATGAAAACTGTGGGGGGGGGGGGGAAATTAAGTTTCTTACATGTCAGGTATGTGAGAATAAATACTAAGATAAATGTCTCATATGAATGATAAAATGTTTAATTTTTTGAAATGAAGGATGTTAATATAGTTTATAAGAGAAAATAAAGAGTTATATAGAGGTATATGAAGCTAATAATAAAGTACTGTTTATAGTTTAATTTCATTATGAGGTGAGCATGGGTATTATCTAAAACAATGCCCTAATCGAAGTGTTAAATCCCAGAGAAGGTAAGGAATTTTGATATATTTATGAAGTGAAATTATTGAAGTGTTTGTGTATTGGGATTTTAGAATTATGTTATAGAACTATAATATTAATGATATTATGATTCAAGAATCATTTAAGGATTTTATAGATTTAGTTTTTATTTAAGCATTTGAAAGCATAATTTGAATGGTACAGATAAAAAAGAAAAATTATTTTTTAGTAAGGTGATATTTTGGGAAAAACATGATTAAGGAATAAATAACCCTTAATATTTGCTTTATGTCAAGTTATTAGTTCTTATTTAGGATAAAGAGGTGATTGAATTTGATAAAATTAAATTAGATAATATTGATGACCTTGTAATTTTTTAGTTATTTGATCACAAATCAGTTTACTAAATTTTTGGATGTACAGAATATATTCAATACTCTATTATTTTATTTAAGGTATAAATATGAAGTTAATTTTTGGATGTATATAGGATTCCATTTAGTCTTTATAGCGATTTAGGTTATTATTATATTTTAAAAGAATATATGGTCTTGGTATTCACATTTTTAGTATGCGAAATTTGGAGCTACATTATTTTGTATGAGGATAAACTTTAAAGTTTATTTAAAAAAATAAATAAGTGATAATATATTTGTCTTATCAAGTGTTGAATTTGGCTTGGAATATTCTGGAGGAGCCTTAAGGTTAATTATTTCCAGAATTGATTGAGTTAAAATTTAAGGGTTATTATTGAGGTTTTAGAGATTAATGTATTATGTTTATTTATATTGGATTCATTGTTCTAACCATTTTGATTTTGGTAAATATTTAAAGAAATATGTAATGTTTTTTTGGGACAGATAATCAATTAAAAGTTAATTTTATTGCTTTATGCATTTATAATTCATCATGAATATTAATTTCTTGGACTATGATATGAAGTAAAATTAAATGAACAACATCCAAAGGATGAACCTGTGCTAATGAAATGTACCAAAATAACGTAAGTATATTCTCTTGTGTACACTATCTTTTTTGTGAAATAATCCATAAAATCTAGTAAAGGGATCTTGAAATAAAAAAATTTCTTTCTGATAAATTAGTGGCCTTTTAATACCTCACCGATTTATGGTTTTTTGGTCATCAACATTTACATGACCATGTTCTCTATCACTATATGTTAGTCCTTCTATGATATTTTTATCCTCCATGTCTATATTTTAAATTCCCAATAGTGTTCTCATTATTCATGAACCTGAATATCTGATATTTCATGTAATCTTTATGTTTCATACTCCCCCTATTTAAAAAAATATTATTACACCTAAGTATGATGTGTGTTAACAACAATGATGTTTTTAATTATTAAACCTATGATGGTTGATAGAAAATTATACGGGTGAAATTTATTTAAGGTTAATAGAATGTAACACCCCAAAAATTTAGTTTAAACTAATAATAAGGTCAATTTTTCTTCTTAACAAAAAACACTGAGATTTAAGGGAATTAAGATATATTATAAAATAAAATTTTATAAATATTAACTTGTAATTAAATTTGTGGGTATGAATATGAGTAAAAACATTAGTAAATATATGTATAATGATCCTACAAAATAAAAGTTTATTGATTACCTCTTAGGAAAAAAGTACTCAAATTTCAATGATGACATTTTATGCTTAAAAAATGCATTTTCTTCAAAATGAATTTATTGTATTTTGTGTGTGGAAGTTATAATCAATTTCCACCAATTTTAAATATTTTATTTTATAAAATGGATATTTTTTATAAAATCCAAATATAAAAATCAACATAAGGTTAAATTTTGGGATTTTTTCTAAAATTATTTATTTTTCAATGAATTGTGAAAAATTACAATTTTTCAAGTACTCACCTTTAATTTCATTAAATCAAGTAATTTAAAATACCCATTCTACTTTGGATGTGCTATTAAAGTGAAATTAGATACATTTTATTTATAAAGTTTTAATTAATCCCATTTATATCAGTAATATTATTTATTTTTATATAAGTTAATTTTTTTGTTTGAAAATAGGTTTTTCTAAAGAATTATTTTCATAGTGTTTTATAAATTTTGATTAAAATTGATTTATAACACTTATTGGAATTTAATCTGATGAAATGTAAATATTTTTTAGATTATATTTCATCTAGATATTATGTTCTATTGTATTATTTGAGGTGCTCTGTATAGTTTCACAATTAATGACACTAATAGAATTTACCAATAGAAAAACCCCACAGTTCCCACAACTGTAACAAATAGAAGATTTATTTCCAAAGGATAATGGTTATTTGGGTTTCAAAACTATTGATTCTTACGAACTCAAAATGGTAGATAATATGGGAGATCAAGATAATCACACCCTTTTAGGAGGAATGATTTCCTATTCTACAGCTCAATTATAGATTTATGATATGTTAGAAATTCCCTTCCAAATCATGATATCGGATTAGTTACCCTAATAAAATGACATGGTGCTTAGTCATTCTATTTATAAATGGGGGTTCTATTAATGAGACTATATATATATATATATCCAAATTTCCTCATCCACTTTCAATTATTTCATAGAAATGGGTATATGCTTATATTATGAAGCCATATAACAAGTCACTCAGGGTTTTATTGCTCTCCAGGGATGTGATTGTTATTTTGAAGATGGGATTAAAAATTAACAAGGTGTCTTTTTTATCATATTTATTAGAGGAATAAAAACCCACATACTTCATTTTTTTCCATGCAATACAATTTAACGTCTTTCGGAAAGGGAATATATGATGACACTAAGGCATCAAGAATGTATCTCAATCCTTAAGAAGGCATCCTACATATCTTCCTTATACTAGGAATTATATACATCATATTTTGATCTAAAAAAACCAACATATGGTAACTAATATATAATTAATGCATGTGAGGGTTATAAAACCACGACTTCCCAATATAGGGGGTTAATGATTCTAGTGATATTTTCATTTCAAATCCCTAATCCCACATGAGTCAAGAATGGTGTGAGAGACAAGGGATAGAAAGTGACAAGGCTCACTGCATATGGATATGGGACATAGGAACTAGGGGGACTAATGGGGTGTTTAATATAGAGATCAGTCTATTATAATGTGTTCTTTATATCTTTATTTTAGTTTGAATTATAGTCCTCATAGATCAATAAGCTTGTAAATCCATTAATAGACGAGTAAGGATGAAAAACCCATAGGAGAGTCTGGGTCCCATTTGTTTGAGTGTCTAACTGATTAAAAATTCAATGTTTTATTTTCAAGATAGTGATTTAAGGATAAGAGGGAACCACATACATCACAAGTGAATCCAAATAAAATATTCTTAAATGAAATTTGAAATTCAAAACCAACACCAAACCTAAAAAGGTTTTGATCCAAGAGACACCACATTAGTCGGAATCACAATGTTGTCTTCTGCCATCGTAAACGTGCTACACCATCATTGTTTCAACATCTACCCACTAGAGATGATGACTAGAGAGATGAAGCCAAACAAAAATCATCACATACTGAATGTGAGATTTTTCATAAAAACTACAAAAATCCTTCACCTATGGCTTCAAGGAAGAAAATTCTGGAAAAAAACTCATTATCGTCACCCATAACACCACTTCAGGAATAAAAACTATCTAATCATTATAAATAGAAATAAACCCCTTTTGAGTTGTTAAATAATACACCAAACATACCCATCTTTTAAGAGTCTTCAAAGTAGAACCACCCTGAATCCACTGGTGCCCATAATTATGACAGTCTCCAAACCATACATTCCAAAACATCTTAGTATCACCAGTCCATCTCCGACTGGGAGATACACAGAGGAGAAAAACATATGGGCAAGGGAATGAGTAGAAAAAAGCAACATCAGAGATTTCTTCAATCCAGAAAATAAGTGTATAAACCACGATTATTTTCACAGTTCATGCATCAATCAAGGGCCAACATACCTTAGAAGAAATCCAGCATTAAAAACACCTATCAAAACACCAATGACCAAACATCCCGCACATCCCAAAGCAACCAAGAAACCACCATAGAAGACTAAAAGGGAGAGTTATAGAGGATCTGGAAGCTGGAGAATCATATGAATTAGGTTATCTAATATATAGAGGGAGTTACACCAATCTGGATTTCCATTGGACAATATTTTACCCTTACCCTCGGATGTATAAAGGGTAGGAACCAAGAGTGTCTAGATAATCATTTATGGATTGAATGAGGATCCCATAATACCCATTTAATTACATTATTATCCATTTTTAACCCATTATAAACATTACCATATGAAATGGGAATGACAAACCAACGACACCTATTTTGGGGTTCACATTGTTTGAGAAAACATACCCAAGTTCTTCTATTGGAAAATGATGGCATTTCTGGGGGTGTCTACATGAAATATCTAGATTGCCTTCTTGTAATTCAATAATTGACTTCTTGATATGTAATGAGTGTCTTGATGACATTTCCAAGTATTCACTGACATATTCTAGTCTTCTGGAGGACATGTCTCAGGATGGTCTTGTGATCCACTTGTCTTGTTAGGGGAATCATTACATGATCGATGATGAGACATCAAAGGGTTTTTTAGGATCAAGGAAGACATGTCATTGGGTTTTCCCATGATAATTTTGACATTTATAGAGGAATTTATGGGATTAAAACAATATATCTATAGGAAATCATGTGACATGGATAATAGGTTTATAGGATTTCACGTGACTTCCCTAACATGATCTAGTGTTGTCTCATGATCTAGCTGACATATCTAGGTATTTTCGTATGACTAATTAATAGTTCACATGAAGTGCTTTACCCCTTCACATGAAAATCATTGTATTATTCATTCTGTATGTCTTCTGATTTTTTCATCATTTATCATATAAATTCATCAATTTTCATCAAAAATTGTCCAGTTGAGACGTCGTGCAACTAATTCTATATAGAAAACTCCTATGTGTTATTTGGATAGCGCATCATAAATCATTCACATTATCCATTCGGTGATCATGAGAAGTGTATATATTTATTTTGTAATCACTTAAGTCTTTACCCATGATTACATGGTGGAAGACCTTTATGATTGTGTAGTTTTCAACTTTCAGAAGTCCACTATCACCTATATTCTCTCATATATGTGATTTTTATCATGAGAGTGATGAATTTATGGTCTTAAATACCACATATCTACACTACATATCATGAAATGTATATCGAAGATATGGAATTTAGTTTGTGGAGCATCAAGCATTTTTTATGATCTTACCATGGGTCATCCAAGGTATTATATTTTTGTTGCATTGTAATAAATTAATGTGAGATCACACTATCATCACTGTATTTTTTGGACCCATGGAATGTAAAAGGGAATTAGTATAATAAAATAGACATGTCAAGGGGAATTTTCAAGATCATGCTGACATGTTAGGGAGTCTGCATATGACCAGGATGCCCGTGGAAGAGGCTTTCGTGTGATTAAGGGATAATTGTCTTGGCCCATCATGAGATCAAGTTGGTTCATCAGAGGGTATTCACATAAAAAGTATCACTACTATCATTCAAATATGGGTACCAAATTTTGAATCTTTTATTTTATATTTCTTATGGATATTTCCCATTGGTTGTCTATCAGGGAGTCACATGATCAAATAGACATGTTTGGGATCCTTCACCTGACAAAGGTGACATATCCAATGATATTTTCATTATATGGTCAGCATCTAAGTGGCGATTTCACATGATAAATGGAATTGTTACATGGAACACATCATCCCATAACATGAAAATTATCATATCTCCGTTACACATGAATTTAACACCTTTTTCAGCTTTTATTACTTATTTGGAAAGACATTCAATATATTCCTATTGATTTTCCTTTCGGGTGTCTCATGATCGAATGTATGTGTATGATAGCCTCTATATGATAACGATGGTATACGATAAGAATTTCACATGGAATATAAAAACTTCCACTAGCGATATCACGTGATCATTGAATAGATCATATGAGTCATATAAACTCTTTTCCTGAAAATCAATGTAACTTTAATCTCATGAATATTCAACCATTTCAGATATTATTTTCTAAGTGGAATAAGGAGATTTTAAGGTTTATGTCTATTAAAATATCACATGATTAGAGAAACATATCTGATAGAGGATCATATAATCCGGAATACCTGTTAGAAGTATTTAACACAATAATGTGCGTTATCCAATGGGAATTTGTATGATTAGATTCATTTGATATAGTGTATTCTTGTGATTATTCAAAGAAGATGTGGAATTCATAACCCATCTATGTGACATTAATTAAGTCATGTGACTTTTTCTTATTGGCAGTAACATGATTCACTTGATTGAACCACCTCCTCTCTGTATTTCCATATTTCCCCTTTCTTCCTTTTATAGAGAAAACAATGCCTATTGTTTAGGTATTTCTTTGATACTATAATTGTTAATACTCATTTGGAATGTGTCAACAAATGAAACCAATAAGAATCAAGGTCCAAAGGGATAAGGAATCAATTTTTAGGAATGTAAACTCCTATAGGAGTCCTTTCAGCCTTAGTTGGTCAGTGCATATAGAATATTTTTGTCTTATAGGTGACCATTGGATTTACATGGGGTACCCTATCAATAGAAAATTAGTAGGGACAATAATTTCCCTAATGAATTAGACTTACGATTCCCTCATGATATCATCTATTTCCTAACCTCTTCGCAATACTTCTTCATGTATCCCTTTTTACGATAAATATTCATGATATTCAATCACGTGATCTTTTCTTGGGATTGATTTTATTTCAGTACTTGCTCAAAAAAAATATGGAAAATTCATGGTAATTTTTTTGAACCCTAACGTATTTTATTTTATTCAAGGGTATATGATAGACTTAACATGACCTATCAGGTTTCTCATGTGATCCCTTGATCCTTACATGGCTATTTCTCATGATCACATGTTTGAAATTCTTACAACAAGTCACATGATAGTGACATGCTTCGTGGATCATAAAATTTGAGATACATGCATCAGTAAATTCAATCACAAACCATTAGGTGGTTTATGTAATTTTTATGGTATTTTTTTGGGATATGTAATTCTTTTTGAATGGTTACTCATCCATTTGAAATATTATTCATTATCTATATGGATAGATTTTAGTTTTTTCAAGCTTTCAAGGAAAGAGGTTTTATCAATGATGACTTATCAGAATTCCATTATTATATTGTGGATGAAAATTATTATTCTATCATCTAACCATACCATATAATACTAATTGACCTGGTTTGTGTATGTATCATGAAATATCCTATATAAAAATTCCTAAATATATATTAGTTTGGTATTGAAAAGGATGATCTTATCCTTTCCTCACAGTAATTGATTGTGCCACCTTCTTGGCCCCCAAGGACCCATAAAACCATCAGGTCAAATGTTTCCCATATAGTCCACTTATTTACTATGAAAAAACATTCAGACCAGTGTATGGAAAAGTTTATAGCGAAAAAATTTGGTGTGACCATCATGAATCTGATTGGTACATCCATACACATCGATCAATAATGATGAAATCTTCTAGGACCGTGAGGTTATAATTATTTCCTAGATAGGACCTTTGGTTATGATGGTGATTTTAAATAGACTGGGGTAGGACCTTCTGGGTGTAGCATACTACTTCTGGATATTCCCTGAATTTGAAAAAAAATTGGATTTATTAAGAATTATAGATCTCCAAAATATTGAATTAGTGTAATAACAGTTTGATAGCTGAATCGTTCAATTGGTGGTGTCCAAATATGAACTCATTTCATCTTACACATGGTGAATTCAAAATTAGTTTTTCAGATGTAGAAAAAATCTACATCGAGCCAATATCGGGGGACATGTATGATGATTTTCCTCCTGTATGTTTTATTTGTAAGGACTTATAGAGGACCACACCCATTCCTTGGGAGTTGAACCGGATAGGTAAAAAGGACCTTAGGAAAGACCCTCTTATTGAGTAATATATACCGTTTAAGCAACAAATGATATATTTATTCAAGAAGGACCACTCTAAATCCAATTCCAATAATCTAATGTTTTTCAAAACAAAATATTCTTATAGTGATGAGGGATCCTACTAGCCCAATGTTTAAGAGGGATTGTTCATCATCTGGGGGTGCGGGATTTTTCATGACATCAACTAAGCCATTAAGTTCACCAGTTTTCATGCTATGTACCTAGTTAGGTACCTTCTCCTAACCCAAGAGAAGAATAGAGTCATATTTTTCTTTTTTATGATGGCAGAATCTATAGCAGGAGGGAGGCACATTTTGTTGTCCATTCATACATGGTCCAAACTATACCACTTCATATACTATGTTTAAAGGGGAAGAACCTACTACAAAACATTTTTTACCCTCTAAGTTTTAAGGGGTAAAACGAGGGCTCGATTGAGTATCTATGAATACATTAATATCCATAGCATCCATGGGATCCATTTCAATCAATTTTTTAGTGTATCCATTTGGAGAGGCCCATCACATTAACGGACTGGGAAATAAAGGCATGTCAGTGCTATCATGAATACTTTTCATTCAATCTTTTCATGATTCAGATTGGTATTATAACATAAAATAGAGGGGAAATATCTGAGTCTTTGGATTATATGATTTTAATCCATGAGGGAATACTTTCTACCAAAATTGATAATAACATTTTCTATGAATGGTATTCACCTTGTTAGTTCTATCATAAGTTTCGATGCACATAGAAAATATGTCCCTACCCTCTTCACATTCGATCTCAAAATCATATCATGGTGGATTATTGGTTATAGTTAATGTTTACTAGATAAGAGACTCAATTTAAGACAGACCATCCTCCAAACAACAATTGTATTAGTTTTTCTCCATAGTATGTTTAGATTTATATTTTATTATATCCAAATTAGATAATTTATGCAATAGTAATTGAGGATACAAAGTTACCACTGTAAACCAAAGCTAATCCAAGACCTAGAAAGAAAATTCCATAAAATCAAAAACTTGGAAGATGCCTCATAAAAAAGTGAGTAATGTAACATCAATTTAATTACTAGGATAAGTGCCAGTAGGAAAGGCTATAATAAACATGTAACAAGTAAGTGAACCCAATTATGCACTAGTACTTCCCATTACATTTTTTGAATAGAGAAACTAAAGGAAAAAATGTATGATGATGAACTCTGGGTGATACTACACTAGGAAGAGATAACCTTAGAGGGATTTTAATTAGTTACTTATCCCACATGAATATCTTTCAAAAATCAACCCCTTCAGGTCAAGGATCTATTTCAAGTCCTCGATTCAATGATGAGAAACATGAAGTGAAGAATCCAATACTTTACCTTGGTGCACATGATGGTGATTTTAGGCATGATGGAGATTTCCATTGATGAAAACGAATATCTTATCATCTAGGAAGTGTTAATAATATACTTGCAGATCTATTTAATTAGATATATTTCTATTGAAATTGAACTGATTTAATTTTCATTTCTGTGCGTATGGTAGGAAGATGAAGGATACAATTCACTCTCACTATCCCCATTCTATTCTCCCTGGGTTACAATAGCTGGATATGACTTTGGAAATGACCAATGATCCAATGATGAGGACTCCTCGTGTCAAATGACCCTCATGAGAGTGGAGAAATAAAGTTATAATTTTTCATAATTTAAACTTCCATAATCTCCATAGTCAATGCCTTTACTGTTTTCCACTTATAGGGGTCCCTCCATAGAGAGGAAATGAAAAAAAGATAGTGTTCAAAACTACCAAAGACAAATCACCAAGAATCCTCAAGTAATCATTACACATTTCTTCTTTTAACAATATTTAAAATTTCAGTAGCTCATTCTGGTTTTCCAAAAATGCGTAGGACCCCACTAATAATTTTTGGAAGAAAATAAACCTATTCCTGATGATATGTGTGGTAATTTTATTTCTATAGTAGAATATTAATTATTAGAACTAGTCCATGAATAAGTGGGGATGGATAAGGTTCAAACATTGTCATACATGGTGGATCATGGTCTAGACATGATGAATGTGTTGGCATAGCTAGTTCTAAAACATGATTCTAATGTTCCATTAGTTGTTAAATTTGAATAAAAATAGGAAAAAATTATTCTAGAGAAGGTGATGTAGGTAGCTATTACACTACAGATTTATCCCTGATATAGATGTCTCTGGTCTAAGGTGATCACTTATTCAGAGACCACAAATATGTTCCATTTTTTATTACTTCCAATACATTCTTCACTCTTACACCCTTAAAGGTGGTGAGTGAACTATACTGATGGGGAAAAAACATAGTAGTGCCACCAAGTATCTAATCACAATATATAATTTACTCTTCCCCTGATGGTTGGGTTAGGGAAACAAACATTTCAAGACATGAAACTATGAATTTTTTGTTTCCAAAATTGATCATGAAGATCAAATATATGAAACCATCATATTATTAATATGTTCAATAATAAACATATGTGCCTCTTGTTATAGTACATTCACCATAGAGCTCAATTTTTTTGATACCGTCTTCTTCGAGAATTCCCTTAACTGATTTGACTAATGGGGTGGCCAGATCAATACCAAACTCACTGAAGTTCATGAGTGAAAGTCCCTCACTTAGTTCCATAGTCCAAAAATAATTCTTGTTACTAGATTGTTATTTATTTCAGTTTAAAAGTACGTGAAACTATATCAATTAATGTGGAAACAAGTGTGGGGGATATTTGGATCATAAAAACAGAGGGACTAATTGGGGATCTAAAAGTCCAACTAGGTTATCGCAGGTATATGATTCACAAAATATTTATAAGGGATTTGACTATGTGGATATCCATTCCAAGTTGAAGGAAGTGATTTCCTTAGGAGAGAAGAGTAATACGCTTGAGATAAGGGTATTTGTGGCAGAGGCACCATCTTCCATGAAATATTTTGGGATGTGGCCCAAAATGAGGCTTCACATTATGAGGTGGAGGAAACAGTTTCATCGAAACTTGATCAATGCTCAGAAGGTCAATATTGCATGATTATAGTATGAAATTGGTTCTATTTAGGGGGGATTGTAATTAGTTTAAACATTTACTACATAGCTCATATAAATAAATATTGTAAAAAACATGGGGTCATTTATAAGGAAGATAAGAAAAAATAAGATGTTGTTTCCATAATGGAAGAATTACAGTGCACTTTAGAGGCCGAAACAGAATCCATTAATCAATTTTTCAAATTCATGGACACCATAGAAATGATTCATTTGAGATCAAGAAATCATATGAGAAAATTATGTAATGGTCCTATAGTTTCATAAAACTCATTTTTTTTGATTCACAGAAGAGACTCTACAATGTAGATATTCCTCCCACTATTTTTATATTATCAATTAGAAAATGTTTCAAAAATTTCATGTCAATATCAGCCTTTTTTCATTCATGATATGAATAGAATTTTATTTCCATAATATCATATGCATCAAATAAAGTAACTGTATTTTTGTAAAACCAATTAATCCAACATTTAGGGATTTTAACGCATGAATCATAATATATTTCTCTGGATAATTACTCATGAATGATTGTGGACATGATATTCCTCATCAATGTATCTTCTCTGGTTGTTCAAAGATCACTTGGCTCAAAGCAATAACATAGGTAAAAAAATTCTCTTATGGAAAATGATTTAATATATTTCTAAATTTAATATAATTAGTGACCATATATTTATTCTTTAGAGGGAGAAATAAAGATCCCAATTTTTTTATACCTTTTCAATATTTCAACAATATTTTCCAATGTTTCATTTGGGGAAGTCTTAATAGGTGTGGTATTAGAATATCCATAGGTCTTCCTTTTATGGTTTTTTCAACATGATATTTTTATAACTTGTCCATTTCATAAGTGATCATTATTTCTTGGATCAAAAAAAGTGCTTGGCCAATGAGAAGAGACTCATTTTTTCCTAGGCTTCCTTTTTTAGGTTTTCAAATTGGAAAAAACCAAGTCTCTTTCAATTGGATTCTTATAAACTTTTATACTAGACCATAGTTGTAGACTATGATCTTCTAGTTATGTCATATATTATTATTTTTAGGGACTTTTATCATTGACCATCTATTTTTTCAATTTAGTGTCATGTTGGTTAGACCATATATTTATGTTTATTAGGGACATTTAGCTTGGATGTTTTTTGGTGTAGTTTAGGGCTTTTTAACTCATACCATATCTTATAGTAGTTTATAATATTCTATATTAGACTATATATTAATGTTAGTGAAGTGTGTGTATTCAAGAAGGGTTCATAAACCCCACATTCTTGATGGAATTATGAAGAATGAGTGTCCATCAAGGGTTCTTGTACCCTACATTATTAATTGATATTTTGAATAATGGATGCATATGAGGGGTTAAATAACCCTACATTCTTATAGAAAACAAGAAGGACGAATATCCATGATGGGTTGTGAAATCTTGTGTCCTTACTGAGATCTGGGATGACATATGGTGCAATATTATGGATGTCGAGTCAACTTGGATGGTTGGAATATGGGTTGTGTAAATCACTTGTCCATGAGCTGGAATTGGTGAATATGGAATGGGTAAGACAGGTCGTGGTTGACTAAAAAACACCCCAAGGTGATGATTTCATCTTTAGTGTAGTTGGGGATCATATGGATTTGTGGTCCTCTCATACAAGGAGGAGGAACCTTTAGTTAATAGGTTAATTTCCCTTATGCCTGATCCAATAGGTCCTATATTCCTAGTCGATCATAGGTGTCCCCACATCTTTCTAAGGGTAATAAAAGATTTTTGAATATTCATGTGTTTGAATGATTAAGTGGGATATTGGTAAAAGAGTTATCCAAGAAGGATTCAATCACCCTAGGGAACATTATTTTCTTGTTGGGAAGCATGGGGCCTACACTTTTTGGTTTCTCTGTCAAATCATTTATGAATGAAATATCATATACCTAATTTTAAAAATAATTTAATATAGGGTGTTGAAACAATGAAAACATTAAATATTATTGAGTACTATAGTTATGGGGAATGTAATCCATTGTCAAGTAATATCTGAGTTCACTGAAAATGGAGGTTAGTGGATATAGGCTGACTGTGTTTAATGGGGGAATACATTATTACACATAGCCGGGACAACAACTCATGGGTTTAAAGGAAGAATTTCTTATGGGATCTAACATCCTCTAGGCATACACTCTTAATAATTCTGACATTCTACAATGAATCCTATAATGTTCCTTTCAAATCATGCAGTCCCTATTATCAATACACTATAGGGGAGATCCAATAGAAGGTAAGGTTATGGGTTCCATGAGAAGTGTATCAACTCAAGGAATTGAGGACTTTCTGCTCATATGTTAAAGATCAGACAGTGGTTAATGGAAAACGTAATATCAAGGAATTGATTGAGCACCCTAAAAGTTATTTTTCTATATACTAAACATGTTATCATGGTAAGGATATGTGATAAATTAGTTCTCTAAATTTTTCTTGAACCAGGGGATAAAAGGATCATAGCTCAGATTTTATTAAAGACATAATATGGGCCCCACATGCTTTTTCTATTTTTAATTTATGCCTTATATTTTTCCTAATCCCCATTGGTGAATATGTTAGCAAGTTGATATCTAACTTTTCTTAGACCACCTTTTGAGGTTTTTTAACCTGACAAGATTTATGTATCATTCATTAAAAGTTTAGAGTATTTTATTTTGGATCACCCAAGGATAATTTTTAAGGTCATACGGATTTGATGAAAGTGAATGCAGTTTAATGTAATTATCCATGTGGACTTGTTATTAGGGTAGTGTTAAAAAATATCCAAATTAGGATTCCCAAGGTCAGAAGTCCCCCAACACATTCCCAATTGGAGGATGAAGACATTGTAAATCATGGATGAATTTTCTCAAATATAGAGTAATAGTATGGGACAATCATGTTGAGGATGATCGTGAATCACACAATAGTGATGAGCTCTAGTAAATTGATTTTAGGGAACACAAGGATTAGAATACCTTTTTTCCATAAAAGACACATTCCGTTGATGGAAGGGAGATCATATGTATTAACTAGGGAAGACATGAATAGTGAAAAAAATGGTCCCTTGAATCCGGGTTTCCTTTTTGAAGGGATATGGAAGGTTCATAGCAATTCAAGACACTCAAGATAAAAATTGCAGTTTACAGATTGTTCTCATTCAAAATATGATAGAAGCACCCCAAAAATTAGATGATCAGGTTCAAGATCTTATGGTCCTTTGATAAGGTGTGATTATGGATGATGGGATTCAGAATTTAGTAGTGTGTACTGGGGACAAAAATTTCAATAAATTTAACATCATGTGATAAGGATGCATTCCATACAATTTGGAATCATGAGGTAATTATTCATGATCCACTATGAAATCGTGTAATCTATCCTTGGGGATATTTTTCATTGTCCATGGCCTTCTATATGTGAAAAAAACCTTTTGTCCCTGAACATTCATATTGATGGGTAGACATATACTTGATCCCTTATTTTGATGATTTGTATCATGTACTAGAAGGCCATATGTGGACCTGACTTGTACATAATATGGGAGATTATGTATGATTTTTTCTAATTTAATCATTGATATATGCATTTTTCATGGATGGGATTCCTTGGGTTTTCCTATGAGTATTGTAAGGGAAGGAATAATTCCATAATCATCTCATTTAAAGAGATCCCTATATATAGTTCTGAATCATATGCATGGGTGAGGATAATTCAATTTACATCTCTCAGTGTGTCTAAACATCAATGTTGAATAATGTGTCCACCACATAGACAAAGAACATATATAGGAATATTAAATTTCTATATTTAATTATATAATTGAGGTGAAAATTTAATCCTTAAAAAATATTCATAGATAGGACAACCCACTCAAAGTTATTTTAGGTCTTTTTGGGTGGACCATATATCATGAATCATAATGTTATTCAATTATGATTTAACATCGAGAGGAGTTACTAAATCAGAGAAATTGGGCCCTTATAGAAGGTACATACCCCAAAATGGATGGGTACAGGGATAGATGTCAGAATATTTCTTTGTAAATGGGAATGATTCACATATGTGTAACATCAGGAGTATCAAAATCCACACAAAGAGTTAGGCTATAAAAGGTGTAAATAATAACCCAAAAATATTCGAGTCAGTTAGAAGTTAAAACCAGTGGGTATAGGACATCCATTGATAATGGGGGAAGCCCATATTCCATCTAGTAAGGAAAATAACTCCTATGTTTATGGGGGGACTCTTCTATAGGGCCAAATGACCTCTTGGAATAATCTCTTTGGAATTATTTTATTCACCAATGAATCCTATCAGCATCCCTTTAGATTAACCAGTACATATTACCAATTTGTTGTGGGGAGAACTAGGAGAAAGGGAACCCAAGTCTACGGGGTTCCATGATATGGATATCAACATGATTAATTGGTTTATACCAAGTTAGATGTCAATTATATTATGTTTGTTAACGAATAATGTATGATTAAATAAGGGTTTATCACCCTAAAAGCTACTCCAATGTGTATCAAATAGATTTATAGGTGAAGGGATGTAACATGTGGTTGTTGAGTACACAATATCATAGGGTACGATCAGATAAATGTCAAGACCTCTTATTATTCAATTAACGTCACTGGACTAGGAAATTTAGGAAAATTTAATATCACGTGACTAGGATGTTTCTTGGCTGGGACTAAAATGGGGGATCTATCCATCATTACATATCCCATGGTATATGAATCAATCCATACATACTGTTTTTTTAGAGAATATCATGTGCCGGTCTAACCCATATGCAAGGGAAGGGGAATTTTTATCCTTTGCATCATGGTTGTACCTAGGATTTGTAGTGTAGGAGTAGCTATGTATCATGTGGTAACAAGAACCATTCCAAACATAGTTTTAATATAAATTTCATGTAGTTTATAGTATTGTCTCTAGTGCTTGGAATATGATGTCATAAACCACTGAGCCATTCTTGCTCCATCTTGGACGCGGTGAAAATGGATGATGTGTATATAAGGAAAGAATTTTAAAAAAGGGGAATACAATGGTAATTAAAAAAATATGGAAGTTAGGTCTTCATGGGGGATACATACCTTGAATCTAAAGGGTAAAATATTGCAATGTCATAATTTTTCATTGACAAAGGGTAAAATTGATAGGTGTGTAAAATCAAAAGTATCATAATCTTCTAGAATAGTTGGGTTATGGAAGGTGTAAATCATAATCCAATACTATCTGAGTTAATTGGTAGGGGAAATATATGGGTAAAAGTTAACCATTGATAATGGAGGAATCCCATATTTCACATAGGCCAGATAATAACTTGTGGGTCTTAGATGGACCAATTCTATGTGATCAAATATCCAATAGGGATAATATATTTGGAATTGTTTCATTCACAAGTGAATCCAAGAGGCACCCCTTTGTATTTTCTAGTCCATATAACGACTTTTTATATGATAAAACCAAGAGAAAGGTAGCCCAAGGTCAACGGGATTCTAAGAGAACGATATCAACTCATGGAATTGGTTGGTATCAACTCACATATCAATGATATAATGTTGGTTCATGGAGAATATAAGAATCAAGAAGGGATCAATAACCCTAATTGATAGGCTAGTGTGTATTGAGCACATTTTCATGGAAAAGGAAAAATAAATAAATTTTTTGAATACACATTCATTAGGGGTAATCTATTTGGAATGAAGAAATCATTCAATATAGTTTAATATAATGTTTCTTGGATGTTGTTATGTAGATTAATATCATGTGACTAGGATTTGGTCATGAAATATAACATCATATTACTTGTTCATGGTTCCCAATCGAAGAAAAGCATCAGTCACGTCAGCTAGATCATCTTCTAATGTTCCTTAATCTCACATGGGCCACGATTGGATTCTGAATAAACAAATAACTGGGTAGTCGATTAAGTTGTGAAACAGTACGTGATGAGGAATATGTGGAGTTGTTTATAATTTATTGTGGTATTGTGCCTCTATAAGGATCTAAATATCATGGAAAATCATGATTGGGATTGATGATAACTCAGGGAAACTACTAGAATGGAGGATCCATGCATCACTATGTATCCTATAATGATAGGAATCAAGTCACATGTAGTTCCCAGATGGTTCCCAACATAGGTCTAGCCCATATATAAAGAGTGGTTCATTTTTTTCATTCACTATGTTGTATATGGTCCTAGGATTCATGATATGAGAATCACTACATATCTTATTGTAATAAGAATGAATCCACATGTAGTTAATGAAATTGAAAAATCCATACATAGGCCTAACACATACATAGAGATGGGGGAACACTTTTTTCTATATATTTTTTTGATGGACCAAGGATTTCAGATCTTTTTGTTAATATATATCCTATAGTAATATGAATAAAGCCACTCATTGTTCTTGAATAGAGAAATCACCACATAGGTCTGACCCATACACATATTGGGTCATTATTTTGCCATATTTTGCGGATTGACCTAAAAGTTTAGATATGTGAATCACTATATATCCTATTATATAAATAATCAATCCACACATAGTTATTCAATGGAAAACCTTCCATGTAAGTTAGAACCATACAAAAATGAAGGAATGTTTTATGTTTATATTGTATTGGGACCCATGATTTTTGATTTGGGAATCACTATGTATCTAGTGATAGCATTAATCGAGCACATATACTTCTTGAATGAAAAATCTCCACCAAGGTATGTCTCATATGAATCAGGTGGTATTTTTTCTATTTATATTATGGTTAGACCTAGTATTTGAGATCTGATCGTCCCAATGTATCATGTGATAGTAGGAATCAAGACACACCTACTTCTTGAATAGAAATCTATCCATGTTGATCTCACTCACACATAGGGACAATATTATTTCATTTTTTCACATAGATCTATCTCAAATGCAGTTAAAAATCCATGAAGTATCATTCCTTGTATAGTTTAACATCATGCGAAAACAAAATATTATGTGTAATTTAACATCATGTGGTGAGGATGTTTGTTCATGAAGCTTAAAATTAGGAGGAAAGGATATATTCTATATAGTTTAACACCTTTCATTAATGAATAATGATTCTATGTAGTTTCATGTATTGGTGGTTTCTTAAAGTGTTTTCCATCATTTGTGGACAATGAGTAAGCTCTATTAGAATAAACCTTCTATATGATATAAGGCCCTTCCCACTTGGGTTACATCATTGGAGGTTTATTTCTTGGATTCATTAGGGTACTAAAATAAAATAATAGTTCTTATTAAAAGAATTATTATAGAAGAAACATTTTTTAAGGATTTTATGATTATATTCTAATGAACTTTGAGGTTGAGCAGTGTACGCCACATTTTCTCATTGATTTCTCTCAACTCATCTTGTCACTTTTATGATTTCTATTCATTTGATATTTTTCATATATAGACACTCAATGTTAAGAAAACAAGAATTCAATGGGAAAAACTACTTTTATTTAGTACACTTATGAATATGGAGTATCTTTTATGGAATAACATATGGTGGTGGTAGTTCCATAAAAAATAAAAGAGATTGTTTTCCCAAAAAAAAAATTTCTTGTACTCTATTTTATGATGTATATATGATATATGTTCATTTTAGAAACCATTTTGTCCATTTTCAACCACATGAAAACAAGATGAATGATTGGCATTGATTTTTTACTCCTGGTATAATCTATTCAGTTCAGTAGAACAAATATTTGTGCCATTTTTTGTCAATATATTGTGAGTTACACTAGATCTTATGATGATATTGGGCATTATAAAGCTCATTATATTCTTCATCATCACTCACTTGAAGGGTATTTACCCAACCTATTTGGAAAAAAACAATTTAGCTTCATGGATACTCTTAAGCCTCTTAATGGTGAAAGGTGGATATGGCCTCACAATTCCCATTCCTCATATGAACTACATACAAGAATATTAATATGAATGTATAAAATTTGAGATTTTATGGATAAATGTTTCCTGTATCTGGCATACATAACATTCCATAGATAATTCCACATAGTCCTGTATCAATTTTTTTAGTAGTAACCAAGATTCCTAATTTCTTTGGAGAGTTTGGTCCTGAACTAATGATGGCTGCTGAATCTTGCATGGTCTTCGTCCACGAATGTAGGAATCTATCCTTATGTTATGAATAATAGGATGATTCCTTCTGTGCTCATTTTATATGGTTTTTTTCTCATTTACCCCATCTTGGAGTGTATAGTTCACTAGTCAACATCGTGTATGTTTCCCTTCTATTTGATATGATGATAGGGTCTAATTTTAGAGGTAATCAACTTTCATTCCACCCATCTAGGTGTGGATACCGGTTCACCATTCGATGGGGAATTGTTTACATGATTGATTTCCTCCATGTCACAAAAAATGAATGACGAGAACACAATTTGGTGCATGGTGCCGAAAACAAATTTATCCCGATCGGGATCAGTTAGGACTCGGTAAATATTAACTATTGTGTTGAAAATAATAATTTTTTATCAAGGTACTTGATGAAATGTTTGTTCAAAATATAATTTTTCCATGAATCCTATAACATAACCAATTTTAGGGGATAATTATTACTTTATGATGGCATACTCACTATTGATTTTTTATCACTAAATTTGATTCATGTTTTTTTATTTAGGTAGGATATATACAACTTTAGTTCTAGTTCCATGCTGGAAATTAGGGCTTGATATTCTGCCTTAGTGTGTCCTTATGACAATGAGAAAGCGTAGGGAAAAATTTATTTGTTTGGGGAAACAAAATCAATATTTATACCAAATTTTTTGATCTCTATGGTTTCTTTTATTTTAGTAATAGGACTTTATGAGGAATTATCTAAATACATCTCCCATAATTGGGGAGTGACGTGGGCCTAGAAAACCTCTTCATTTGGAAGTTTGATGTTCACTGGTGTGTTTTCTGGGGTGGGGTGTTCCACAAGGAAATTAGACAAGGCCTTCTATTTAACTGACTTAGGTGACATGAACTGGATGTCTCATTATTTCATAATAAGCATCCATTGGCCCAAATTACTAGTTAACATAGGAAAACCAAGGATGTACTTGAGCGAATCAATATGATAGACCATGTGGACTTCATGTTGTGGCAACTAATGTCTTGGATTTTTTACTCTATAGATAAGAGCAAGGAATCTTTTCTCGATATCAGAATACATGCTGACAGTACCTAGAATCATTTTTCAAATATAATAGAGGTTATTTCATTCCATGTATCATTTTTCTAAGTGATTAGAGAACTAAAAAAACATTCCATGGTGGCCACATATATTATTAGTGGGTTTCCTACTACCGATGGCTTCAACAGAAGTGGGAATAGTAATTACTATTTGAGATTCTCAAATGATTCTTGGTAGTCTTCATCCCATTTTTAGGAATATCCATTATTTATTACTATGTTGAAGAGGAGTGATTATGAAACCTTCAATGTTATGAAACACCGAATGTAAGTGAGTTTCCCTTGGATCCTTCTTTGTTCATTATGATTATGAGGGGTGAATTTTCTAGGATTTTACATGTATTTCACAGATCGATCTCAATTCCACAGAGGCATACCAAAAATAAAATGATTTTCTTTAATGATACTTCAAAAGTATAATTTTGATGATTCATCTTCAAATTGGCATGACACAACTTGATTATTATTTTTTGAAGATCTATTATACACTCACATCACTGCTGATATTTTACTACTAATTCAAGAAAATAATATTCCACTATTCATCCTAATAAGGGGATAAATATATGAGCCATGAAAAATTGGTAGGTAGTGACAATTTTTTAGTCCAATGGGCATGAACTAATAGAAAAATTTCTCTATGTTTCTATGAAATCGGTTGATTTTTCATCTTTATATCTTTATCTGATTATATGTTGAATACCAATCCAATAATTAATGTTCATTGAATCTAATATTTTCATCCATAAAATGTTCTATGATTGGAAATGGGAAATTATCCTTCAATAAATGTCTATTACGATCCCTAGAATCGATGAATACCTTGATCTTCCCATTCATTTTTTTATTTGGGATTATTTTGGTGAGCCATTTTCTGTAATTCAATTTTAGAAAAAAGATGGATTTGATCAATTTTTATACATTTGATTATACATTAGTATCAGGTAAGGGGTTCATCCTCCTGGATTCTTGATTAAAACCTTAATGTACATTAGGTAAGAGAAAACATAGTAATTCTTGTTTATAAATTAAATATACATCTCCTGTATTATTAGAGGTACGGTGGCACTAATCAAAGTAGGTTTTGGGTCTTCATGTATTCCTTTATTCACCTTATTGAGCTTATAAATGGTGGTTTATACACCTTCCTCAAATGTGGAAGGGGAATTCCAAATTTCATCCTTTTCTTCTTCTATCTGTCAATCCATGGAGTAATTTTTATACATGGTGGGTAACCCAAGGGAATATATGTCACTATCGTGTTAATATAGGCCATGGGAAGGGACACTGTCATACTGAACTTCTAGAGTCATCATAGAGAGATTATAGAGATTGTTTTTGTTTTATGCTTCCACCAGGGGTAGTAGGAGCTTAAACATCTTATGTAACAGATAATTACTTAGGAGAGTCATCAGTTTTTTATGATGGCATGATTGAATTATCATATCCTGATAGAGAATTAGACTGAACCCCTTTTAACTAATCAACATCAGTTGATGTGACCATTATCACATGTTAATTATCCAATGAATTTTGTGGCCCAAAATATCTTAATAAGATTAGGTCTATTTCCTCAATCATTTTTATGGGTTGAATATAATCATTTTTGAGAATTTTCTTGGGATTTGTAGGTTTAGGATCCATTCAATTGGGGGATGTAACCTGTATATCTTCATCCACTATTGGTTGGGTTCCTTATTTCTTATATAAATCAACATCATCATATATGGATTTAGAACTCTTGAAGGGGGAACTGTCACCATGTAGTATGTATATCATCCTATAGATGGGATATTTAAAATCATTGATGAACTGTTAAAGTTACCCCTTCATGGATATAAAGATAGTGTCTGCTAGTAAGGACATTATATTAAATGTCTTTCTAGGTAACCATGAACTCAACATTATATGTGGGGTCCCCAAACTAATAATTGATCTTGTATATCCCAAGATCCCTTTTCTCATCCTTATCGCTCCCTTAAATGGTTAAATTTATCTAAGATAAGTCCCCCTCTCTGTATCCCTAATGTAGAAAGGTTTGAATTAGGATGAGATTGATCCTGAAATTTTTTTACACTAGAGCCCTTCAAATATTAATATTTTGACGTTTTCCTAAAACATAAATGGTTTGATATGTCCTTGGATAATATCTACATAATCATATTCATTGAATTAGAGGATTATATGACCTTATGATCACATAGTATCCACTCAATAATCCTCGGATACAATGAATTATATATCAATATCTTGTAGGATCTGTTGGTCCTCGATGAGTAATATTCTATGTTGTCTTAAAATATGGAGAGTAGCCAAGATTGTGAGTCTGGATAAAACAAATTTGAACTATTTCATAATGTAATATTTTGTGTGCCAGAGGTATATGATTACATATGTGAGGATTTTATGTATTATGTATCTTAGGAGTTGAATTTTTTTATGTGGATGGTCCAGGTAATTTTGTAGAGGCCATATGAGGAGCATTTATAAGTGGAGTTGTTCATTCCAGTTATCCCTTTTGTCTATGATGATAAACTAATTTCACCCCTCCAGTAGGTCAGGTAAAATAAATGGTTTTGAATGACAGTTAAAGACATATGAGGCATATCCATGCTCTTATTGGGAATTATGGAGTTCACTCCTAGTGGTCTTCACTTTATATATGGTTTCCTTAGGGACATGACCAAAATAATACATTAGACCACACTTTTACCATCTCTTATATCCTCATATTATACTTCCATAACCACCAGCTGTGTGGTTAGTTATAGAGAACTAACCCACATATGAATATTCCTCATTATATAAGTGATTTATTAAGTGAACAACATTAGTAGAATAGAAAATGAACTATTCATTTAATGATGTCTCCATTTGGTCGGGTAATCCCCATTCTTTGATAGTTGATGGAATGAAGTCAACAAGAATCATAGATTCTATAAGAGGTGGATAATAATATATCTCTTGTGTCTTTTCTTATGACTGGTGATTAAATCATTCTTTAGGAGGTTTATTCAATGACTCATCCCAAGGCATTGATATATTTTTTGTGAAGATATTCTTTCATGGTGGAATGAGTTTGGTCAAATATCTTTCGAGTCATCTAGTTGTCGATATTCATTCCATGAATTGCCAGAAATTCGTTCTAGTACCCCTCTTCTTCGGATAGAGTGATGGTTGTAGAAGTTACCTATGTCAGGGACTTCAATTGTATCACCTTTCCATAATCATCATTGCTTTAGAGGATTTCTATGAGGAAATTAATTTAAGGATTGTGTGACCCAACCTCCTATGATTAGTGTGGATGAACTCATTTGGGTTTCTTGGGATTTTATATCTTTAGTAGGTTATTTTCGATGGTTGTATGGAAATAACCAGGGACCTTCTCCGTTTTGGAAGGAATATACTTTGTTCATCTATTCTTAAAATCACAGGCATCCATTATCATTATTTTTTCTTCTGGTCCAAGGTGATATTGTAGCTTATTCAACATGATGGGAGGCTCTAGAAAATTCAAGGCCTTCCTAGGTTCTTGAGTGGGCACTTCTACTGGTATTAGGGTAACACATGTAGTCTCTTTATTAGTATACCTTTTTTTTATTTCGAGGGAACGAGACACTATTTTTCCTAGGTCCACTAAATATTATCAACTAGGCATTTTGACATCTCTGTGAGCTTATTGAAACATACTTGAATCATCATTTTGATAAAAGTTGTTTGTGTATCATGCTTAATTTTTTTAGTATATTGTTTTAACATATTCTCTTCAAAAGAGGGAAACTAATTGAATTGGTTATAAATTTCCATTGGGCAATGAAGTTAGAAAACCTAAAATATTCACATCGTTTACAGTTTGTGATGTAATAAATTTACATTTTCTTTAATGTGTAGATAAAATAATAATGGAAGGGACGAATAAGGTCTTCCCAACCTACAACAAAAAAATATCAGAAGGCTGATGTAAAAAACTAAGATTGAACCTATTAGAGTTTGAATAAAACATTTCAGTTTTTTCACCTCCTGCTAAAATTAATTTCTCATCATCTAGAAAAATAAATAAATGAAGTGTGTGAGGTTCTATTTGGGATCAACCTATCCATTAAAGGTTGATATGATAATATTTTTGAAATTAGTAGGGTGAAATATCATATATGCATTCAGGAAACTTATTCTTTTTAGGCTTTATGGGTATTCATCACATTTCAATGGCCTCCATTGGAGCTACCCGAGATTCAATGGTGTTGATAAGTTTTTGAGGTACTACTATTTGTACCACCTACCATCTACAAGGAGTAGGCGAAGCTTAATAATGTGGAACCATTTTAATATCCCACTAATTGTAGATTTGTTTCCAGGATTGAATGATCACCGAGATTGGGGAGAGGTTGTATCTTTAATTGGTGGAAGTTGTGATCAACCTTAACTTTTTCATTTATATGGTTCGGTTTCCGGGACCTAGAGTCTACATAATGCTCAAATTTCTCTCTTTCAAACATATTATATCTCTCCTAATGTATGGAATGAGGGATATTCACTTCTGTTTGAAGATGATAACCATCGAGAATGACTCCCCTGAGTAGTTCATCATCGACCTGTCTAATAATTTTTATCTCATACTCATATTGTGATAGTTGTTCCACTTCAGAGGAAATATGAGATAATCTTGGTAGTGAGTGGGATATAGGCACACCATTAATTTTATCCTCATAAGTGTTTCACTATGGAGGTGGAAATTTATCATTCAAATGTCCCAGGTTCTTGCACAATCTATTATTCCGTGTATGTGCATCCTCAGTTTGTGCATCCAAAACACCTACATCCCTAATTACAATTTCATTACTATTTTATTATGAATTTACATTTTGTTCTACATACTCTTTTATGCTGATAGTGATAAAATTCACTGTTATGTATCTATAAATGGTATTTATCCAAGTACTCTCCATGCAATTGGGCAATTCTGTACCAGTTACTATTTATTTGAGGGTTTCATCAAGGTTATTTCTATGAGCCCTGGTTATATTAGACTATTTCATCTTACAATACTTATGGGGGGTTATATTTCTTTCTTGTACATTCCACCTATCACGTTCATTGAATGGGGACCTTAAGGGAGTTTCCACTCATGATTTTGGAACTAGATCAAAATAGAAAAGGTATTTATTATAGTCGGAGGAATAGATTGGATGTCGATAATCGATATTTACCACCAATCCCATAGAATTTTAGTTCCTATTGGGGAGATGATTCATATATAAAATCCCCTAGAACATTGGGATGGGGATGATTCAAGATCGGTATTGGATCTTTCTGAAAATTTTGTTGTGGATTTGATGATTCTATTTGGGGATATGATGGATCTTGAGATGTAAATTGAGATATATATTCCTTCATACCTCTCGGTTGGGGTTTATTTGGATCCACTAATAATTTCCCTTGGACCCTCTTCGGTGTGATGAACCTGGTGGTGGTGATTCGGATAGAAATTTTCCCATCCCTTTTGTCTGGGATAGATTTTCATTGACCGACTATATTTCTAAGATCTTATAGATTATGATGACCCAAGGGGCATATAAGGTGGGTAGAAATTATCCCAACCCTTTGGGATGGGTTAAATATAGAAAAAAATCTATGGAAGATGATATTGGGTTCCATTTGATTTCACAAAATTTTACTCAGGTATGAGTTATATGTAATGGTTGTATATGATTGGGGTCACTTTCTATGGGAAGGTTTCAAGTAGTCCACAATTAAAACATTTTTATCTAGAATGTGTTCCCAATTGTTTCAAGGAGCCCGGCTTTGGAGTCTATTTGTGGCTCACTCCACCTGTTCATGAAATCTTTTCACCTTCAATGTGGTGGAATATTGTTGTATTGACTTACTAGCCCTTGCGTTACCTAGTCCCATGAGTTATCATTTGGTAATAACATTAAAAGATATCATATTTTGGGAGCCTTGTTGTTTTGGGGACATAGTGAAGTGAAATGCTCTGTATTTTCCCCATCCATATTTTCCCCATCTTCAAATATACCTTTGATAGAGCTCTAGAAATCAGTGTATGAAGACATATTTGGAAATAGATACAAACACATTATAAATGTTTTTCATGATCTTTTATCCCTAGGTTCCGGTCTACAAAGAACACATTCATGTATAGCTGAAAACATATTGTATTTATGATCAAGAAAATACTTGTATATCCTTGATAAGGGGGTTTCTAGATATCAACTATTGTTGAGTAACCCACATGTTTGGAATAGGTAAGGCACGCATTCCTTCTCTATATAATCTAATATCTCATAGTTTGGAGTGGAAATGGGATATATGATGTTTGGGAAGTTTGTTTCGGATTACTCTATCTATATATCCATGTTAGACACCTCTAAATGAAAATCATATGTCTTCACCTGGCCATTCCACATAGGTTTCTTATCTAGGTCACCTGTTGACCATGGTGAAGTGAAGATGATATTTGATGGGGAACTATATATGGTTAACCCTAGTGTTTCAGGAACTTATCTATACAAAGTTTCCTGAGTTATTAGACTCTCTATATAAAAAGGTGAATTGGAAAGGGGTGTGGATTTATTTATCTATGAGATATATTACAATAAAGAGGTTTTCCATGATTAATATCAAGAGTATAGTCACCCTGATGCATCTATAGACTACCATGAAGTCTATCAAGGTAGTGATCACCTTCTACATTCGTTTAATAGTCAACGAGCCCTTGAGGTGTTGTAGATATGAATCTTATAACATAAAAGAAATTGAAATTGAGAATATGAGGGATATGAGACTCATTATACATTATGGAAATAATATTCTTACCTTTCTTTTTGGGTCAACCAAGGATATGATCCAGCTATTGGTAGTTTCTAGAATTTTATGATAACCATATATTGTGATGGAGTTATGATATCACTATTGAAAAGTCAGAGGAGTGTTCAAGTTAGCTTATTTGTCATCAGTATGAATGTGATCCTACCTGTGGGTGGTTTCTAGAATATTCCAATCAATACTTGTTTAATAGGGGTTATGATCCTAGTTTAAATATTCATTCTCTGTCTGAATATGTTTATGGAACACCATAATGGGAGAAGGGATATGAAACTCATCATGTAAAACTTTTTATGGATGTATGTGAAATCATTAATCTTCATAAGTAGGGTTATAACCCAAAATATCATGAGCTACTAGAATATGTCATGTATCTTCATTGGTAAGGATTTCATAATTCTATGAGGTTATTTCCATATTATATAAAAGAACCCTAGTAGGAGTGGGGATATAAGGTTGGTCCTATTCCTTTGAGATTGTTGCTGGTCTTTTTGGATATAAATGAGAACCTTTCCCAATGCATGTTTCAATATTAGCTAGTAATCTTTAGTTTGAATTACGATACAAGTTTGGTATAATTCATTATCCTTTATAAGAATATATTGATAATCCCTTTGGATGGGACTAGGAATGTTTTCTTGCTCCAGAGTAGACACCAGTTCATAATGATCATGGTGATATACTACTCTGGATTTTGGGATAGCAATAAGAACTCATCCCTATATCTGTATCAGTGATGAAATATTTCAATGTAGCTCTTATACTATTTATAATAATGCAGTGACACTTAATAAAAGCATAAAAAGACATGTAGGCCTATACATTAATAGTCTTCATGATATATTGGAATATAAATTTATATGAAAAATCAATATAGTCATACTACTTTACTCCTTATGCAATCAGAATACGATGGCGGGAATCATGGATACGGGAAGGTATATGTGCCACCCCAGAATTGCTATAAGAATATGTGTGTAGACTTGATCTGAGTGAGCAAGGATTTAAGCCTATTCACTAGCCATCGTCAGAATATTCCCATGGGATATATCAGCGGAGGTGGGGATATAAACCCAATAATGTTTTTCCTTTTCTTTCCATGCTCATAAATCCCTTATTAGTTCCCTTTCCTGAGTGTCTAGGGTGAAATTTTTTCATGCATTTCTCCATGAATGTGACTGAGGGGAAAAAGAGGAATGTTACTTGTGATAGAGGTTGATAAGATCCCTCCTAAGATTATCTTAATCCATGATAGATCCTTAGTTGAATCTGTTATCCTTATTCAATATATATGGAAGTTTCTTGTAGAAGTGTTGTAGAGATAGTCTTATCATGTTATTGGTGTTAATGAAAGGAACTACTAGTTTCATTACATATTTCCTTAAATGAGACAAAATATTCAGATTCATCACCTGGAGACCTATATATATTCCTTCAATGGATGAAATCACACCACATTAGTTTCATAAAGAAACCATTCTTCTCTCCACACAAAGATGAATGATACAAGTGAGTGAGGTTGTTTTTGTGACCCACAGATGTTACTACAATATTTAAGGTTCTAGAAAATTCACATGATTATGAAATTTCCTTAGTTAAATATGTTTGTGAGAGAAGTTTCTAAAGTCACAATATAATAATGGAATATTTTCACCAATCGATGAATTATCACAAGTGTGAAACATTCTCAATCACCTATGTATGAATAATAAAAAAAATTTCTTGTTACCAGTTTATCCATTTTTATAGTGTGAAATTTTCTTGGTGAGAATGGCATTTTTCATGGTAACCCAAGTTATATTTTATAATCAGAGGATTTACCATTAGGATTACCATTTTTGTTTCAATATGGTACAAAATACAAAGTATCCCAAAATATAAATAATCAATTATTTTTATTATTTTAAATATTTACTTGAAGTTAAATAAATTTGTTTCATATGGATATTTGGTCTAATGGATGAATGTGATGGGACCATGATAGTATCACAATCAATGATTTCTATAGGATTTATCTACAGAAACACCCAAAGGTTCCCAAATCCATAATTAAATTTTTCCTTCTTTTCAATGGAAGATAGTCATTGGGGTTTTGAGACCAAGAATTGTTAGGAACTCACATTGGTCAAGAGGATGGGATTTTAGTCTCATTATACCATTTTAGGGGGAAGTATGACCTATTACAAGAGTTTATTATTGATTTTAGATATGTTATTTATTCTCTTCTAGACAATGATAGATGGCTGGTTAACCTAGTTAGATGACCATATTCCATATCCATTTGAATCTAGGGGTCTATTAATGAGACAATCTATATGTATCCAAGGTTCCTTGTCTATTACCAATTATTTATTAGAAATTAGTAGATTAATTTATTTTGAAATCATATAACGAGGAACTTTGGGGTTTAATGCCATCGAGGGATGTTATTGGGGATTTGAGGATGGGATTGAACATTCATGAGGAATCCAATATATCCTATTTATAACAGGGAAAAAAACCATGTAGTTAATTTGAGTCTAAGTTGTGTAGTTTTACATCACTAAAAAAGATGTATACGAGTGCACTTAGGCACCAATTATGGACCTTGATCCATAAGAATTCATCAAATGTATCCTAATTATTACATGAATCAGTGTCATCATATTTTGATCTTCCCTCATCTCATTGTTGGGTTGTTCCAGATAATAATGTTTTTAGGGTAATTTCTCTAGGGTATACCAATTTGGGAATCACATTAGGTCTTATGCGGAGGTGTATTCCATTGTTTGGTGGGAAATAGTATCATTTCACTGAATGGTTCTATCATGATAAGGGTCCATTGGCTAGTGTAAATTCATGATTCTAGTGATATGATTTTTTTAATTCTGTAATCCCACCAGATTCACGATCAATGTGAGAAACATGGGATAACAATTTTTCAGAATCAATGTATGTGGATACGAGACTTATGAACTGGGGAGACACCAGTGGGGTGTTTCATATGGAACTCAAACATTAGAAATACATCCTATATATCCTCATTATATCAAGAACTGGGGTCCTTATAGTTCAATTTGATTCTCAATATTTTAATGGATCAAAAGGAATGAAAAAACCATAGTATGGTTTGGGTCCCATCAGTCAGAGTGGTTGAGATACAAAGGGACTTACTCCCAAATGGATTCCCATTGGAAGATATCCAATTGTTACCCTCTAATGGATAAATAGTAAGGAGCATGAGTTGATAACTAAGAATTTTTGGAAGATATGAGGATCAAATAATACTCATAGGATTGAATCAGTATCCATTCCTTACCCATTATGGACACTTATAATATAAATGTGTAATTCCTAAACAAAGAATCATGGTTTATGGTTCACATGGTTTGAGGGAACATTCCCAAGTACTACTACAGTACAAGGATAAAATATCTAGTGGAGTCCACTTAACATATCCATATTGTCTCCCTAACATGTCCAGATTGTCTGGTTGAAATGTCCATAGTGTCTTCCTAAAATATCTTATGAGGTATAGACATTTCATGTCCATCTATAATACATTTTTTATGACATTTTTCTTAATCTAGATGGATTATTAGGGTCTCTTGATGTGATTGATGAAGACATATCCAAGGGTGTTATGTGATCAAGGATGACATATTGAAGGGCTACCTTATGATCATGAGGACTTTTTTAGAGGAATATTTGGGTCTTGGATGATTTGTTTGGAGGACTTTTCATAATATGGATATCATGTTTGGAGAACATATCATGGCATGGATGAAAAGCATAGGTGTTGTCACATGATATGGATGATATGTTTCGGTGTTGTCACTTGGATAATTAATAGGTCATGTGAATCACATGATCCCTTTTCATAAAAATCGTCATATCCAACTTCATGTAAGGTTTTAATATTTTTTAGAATTTATCACAAAAATGCCTCAACATTCATCAAGTATTAGCCTGTTGAGATGTCGTGTGATAATTTAGTTACATGAAAAATCGTTTTCTAAATTTTTAATGCACTAGAAGTAATTCAAGGTATTGATGTGGTGATCACATGAATAATATTTCTATATTCCATGTATTCCATGAGGTTTTTTCTTAGGTTTACCTAGTGAAAACCCCTTACGATTGTAATGATTTTATGTATGATTAGTCTACACCCACCTATATGCTAAATTATGTTTGATTTTTTCTAATATGAAGGAATTTATAGGAATCATCCCCCTATATCTACTCTACTTCTCTCTAAATTTATATATATAAAAATGGCTTGAGTCGGTGGAGAATCATGTGGTTCGCTTGAACATTTTAAGGTTCATCTATCGAAACATATTTTTCTTCATGAGAATAAGTGACTACGACATAATTGTGTCATAACCATATTTATTGGACCCATGGCTTGTCAAAGAGATATCACATAATAAAATCGACATGTCTATGGGGATTTTCAAGATTAGGATTACAAGTCAAGAAGTACTCATATGATCTTGATGCCTCTAGAAGAGGTTTTCGCATGATTGTGGGAAACTTTTCTGGTGCCCTCCCTAAAAACAAGTTTCTTTTTTTGAATTCCTTTTTTGAAAAAACATCATAAATATCCTTCACAAAACGGTATCAACTTTTCATCTTTTATTTTTTTAGGCATATAAAACTCACCCATCAATTATCAATCAGGACGTCTCGTGATCAAATGGACATGTTTGAGATCATCCACATGATAGAGGTAACATCTCCAGCAGTCTTTATATGACACGGTCAACATGTTTGTAGGTATTTCATGAGATAAATAGATTTTTTTTGTATACATAATCAACTCTTTGTTTTAGAATCATCACAACACCATTTCACATGAATCCTATAAATGTTTGAGATTCTTTTATTTATTTGAAAATCCTTTCAACATTCTCCCATTGAATTTTTTTTAAGGTATCTCATGATCAATTGGAAATGTATGAGGTCCTTCACATGATGAACTTGACATACCCAAATTATTTTTAATGGCATGGATGAAATCATACAATGGATCTAGCGCGATAATTGAATTGATTATGTGTGACATATAATCCCTTCATGGGAAAATAAATTTATGTTTTATTGTATGATGCTTCCATATTTTTAAGAATTTATTTTATCAAAGGATTTTGGTTATTATTAGGAATCTATTAGTTTACATGTATCATGAATAGGGGAAGACCTCTTATGGAGGTTTGTATAATCAAAAATACTTTTTTAGAAGGGATTTTCTTGATAAAGAAGGTTATTTGATAAGGGCATTGTATGATTAGAATGATATATTGAAGTGTATTTTAATGATCAATTTCAGAGCACACAGAGTTCAAAATAATACTATATAGAATTTATAAGTTCATGTGAATGTGTGTCTTCTTGGAAGTCATGTGATTCGCATGATCCATTTTTCTCCTCTACATTTAGTAATTTTTCACCTTTCGTCTTCTCACACAGAAAATAATAGCCATGATTCAAGTATTTCTTCTATCCTAATATTTTTTACTCTCATTTAGTGGGTTTCAATATTATAATAAAGTAAATTTTATCCTATGATTATTTTTTGATATTTTTCTGAAGAAGTAAACTTTTTGGTGAATAATAAAAAATATTTTTTTTTTCTGAAATATGATATCTTTTAAGATTTCATAAAGTTATAAATATAATATAAAAATTTACTAATCTTATTGAACTAATAATATGTGATAATATAATATAAACAAAATTAATGAAATATTTTTAAACATATAAATTATATTTTTTGATGATAAATATTAATATCATTTTCAGTTTCAATTTAGTGCTTACACATCAATGGAAAAGTAATGTTTTGTGTACTAAAGATAATATTTGAGATGAGGAAGTATTTTAATGATATGGTTAATGAATATTATGTATTATTGATTATATATATACCCATATTTTTTTGTTATATTTCAAGTGGATTATCCAAATTCTAGTGCAATTCTTATGAAAGGCTAAAAAAGTCAAAATGATATATTAAATAATTTTTAATGTAATATATGTGAGTAAATTTACAATATAGATGAAACTAAAAGTCTATTTTTAACCTCTTTATTTTATTTTAATAGTGATAATTTATTTTAATTTTTTATTGATGAAATAATTAACATATATATTTACAAAACACCAATATTGTTCTTGGGAATGTAGTAAATAAACCAAGTAAATGTTTTTTAAAATTTGTAAAAATAATATTTTTTGGGTGAGTTAATGTTTCCCACTAATTGTTTATATATTTATATATAACATAGTATACATTTTTTGAAACTTTATATTATAATTACATTAATTTAATTTTTTTCCAATGTCAAATGATGTAAACAGATCTTAAAATGACATTTATCATTATTTATGTTAAATATATTTCATTAAATCAGTTAAATTTAATAAAATATTAAAATATAAAAATTAGGATGATTAATATTTTTAAAATATCATCCATATTACATTTATGATCCAATTTTCACCTAATAAGTAACAATACAAAACATAAAAATTAAAAAATTTATAGGAGAAAAAAACTACAGAAACGTGAAACATGTGGGAAGCACAATAGATATTTGGGAAATAAGGTAATAGTGAAAATTGATTCCAAGGAAAATTAAATTTCTAATTTGAAGGATGTATAATGAGGCCCTTCTAACTAATGAAATCATGCCAAAAATCGGAGGTGATATGGCCTCGATATGTCGTTAATGGATGTGACTGAAACAAAAAATATTGTTTCAACAATTTTTCTAGGGTGATTGGGAGTAAAATTTAAAGATTTTTATTGAGAAAAGTCTAAATTTTTATTAAATTGGTTAAATAAAGGAATAATTCATCACAAAATGGTTTCATGGTTACAATGGGAAACCCATGGAAATGAAATAACATATGGTAATGTTTTCAGTTATGTGCTGGATATTATGGGATACCTAGAACAGGGCAGACGATGAAAGAATGATCTTACATATTTTCTTCTGGTTTGATTCATGTGTATGATGGAAGAGTTATGTAGCCTCATCCATAGTTTTATCACATTCTCCTGTACTATAATTTTTCTTCCATGGAGCAGGGATAACATGGGAATAAGTATCATACTTCAGGGGAGATGGATTGGGTGTAATAATCCAAAAAATGGAATGAAACTTAATTTGGATGGTTCTTAATTAGTATGAGTGATGAGAGGAGATGTTTTAGATAGAGATAATAGGGTATTGATTCACATGGGATTTTTTTCTTTTTATTGTACAATGACTTCCACTGATACGGACATATTATCCTTAGTCACGGGCATCATACATTATAGGATATTTAATTTTCAAGTTTCCATTGTTGAATCTGACTAAGATTTTCTAGTTTGGTTTATTCAGGGGATTTTCATATTTACTTGGTTGTTTAACTATATAATCATGAGATGAAATATATTTTTTAGGTGGGAATAATCGGCTAGCAACACATGAAGGGAAATGAATTTCGTAACTGATGCTCCATCAAGCAAGGGAAGTCAAGGTGATAATATAATTATATGCACTGAACCCTGGTCCATTCCTATAGATTTTTAGAACATTATTAAAGGTGAATCCATATTTATCCATTACATTCAAACCCAGTTATTGGGTAAATATGTGTTAGAAAATTCTTTACATTAAAAAAAAATGAATTGTCAGTTCTGGTTATACCATGATTAAGGTAATAATTATTTAACCAAGGGGTTAATACAAAGGATAAAGATTAAAATGAAAACTAAACCAATAAAAATTTTATTTTATGATAATTTTATGACTATATATTACATAACTTTGAATCTATTTCATTTTTGAACCATTTAACATGAGTTATACACATATTATATAATTATAGTCCGTATATTTGTAAAAATGGTATTAATGACATTTTATAGTAAATAATATTTTATAAAGTGATTTATAATTCACAGAAATATTATCATCCAAACTATTATAGGGATATGGTTTATAATATCATCCATATTCCATTTATGGGTCATTTTTCCTATTATTTTATCTATCTTGACCCCTAATTAGTAAAAAACCAAGGTATCACGGTAATCTCAAAAAGGGTTAAAGGGGGTTAAAACTAAAAGATAAGAGTAAAGAAATTACAAAAACATGTCACAATATTAATGTATCATAATAATTAGATGTATTTTAATCCAATATTCAAAATATATAAATTTTAGTCAATTTATTATAAAAAATAATAATTTATATGAATTTAATACTTTTGGTAATTCCCAGGGTGCTCCACCCCTTACTAATAAAAGGCCACCTCCCCTCGTTCATTATTCCTAATGATTCACATTATGGATTGGAAAAACCCTGCACTAATACAATATCATATTATGTAAACAAATATTAGAGCTTATGTTATTTCCAAAATACCATCCTTTCAAGGAAAAAGGTGTAATCCAAAAGACGGTTCTCAATGAAAACGGATAACTCATAACTGATCATTTTCAATTTTATATCTTCTTATACCTATAATATATCCATGTTACCCATTATAAAATAAATAATTTACTATAGAAAATATTATTAAATTTATTATAACAATTTAACATGCATTATCCACCTATTTTTCATTTTATGAGAAATGAAATCATTACTTGTTTGTAGTTTTAGACTACCACCTCTTTAAAGTGATGCGTTTAATATTTCAGCACCAATTTAAAATGGTGATTATAATGATGGAATTAATAAATATCTATTATATAAATTATTTTATTTTATTTCATTAATGTTGTTTTATTATTTACCTTTCTTTTTCTCTATCTGGAGAAAATTGAATACAACAGTCATGCGTATGTACGACATACCATCTCCATTAATAGTGTAATTCAATTTTCTATATCTATCTTTTATGGAGAAATATAAATATAGATCTATTTTATTTTCATATTACAATTATATCATGAATAAATTTATAAAGATTATGGATCCCAGATCCTGATTAATGGACAAAAACTACTAAACTATAACATATTTAAAAAAATGAGAAAACTAACACTTGAAACAAAGATTTTAATAAATAATTATTAATAAAAATGTATTTAAATGTTATAAGTGGATCATATATGACATTTTAAATATTTATATTATTCTTTTAAAAAATTATAATAAATATAAATTTATTATATAGGGTATTAAATCATGTTTAACCAAGTGGAAGCATGAGGTAAGTGGTTTCTTAACTCAATTTCTTTTCATTGGGTCACACATCTACTTTATTAAGTATTTTAAGCCATGATTATATATAAAATGATATGAATATTTACTATATTTTATTTGAACATGTTATTTTTTCATTTACATTTTTCATTCATAATCCCTTCCTTGATTAATTATCACTTCAAAGATATGATCGTTGTAATGGATTTCACCTCATTTTCCACTTAATTGTGACATATTTGGTATTATTCGCCTCTTTATTTTTGTGTGGTATATATATATACATCCCCTTAAATTTATTTAACATGAAAATATATTTATTCATGAGGATTATTTTTTAATTGAATTTTACCAATTCAATGGGTTATAATTTGAATGTTACAAAAGAGGTAGGAATTTATTATAAAAATAATTTTTTGGACTTCTCTTATATTCATTGATGTAATATTATAATATGACACACATACACTCCATATATTTTTTTATACTATGAATATTAAAATATATTACATGTCTTTCTCCAAAAATTCCCTTCATTTTATCTTTAATCAATACATAAAATTTATAAAATAAAATTTGATATTATTTTCCTTTTTTATAGGGTGTATATTTTTTCCATGTCCTTATATTTCATTTTTTTTAAAATTCCATTTTATTTAATAAAATTATTTATTAAGGAAATTTTATTTTGTTCTTTACTTTTTAATTTTTTTCCAAATAATATTTTTAATTTTTTTTAAAGCTTCATTTTTTGACTTTTTTTAAAATAGTGAAAATGAATATTTCATTTTAAATATATACAGTGTCTACATATTTTCTAGCCTCTATATCTATTTTATGAAATTTAACTTCTTATAAATGTTTTAATTTGTTTTAAAAAGAAAAATCATTAATTAAAGATTAATTTAATAGTTTTCTTCCATTTTTATTTCTTTAAAGAATTTTATTTTATTAAAAAAAATACATTTTTGATGAATAGAAAGTCATATTTTATCACTTACTAATTTTGTGGTCACTAACATTCTCTTCAAAAATTAACATTCTTATGATCATTTTTCATTAAAAATTAAATTTATTTGGAATATATATATACCTTATATCATAGACCATATTATTAATAAAACATCATATCATTTCTATATTTATTGATTTATTATGAATGTTTTTTATTTATTGGGGAAATGTTAAAATTATGTATTCATTACTTTGTATGAATAAATAATGATAAGGAATATTTTTTTATGATATAAATTGATTATTCAATATAAGATGAATACATTTTTCATTATATAAATGTAGTTCATAGTAAAATATTACTCCTCAATGAGTCGAGAGGTCTCTGGAGTCAAATTAGTTGGGTCACTTTATGAAATGAGGTCTTAGTCTATATTAACCCATTAAATAAACAATCTTAGAACTAGGCATTGATATTAAATATATTATGATATATGATATCAATACACCCATAATTAATTATCTATTTCATTTAGAATTACATAACTATTATCCATGAGATTATTTTATTGATATAATCCATGGATGTATTTTTTTTTCTCAAGTTATTTATTAAATAGATTTTTTCCTTCCATTATTTAACTCAAAAAAATTCATTCATTATTTTTTCATGATAGATTATGCTGTATGTGTTCCCTTTCAAAGAATATGAGTTCACCCTTTTCATATGTATCATTTTCCCAATGATTCAAGGATGTTTACTATGAATGATATGAAATGACAAGATAGATATAATTATGATGTTCTAAAATAATACCATGTTTTTTTATGTTCCAAAATTTATGTGAGATTTATTTATATATCTAGTTTAGCTAGACTTCTAAACTGTTTTGTACTTTGGAAATATATCACTTGTATTTAGTGCCAGTATTATAAATAATACTTCAATACTAGTTTTCTGGAGTTGGGATATTTATACCGATGGACTAATATGTTATCCTGAAGTCCAAAAGAGTATGTCAATACATATAACTTAGGAACAAAAACTACCTAAGACTATGAATTATGATTCAAATTTTTATATAGAAATAGAGTTTTATTTGTCACTACTCTAAGATATGATGTATGTTTCTAGTATATGAAAAGTTCAACCAGTACCATTTATATAATATTAGAATCCTACTAAATTGGAAATTTAAAAATAAGAAAGTTTCAAATAAGCTTCATCAGGATAAAATAATCAAAAAGTCTTTTTCCATTAAAAAAATTAGGGAATTTTAATTTCATTCCCATGGATTGGATTAAAACTGTTTACAAAGGAATACATTGAACATGATGGCTGGTTGGGTCTTAGTAAGGTATTTCAGACTTCAAATCAAACTTTGATAAAGAATTTTTTCAATAGGCTAACCAGTTACATCATGAATTTTCATACAAGTTGTGCTCAAGGATATTAAAATGTTTTTAGCATGATCCACCCCAATATTATTCAGAAGTTATTTTTTTATTTACTATAGTTTAAAAGGATCTATTATAATTTTGGGAAATTTTCAATCCAAGTAAGACTTTATGTTCTCTCTTAAAACCCCTTTAAAACTATTTTTCCATAAATTCATAAAATTCATTGAAAAGTGACTATTTAGTTCAGTAAAAAATAACATCATCAATATATATTTAAAAAATTAATAAATCATTGGAAAAGGTTTTGATAAAAATATTTGAATTATATATTACCATTTTGAATCAATTAACAAGAGAAAATTATTTAATATCTTATACCAAGCACAAAGCGATTGTTTTAAACTGTATATAGATTTTTTTAACTAAAAAATAGAATTTGGAAGTCAACGATTTTCAAAACCTAGTTTTTGGTCCACAGGTACATTTTTGGAGCTAAAAACATTTAAAAATTCTTTTTAAAATCCATTTGAAAAAGATTAAAACTAAAACGAACAATTTATTTATACAACATTCTAATGGATTAATGTTAAAATAATCAGTGAAAACTTTTCACCGTAATTAATTGCTTCTTCTTGATTATATTCAATAGTAGTAATTTCATACCTTTTGTAGATATAATTTCTTTTTTATCTAGGTTTGTCTAAAAAAATATACCTAGTGACAATAATAGGATGATCGACATGATATTTAATGATAGTATAAACATTGTTGCATTTAAATTGGTGCTACTTCTCTTATATAAAATGTATCCAATTATCTTTATTAAATGTAGCATCAAGGGATTTTTGTTCTTGGTGAGAGATAAAATATTGATATTCAACCACATTTACTACCAACCATCTAGTACATTTTCCATATTATAATTCATTAATAACATTATCAAGAGGATGTAATTTTGGTCGAGTCAAAGAAATGGGTAATATAGAGGATGTGGTTTCCTGGGTACATTAATTATGTTTTATGATTGAGGATTATGAAGTTTTAAACTAGGTTTTTAAACATCATCATCACCTTTTGGATTTGATTTTGGAATATTATCATCGAATTTTATGTGAATAGAATATTATAGTGTCTTAGTCCTGTTATTGAAGGGTTAGAAGGATTTACATTATTTTGAGTACCAATGGAAGATCCCTTCATTATATTTTGGGAAAAAATTACAAAAAAATATTTGGTATTAAGGATAACATATTTACAACCAATGACTCTAAAGAATCAAACACTTATAATTTTCCATTTCTAATGTTCATAAAGTGTCCTTTTTAATTTGGTTTTTACGATAACACAATTATTCTTATGGCACGAAATATTAACTGTCACGACCCGTCCTCGGGGCCCATGCCGTGACTACCCCAAGCCCGCCTTCCATAGGCTAGGGGCTGGCGACTAGCACCAAGGCTTAAATCCCAGTAAAAAGGGAAGGCATTTCCTTTGTAATGTAAACAAACACCACAGAGAAAGCAAGCAGTAGAAGCAAAAACTAAGTAAAAACTGAGTACAACAGTAAGTGTGGAAAATTAAGTGGGCCAGAATACAAACCCAAACTGAAAGTAAAGTACAATTGGAAAGGGAAAACAACAACTGAAAGTAAATCTGCAGCCTCAAGCCATCCATTGGAACTGCCACTTGAAGGCTGGGTATAGATAGCCTCCATAGCTCCTCGGGTCCAGCCATCCGCTCCGAGTACGTCCCGCCCAGTGGTCCACCTCCAGGTACCGTCCTGCTCCACAAGCCTCAACCACGATCAGCGATGTCCATCGTCTGCAACCAACACAATGTAGTGTGGGCATTGCCCGTGCAGGGGTGAGTATAAGCTACTCAGTAGGGACCCCGAGACCCCCGAAGGTCTCCCAGAATCCACAATGGATAATCCACAAAGGAAAGATTCAATCACGAAGTAACATCCGACACTACTTAGGTATATGACCATACATATACCTAAGTCATCATTTCCAGTACGCTCCAACTTCCGAGCCCAAGTAAAACCCAGTCCACACAGGGAAGAAAAACATAAATCCACACAGGATAGCACAACACAATCCACATAGGAAAGCAAAATAGGATTTCATCTCACACAGGTAAACTTCTTCTTATGACGATAGAGATGATCAGATATATCCACTAATTAATATATACCGTCAGAACCACAAAGGACTGATATGTACTAACCCCCGCAATGACCCACAAAGGATCTGACCCACATAGGATCGATAGGTAACTAACCCCCATAATGAACCACAAAGGATCTAACCCACAAAGGATCGAAAGGTAACTAACCCCCTCAAAGACCCACACAGGATCGGACCCACATAGGATCTATAGGCACTGGCATACACAGGACCGTTGAGCGCTGACCCACACAGGATCGGACCCACACAGAATCGGTAGCACTGATCCACATAGGATTGCTGAGTGATGTAGTCGTCGCCATCGAATCCACTGAGGATCTCTGTACAGTCATCGTCGCCATCACAGACGCATCCAGCTCTAGGGTTCCCGCACACAACAAGCTCGTTCGGGGGGGGGGGGGGGTCCACTCCACGAGCCGAGAGGCTGATACATAAACTGACACATAATCCAGATTTGATGTATCCAAAAGTTCCGTATCGTCAACAGGAACTCAACGTCGCAGACGGCGCGTCAATCGGACACCCAGTCTGAGAGTTATTGGCCTTTTCATCCCAGGGGCCCGGTTGGTTTTTAAGTCAAAACCAACCCGACGGTACACCACCTGTGTCCAAACCTTGGGCGGAGTAAGCCAAAAGATCTATCTCACTTAGAGAAATCAATCAAAGTCGACGGCACGTCAATCGGACGTCCGGAGCTCAAGTTATGAGCGTTTCCGCTCCGATGGCCTGATTGGTTTCGCGTACGAACCAACCCGGCCGAACTCGAAGTGCCCCGAAACCTTGAGTGCAATATACTGAAACGCCCGTCTCGATCTAAGGATCTCATCGCAACTAACGGTGCATCAAATGGAGGCACGTATCTCAAGTTATGAGCAACAGACAGAAGAGTTTCAGTAACAGGGGGTTCGGGCCCCGTCCGACCCGGCCCGATACCCCTAGGGTCGACACGAACCGGGTCGACCCGAATTGGGTCTGGGTCCAGCCCGCTTGGGCGTGGCCCGACCCGTTCCGGCGGACCGGCCATGCAGCAGGCCCGGTGCGGGGCGCGCTGGGCAAGCTGGCCAGGTGTTCGTCCGAACGGCCGAACCATTCGGGGCAGGGGGTGTTGCCCCCGCGTGAAGTAAACTGCGACCTCTTATTAGGGCCACTTCGTCCGGCCAGCCGAGGGTTTCGAACCCCCGGTTCGTTCATGGTCCGGCCGGCCCGCTCTGGCCGGCAAGGCCGGTACCCTTGCTCCAACGCCGGCGGCCCGGTACTGGCCGCCTGTTCCGCTGTTCCGCCGCAGACTGGAACCGGCCGCGACATTTGTCCGTCCGGCACGGCGCGACGGCGCCACGCCCCTCCACCGTGGCCCTGCTCCGGCCGCGGTGCTTCTGAGGTCCTATGGCATGGCGCGATGGCGCCGCGTCCTTTGTTCATCTTCTACGGCGTCGCGCGACGGCGCCACAGATTTGTTGCTTCCCACGGCGTGGTGCGGCGGTGCGGCGTTTCTCCGCTCCCCCTTTTACAATTTCCGCGCGGGGCTTCGGCACCACGTTGCCTTGTTCACCGCATCAAAAATCCACAACCAAAAGGGGAGGAGTGTCAGCAATGTTCTTGCGGTCCGACCTCCTCCCGTTAATGCGATAACAGGCGGTTCAATTGAGAGGGTAAAAACGACGGAAGAAAATCACAATTTAGAAACGCATAAAACCCATACCTCAACTCTGTCATCGAATGAGCATTCTTCATGGAAGGAGCCTCGCGGAAGGAGGATCGTCGGCGTCTCAGTGCATGGCGTCGCACCATCGATCTCGGAGGGTTCAGCGGTCTTTGTCGCCCTTCGTCGGAGGCCGGCGTTCTTCACGTTCTTCGCGTTCTTCGCATTCTTCACAAATGAGGATGAAGATATTCAATCTTTAGAGATTTCCCCAAATCCCCTCAACAAGCAACCCCTCAACAAAAAGTGTTGGTATTATTTTATTCCCATGCCAACAATTTTAATTTCAAAGTTAATAAACGAACAATTAATTCGAAAAAATAATTGTAACAATTTAACTACCCAATTTAATGGGGCGTTTCTTAACCAGAAAAACGCACGGTTGACTTTCATTAAAGAGGGGGTTGAGGGTGCGTTACTTAGGAGGGAAGAAACGGTGGAGCTCGTGCGGGCCCCACCTCACAAATATCCTACCAAGTGGGTAGGATATTTTGGGATCCACCATATCCGCTTAACTTAGCTTAAGTGGCTTTAAGTGGCTTTATGTGAAATAAAATAAAGTGTTGCACCACTTTTATTTTATTTCTTAACTTAACCCCAAAAATTAAAAACCAAACACGAGCAAACAAAACTCTGGAAAAGGCGTTTCTAAGAAAATATCGGCACTGCGATTCCATCGGTGCCCTCAAAATTTGTTTCCGAGCAACGGTTCAAAAGTTAGAAAACCCCGCTCATTCCTTCACTGAACGTACCCGAGCTAATCTTCAGAAAAGGATTTTGGGCACACCGGGCCTCAGAATCAGGTGTCATCAGAATCTGTATTCTTTTAAAATTTCAAAGAAAATTAAAAAAAAATCCTTGAATTTTACGGGTCTTTACATCACTCCCACCTCAGGGCATTACGTCCCCGTAAAGATACATCATAAACTAGGGAAACAAAAGTGGGTACTAAGCACGCATCTGAGCCTCCCGCTCCCAAGTGCTCTCCTGGAGGTTCACGTGCAAAAATATGATGCACACTAGAGGAATCGACCGTCCACGTAGGACCCGCTCCTATCGAACCTCAATCTCCACCGAGACCTCCGCAAAAGTCGGAACATCATCAATTTCCAGCTCCCCATGGTCAATGATATGTGTCGGGTCGTGCGCGTATCTCCTCAGCTGGGATAAGTGGAAGACGTCGTGCACCCGGTGCAACTGAGGTGGTAGAGCCAGGCAATAATACACCTCTCCAATCCTGCTGAGGACCTAGAATGGTTCGATGAAGCGTGGAGACAACTTACTGCCTCAGCCAAATCTCCGTAATCCACGTCGAGGTGAGACACACAAGAAGACATGGTCGCCATCCTCGAACTCTAGTGGTCTCTGCCTCCAGTTAGCATAGGTCTTCTGCCGGCTCTGAGCTGTCCTCATCCGCTCCTGGATGATCTGGACCTTCTCTGTCGTGGGCTGGACCATCTCTGGTCCCACAAGTGCTGACTCCCCGGGGTCTTTCTAGCACAAAGGAGATCTGCATGGTCGGTCGTACAACGCCTCGTAAGGTGCCATCCCGATGGTGGAGTGGTAGCTGTTATTGTACGCAAACTCCACCAAGGGTACGTGGTCCTCCCAGCCGTGACCAAAGTCGAGGACACAAGCGCGGAGCATGTCCTCAAGAGTGTGTATGGTCCTCTCCGTCTGACCATCTGTCTAAGGGTGAAAGGCGGTGCTCAGACGTAGCTGTGTCCCGAACGCCTCCTGTAACCCCTTCCAAAGCCGGGAAGTAAAGCGAGCATCTCGATCGGAGAAGATAGATGATGGCACAGCATGAAGGCGTACAATCTCTTGAACATAGAGACATCCCAAGCTCTCCACTGAGCCCTGCTCTCTGATGGGTAAGAAATGAGCCGACTTGGTGAGTCGGTCGACAATCACCCAAATGGAGTTGTGACCTCTGGAAGTGCGTGGAAGTCCAGTCATGAAGTCCATAAATATCCCATCCCACTTCCACTCCGAGACCTCTAAGGGTTGTACCAAGACTGCTGGTACCTGATGCTCTGCCTTCACCTACAGGCAGGTGAGGCATCGTGAAACGAACTCTGTCAAAACCTTCTTCATGCCCGGCCACCAGTGCTGTCGTCTGAGGTCCTGGTACATCTTCACCACTCCAGGATGTACCACCAAGGGAGAAGTGTGAATCTCTCTCAGCACCTCCTCCCGTAAAGAAACTAGTACCAAGGTACGTCCTCTGAAAAGGATGTCGTGCTCTGCTCCAAAGGAGAAACCATCAGGTGCCTATCCTGAGGATATCTGTGCAGGCCGCCTCTCACAGTCAGCGTCACCACGCTGTGCCTCTCTGACCAACTGTTGTAGTGGAGGGGTGACTGTGAGAGACTGAATGAAGGCTGATCCATCTCTATACATGAAGGATATCTACAAAGTGTCCAGCTGCTCTGTCGCCCCCTCAAGTAGACGAATGTCCGTCCTCCTACTGAGATCATCGGCTACTACGTTCCCCTTCCCAGGAGTATAGACTATCTCAAAGTCATAGTTATGGAGGAACTCGAGCCATCGCCGCTATCTCAGGTTCAGGTCCTTCTGAGGGAATATTTACCTGAGACTCTGATGGTCAGAAAATACTGTAAAGCGCTCACCCGTCAGGTAGTGTCTCCATGTCTTCAGAGCGAAGACCACTGCTACTAACTCCAGGTCATGGGTAGCGTAGTTCTACTCATGCGGCCTCAAATGACGTGATCCATAGGCAATAACTACCCGTTCCTGCATCAGGACACATCCGAGTCCAGTCCCTGATGCATCGCAGTAGACTACGTACCCAACTCCCTCCTCTAAAAGCCTCAAGATAGGGGCGCTGGTCAATCTCTGTCTCAGCTCCCGGAAGCTCTGCTGAAATCTGTCTGACCACACAAAGGGTTTCCCCTTCTTTGTCAAAGCTGATAGTGGTGCCACAACTCTGGAGAAGTCTGACACAAATCTCCGATAGTATCCAGCTAGTCCCAAGAAACTCCGCACCTCCGTCAGGCTCCTGGGTGGCTCCCAAGCTAGCACTGCCTCGATCTTCGCAGGATCCACTGCAACTCCCACCTCAGATATGACATGCCCCAAGAAGTGGACCTCACATATCCAGAACTGACACTTCGAGAGCTTTCTATAAAGCTGGTGCTCTCAGAGTGTGTCTAGTACAACCCGCAAGTGGTTGGCGTGCTCCTCCTCAGTCGTTGAGTAAATCAAAATGTCTTCAATGAAGACCACGACAAATCGATCGAGGTATGGCTGAAAGATCTTGTTCATGAGGCCCATGAAAACTACTGGAGCATTGGTTACGCCGAATGGCATAACCAAGAACTCATAGTGGCCATACCGACATATGAAGTCCATCCTCTGCGCGTCCTTGTCCCGAACTATGAGCTGATGATAGCCTGACCTGAGGTCTATATTTGAGAACCACTGTGCTCCCTTGAGCTGATCGAAGAGGTCATCAATCCTTGGTAGAGGATACTTGTTCCTCACTGTCACCTGGTTCAGGAGACGATAGTCGAAACAAAGTCGCAAGCTCCCGTCAGCCTTCTTGGCGAACAATATCGAGGAAGCCTAGGGTGAAACACTGGGTCGTATGAAACCCTTGCGTAACAAGTCCTCCAACTGTACCCATAGATCTCGAAGCTCGGCGGGAGCCATCCGATATGCTGGAGTGGACATAGGGGCTGTCCCGGGGTACAGATCAATATAAAAGTCTACCTCTCTGCGAGGAGGTAGTCCTGGAACGTCATCGGGGAAAACGTCCGCATACTGATCCACCACTGCAGGAAAACCAGGACTCCGCACGTCAACTGCTTCTAGGTTGAGGCTAGCCAACTGATGAGTGATGGGCTGTCCTCTCCTCTGTGGAAGTCCATCCTGTGCTGCGAAGGCTCCCTTCTCACCTATGAAGGTGAACCTGCTCCCGTCGGTGCATACACATCGCACCTTGTTCCTAATACAGTCAATCTGTGCATGGACTGTAGATAACCAATCGATGCCCAAGATGACATCTTAAGGCCTCGAAGCCGCTACAAGAAGATCCCAGCCGAAGCTCTCACCTCCTAGAGTAAGCTCACACTGCCGGCACCAGTGCGTAATCGTCGATTCTTCTCCCATAGGAGTCTCTAGCCGTAAGGATCAATCCAATGGCTCAGTCGGAATCTACGATCTCTGAACAAGGGCAGAGGTTATGAAATAGTGACTCGCTCCTACGTCTATAAGAACTGCAGCAAGGGTGGAATAGAAATAGATAGTACCTCGAATCATCTCGGGCGCACCGTGGTCATAGGCCTTCGCTGCCTGGAGCAGTGCCTGTCTCTGCCCACCAGCTCCATGTGGACCACCACGGTCGACCCTCTGCCTCTGCCTCGGTGGCCCCTCAACCGTCTGTTGCTCCTCGGCACAGTGGGTCGGGCAGTCACGAGCCATGTCTTCCTGCCTGCCGCATGTGTAGCACTGCCTGCCTCTCGAAAGACTGGCTCCGCGCTGTGTGCCCTGCACTACTGAGCCAGTGTCTTGAGGTCGCCTGCCTGAGGGTCTGGTCTGCCTGGACCCATGAGTCATCCGTCGACTTCCTGGTGCAGAAGACTCTGCTACCTGTCGCCCTACGGTAGGTCTCGCTGCTGAAGAAGGCTCAACAAGAAAGCTCTCGATGAAAAGGGATTTCTCTAGTACTCTTTCTAGGGTCGGAATGCTGAGGGAGATCAGTGATGCCCTGATCTCATGCCTCAATCACTACGCAAAGGTCCGGGCTCAGAAGAATGGGTCTCGTACCATGTCTGTCGAGAAGCGCGAGAGATTGGTAAATCTCGCCGAGTACTGGGCGACTGTAAAGCTTCCCTGCCGCAGTTGAAGAAGCTTCTGGATGCGCACCGCACGGAGGGTGGCTAGGAAGAAATCTGAGTGAAAGAGGCTCTCAAAGACTGTCCAGATAAGAGATGCCTCATCGTGCACCTGGAGCATCAAGCTCCACCATCGGCCCGTTGCCGCCTGTAGTAGGCTCGCTGCGAGGATCACCATGAGGTCTACTGGTGTCCTCACTAACCTGAAAACTCGTACCACTGCCTCCAGCCAATCGTCGGAAGCCTGGGGGTCCATCTCCCCGTGGAACCTGGGTGGTCGCTGGCGCTGGAACTCGTACAGGGCACTAAGGCGACGTGCATCGTCAGCGGCTGGGGCTGGAAGCATCGGTGTCTCAACGGGTAAAGGTACCGCCGCTGCCTCAGCTGTCAAAGGGCCATGTATCGAGTCCTCGTCGCTCGGTGGGCTGTCGTCATGCACCACTCTCGGAACCCTAGCTGGCTTCCGTCGTGGGGCCATCCTGAAAGGAAACAGATGTGCCACGGTCAAACAGTATACCTGGTGAGCTGACATAAAGTAATCACAAAGAAAACTTGAACACACAAGCAATCAATGCTTTCACGCATTAAGTCGGAAATCAGAAGTCAGGGTCTTGGTGTATGGATACGCCGGCCGCCGCACCAACACTGGACTCCCTGTACTGATAACCACACCCAACACGCTTAACACTATTGCTTAACTTAGAAAAAGATCAGAGTCCAAAGTTCTATGGTAAAACTGAACTCCTCTGATACCAATTTGTCACGACCCGTCCTCGGGGCCCGTGCCGTGACTACCCCAAGCCTGCCTTTCATAGGCCAGGGGCTGGCGACTAGCACTATGACGCAAATCCCGGTAAAAAGGGAAGGCATTTCCTTTGTAATGTAAACAAACACCACAGAGAAAGCAAGCAGTAGAAGCAAACACTAAGTAAAAACTGAGTACAACAGTAAGTGCAGAAAAGTAAGTGGGCCAGAATAAAAACCCAAACTGAAAGTAAAGTACAACTGGAAATGGAAAACAATAACTGAAAGTAAATCTGCAGCCTCGAGCCATCCACTGGAACTCCCACCTGAAGGGTGGGTACAGATAGCCTCCACAGCTCCTCGGGTCCATCCGTCCGCTCCGAGTACGTCCCGCCCAGTGGTCCACCTCCAAGTACCGTCCTGCTCCGCAAGCCTCAACCATGATCACCGCTGTCCATCGTCTGCAACCAACACAACATAGTGCGGGCATAGCACGTGCAGGGGTGAGTATAAGCTACTCAGTAGGGACCCCGAGACCCCCAAAGGTCTCCTAGAATCCACAAAGGATAATCCACAAAGGAAATATACAATCACGAAGTAACATCCGACACTGCTTAGGTATATGCCCAGACATATACCTAAGTCATCAATTCCAGTACGCTCCATCTTCGGAGCCCAAGTACAACCCATTTCACATAGGAAAGAAAAACGTAAATCCACACAGGATAGCACAACACAATCCACATAGGAAAGAAAAATAGGATTTCAGCTCACATAGGTATACTTCTTCTAATGATGATAGAGATGATCAGATATATCCACTGATTCATCTATGTCGTCGGACCCACGAAGGATCGATAGGTACTAACCCCCGAAATGACCCACAAAGGATCTGACCCACACAGGATCGATAGGTAACTAACCCCCACAATGAACCACAAATGATTTGACCCACAAAGGATCAAAAGGTAACTGACCCCCTCAATGACCCACAATGGATCTGACCCACAAAAGATCGAAAGGTAACTAACCCCCGCAAAGACCCACACATGATCGAACCCACACAGGATCCGTAGGCGCTGGCCCACACAGGACCGCTGAGCGCTGACCCACACATGTTCGGACCGACACATGATCGGTAGCACTGATCCATATAGGATCGCTGAGTGCTGTAGTCGTCGCAGTCGAATCCACTGAGGATCTCTGTACAGTCGTCGTCGTCATCACAGACGCAACCAGCTCTTGGGTTCCCGCACAAAGCAAGCTCGTTCGGGAGGGTCCGCTCCACGAGCCAAGAGGCTGATACATCAACTGACACATAGTCCAGAGTTGATGTATCCAAAAGTTCCGTATCATCAACAAGAACTCAACATCGCAAACAGCGCGTCAATCGGACGCCCGGTCTGAGAGTTATTGGCTTTTTCATCCCAGGGGCCCGGTTGGTTTTTAAGTCAAAACCAACCCGACCATACTCAAACTATATCCAAACCTCGGGCGGAGTATGCCAAAATATCTGTCTCACTTAGAGGAATCCATCAAAGTCGATGGATCATCAATCAGATGTATGGAGCTCAAGTTATGAGTGTTTCCGCTCCGAGGGCCCGGTTGGTTTCGTGTACGAACCAACCTGGCCGAACTCGAAGTGCTCCGAAACCTTGAGTGCGATATACCAAAAAGATGGTCTCGATCCAAGGATCGTATCTCAATGGACAGTGCGTCGATCGGAGGCTCGTAGCTCATGTTATGGGCAACAGACCGAAGAGGTTCGGTAATAGGGGGTTCGGGCCCGGTCCGACCCGGCCCGATACCCCCCAGGTCGGCCCGAACCGGGTCAACCCGAACTGGGTCCGGGTCCGGCCAGCTTGGGCGCGGACCGGCCGGCATGGCCCGGCCACTCCTGGGCACGGCCTGGTCTAGAGGACCGGCCAGGCAGCCGGCCCGGCACACGGGGCGCTGGCCAGGGGTTCGGCCGAATGGCCGAACTGTTCGGGGAGGGGGGCGCTGCCCCCGTGTGAAGTAAACTGCGGCCCATTAATGGGGCCGCTTCGTTCGGACAGCCGGGGGTTTCAAACACCCGGTTCCTCCATGGTCCGGCCGGCCCGCTCCGTCCAGCCGGCTTCTACCGCCACGGGACTGGCAAGGCCGGTCCCCTCGCTCCGACGCCGGCGGCCCGGTACCGGCCGCCGGTTCCGCGGTTCCACCGCGGCCCGGAACTGGCCACGGCCTTCGTTCGTCCGGCGTGGCATGATGGTGCCACGCCCCTCTGTTGTGGTTCCGCTCTGGCCGCGGAGCTTCTAAGGTCCTCCGGCACGGCGCGATGGCGCCGCGTCCTTTGTTCATCTTCTACGGCACGGCGCGACGACGCCGGAGATTTGTTTCTTCCCACGGCGCGGTGCGGCGGCGCCACGTTTCTCCGCTCTACCTTTTAAAATATCCATGCGGTGCTTCGGCACCGCGTTGCCTTTTTCTCCGCATTAAAAATCCACAACCAAAAGGGGAGAAGTTTCGGCCGTGTTCGTGCGGTCCGACCTCCTCCCGTTAATGCGATAACAGGCGGTTCAATTGAGAGGGGAAAAACGGCGGAAGAAAATCACAAATTAGAAATGCATAAAACCCCTACCTCAACTCTATCATCGAACGAGCATTCGTCACGGAAGGAGTGTCGCGGAAGGAGGATCATCGGTGTCGCGGTACATGGCGTCGCGTCGTTGATCTCCGAGGGTTCAGCGTTCTTTGTCTCCCTTCATCGGAGGCCAGCGTTCTTCGCGTTCTTCACGAAGGAGGATGAAGATCTTCAAGCTTTAGAGCTTTCCCCAAATCCTCTCAACAAGCAACCCCTCAACAAAAAGTGTTTGTCTTATTTTATTCCCATGCCAATGATTTGATATTCAAAGATAAGAAATGAACAATCAATTTGAAGAATTAATTGTAAAAATTTAACTGCCCAATTTAATGGGGCATTTCATAACCAGAAAAACGGATGGTTGACTTTCATTAAAGAGGGGGTTGTGGGTAAGTAACTTAGGAGGGAAGAAAAGGTGGGGCTCATGCGGGCCCCACCTCACAAATATCCTACCATGTGGGTAGGAAATTTTGGGTTCCACCCTATCCGCTTAACTTAGCTTAAGTTGCTTTAAGTGGATTTAAGTGAAATAAAATAAAGTGTTGCACCACTTTTATTTTATTTCTTAACTTAACCCCAAAAATTAAAAACCACACCCGAGCAAACACAACTCTAGAAAAGGCGTTTCTAAGACAATACCGGTGATGCGATTCCATCGGTGCCCTCAGATTTCGATTCCGAGCACCGGTTCAAAAGTTAGAAAACCCTGCTCGTTCCTTCACTGAATGTACCTGAGCTAAACATCGGAAAAAGATTTCGGGAACACCGGGCCTCGGAATCAGGTGTCGTCAGAAACTGCGTTCTTGTAAAATTCCAAAGCAAATAAAAAAAATTAAAAAATTCCTTGAATTTTAAGGGTCTTTACATTAACCACCTCTTCCCAAAAGCATTGTAGAAGGGAATATAATTTAGTAAAGCCCTAGAAATTTCATTGGGTGTCCTATTTCACCATATTACAACTCCATTTTGTGGAAGTGTCATATAAGTGTAAAAGATGTGATGATAATCTTGAGAAGAAAAAATGAATCGAATTCATGTTTTAAAATTATACAACATGGTCACTTATATGGGAAATATATTGAAGGAATTTTAATCTATGTATTTCCTAGAGAAAGGATAATGACATTACAAGACCCATTGTATTGATATAATATGAAAATCCATTTAAATCTAGTGCGAACATTGATAATTACAATGGGCTAATTTTTAAATCTGATACTAAAAACCTAATTTTGTAAAAAAACATTAAATGTGTACTAGCTAAGTGGTTATAAAAGTGGAAACATGGTTTTTAGGATTGAAATAAGTCTTTTATTTCTTTCTTATTTGTAATGGTTTCAAATTTGTGCTATTTTTAAAATAATGTTTATGTATATCTCATTCTAATCGATTATGGATGATCTTCAACAGGGAATGAAAATTAGAATTACATATTCATTAAATATAGATCCAATAACCATTATCTTGTGCAATTAAAAACATAAAATTTGTATGTGATAGAGATTTTAAATCTAAAATATAACCATTTTAAAATGGAAATATGTAAATAAAATAATTCTGTTTGAATAATAAACACTTAAAAAATAATTTTTAAAATTAATTCTAAAATAATTATCCTCTAATTGACTAACACTAATTAAATAATACTTTAATCCTTTGAAACCTAATACTTTTTTAATAATTGTATAGGCTGAGAAAATGATTTTACCTATATAGTTAATTTTTTATTTTGAATCATCGTCAAAGGATATATTTCTTCCAATAAAATCTTTTAGATGATTGAATTTTGAAGGAACACCACAAATATTTTCTAAAAACTATCTATCCATACACCATGTAGCTTCTTGGGTTTTTCTCTTATATATATATATAATAAATTTTAGATTTTGGTACCCATATTTTGTGTCTACTTAAGATAGATAAGAAATATTTTGTAATCCAAACATATTGGGAACAAAGTCTTCCATTGTAAATACTGGAAGAAAGATGAATTATTTTAGGTTGAATATATATATTTCCTGGAAATATTCATAAATTATTTGAATAAATTTCATTCAGTAAATAGAAATATAATTTTAAAAATATTTCCAGAACAAAAGTAGTATTTTTGGAATTTTTTTCGAAAATAAGATTATTTTTAAAAACCAAATCATATAAATTTTTAATATGTTTTTGAGAACCAAAAATATTATTTAAATTTTCATCTCCATTGGTAAAATAATAAAGGGAGTTCTTAAGATCCTTTATTTGGAATTCAAAATTTTCAAAATTTATTTTTTCTTTTAATTTTAAATGGAAATCCTTTTTTATTTCAAAATTGGTCCTTTTCGAGACGTAATAATGTTTCGTTTCTTTTTAAGTTCATTATATTTTACAATTATATCACAAAACCCATTTTGATGCTTTATTTTAGAGTTCATAAAATATTTTTTAATTAATTAAAAGGTTTAACAAGTAGATGAAAAATAATAGTACTGAGAAGTAGAGAGATAAATATTCAGAGCAAACCTCAATTCCATCCTTAACAGGGGTCATCATACACTTTGGACATTCATCACATGATTTATATAATGAAATTGAGTCCTCACTTGTGCTTTATGTTGAAACATTAATTTATTTCTTACCTTTATTATTATATTTCATATTTTCCTTATTTAAGGGATAAAATATTCAATGTGACCCTTATTTTTGAAACTAAATGATACCTCAAAATCATGATTTTTATTTTTTATGTTTTAAGAAGGTTTTTTATTTTTATTTTTATTTTATTTAATGTTGTTAATGTTGGATGTGTCAGAGTCACTTCTGTAAGATCCATCATTCTTTTCCTTGAATTTAATTGTTATTTAAATATACCTGACGCCTGTAGATTATTTTTATGCTTCTATATTATGTGTTATCTCATATAAAATGATATAATCCTTGATTTCATCAAATAGAATATTTTTAATCACATTAGCTTCTTATATCATGGTAACTTTTAGAGACCGACATCATGGTAAAACCCAAATAATTTTCTTGACCAGAAATTTTGTATAAAGTGTTTCACTAAGATATTTTCATCCATTAAAAATATTAGTAAATGTAGTAAACATAATGGAAATAAAATCAATAATATTCATAGAGAAACTCTCAATGTATTGCCTACCATTTCATACCTTATATACTTAACATTATTTTTACCTTAAATTGTAACAAATAATAATTTCTAGATTTCATGTGATATTTTACATGAAGAAACTATATTAAACTAATTAACATATAAACAAAAAATTATTGCTTTAATACATTTACCCTCATGTTAAAAATCCAAAATATCATTAAGGACCCATTTTTCTTCTTTAATAGATGGAAGAGTATGTCCTTACACAACAATTTTATAAAAAATATTTCCAATACGTCTAAGAAAATTTGATATTCTTTATTTCCAATAAGAATAAATACTTCCATTAAAAAATAGAGCATGACTCAATTGATTTTTCATCGAGGCAACCATTAGTGTTTTAAAAAAACCATTGTAAAAAACAATCGTCACATGACAAATCAGTTAAATATATTGAACATATATAATTGAATAAATTAAAAAAATGAAATTTAAACAAATAAATAATTATTTTGACACCAAATATAGGTTGTAAATTAAATAAAATAACAAGAGGCGGTGTTTACCTTTAAAAAATTAAAGGAATATTCCATGTTTAAAAAATTCATTATAAATGATTGGGGAATTATAGAAAAGAAAAAATGTTTAAAAATGTACTTAAATTTAATAATATAAGAGGAAGAATTAAATTAAGTGTAATTAAATTATGAAATTATAAAATAAAACATTTAGGTGATTTAAATTTGAAAAATTATTAACAGATTAAGCATTAATTTATAGATTAAACAAATGAATAAATAAATTAAAGAAACCATTAAATGAATAAAAATGTGGAAAATATATTATATAATATATTTGGAAAATAAGTTTGATGATATCTCTAAAATATCACTTATGCCTACCACCTAAATTTCTTGAGGATCTAATGAATTATTCCCTTGTCTCTATTGGTATATAAGATACCAAAACTATCTGTCGCATTTAGTGTATAGTATGAAAAAAATAAACACTCTAGAACTTAAATAGAAAATATAGAAACCTCAATAAGAGTATTTAATTTCCATTTTACTGGAAATGGAAAAAATCCATGGTCCCTTACTTTATTATTAGTAAGCAAAAACTATAGAAGAAAGTTGAAGAGAAGAGATTTAGTAGGAATTAATCACTTTTATTCTTTACATTGATTTAACCAAAGAATATGAAGAATGATAAGATATAAAGAGAATTATAGAAAAAACTGATTGTATATTATAATGTTTTCACTATATAAGGATAGAAAAGATATTTAATGAAATGTTATCTTGAGATAAATTGAGAAATTTGATTGTGTTGGTTGAAGAGAAAGCATTTATATGTAGACATAAAAGCCACCAAAGCCTCTATTTATGGTTTTCAATTCCATGAATAATGTTCTTGAATATTTTGTTGTTCATTAAGTTGAATGCATCCACATTCAATGTATTTTTACTAAATAAAATTATACCCTTGGAAAAATATGCACAAAGCCACTTGATAAAAAGTAGCCTCTACCGGGGAGTCAAGATCTTACCTGGAGTTGGGTGCTTGTAGACTACATTAAATTGTAGGCCAGTACTCCTCCTTCATCTTGGTTGTGGAATCATGGATATTATTTCTCATTTACCATATACATTGGCTATCTCATGCACCTCAACAAAGTACCAAGTGTGGTTTTTTTTATATGGGGATGGTTCTGTGTTTGCCACAATTTGGTCAATGGATCTGTACTAACTAGATGGTGCTACCTGTTTCCATGGTATTCAAAATATTGCTACTCCAGTTCCTTAAATGCCAATCCGAGGATCTTTTAGACATATTATAAGGCTTTAGAACATACATTAAAATATATTCATGTTTAATTCAATTATTTATGACATGATATCAACAATATTTATACACATCACATAAATGTAATAATTAACCGCCTTAACAGTGATTCTGATTATTAAAATCTAAGAAAGGTGAGAAAAACAATAAATCCATGCACCATGCACCATGCACCATGGATAACCACTATTTTAAATGAATATTTCTTTTATATGTGGAAATACTTTAAAAATGATACCAATTTTAGGGAAGATATAAATTTGGATGAATGTGATATTTTTATTAATGGTATAAAAGGGGGAAGATCAGTTTTGAGCCTTTATCTAGTTCAAGATTATAATATGAATAGAAAATAACACCATGGGTTTTTATATTAAAAAATAATTTAATATTGAGAAATGATAAAATAATATTGTCACCACTTGTGAATACTTAAAATGAATAAAAATAAAAAATGTGAGGTGTTTGACGATTATATTATCCTGGTGAGATTTTTTTTGATATTGAAAATAGCCATAGAGAAAAATTTTAATAAGAAGAATAAAAATATCTAGACTAATCATGGAAATAATATCTTCAAAAATTTTCAGTTGATAAATATTATGTGATTTTCTTTTGTTACCATTTAATAATAATTATACTTCACTGGTGGATGACAATATACTATAGAATGTTGCTGATCATACTCTTTCATGTAACTATTATTGATAATAATTATATAAATGTGTGTGCATGGGATTAAAACCACCATACAATTTGGATATAATCATCCTTATGGAGGCAAACATCATTAACAACATGACGTTCATAATTTATAATCTATTTTATTGATTGGTAAGATCAATGATAAATAATAAGAAAGGATTATATTTTAATTAAAATAATGAAATAAAATCACCCCTCTCCAGGCTTTATAAACTTATTCTACCAACATTACATATAAATAATAAATAAATAAATTTATAATCAATGTAAGAAAATAATTCAATATAACGAGAATCCTAAATTTAAATCACCAGGTTCTAATCAGAAATTTTGTGATGGTTGTAATATAAAATATGGAAATAAACACATAAAAATAGAAAATCTTAAATTGAAAGATAATAATAAGAATCTCATATATTTTCATTTGAAGAATAATTAAAGGGAATAAAGGAAATTTAATTAGTAGTTCGATGATATGTCTCATGTAAATAAAGATTTTAAAATTAGCAAGGAGGAAAATAAAATATTATGAATTAAAACTTCATTATCTAATGAAATGTTCTATAGTTATTCAAGGATTTAAATAAAAAAAATTTGAAATTAATTATGGAAAATTTTAATTTTATGGAAAACCTATGAAATATTTTCTAGGGTATTGAAAAATATGGTTTAATTATGTCAATGATGAAACCAAAAAAAAATAGGTACAATCTTTTGTTATTATAAAAATTATCTAATGTAAACAGAACTCTATTTTTTAAAATTACTAAAGGTAATTTTTATATAGTTATGTATTTTATATATTATATATAAGGAAATTATGCTAATAATATATATTTGTAATTTACTCAGTCTTTATGTCTTACTAAAGCTTTTATTTCTATGTATTTATATTCTTCATTACCTTCAGATAAATATTTAAAATCAATTTGGGTACTTAATTACTCTATTAATAATCATATATGACCTAATATGACTTTATTCCTAAAACAATTAACTTGATTGATAATGGAAAATATACAACACGATTCGTAAGGATTTATTGTACATGGAAAATTGTTGTTCCAGACACATGACTAGTGATTCGTTTGAATTTTATCATTTAATAAATTTGATGTGGACTATGTCTATTTTAGAGATAACTATTAAAGAAATATTAAATGGTATATTGAAGTATATTTTAATACAAAATATTATAATTTAAATGTTTTTATTTTTTTAATATTTAAAACTTAATTTCATTAATATTTAACAACATTATGTTGATAGAACAAATATATAATTTGAAAATGATTTTATTTTAGTATTTAAGAAGAAAAAAAATTAATTTAGGCAAACAGAAAATATAATATTAACACTGTTGATTTTTATGAACTAAATAATCAAAATGTTTGTAATTTGAATTATATTGAATCATATTAAATTTTATGGAATAAATGGTTTGAGCATGAAAACTTCAATATTCCATAATTTTGAAAATCATGATTAGTTTTTGGATCAACCTAAATTGAATATATATAAATTTCTTATTTACGATAATTTTTCGAAAAGTACGGATCCAAATAAAATATATAAATCAATGAAATACATGAATAATACTAGAACCCTTTAATTATTATATTGTGATTCATTTATTCCTCAGAAAAGTTATACATTAGGTGGAAAGAATTTTGTTTCTATAATTTTTGATGACTATAATAGATTCAATTAGACATATTTTCTTAACTCATAAAAGTGAAAATTTGTAATTATTTTTTTATATAAACTAGATCAAATTTTAAAATTTTAATCAACTATATCTATTATATGTGATATAGGACATGATTTATTAATATTGATTTCGATTTTTTTCGTCAAGATAACTAGTATTTACATTATTTTTTTATCTTTATAACACAATGAAAGAAATAGTCTTTGAGAAATAAAAAAATAGTTTTATTCAAAAAAATCCTACGAAGCATGATTAATGGATATAATTTGCCTAAATATTTTTTCAATGGAGATATGTATTGAACATGTGTTTTTTATAAAAATTATAATTTGACATATTTTGAAGAAATACATTTATGAATTATATAGTTTATTTAAATTGTATGTTAGTAAATTTATATTTTTTAGCCAGAAGTTTTATATATTATATAGAAAGGATAACATAAATAAATTTTATTTCAAAATTTATAATTAATTTTTACTAGGATATAATAATTTTAGTAAAGATTTTGGATTTTATAATAATTGAATCATGGTTATAGAAGAATTGTTTATGTTATGTTAATTTAAAATATCAAATTAAAATAGAATTAAGATTTATAGAATTGTGGTGAAGAATTTAAAGAATTTAACTATGGTGAGGAAAAATTCAAAATGATAATGTATCAATTGTTTTGGAGAATATTTATTCTAAATATGATCCTAAAATTTAGAAAACTCTTATATAAAATCATTAAGAGAATGGAATTAGAAATGTTGAAACCAGAATTATAACGAGATAATTTGATTTTAATTATTGTGATAATTATTATTTTATACCTAATAATAATGATGAATTATTAAATGGTTCTAATTATATTGTTTCTATACATAATGAACATAATAAATTTTCATGAAATAATTAAGGTTTCCGAAGGATTTTATTCAAAAAATGAATTGATTTTGATGAATATTTTCTCTAATTTCTAGGAATTAATACGTTGGTATTTTCTTCGATATTACTTCTTTTCAATGTTTAAAATTATTTAAAATTTATGAAAAATGTTTATATTTATATGGATTGACTCTTCATATTGTTTATATTAGTAAATCACTTATATTTGAACATGAAAATTTTATAAATTATTTTTTTGTCTATCAAAAAGATTATATGATCTTAAAAAATCTAATAAAGATGGATTTGGTAAAAAATCTATATTTTTATTGAATAATGGTTTTAATATAGGATTATTTTTTGAAACAATTTTTAAATAAATTTATAAGCATAATTTATTTTTTCAAATATATGTTGATGATATTTGTTTTGTTTCACAAGTGAATTTTTCTGTAACTAATCTTCAATGTTGATGAAAAGTGAGTTCTATATGATTTTTATTAGAAAATTAAATTTCTTTCCACATGCATCAAAATTTTCAATGTCCGTAGAAAATATTTATGAAATAAAGGAAATATTCTAAAGAGATAGTTCAAAGGAATAATCTTGTGTCCAGTAAATCATTTATAAAAATAAATAAATAGTTACTTTATATTAGATTTAGAAGAATCTAAAAATCTTATATATATTAAATAGTTTAGAGGAATGACAAGATGTTTTTAATACTAACCATTTATATGACACATATTGTATTTAATGCTTGTTACTATGATAGATTTTAGTCCAATCATAATTAATTTCATTTAATGTTTGTTATAATAATAATTAGATATATGATAAAAATCATTAATTTTTCATTTTATCAATGTATGATCTATTTGGATTTAATTTCTTTTTTTATTATGATTTTGGGGGATGTGGAACAAATAGAAAATTAACAACATAAATGGGTCATATACATGGAAAATTTTTTATTTGATGGAGATCTAATAATGAATTAAATGTTTATTTATCCAAATCTAAGGCTGAGTATATAGTTGCTGCTAATTATTATACTTAAATATTATGGATTGGGCCATTTTTTTCTGATTTCAATGTTTATTTTTATAAATTATATATTTACTATGATAATACCAATTATGTTTCAACACAAAATAATCCTATTCAACATTCAATATAACACAATATTTATTTGAGATTCAATTTTATAATAGATAATGATAATAATGGAGATCTTATTTTAGAACTTGTATCAAATGTTAACCAACATGTTTATATATTTATTAATCCAATGGATAAAAAATATTTAATATAATTAAATTTAATCATGTTATTATCGAGATTTTGTTTGAATATTTTTAAATTTCAATAACCGTCTAAAATTCCTAATTGACTTTCTATACAGATTGGATGAATTCTATGTTTCAGAAATAAATTTTATCATTTCAATATTAATGCTTTGATTTCTATTTAATTTATATGTTGGTATAGTTTTTATAATTATGTTTATATGGAATATTTTTTCAAATATTACTAGGTTTATCATTACTCATTGTTTCTTATGTATTTAGGAAATATTTTTATAATAAAAAATTTATATGTATGATGATATTTGGAATATTCTATACCATATGTTAAAAAAATATACATTTACTCTGTGGGATTTTTATAAATTACATGTTTTTCATGTCTATTTTATTAATATTTTAAGTATTGCAATATGCTAAATTGGTCATCATTTTTTTTATTTTTTGGGTAAATTTCAATAAAAAGGATAATTTTTGTAATATATTTTTTTATTTTTTATTGACATAAAGGGGAGATATTTAGTGTTGTGTTTGATTAATGAATATAATTTTAATATTTATTTTTTTTTGTTAATATATTTTGAATATTACAATACCTCCCATCTTTATATTTAAAATATTGGATAATTATAATTTATCACAGATCTTTTACTTTTATTTAACCTCTTATAGAGGAAAATATCATTGTTGAATTTAATTTTTCATTATGGAATACTCTTTTCCTGGGTTCTTAATTGTTAAATCAATGATACAATTTTTTTATATTCCAAAATATCAATAGAAAAATATTTAGATGTGGTTTTGTGGTTACAAATCTATATAAAAATTCATATATCATTGATAATATTTTACACAAGTTGAAATATTTTATATGAGTATAAATATATGACATGATATAAAAATTTTTATATGATTTTAAATTTCATACATGATATAAAATGGATTATGTGATTTAAAATACCTTATATGGATTTAAAATATATATGCAATTTTGATAAGTCATAAACACTTAATATACCTTAAACATTTTTTTTCCAAAACACTAAAATATGGTCTCTTATCATGGGGTTTTAATATTTAGAACTAATGCATGTTTATGTAGTTTATTTTATCAATTATATTATTTTATAAATTTTATGTAAATTTTAACATCGATTTCTGATGTGGGTTTTGAATTATTAAATGATAGAATAATGTGGTATTTATGATTTACAGTGTTTCTAATATTTACAAAAATACAAAAAACAATTATTTTCATTTTTATATTACCTCTAAAAATTGATAATTATGATTATTTTTTCAAATAAACACCAACACGATAGAGAGCTCTTGGTGTTTATAATAAGGAAATTAGTCGTTGATAATTTTATCTTGGGGATTCGATAAAAAAAACTACTATGGTCTAGATACAAGTGAGGCACGGTGTAATTTTTTTATGATTCATGGCATAAAGATAGAAAGTTATGTGAAATGAATTAAAAAAGTGATGAAATGTTCTATCTACTACTATGAATTATATTACACTATTGGTGCGATAACTATTAATGAACAACAACATCTATATGTATTATGGTAGTGATCAAACTATATTTATTTACATTAATGTTTTCTCAAAATCTCTTTTTTGGCTTCAACATTTTATTATTTTTATTTTTATTTTTGATATATTGGTCAGTGGATGATTTTCCAAATAAAATGATCATATATTTTTTGTTATACAACCTATAAAATTTTCATCTATTGGGTTACAATTATTAATAAAAATTCAGTTTCTTGGTTATATGTTGGCCTATAGAAAAGTATTTATTTTTCTAGGTTATGCCTTTAGGTTAGAATAAAGAATGTTCTTGTAAATTGTTACCACATCCTTCCAAAAGTTATATTTTACATAGTGATTAATATTCATCTCAAATAAAAAGAGTGGAGTGATGATTAGATATATGACCATTGGGATCCGAACTAATCTAAATATTTGTTGTTCATTATTTTTAAATGTTTGGATCATATGTATATTTGATATTCTATTATATGTGTTAAATATATTTATCTCAGTTTTCATGGAAAGATCCAATGATATTAATCTTGGGTTTAAATATATATAAATTTTAAATAAGGTCTATTCACTCGCCCATAAAAAATCGGTCACCACACACTGGTGTAATAATTGGAATTTCTAGAATCTATTTTATAAGTGAATTATGGATGAAGTGTTTTGGTTTTCAATTTATAGGAAAATATGGCATCGTTTAGTCCTCAACATGTAGGGGTTTGATGGTTTCACCATGGACTTTTAAATCCATGTGGTGGATTATAAATTATTTAAAGGATAGACAATTAGAGTTAGAGTGACTGATTTACTATATAAAATTATTCCACGATTGGTTCACCACAACATGGTTTAAGAGAATTTTTCATTTTTAATTTCATGGTTTGGTTTTATAACTTTAGGGAGATTTATATTTTAATATGAAAAATAAAAATGGTATTGGATTTTATTATAGTGGAAGACAATTTGGTTTAAGAGTACAATATTATGGTTATCCTATTGTTAAAATAGAAATCCAAGGGGGATATGTCATGGTTATAATGTCCAGGTTATGGTTTTGTCTAAGATGAATTTTAAGAAAGAAAATTATCAGAGAAATTCAACGGAACCAATGTTTTTAATGGCCATGTATTTCATATCAACCTTAGATGAGTTAAACCATGACATAGTTTATGTTCACCCCACTATGGTTTCCTTTTCTCACATTTAGTTAGATATTCTCCTTCTCTCATTCAATTTTCCAATCCTTATTTAAAAAAATACATTGTTGAGATGATCTTTTTAGTGGGTTTGGAAAATATTTATTCATATTTGAGTCTTTATATTTTTTATATCACGTTTTTATGTTCTATGATACTTTACACTTTCATTTTCATCACCACTCTTATCTACTAAATATCAAAGGATCATAAAATGGGATAGTGAATGGGTTAGATAATGGATTTATGAGAGGTATATGTAATATTGGTTAGTTGTAAAATCATGGTTGAAATGTGTCAATTTTAAGGCACAATATCGTATTTTTAACTCACTATGATATTTTTTTTAATTTAAAAAACACATTATAGGGTATAGTGGGGACCTAAATAAGCTACAATCCCAATCCCATATCACTCTTCAAAGATTGAAATCCAACCTAATTATTAGACATAACCCCTCTAAAATAAAACCTATACTAAAGTGAAGTGTAACAAGTGGTGAGTTTAGAATCATGAAAAACTAGATGGCTCACAAAGGGGCTATAGTTGGTTTCCTAGGGAGATAAGCTACATATACCTTAAGATATGAAATCCTTTTACTTCTTGTGCCTCAAGTACACTAGTCTTTATAATTAGAGACTTTTAAACATACTAAGGACTAATCAATTCCAATAAAAGGTTATCTCCCATATCATTACTAACCAAAATTCAGTCACATATGGAACCACCACCACAATCCTCAAATACTAACATTATATAACCTCCATTTTGTAATAGAAAAGACAATGAGAACACTAAATACTATCGAAAACCATGAAAAAACACATATGAAAAAATTAAGGTTGTAAAAGATGATTGTGACACTATATGAATCTGCCAATTCCTTTTCTAAGAAGTCAATTTCACTATATAATGTTATTTTCCATCAGATCTATATTCATTAAATCCCACTTTGAAGAACACAGATTTCCATAATATATCAATCATATCTAAAAATGAAGATATTAAATGATTTTTACCTTGTCTCCTACATCATGGTAATGTTTAACAAACATCAAGAAATGGAGAATAAATGTGTGAAGCCATTGATGTGGGAGAGCAAAAAAGTACACAAATTATTAAACTAGCCAAAATAGAAACAAGAAACATAATGCACAATAAGACCAAAAAATTAAATAACATTAACAATTTAAAAGACCACAACATGTTTATGAAAAATAATTATAATAAATAACCAAAACTACCATAGAGTACTAAAATTTATAGAATATTTCACCCATATAATACTATAAAAACCTATAAATTGTCCTACGTAATAGACCACCAACCAGTGATAAAGGTTATTCTACCACCACCCTACAATATCCTCCTACATCACCATTAGGGATAAATATAGGGGACCCCTTAAAAAACCCATCATACTATCCTAAAAATAAAAAATAGTGAACACTTATTAATGATAAAATAAGTGAACTAGGACTTTAGAAAGAGATCCACATTAGTAGGTAATGATTAAATAATCACAAAAATAAAATGACACCATCATTATAGAGTAAAAATAATGGCACAAAAAGCCTTACATTGATGAACTAGTAAAAAATATTAGTGGGTAGAAATTTAATAATTAAATAAATAACACTTCATTAATAGTGAAGGAAGAAATACAAAAAATATCACATGATTGTGATCATAAAGGTGAAGGAAAATAAATTAAACTAATAACCCCAACTGATTTAAGGAGGAATGAAGTCCATGAGAAAGGAAATGATATACAAGGGTGTGTTTAAATTCCATAAATAAAGCCTTAGATTCTATGAGATTTTGACCCCCTAGGATAGATAAGGATTATATATATGACTATTAATATCTATCTATATGAACAATTCAGTATCAACCTTGTTATGATGTAGAAATTCAAGATTCAATTATATGTTGGTGATTAAAAATAAATATCTTTCATTTTACCATAGATGCTATGCCTTTATAATTTTTTTACTTTCTATTTGAGTATGGATATAAAATTGTGATAATTAAATAATATGGTTGTATAATTTTTTGGATGATTATGATATTTTTGTTGTATAAGTATAATATTTATTTTCTTCTTCTTATTCGACTTTTTTTTATATACTTTTTTTTAATTAGATGAAAGTGGATCTAAAATAAAGATGACTATAAAATGGGGGATAAATAAATGAAAATATTATTATAAATTATTCTGGAAATTTTTTTATGTTTAATATGTTTTAATTTGAAAATAAATTGTAAAATTGGTAATGAAAAAGTTATTGGTGAGGGTTTTGTTAATGTGAAAATATTTTATCTATGTAAATTTTGTATTATCCTTTCGTATGATATGAATCATGACTAAGTGAATGAAAAAATTGAATAAGTATAACAGGTTGAGGTTTTGATAATGATTAAATGATTAAAGAATTCATTGAATTATTTCATTACAGGATATGTGAATTGTAAATGAAGGATGAATGAGAATGACAAACTAAATGGGAAGTGATTCATAGAATTTTCAAATTGTAGAATTACTGAATTAATGTGGCTAAATTAATTCAACATAGTAATTAATGATTAAATTTATATTCTTATTGAAATGTTATAAGAGAAGAAATATGTGGTTATTTTATTATAGTGGTGTTATCTTATTATATGTTTAGAGAAGAAAAATAGTGAAATTTTGAGTTGAAGTCAATGTGAAGATGAGATATTGGTTGTATTTTTGGTTTTGAACACTAGTTTGGGATTGTGTGTTATTATATATCACATTATGTTATATTATTTTATTATACAACACCACCCGAGTCTGGTAACCTAAATAATTCCCATATATTATTTTAATTAGTGGTGAACACCAAACATCTATGACATGGGTGATACAGATGAATAATTACTCATACTCTTCACCTCTTCTTTCTAACTACATTGTGGTCGTGTTATAGTTGTATTGTTTGTGGGACGTGCTTGGTTTTGCAATGGTCTATAGTTGTGGTATGTAGCCATGGTATGTGGTTTTGGCATTTTTCAATGGTATATTGATATGTATATGAGAAGGGCTTAGAGTTCCAAAATGTATTTTATTGGGATAATAATGACACTAGATTAGTAGGGAAGTTGGTACATGGTTCCAAGTTTTCTATATTTCTATGTTTATTATATGATATATATTATATATGGATTTTTATAGTGATCCTATGATGATATGGGTTTATAGATTATGTGGGGTAAATCACAAGTTGTATTCCCTATTTATTCACAAAGGCCTTAACATGATGCTTCCACATTATCATTTGGGCCGTTATAGAGAAACCTACTAGGTTTACTTGTATTCTCATGCATATATAAATATAATACTTTTATATTTTTTAGGATTATTTTATAATATGGGTTATTCCATACTATCTTATTAGGTGGGGATTGTTGAATTTTGAGGGGTTATTTTTTCATATGATCTATTATATTTTTGCAACTTATTTTTGAAAAATTCTTTTTTTGTATGAAATTACATTAATTTGATATTATAGATGGGATTTAAATTTCATTTAATTTAATTTATTTTATTTTAGTTTGTAGATTTAGTGTTAATTAGTGGTTTATTTTTATCATTCCTAGTATTAAAGATTGAAATGCCTCCCATATTTTGTTCCTCATACCATTATTTTTAGTCACCTACATATGGCCTATTAGAGATGGGATTTTGGGGTCACACTTGAATTTACTGCTAACCAAGGAGGGGTTCTAGTGGTATTATTACATACAATATTTAATTTTGAAGTGCATTGTGTTGCATTTGTTGTCAATGAGGCATGAAGTTGTCTTGAAATGAATGGGTGTCAAGGTGTCAAGATGTGAATGCCAAAGGTTGTGATGGTGTTGGTGATGAAGAGAGAATGGCCATAGTACTAAGATGCATGTCACTTAGGAGATTCACTAAGTGACATAAGAGATGTGGTTGAAACATTCTATAGAATATCAGACGATTGTAGAACTGATCTTAATGTTTCAAATGTTTCAATACTTCTATCAATATGATACTAAGTTACACCACTTGAAGAATGAATGATGATTGAGCATCATTAAATCAGACGATTGTTGAACTGATCCTTAAGTTCAAAGAAATTGTATCCTGATGATACAATGTCACAACAAGTTTTAGAAGGCCATGCATTGTCTTCACAATGCATGAGGAGATTAAGAGTTCCACCCACAAACTACTAAGTGGATGATGTGCATTAATGAAGTCCATGCACTAACACTTAGTGCATGTGAATCTGAAGAAGTCCCAATTTGATCTCTGATTAGATCAACGAAGAAATTGAAGATTATATGTGATTAAGGAGCTCAGTTGAAGATGAAGACCCTTCGGGAATTCCCTCCTAAGTGAAGATTATTTGTTTAAGAAGAATGGAGGAATTCTAATGAAGAAGAAGAATAGAAATGTGGGAGAAGAGGAAAAATGTAGAAGAAGAATGGCTTGGCATTTGGCTTAAACTCATGGAATACTTTGTTTTTAACAAAGTTATTATTCTGTCCCTTTGCCAAAAAATGTGGCCAGCCAAGGCACCTTGGGGGTTCAACCCCAAGGCATGGGCACTAGGCACCATGCCCGGGGGAACCCGTGGGGCGAGCCAGGGCGGCAGGGCGCACCCCAAGACAACCGCATGGGCGCCAGGGGCACGCCCGGAGGAGCGCAGAGGCCGTGTATAAGCCCCGAGGGCACGCGGTGGTGAAGCCCGCGCACCCGTGTGTGCATAGTGGGCGCTAGGAGCGCGCCCGCAGGGAGCAAGGTGGGCACATAGCGCGCCCGCAGAGAGAACCCGGTGCGGGGCGGCACCGGGAGGGGAGAGAATTCAACTGAGCGCTTTCCCCCAGCGCTTAGGTGATAAAGCGTGGAAAAAGAGGCCGCCGTTTCGATGTGGGACGCGGAATTTTTCCGCGGGAGTGATCCTGGCCGTCCGACTCATCGCGCGGACGATCTAAGCCACACATCTGATCCCGCGCGAGATCTTCAGATCCAGGCCGTCCAAAGTCTTCTGATCGCTCGATCCGACGGCCGAGAGCTCGTCCTCTACCTCGAGCTCGTCTGAGGTCTCCCCAAAGCCACCCGCAGCCGCCGTCAAACCAGAGGCCACCCGAGCACCGATTTCGAGCTCCGGGCCACCATTTTCAACGCCGAAGGGTCCATTGAGTTCGTCTGGATGTACTGAACACAGCCATGCTATAAAATATGCATGCATGCAACGAGGGGAGCATTTCGAGTTTGGCCGAGGCAAACAACGTTGCCGAGGCCTCGGTGTATTCGAGATTTGCATGATTTGTGCCTAAACAGAGGTCGTGCATGCGTTATAAATCGCATGCACGAGGAGGAAGAAAATAATGAAAGAACCCGCGTTGGACAGAGGAGTAAATTCAAGATTTGGAAGATTTTTAAAGACCCGAATATCTCGGGATTTTGAAGTTAGATCACGCGGAAGTTTTAAGCGTTTCTCTGCCTATAAAAGGATCACCCGAGGCATGAAGAAGTTTTCTGATCCTTTGTTGAAGATCCGGAGAACCGTGAGTGCACCTCTGCCTCGCGAAGACAAAGCCCCGCGCACACTTGCGCGGTGAGATCCCTGCGCGCCTTCCCTTTGCGCGGTAGGAAGAACCCAGGGCCGCAGCATTCTTGCGCGCCCGTGGTTGATTCCCTCACTGCCTGCACACTTACGCGGCAGGAGGAAGGAGCCCGCGGTGCCTTGCACTCGTGGCTAGTGCGGCCGGTTACACCTGAGGACTTGCGCGTCTTGGTGTCTTGCGCGGCAGGCAGTGTTGGAGTAGAGAAGGCTGCACCCTCTTGCGCGCCTCCTGGAGTTCGGGCAGTGTGTGCACAAGTGCCAAGTGAAGAACCACACTTTGTGTGTGGTGTGAGGTGAAGAAGGAAGGCCGAAGCCTTTGTGCCTTGTGTGCAAAGTGATCAAGAGAAGGACGTAGCCCTACTGTGTGTGCATTTGAAGAAAAGGCAGTAGCCTTGTGTGGTTGCAAAGAGGAGAAAGGCAAAGCTTGCACTTTGTGTGTGCATTTAAAGAAGGAGGCCGTAGCCCTTATGTGGGTGCACACATTGAAGAACAAATTATAGAATATTATTTGTGTGTGCAAGACAAGTGGAAGTGCCTTTGGCTAAGTGTGTGCACAAGAAGTGGGAGGCCGAGACCACACCATTGTGTGTGTGTAAGATAGTGAAGAAATAAGCCGAGGCCAAGTGTATGCAAGTGGGTGAAGTGAAGACCACACATTTGTGTGTGTGTGCAAACTTGAAGAACCACCTACGGCCCAAGTATGTGCAAGAAGAAGTGAAGGCCAACTCATGTGTGTGCTAAAGTGAAACAATTGTGTGCAAATTAAAGAAGTGGCCGAACCTAGTGTGTGCACTAAAAAGTGTATACACATTAGAATAAGAAGAAGAAGTTCCACACTAAAGTAAAACACACTTCTAAGTGTGTGAACAAATTTCATAAAAAGTGTGAAGTTTGAGATGTAGGTGTGTGCTGAAAAGAATTACACCCTCTGAGGGTTTACTGCACCAAGAAGAGAAAGAGGAGAGTGCATGTATGCATGCATGCACGTGCACACGGGAACAATGCTAAATCAGTGGTGTGCATTTGAGTTGACCAAGACCAGGAGGTTCTTGAAGAATTGAGAAGTCCATGCTATCAGTGCATGAGGTTGAAGTGAACTGAGACTGAGCCAGACTGAAGTTAAAGAGATTGGTTGTCTGAGTTTTCAGTAGATTGAGAAGATCCTGATCATCACAAGTGATCAGAGGTACAGAGCAAGGCCAGCAGTCTTTATCCCAGACTGCTGAAGATACTTGAAGAACTTAAAGTGAAGAAGAGCTACTCGTGTGACTCGAGGAGCCAGGAGAAGACCCTGTGGGACTCAGGGAGAAGAAGTCTTCAGTGGGATTCTGGAGCAGGCCAGTGGGACTCTGGTAACACTGTGGGACGCAGTATAAAGACCCTCCTGTGGGACTCAGGAGAGATACGGTGGGAAGCTGTATCGACCATTGTAATTCTAACAAGTTATAATGGGAGAATCCATGCTGAGAGAGCATGGCAAGGATGTAGGACTTTGGTGCCGAACCTTGTAAATCCTTGTGTCCAGTGCCTTTACATTTACTACATCATTTGTGGAAAGGTGAGAGATACAAGAAGAGTGGATCGAGGCCTTAACAAGCCATAGAGGTTTAATTGATTAAGAATCAATTAGTAAAAAAAGTTTAAGGGATCACTGATTCACCCCCTCCCCCTCTCAGTGATTCACACTGATCTGGGCACTTCAATTGGTATCAGAGGGAGGTTACCTCTAAAAGATCCAAGGGAGTCTATATGGAGTGCAGATTTGAGGAAATGAAAGAACAGCCTCAAATGGAGATATCTGCCAAGACTCTGAAAAATAGAAAGAAGAAACAGGCCAAGAAGATGATGAAAGCCTGTCCTAGCTGTGATGAAGTTGAAATAATGAATGATCTTCAGAGTGCACTCAAATATCTTCAGAAGACAGTTCCCATGGAAGTGGCAAAGTGTATAGCTACAGGCATCCATGATCTTCATGAAGAAAAATCACAGTTAGAAGAAGAAGCCAATGCTATGGAAGATCAGCTGGCAAAAAGGGTTGGCATAACCAACACTCTCAGAAAACTGGTGAATGCCAAGGATGAAACTGTTTCCCTTTGCAATGAAAGATATGAAGATACCTGTGAAGAATTGCAAAGGAGCTCTTCTGAGAAAGAAATATTTTTGATAATTATCAAAGAAGTGTTCCATGCACTGGAGAAGCTGCACAGAGTCTCAATTATTGTCAGAAATGCTCAACTAGAAGACAAAGTCAAAAGGGTGAAGGAGCTTGACAACTCATTGCTTGAAATGAAGCAAGTGCATGAAGACCAGATGAAACAGCTGGAAGAGAAATGGGAAGGAAGGATAAGAACAGTTGAGGATGAGAAGAACTCCCTCAACATGAAGTGTTTAGAATTGGAGGTGATATTGAAAAATCTGCAATCACCTAAAGCCGAATCCTCCCAGTCAGCTGATAGAAGAAATGTTGCTACACAAGTATGCATTGAGAAGGATGATTCTAAAAGAAAGACATCCTCTAATGAAAGGGCAACATCTTCTAAAAGGAAGGTACCATCCATCCCATCTTGTACTTATGTTACTAAATGTGTTTCCACAAAAAATACAGGATGGAAGAATAACATTGATCAAGTATGGATGAAGAAGATGAAGAAAGAGATCTCTCCTGAAACAGCACAACAAGTCAAGAAAAGTACCCTAAAATCAGAAGAACTCAAGAGGTCAAGATTCGTGGGACAATTCTGGTGTTGTAACAAGTATGGGCATTGTGCAAAGGATTGTTGGTACAATCCACTGAATGCCAAAGCACAGAGGAAGCCCATGCCAAGGGGGAGCAAGCCAGAAGAAAAGAAGCAGCATCCACAGGTCCAGAGACATCTGTTTACTGCAAATAGATTTGGATTACTTGACAACATCTGGGATGATTGCAAAAGTGGTCAAAAAGATACATGTCAATCTCCAACTGTATCCAAAGCTCAAAAGAAGAAAAGATCACAGAACCTGGCTCAAAAAGATTCCTTGGGAAGCAAGAAGAAAGTAGAGAATGCTCCCAAGAAGTGTTTGAGAAACGAAGAGAAGTCCTTGAAGTCTGAGTCCAAGAAGGGTGATGCATCCAGAAGGACCACCAAGAAATGCTTCTACTGTGGAAAGAAAGGACACATCATGGACCTTTGTAAAGAAGCCATGAAATTAAATAAAAGCAGACTGAACTCCAAAAGACAATCAATCCAGAAGAAGAAGGGACTGATTGAAAATAAGTTGCCTAAGAGAGGTAGCTTAGCAGCATCCAAAGAACCATGTGGAACTTCCAGAACTGAGGCCACACTTCCAAATGATTTACTAGTCATATGGCCAAATCAGTTGCAACTTGCCAGAGAACTGCAAAGAGCTGAAGATGAAGCTCTGGCAACTGCTAAAGCAAAAAGGAAGAAGAAGGTTTCACATGAAGATGTTTTGAGAACCACACCAGCACAATCATCAATGAAGATCAAATGTGCAAGTGTGAAGACTGGTGAAAATGGGACATCTCGGTTGAGAGAATCTTCTCAACCTTGTTGTTCACATTGATGAACCAAGGAGGTCCCATCTTATTCCCTTATACACTTTTATTTACATGTTCTAACATTGCAGGGAATTGAAGATGACGATCATTCTCATCTGGAGGATGGTTTGGACAGAATGGAGTGCACCCGTTGAGGGGGAGCAAATCTGAAGAAGATGATGTTCTAAAATTAATATCATCTTGAGAAAGTGAAGGTATTCCAATCATACCTTCATCCCTTGTTTCTTAATTGAGTTTATCTTGTCAATTAAGGGGGAGTATGGATTGAAGACAAATGGATGAAAGGGGGAGCTTTATCTTTTCACCTGAACTTTCTAATGAGTTTTGTGAAGCATGTGCAGGATTTAGCAAATTCATTGTTATATCTGAAAAATTTCAAGCCCCTAAGCATGATCTCACATGTGTAGAGAATTGTGGACAGCATTGAGTTCCTTGATTACATCACTCTTGTTTTCTACACCGGGTTAGCCCAAGTAGACTTAGAGTTGATTTACTAAAGGTTCTTTGCTAAAGAAGAACATGTGGCATCATCCCTCTCTCAGTGTTTTTCAAGAAAATACTTTTCAAAGGGAGGAAGAGATTTTTGAAAGTGAATCACACCACACCTTTGCATTTGATTGCCAATAAGGGGGAGAAAATATTGGCACACAATATGACCCATTCATATGTGCTAAAGGAGTGTATTGACAACAAATACAAAGGGGGAGATTGAAGTGCATTGTGTTGCATTTGTTGTCAATGAGGCATGAAGTTGTCTTGAAATGAATGGGTGTCAAGGTGTCAAGATGTGAATGCCAAAGGTTGTGATGGTGTTGGTGATGAAGAGAGAATGTCCATAGTACTAAGATGCATGTCACTTAGGAGATTCACTAAGTGACATAGGAGATGTGGTTGAAACATTATATAGAATATCAGACGATTGTAGAACTGATCTTAATGTTTCAAATGTTTCAATACTTGTATCAATATGATACTAAGTTACACCACTTGAAGAATGAATGATGATTGAGCATCATTAAATCAGACGATTGTTGAACTGATCCTTAAGTTCAAAGAACTTGTATCCTGATGATACAATGTCACAACAAGTTTTAGAATGCCATGCATTGTCTTCACAATGCATGAGGAGATTAAGAGTTCCACCCACAAACTACTAAGTGGATGATGTGCATTAATGAAGTCCATGCACTAACACTTAGTGCATGTGAATCTGAAGAAGTCCCAATTTGATCTCTGATTAGATCAACGAAGACATTGAAGATTATATGTGATTAAGGAGCTCAGTTGAAGATGAAGACCCTTCGGGAATTCCCTCCTAAGTGAAGATTATTTGTTTAAGAAAAATGGAGGAATTCTAATGAAGAAGAAGAATAGAAATGTGGGAGAAGAGGAAAAATGTAGAAGAAGAATGGCTTGGCATTTGGCTTAAACTCATGGAATACTTTGTTTTTAACAAAGTTATTATTCTGTCCCTTTGCCAAAAAATGTGGCCAGCCAAGGAACCTTGGGGGTTCAACCCCAAGGCATGGGCACTAGGCACCACACCCGGGGGAACCCGTGGGGCGAGCCAGGGCGGCAGGGCGCACCCCAAGACAACTGCATGGGCGCCAGGGGCACGCCCGGAGGAGCGCAGAGGCCGTGTATAAGCCCCGAGGGCACGCGGTGGTGAAGCCCGCGCACCCGTGTGTGCATAGTGGGCGCTAGGAGCGCGCCCGCAGGGAGCAAGGTGGGCGCATAGCGCGCCCGCAGAGAGAACCCGGTGCGGGGCGGCACCGGGAGGGGAGAGAATTCAACTGAGCGCTTTCCCCCAGCGCTTAGGTGATAAAGCGTGGAAAAAGAGGCCGCCGTTTCGATGTGGGACGCGGAATTTTTCCGCGGGAGTGATCCTGGCCGTCCGACTCATCGCGCGAACGATCTAAGCCGCACATCTGATCCCGCGCGAGATCTTCAGATCCAGGCCGTCCAAAGTCTTCTGATCGCTCGATCCGACGGCCGAGAGCTCATCCTCTACCTCGAGCTCGTCTGAGGTCTCCCCGAAGCCACCCGCAGCCGCCGTCAAACCAGAGGCCACTCGAGCACCGATTTCGAGCTCCGGGCCACCATTTTCAACGCCGAAAGGTCCATTGAGTTCGTCTGGATGTACTGAACACAGCCATGCTATAAAATATGCATGCATGCAACGAGGGGAGCATTTCGAGTTTGGCCGAGGCAAACAACGTTGCCGAGGCCTCGGTGTATTCGAGCTTTGCATGATTTGTGCCTAAACAGAGGCCGTGCATGCGTTATAAATCGCATGCACGAGGAGGAAGAAAATAATGAAAGAACCCGCGTTGGACAGAGGAGTAAATTCAAGATTTGGAAGATTTTTAAAGACCCGAATATCTTGGGATTTTGAAGTTAGATCACGCGGAAGTTTTAAGCGTTTCTCTGCCTATAAAAGGATCACCCGAGGCATGAAGAAGTTTGCTGATCCTTTGTTGAAGATTCGGAGAACCGTGAGTGCACCTCTGCCTCGCGAAGACAAAGCCCCGCGCACACTTGCGCGGTGAGATCCCTGCGCGCCTTCCCTTTGCGCGGTAGGAAGAACCCGGGGCCGCAGCATTCTTGCGCGCCCGTGGTTGATTCCCTCACTGCCTGCACACTTACGCGGCAGGAGGAAGGAGCCCGCGGTGCCTTGCACTCGTGGCTAGTGCGGCCAGTTACACCTGAGGACTTGCGCGGCTTGGTGTCTTGCGCGGCAGGCAGTGTTGGAGTAGAGAAGGCTGCACCCTCTTGCGCGCCTCCTGGAGTTCGGGCAGTGTGTGCAAAAGTGCCAAGTGAAGAACCACACTTTGTGTGTGGTGTGAGGTGAAGAAGGAAGGCCGAGGCCTTTGTGCCTTGTGTGCAAAGTGATCAAGAGAAGGACGTAGCCCTACTGTGTGTGCATTTGAAGAAAAGGCAGTAGCCTTGTGTGGTTGCAAAGAGGAGAAAGGCAAAGCTTGCACTTTGTGTGTGCATTTAAAGAAGGAGGCCGTAGCCCTTATGTGGGTGCACACATTGAAGATCAAATTATAGAATATTATTTGTGTGTGCAAGACAAGTGGAAGTGCATTTGGCTAAGTGTGTGCACAAGAAGTGGGAGGCCGAGACCACACCATTGTGTGTGTGTAAGATAGTGAAGAAATAAGCCGAGGCCAAGTGTATGCAAGTGGGTGAAGTGAAGACCACACATTTGTGTGTGTGTGCAAACTTGAAGAACCACCTACGGCCCAAGTATGTGCAAGAAGAAGTGAAGGCCAACTCATGTGTGTGCTAAAGTGAAACAATTGTGTGCAAATTAAAGAAGTGGCCGAACCTAGTGTGTGCACTAAAAAGTGTATACACATTAGAAGAAGAAGAAGAAGTTCCACACTAAAGTAAAACACACTTCTAAGTGTGTGAACAAATTGCATAAAAAGTGTGAAGTTTGAGAAGTAGGTGTGTGCTGAAAAGAATTACACCCTCTGAGGGTTTACTGCACCAAGAAGAGAAAGAGGAGAGTGCATGTATGCATGCATGCACGTGCACACGGGAACAGTGCTAAATCAGTGGTGTGCATTTGAGTTGACCAAGACCAGGAGGTTCTTGAAGAATTGAGAAGTACATGCTATTAGTGCATGAGGTTGAAGTGAACTGAGACTGAGCCAGACTGAAGTTAAAGAGATTGGTTGTCTGAGTTTTCAGTAGATTGAGAAGATCCTGATCATCACAAGTGATCAGAGGTACAGAGCAAGGCCAGCAGTCTTTATCCCAGACTGCTGAAGATACTTGAAGAACTTAAAGTGAAGAAGAGCTACTCGTGCGACTCGAGGAGCCAGGAGAAGACCCTGTGGGACTCAGGGAGAAGAAGTCTTCAGTGGGATTCTGGAGCAGGCCAGTGGGACTCTGGTAACACTGTGGGACGCAGTATAAAGACCCTCCTGTGGGACTCAGGAGAGATACGGTGGGAAGCTGTATCGACCATTGTAATTCTAACAAGTTATAATGGGAGAATCCATGCTGAGAGAGCATGGGAAGGATGTAGGCCTTTGGTGCCGAACCTTGTAAATCCTTGTGTCCAGTGCCTTTACATTTACTGCATCATTTGTGGAAAGGTGAGAGATACAAGAAGAGTGGATCGAGGCCTTAACAAGCCATAGAGGTTTAATTGATTAAGAATCAATTAGTAAAAAAAGTTTAAGGGATCACTGATTCACCCCCTCCCCCTCTCAGTGATTCACACTGATCTGGGCACTTCAAATTTGAATAAAATGTGAAATATGATTACACACATTTTAGATGAATATCTTAAATGAGTAAACTGCTAAATCAAAGGATTATGAAAATTATAATGGTTATAACACAACATAAGAGAAATTTAAAAACTAAAATACTCATAACTATTAAAGTAATATATTATTTTCTCAATTAGGTAAAACCTCTAGTATATCTCCCATGACACCTTAAGGAGAACTTATATATCATTAACACATTCAACCATCCAATCCACACCTGGAGATTTATAATAACAATAACGAGTTTACTCAACAAAATACCAAATTTTACAAAAACCATGAAATGAGAAACATTGAATATGTGAAGAATTTATATTCAATTGCATTAAAAAACATTATTTATATTTCAACACATAATAAAATCTATAAAAACCTGGGAGATCCAAATTGGGTCTCTTCTAACACCGTTGGAATTAAAAAAAATGGCGCCCAAAATGTTTCCAATGAAATGAAGATAAGATGATGATAAATATTTGTGACCATGAGAAGTGTAAATTAACTTATTTAATTATAGTAGAATACATTTAATATGTTAATTATTGTATTATAACAAGAATGTTTGAAAAATAAATATTAAAAACATTATAAGAGGATACTGTGAAACATGAGGTATGTAAAGGTAATATTGTTGTTCTAGATAAATATTTAGTAGAACTAAAGACTTATGCTAAATCTTTTTTATTTTATAATATGAATTAAAATGGAAAATATAAATAAATTAGGTCAATTATTTGAGATGTTAATAAATTACCACATAAACATTACTTTCATAAAGTACATTACTCAAATACCTACCAATAAAATATTTTTAATGGAGATGCTAAAAAATAAATGAAATCCAAAGGATGTAGAATAAATAATATCAATTGGAGTTCCAATAAAGAAATTCCCTAAAATATTTCTATCTAGGGAGTTTCTGTATTCCATGTATAATCATTTAGTGTGATATATGTAAAAATTTCAATGATCTTATAAATATCATAAAAATCATACTTTATTATTTACTAAAAAACATATACAGGTAGTACTTAATCCAACATGAGTATCATTGAAATTGGAAGATGAAACCACTAGGTACCAAAATTATATTTAAGATTATATACTGGTTTAGTTTGATAAATTTATTTTTCCTTCTGATTTCATCTTTTATGATATAGAGGTGGATGCGGATCTACGTTTCATATTCTCTTTTAAAGGTATGTTACAAATTGATTTTAAGGAATAATACTACATTTTATAAGTTTAGAAAATAATAACTAACAAAAAACATATTAAAGGTAGCAGATCAATTTTTTATTTTTGGGCTCAAAATATTTTCCCTCTATCAACACTATCAATTAAAAGACGAGCTACCCCAAACACTCATATGATGATGTTATCCCTTATCATGAATAATTTATTGATTTTATTAATTAAAATAAGCATAACATGACTAAATCTCTTAAGTATTTTGATGATGGGATATCCATAACCATTTAATAATGAGGGTTTATAAAGTAACATTCACCTGTACTTATACCTTAATAACTCAGTCTACTTAAATTATTACAGAATATGATTGATTGATTACTTTTTTACAACTACCCATGTGATTCTAGTTTGTTCAGTAATTATAAATATAAAATAATCCATGGAGAAACAAACTACACCTTAAAAGGTTCTTTAAACTAAAAAAGCATTCAACTTCATTTATGATTAATTACATTATATGAATCTTCCCTATTATTTTCACCCATAATCTTATATTAAATATGGGTTGTTAGAAATCAAGGAAACATAATTATTTGAATCCACTAATGAAGTATGTGTTGTGAATAGATTTAATTAAATTACAAGATACTAGTATTATTTACAAAATATTCAAAATTTCATGGGTATGGCCAATATTGGTGATACCAAAGAACAAATGATTATACATTATTAATAATTTATGAATGGATTATTTCAATAAAAATTATATATATTTTTTGAGTTTGTATTGATTATCTCAAGATTAAATATGACACTCATAATGTCAAATTTTGATAACTATTTATCTATAAGATTTTGGAAAAGTTAGTAGAGAATTTTCAATATCAATTTTTATTTTTATTATGGTTATAATCGATTTACAATCCATCAAGAAGATTAGGATAATATCACATTCACATTACTATGTTGTAAATTTTCATATTCTTGAATATATTTTGGATGTATAATGTAACTGCTACATTTTAGCATATCATTTTTTATATTTTCATGACAAGGTAGAGGAGATGCATGAATTTTTCCAAGATAACATTTTGATGTCTTTTAAATATTTTTATGTTATTATTTTTAACTTAAATCAGGTCTTAGACTTGTGTGAGATAAAAAAATATCATTTTAAATAATTAAACTCTCGTTTTTTATTAAAAAAATGGATTTATAGCTTATAGAAGATCAAGGTGTAATATTGAAGTTGATCCTGAATCAGTTAACATTATTTTTAGCTTAACCATTAAATATTTTGTCTAGGAGGTTCATTGTTTTCATTGAAATGAATAATTTAACAATTGATTAATTAACTATTTCTATAAAGCCACGTGACCACTAAACCCATTTTTAATAAAAGATGATATATTACACATTGATTATAATTTATTATCAACATTTAAATCATAATAAAATTAATTTAATAATCAATATTTGTGTCCCCAAGAAATGAGACATAAAAAAGGACGTGTGATACCAATGAGTGGATAATTGGATCAGTTCCTAGAAAATTTATATATTTCATATTTATACACATTTAATATATGTTGAAAAATGTTGAATGACTCTAAAATCAGTAAGAAAATAATAAAAATGGATATATTATTAGAAGTAATCTCATTTGATCAAATTAGGTTATATAGTTTCTTTTCAAATGTTCATGGTATGTTAACGTATCTAATTTCATAGCCACATGAATGGTGCATCATTAATTGACATAAAAACTAAAACATATACAATGAATTTGGTTGAAATTAATTTTTATAAGAACCATTATGACCAGATCTTATAGGGATGAGAAAATTATATGGTATACACCAAAAATATAATTTCAGTTAAAAAAAATATCCTTCAAACACCATTTTTTACCCTGAATGATCAAAAAAATAAAATAAAAGATTACATATAATATTTAGGGTTTTAGTTTCCATTTTTTCTATATTTTAGGAATAAATGTAGTTTATAATTATGAAAAATTATTAGTTATTTTTAATGAATCATATATATTTATAATGTCTATGTATATTATAAGTTATAAATTTATTATATTATTTCTGAATTCGGTTTTTTATTTACCTAGAAGAATTTTTATTAAGCTTTTTAAAATTTGATCTATTATAACTAATTTCAATTAATAATTTTCTCATTAATTGCATAACCAAATTTCATTGAAATATCAAATGTCCTTCTAAAAATATTTTTATGAAATTATAGAATTTTTTTATTTTTTGTTAAATAATCTTGGAATGAAAAATATCCATAAATAATAGATCTAGGTTTTTATAGAGTATAATAAATTAACATGGAATACTAGTTTGCTTTTTCCTTGAGATTATTAAATATTTATGTATTAACACCAGATTGTAATTTATCATTCTATTCACTTTATCATAAATGTAATTTTTAATTTTAAATATAATATTACTAATTATTTTTTTCATCAATGAAATTTTTAAACATACCCATTCCTTGAATACCTATTTAATTTTACAAAAAATGTAACTTTTTACAATTCTATGTTGGAATTTCCAGTCACATCCTAAAAATATAAAACTTCTTCCCTTTTGATCACATTACACATATTAAAAACTATTTAACTCATATGGAATGAAAACATAATATTTATATTTTTTAGATATTTAATATCAACAAATATGAATTTTATAGATACTTTATGTATCTTTAGTACTGATTTTGGCTTTTCATTTCATGGTAAATAGAACATAGAACACTTCTATTGAATCTATTTCTCCCACAATGGTACATGTGATATGTTTAAAATTTTAAAAATAATATATTAAAAAATTTATAGTGATTTAATTATAGTGCAGTTAAATTACACAATTGTAATTTCCTTTTTTAATATCATACTTCCCTATCTTAATTTTCTGCTATGAGAGTGATCCAATTTATTTGTTGAGTGTTAGTTTGGTTACCTATCTGATTTCAAATATTCTTTATGTATGTGATTCCGAGACTATGGAAATTTATTTAATGATCCCTTAAAAACCCCTTCATTTCTAACATCAAATTCACCATGTTTTTTTATTACATTAAAAATAATTTTAAAATTTTAATATATTTTTAAAATATTTTCATTCCAAATAAGTTTTTAATTTTTTATAGTTTTTATGATGAATCAAAAATTAGTTTTTGAGAATATTTTCTCTACAACGGTATGATAAATAAAGTGTTGTTAAAAAATTTAAGAAGTTTTACATGATCAAATCTTATGATATATTCCTTATTAATGGAAATAACAAATTTTTTCTTACATTATCATTAATACATATTTTTTAATTTTAACTAGAGATTGTTTTCAATATTTTTAGTTGGTGTTTGAATTTAATTTTTTTTATTATTGTAAAACCCAATGTCCATATAGGTTTTTGAGTTTTTTGAGGTAATTGATTATTAATTTATAGATATGGGGTTGATTTAAGAATCAAGAATTGGATTTGAATTGAACGGGTTGGAATATCTATAGAAGTTGTTTTATGGATGTATAAGAGGCTAGAAATGTGTTTCGAAAAGTATTTGGGACATTAGGTCCAAACATTTTAATTTTTTTGTTTTATATCTAGTTCATGTTTTGGGGTGTACAATTTAGGATAACCTATGAATATTCCTATCACGAACTATACCCCAGGGCCCGTGCCATGACTACCCCATGCCCACATTCCATATCCCTGGGGATGATGACTAGCACTAATAATGTGTATCCCTATAATGGGAAGGAATTGCCTTTAAACATATACAAACATAGAAACTGATAAGACAACAAGAAGAAATTGTAAGTAAAATGTTATAGTAAAAAGTGTACTAAAATTAAATCGGTCGGAATAGAAGCCCAACTGAAAAGTACAAGTACAACATAAAACATAAATATTGCTCCGTGTCGTCCACCAAGGATCCTACCTAAAGGGTAGGTATAACTCATGATCAGTAGTCACTACAATATGTCACGTCAAAGATCAACCTCCGACCACCAACGAGTCCTGGATCCCTCAGCCTCGATCAATGTTGTCTGTCGTCTGCACAAGACACAATAAGGTGCGGGTGTAGCCCATGTAGGGGTGAGTATAACGATACTCAGTAGGGACCCCAAGACCCCCGAAGGTCTCCTATTGTTCCACATAGAATAAACCAAAAAGAAAAACCTCATCCAAAAAGGAAGATGTATTAAAAAACTCTACATTGGTATATGCCCATACATATTCCTAAGTTATCAAGATATATACATCTCATACATGAGGGATAAATACCACAAAATTAACACCACAGAGGAAAAATTACCATAGGGATAACACCACGAATGTAATAACACGAATGTAAAAGTAACACATTGGTAACACGACGAAGTTAACACCACGATGGTAAAAGTAACACACAGGGAACACCGTGAAGGTAAAAGTACCACCCACATATCCCCATAAAGATAACACCATGAAGGTGAAGGTGCCACTAAGGTAACACCACAAATGTGAAATTCTAGGTTCACACTAGGTATATAAGTAATGAAAAGAAGTACATATGATTACTCTAGATTCTAGATTATCTTATCCTGTCGAGAGGCACTAATTCTGATTATACGGAGTCTGGCCTAAACAGTATCGATAGGAACTAACCCCTACAATGACCCACAAAAGATCTATGTCAAAAAAGATAGGTATGTGCTGACCCACAGATGATTAGTGACCGTTGAACCACACATGATCTTACCTACAATGGATCAGTATATCCTGACCCACACAGGATCACTGAGGGCTGACCCACAAAATATCTGGCCCACATAGGATCGGTAAGTGCTGACCCACATAGGATTGATCTGTACTAACCTATGCATGTTATGTCTCAAACCTCCACCTCAATACTATCCACTATATTTCTACTCATTGTACTCTTGATTCTAGGAGGATCCCTTCATAGAGCCATTGTTCCTACTTAAATTGATAAAAATATCCACAAATAAGTACCCCAAAGGACTGCCAGGTGCGTCAATCGGACACCCGATTTGTGACTTATAAGGGTTTTAGTACCAGGGCCTAGTTAGATTAACATTCAATCCTACCCAACTATACTCCAACTTTCTCCAAAACTAAAGTGAATTATACCAAAATGACATACTCACTATAAGGGTCCAAGTGCCATAAACAGTTTATCCAACGGATGCCCGTATTTCAGGTTATGTCTCCTCAAGAAAAATAGGGCCTAGAAGGGTCCGGGTCCGGTCCGACCCGGTGCAACCCAGTTCGGGCGACCTGACTGGTCTGGGTCTGACACAGCTAGGTTGGGCTACGATCCAGCCTGGCCCGACCTACAAGGGCACGACCCAATGGGCTCTTGCGGCCCGATAGAGTGGGGCCCACTCTAGCCGACATGGGGGTGGGGGAGTCGCCTTGGTTTTCCCGAATGGCCGAGTGGCCGTTCGGTTTTCCAAGACGCAGTGCCACATGGTGCTACTTGGTCGCCACCAGACCCGCAATGGTGTTTCCTTCATCCACAATCGTGTCCCTGTCTAGTTGTGCCCAATAGAGCATCTCTCCTCTTCCTCCTTCGTGGCTGGCCCATTCCTACCACAATGCTCGACTACTGTAGCTGAAATGCCATGGCCCTTTGGCACTGGCGGCGTGCGACAGATTGCCGCATCACCTCCACGACCGCCCGGTGCCAGCCACTCTGCTGACCACCATGACATAGTGTCGCGACCTCCTCCTGCATCACGCGATGGTGCGCTGCCTCCATTGTAGCGATCTAGTGCCAGCCACCACCATCATCTTCCAACACCGATCATCGGTTTTGTTCTGACGTTCTTCTATAGAGAATGCAAAGGTAAAAAAAGTGGTGCAGGGATTAGACCTTGTTCATCTAGCCCATCCCTCCATATTATCTTCTTATCAAGATAGAGGATATTTGATTCAATAATCTCTTGAAAATAAATGAGACAAAACCCTACCTCATGATCGATGGATAATGCCTACAATTTTGGAAGAGTCTGTGTTTGTGGTCCTCGCAACAATCCATGAACAATTCCTCTCAATTTTCATTCCTCAGTATGTGATTTGGTGTCACTTTTCACCACTTTCCAGAACTGATCTTGTCCTCCAAGGGGTTGGCATTGCGACAATTTATTTGATCTACATTGCTTGGAGAATTTATGCCAATACCCCTCCCCAAAATCCATATAAATAAGAGAAGGAGAGAGTGAGTAATGCTTGTTTAATTAATGGAGGTTCATTTAATATGAACCTTATTAATTTAAATGATGTTGTTACAATGTATTTGAGGAGTCAAGTGATTTAATGTATTGACACGTTGTTGGTCCTACCACTATTGCTTATCCGTTGGAGGAAAAGAATGAAGGAAATTAAATCACAAAGTTATTTTATTATTCTTATAAAAAGTCTAAAAACTAACTTTTTTCTAGACTTACTGCGGTCGAAGTGTATCCTCCCTTAATCGAATCTCAGCACTGCCAATTCAATAGTTCCCTCATATTTTTAATCTGAGCCCCGATTCAAAATATAGAAGACGCCTCTCGTGCGATTGCTGAACATCCCTTAAAAAAAGTTTGGAAATTCATTCTGGGATCACCAAGCCTCTAAATCTCGCACCGTCAATTTTAGTAGACTCGTAAAAGTTCCATATAATTAAAAAAATTACATGAAAAAACCGAGACTTTACATTCTCCCCACCTTAAGGATTTTTGTCCCTGAAAGCCACAACATAGAGTAAGGAAACAAAAAGGGGGTACTTAGCACGAATTTTAGCCTCCCACACCTATTTTCTCTCTTGAAGGTTCCTGTGCTGCCAGAGAACGCGCACTAGAGGAATAGACCGCCCACGAAGTACCCGCTCTTATTGATCCTCAATCTCCATTGGAACCTTTGTAAATGTCTCACTATCATCAAAGTCCAGCTTTCCATGGTCGATTACGTGGGATGGGTCATTCACGTATCTCCTCAGCTAGTATACGAGGAACACATTGTGCACCCTCTCCAACTGCGGTGGTAGTGCCAAGTGGCATGCCACGTCGCAAATCCTCATAAGTATCAGGAATGGTCTGATAAAAATCAGTGAGAGTTCCCCCCTCAGCCAAATCTCCACAAACATCATCAAGGTGAGAACCAGAGGAAGACATGGTCTCCCTCCTCGAACTCCACGGGACTCCGTCTCCTACCAGCCTAAGACTTCTGTATTTTCTATGTAGTCTTCATCTGCTCTAGGATGATCTGTACCTTCTAAGTGGTAGCTCGTACCAACTCTGGACCAATAAGAGATGACTCCCCTGGGTCTGTCCAGTATAGAGGTGATCTTCAACATCAGTCATATAAGGCCGGGAATGGTTCCATACTGATGGTGGAGTGATAGTTGTTGTTTTATGTGAACTCCAACAAGGTCAAGTGATCCTCCCTACTACGGCCAAAATCTAGGGACATAATCATGTAGCAAGTCCTCCAATGTCTGAATGGTTTGCTCCGTTTGACCATCCATCTATGGATGAAAGGTGGATCTCAAATGTAGCTGAGTCCCAAATTCATACTGTAAAAATTTCCAAAACCAGGATGTAAAACGCGTGACATAGTCAGAGACGATCGTTCATGGAACCCCATGAAGTCGTACAATCTACTATAAGTAGAGGCATCCCAAGTCCTCTATTGATACCTGATCTCAGATGGGTAGGAAGTGGCCTGACTTGGTGATTCAGAAAATGATCACCCATATGGAATCATGTCCCCTGGACATATGTGGAATCCATGTCAAAAAGTCCGTGGAAAGATCTTCCCACTTACACTCTAGCACCTTTAGTGGTTGTGCTAAACCTGCTGAAACCTAATGCTCGACCTTCACTTTCTGACATGTGAGGCATCGTGAAACAATCTCTATCACTGACTTCTTCATCCCTAGCCACCAGTGCTGACACAGGAGGTCCTGGTACATCTTCTCCACACCAAGATGTAACGCCAGAGGGGATGTATAGAACTCCCTCAAAACCACCTCCTGTAGCGCCACTGGTACCATGGTGCATTCTATGTAGAGGATGACGTGTTCCACACCTTCAACAAATCCATCAGGTGCCTTTTTTAGGATATCTGAGCATGCCGAGCCTCACAGGCAACATCCCTTAGCTATGCCTCCCAAACTCACAAAAGAAGTGGGGGAGTGATATTCATAGACTGTAGGTAAGATGAACCATCTCTATCCACAAAGGATGTCTGCAACGTATCTAGCTGCTCTGTCTCCACACTTAGTAACTGTAGACCTTACCTCCAGATGAGTGAGTCTACCACTACATTCTCTTTCCTAGGATTATAGACTATAATGATGTTATAGTCTTGGAGGAACTCTAGATATTGCTATTGTCTCAGGTTCAGTTCCTTCTGTGAGTAGATATACCTGAGACTCTTGTGATTAGAGTATACTATAAAATGTTCTCCCATAAAGTAATGTCACCACATCTTCAAGGAAAACAAGACTATTTCTTGCTCGGGGTCAGGGGTAGTATAGTTCTGCTCATGTTGTCTCAGTTTTTGAGATCTATACGTGATCACTACTCGCTCCCACATCTGGACACATCCATTTCGGGTCCCTAATGCATCGTTGTAGACTACATAACCAACAACCTCTTATGGTTTCCTCAAGATGGGGGCACTCGTCGGTCTCTACCTCAGCACCTGAAAAAATTACTGGCATCTCTCCATCCACATGAAGGGCCATCCCTTCTTCATCAATGCTGAAAAGGGTGCTGCAACTCTAGAAAAGTTGGGTACGAATCTTCGGGAGTACCCAACCAACCCCAGGAAACTCCAAGCCTCTGTCACACTCTTGGGTGGCTCCAAAGATAGCACATCCTCTATTTTTTCTGCATCCACTGCAACTCCAAACTCTGTGATAACGTGTCCAATAATGTGGACCTATCGTATCTAGAACTGTCACTCTGAGAGCTTACCATAAAGTTGGTGCTCTCAGAGTGTATCCATAACTATCTACAAATGATAAGAATGCTCCTCCTCCGTCTCTGAGTACACCAAGATGTCTTCGATGAAGAACACTGCAAAGTGATCTAGGTATGTCTGGAAGATCCTATTCAAGAGTCACATGAACACTGTAGGGGAGTTAGTTACACCAAAAGGCATAACCAAGAACTCATAGTGGACATACCAACATCTAAAGGTCATCTTCTTCATATCATCATCTCTTACACTGATCTGATAATAGCTGGATCTGAGGTCTATCTTTGAAAACCAACGATCTCCCTTCAGTTGATCGAAAAAATCATCAATCCTTGGAAGTGGATACTTTTTCTTCACGGTCACCTGTTTCTGGTGCAGATAGTCCATAGTGTGTCTCAAACTATCATTAACCTTCTTGGTGAACAAAATCAGGGCTACCAATAGAGAAACACTGGGCCTTATGAACCCCTTCCTCTACAAGTCCTCTAGTTGTACATGTAACTCACAATTATCCATGGGGCAATATGATATGCTAGTGTAGATATTTGTGTCATCTTAGGGTATAGGTCATTGTAAAAGTCTACCTCCCTGCGAAGAGGTAGTCCCATAACATCATCTGTAAAGACATCAGCAAACTGGTCCACCACAATAAGATACATCTGACTCTCACTATAAACTATTCCAAGAGTGAGGCTAGAAAACTGATGTGTAATCAGTTTCACTCTCTTCCAGGTAAGTTCATCCTGTGCTTCGAAGGATTCCTTCTTGCCGATGAAGGAAACATTGGTCCCATCCATGAAGACACACAACACATCATGCCTAATAGAGTCAAGTCTGAGCATGAACCATGGATAACCAATCCAAACCCAAGATGATGTCGTATGTCCTCGACACCGCTACTAGAAGATCCTAACCAATACTTTCACCTCCTAGAGTAAGTTCACATAGCCGAAACCAGTGTTTAATCACCGGATCTTCTCCTGTAGGAGTCTCTAGTCTTATGGATCTATCTAACAGCTCCATCAGAATCTCCATGCCCTAAATGACAGTTCTGGCAATAAATGAGTGGCAAAAACCTATGTCTATAATTACAACATCTAGAGTGGAGTAGGAATATATCATACCTCTAATCAGATTTGGAGCGTCGTGGTCATAGGCCTCAGCTACCTAGATCTGAGCTCATCCCTGTCATCCTGGTCCCTGTGGTCCGGGCAGACCACCTGGAGGTGGTGCCGGCAGATCCTCGAATCGGCACCCACTTCCTGGTACACGACCAACTCCTCTACCACATCCTCCACCATGTGAACTTCCTTGCTCGAATATTTTCCTCTGCCTCGATGGTCCCAGAACCATCTTCTGGTCATCCATACGTAGGGTCAGGTAGTCGCAATCCATGAGACCCTATCTGCCACATGAGTAGCACTACATGATCCTCAACTCTCCCCCTTTGTCGTATGAGACCCTCTCCATCGAACCTATATCCTGAGGTCACCCACAAGAAGGTATGTCCCTCTTGGTCAACTTCATCATCCGTCTACTACCTATTGTGGAAGACTCCGTGACCCGATGTCTGGTGGTGGCTCTCGTTGTTGGTGACTGCTCAGCTAGGTAGATCTCTACCAAAATCACTCTCTCTAACACCCCAGGATGTGTTGGAATGTTGAGTGATATCATCAATGATCTGATCTCCAATCAGAGACCCTGCTCAAGTGTCTATTACTTGAGAAAAGGGTCTCGTACCATGTAGTCAGAGTAGTGAGAGAGATCAGCGAACCACTCCAAGTACTGGGCCACGGTCATACTGCCTTGCTATAAGTCCAACAGGATATGTATAAGCAGTGAGTGTCAAGTTGATGGGATGAAATATTCCATGAAAAGTCCCTCAAAGTCCACCCAGGAGGGGGTCTCCTTGTTGTGTAACTAGAATGTTAGACTCCACCGTCTCCCAGCTACTCCCTAGAAGAGACTGATAGCTAGGATCACCATCAGATCAGCTGGGGTACCAACAAAGAGAAAAACTCTGGCTATAGCCTCTAGCCATTCCTCAGCCGCCTCTAGATCCATCTATCCTCCAAACCTTAGATCCCCCTACCGCTGAAACTCATGCAACATGCTTATTCGGCGTGCACCCTCAGCTGGTGGGGCTGGTGGAATCTGGTGACCAATGGGATGTGGTGCTGCTGGTGCAGCACCCGATGATGCTAACACTATAAAAGGGCCTCGCACCGAGGCCTCATCACTTAGTGGACCATCATCATGTACTCTATCAAGAAAAATGGTTGTCTATCTACGTGGTGGCATCTTGAAAGAAAATTGGTGTGACACATTCAAAAGTTATACCTGATGATCTAACTCAAAGATATCATAAGAAAAATACTTTTCAAAACACACATAATAAGTGTTTCATGCAATAAGCTAGAAATCGGAATTTAGGGTCCTGGTGTATGGATACGTCAATGACCGCACCAACAATGGATTCCCCAAACTTAAAACCGTACTCATAACACTTATCACTACTTCTACATTGAAAAGATCAGAGTCCTAGTTATTCGGTAGGACCGAATCCTCCGATTCCACTTTGTCATGACCCATCCCCCGAGGCCCATGCTGTGAATACCCCATGCCCACCTTCCATAGGCTAGGTGATGTCGACTAGCACCAAAAAGGCATATCCCTATAATGTGAATGCCTTGCCTTTAAACCAGTACAAACACACAAACCAAGAACACAACAAGAAGCAACCGTAATGTAAACTACTGTAGTAAAAAGTGTACTAAAAGTAAAGGGGTCGGAATACAAACTGAACTAAGAAGTACAAGTACAACTAGAATGTACAAGTACAATTGAAAAGGGGAAAATAACTCCTATATCATCCACCAAGGATCCTACAAGAACGGTTGGTACAACTCACGATCAGTAGTCACTGCATCATGTCACGTCAAAGGTCCACCTCTAAGCAATGACCAACCCTGGCTCCCTCAGCCTCAATCAACAGTATCTGTTGTCTGCACAAGACACAACACGGTGCGGGCATAGTCCGTCCATGGGTGAGTATAATGATACTCATTAGAGACCCCAATACCCCTGAAGGTCTCCCAGAGTTCCACAATGGAAAAACCACAAAGCAAGACCTCAACCAAAAATCACAAAGAAGTCAACAACACTATATAGGTATATTACATACGTATACCTAAGTTATCAAGATATAATCATATCATACATGAAGGAAGAATACCACAAAGGTAACACCATGAAGGAAAAAGTACCACAAAGGTAACACCATTAATGTAACACCACAAAGGTAAAAGTGCCACATAGGTAACACTGTGAAGGTAAAACCATGAAGGTAAAAGTACCACATAGGTAACACCACGAAGGTAACACCCTGAAGGTAAAACTAACACATAGGTATCACCACAAAGATGACACCACTAAGGGGAAGGTACCGCAAACATAACACCACCAAGGTAAAATACTCATGTCGCACTAGGTATATAAGTAAGGCATAAAAGTACATATGATTATCCGAGAAGCTAGATAATATTATTCTGTCGAGAGGAACTGTTACTTTTTATATGAAGTCTGACCAACTCAAGATCGATACGTTGTAACCCCCGCAATGACCCACACAAAATAGGTATGCGCTGACCCACACTAGACCGTTGAGTGTTGACCCACGGAGGATCTCACCGACACATGATTGGTTTGCACTAACCCACACATGCTTGTTGAGCACTGAACCACATAAGATCTGACCCACATAGGATCGGTATGTGCTCACCCACATAGGATCGCCCAGTAATTACCTTCGTATGAGAGGTCTCCAATCTCCACCTCACTGGCATCCACGGGATTCCCGCTCGTTGTACGCTTGATTCTGGGAGGATCTTATCCTCAAGAAATTTCTCCAACATCAACTGCAATTAACCTCCAATAATAATTATCCCAAATGAGGGACATTTTGTGAGGGTTCCAACGCAATAGATGGCACATCAATCAGATTTCTGATCTGTGACTTATAAGCATATTAGTTCGGAGGGCCTGGTTGGATTAAGATTCAATCTAACCTAGAAATACACAATATTTCTCCAAAACACAAATAGATTATACCAAAAGGACCTTCTATCTCATTGGTTCCTATCACCACAGACGGTTCATCAAATGGGTGCCCGTATTTCAGGTTATGGCTCTTATAGCGAAACATAGACTAGAAGGGTTCGGGTCCGGTCCGACCCTGCCCGACCCAGTTCGGGCCAACCCGACCCAGTTTGGGTCTGACACTACCAGGTTGGGCCATGGTCTGACTTTTCCCAGCCTGTAACGGTGCGGCGCACTAGTGCGGGGCCAACCCTAGCTGACATGGGGGGGGAGTCCACCCAGTTTTCCCGAACGGCCGAGCGACCATTCGGTTTGTGAAGCGGCGACGTCACAAGATTCGCAATGGAGGGTCACTCCTTCACCACTACGGCTGAGTCCAGTGGTGCCTGAAGATGCTCTGATCCGCCTCCACTGTGACCATCCCGTGTTGGTTATCCTGCTCGACCACCGCAGCTGAAAAGCCGCAGTCCTTCCCTGCCGGAGGCGCGTGGTGACGTGCTACGCCAAATCCTTGGCCGGTCGGTGCCAACCACTCCACTGACTACCAAAACACAGTGTCGCGTCGTCCTACATCATGCGATGGTGCACTGCCTCCATCGCATCTAGCCATTGTCGGCCCCCTCCATCATCTACCGGTGCCGCGCTGGCGGTCTTCCGTGGAGAACGCAAAGGTAAAACAAGTGGCAGAGGGACCGGGCCATATTTGTTTGGACTGTGACCTTTGCATTATTATCTTATCAAGTTAGATGATATGTGATTCAATAATATCTTGAAAATAAATGATATAAAACCCTAAATCATTATCTACGGATAATTCCAGTGATTGAAAAAGATTTGGTGTCTGTCGTCCCCTCAACAACCTGCCAATGATGCCGCTCAATCGTCCTTCTTTAGTTTGGGATTCGGTGTTTCTTGTCAATGCCCACCAGAACTGATCCTATCCTCCATGGAGTTGGCGTTTTGACACTTTTTCAGAACTTCATTTCTTGGGGTGATTTCATGCCAATACCCCTCCCTAAGCTCTATATATAAATAGAGAAGGAGAGGGTGAGTAACACTTGGGGAATTAATGGGGGTTCATTTACTAGGAACCTTCCTAATTCCGACAACACTGTTACAAAATATTTGAGAAGTCAATACATTTAATGGCTTGACACGTCATTGGCCTGCCACTAATACAAGTCCATTGAGGGAAAATAATGAAGGAAATAAAATAACAAAGTTATTTTATTATTCTTTAAAAAACAAAAAAAACTATCTTTTTCTATTGACTTACTATAGTCAAAGTGAAGCCTCCCTTAAGAAAATATTAACACTTTGGATTCAATGGTACCCTCTGATTTTTATTCCGAGAAATGTTTCAAAATATAGAAAATTTCGTCAATGCGTTTACTAAATGAACCTTAAAAAAAGATCAAAAATACATTCCGGGCACACCGAGCCTCAGAATCACACGCCGTCAATTTTATTAGACTCTTAATAATTCAATATAATTTAAACAAATTACTTTGAAAATCTGGGTCTTTACAATTAACTTATGTCCTAATTTCTTTAGTTTAATTTAAAAAATCCTAGTTAGTGTGCATTAGTAGTGTACAGTTCCATATAAATCATATGGTGTTTCAATGAAGGCCATGAAAAACCTATATAAATTTTTAGAAATTTTTACATCGTTACTGTGAGATTTTGTACAATGTGCATCCAAATAATGCGATGGTGAAAATAAAAAATATAGTGTGATGTGAAATTTTGGTGCATGGTATAGAAAATGGTAGGACAAACAATTTAGTTGTCCCAAATACTTAAAAATGGAAATTACCAAACCATACCTCAATATTTTAATACACCTAAACCCTTCTTTCATCACCATGTTGAACTAGAGTTACCCCTAGAGGTGACCCTCTCTTTCACCCTTTTATGTAGGTGCATATCTTTCAATTCATGACAATTTTAAGTGTAATTCATCCTAAGGGAAAGGTAGAGGTAAATCTACCCCTATTTATGACCAATTATAGTATATTTTTATATCTAGTTGTGTTTTAATGGTTATGTATCCTTTAAACCAATATAGGGATGTCATTTTGTTATTTGATTCTCAAAATCAAATTTCAGATAATAGTTTAGTACGTACTTAGTAGATGTCTACAAGATTAATGTATGTAGTTACTAGCTTATTATTAATGTATATGTGTGTTACATGATTTGTGGAATGTGAGAATGTGTGTGGTGGTCTAGGTGGGGCCAGTTATGAACTTCATATATTTTTTTAAAATTTCTATGAGATACTGATGGGTAGTCTCATATGTAAAATGGTTTGTTTGAGACTAGAATAGAACAGAAGGAATGATATGTGGGTCATGTTTTGTAGGGGGTGATCATACGAATTATGGATTTTTTTTGTGATGTAATAACTGATGTGGTTCCATAAGAACATGTTTGGCATGGATCATGTGATTATGGGTGATATTATATGAGGGGTGAAAATTTTTTCTGTGAGGACACACATGATGCTTACCACTTCCAAGGTTGAGCGATGTGGCTTACCACTGGTGATTGAGGGTTTTTAGTGGTGTTTCCTATGTTTTTTATGATACCACTCACCTTGAATGGTAGAGGATGTTTTCAGGGTTGTGTTCATGTATGTAATCCCACCAAAAAGTGGTGTTCACTACATGTTTTGGGTGGAGGATTATGTACGTTAAGCGGAAAAGGGAATGGTGATGATGATCAGAATAGAGGAGGTACTAAAGGTATAACACAACAACTGGTGATTATTTTGATCCCTATCTGGGGGACTAAAGCTTATCATTTATGTTGGGGATGAGGGGCCAGGAATATGGAAGGACCAGCATCATGGTGCGTTAGGAATTTTTGGTTGTTCATCAAGAAGTAGTAAAGAATTTGGATGTACTTGGAACCTATTCCATGTCTTGTATACATTCCTGTGGAGTTCTGGGATAACTCTAGATGGTTAGGTTGTTATGGGTAGCATGTGATGTAGTGGGGTACAATATTGTTTGGAATGTTGGGGGATATTTTGGAATGATAGACCATGGATGTAACATTGCACTCTGAAACTGGCAAAGGCTTGTAAAGGCTCGCCTATAGATTTTGAGAACAAGTTGGGAGAGTTTTATGATATATGATTGATTAATGATGATTATGTTTTTATTTCATATGCTATTATACATATTGATATATGATAGAGACACCATTTCTGGTGACCTACTTAATTCATGCTCACACATTGTGTGGTCCCTCTAGGATGCTTGTAGAATTTATGGTTCTTTGTACATGTAATGGAAAAGGATCGAATTCTAAAACCTATTGGAATTTTATTGTGACCCTATACTTTTACCCATATTATTATTTTATTTTTATCATAATTAACAAAAAAACCAATGATCACAAATTCTAGTGTCTTTGGAAGATTAGGTACAAAAATTTAAAACATAAAAGTAAGATAAACCGAATTTATATTAATAATTCATAATGATCTATTAATTTACTTTCAGATCCTACATATTCATAGGATGACATTGTGGAAAACATATATAAAATCGATGGGCTAAAAATTCCAATAAGGAAACAAACATAGGAATAAGGAATAGAACATGTGTTAGATGGAATAAAATAATGACATAAAAAAGGATGAAACATGAATAAACATATGGAATAATAACATATAGAACATGGGATCATGTAACCATGTAATCATAGAAATTTGGTATAAATATACAAAATGACATAAACAAGGGTCAATGCTAACTTCTAAGAATATATCACAATGTGGACAAAGTCCCATAATGGATTATATTTACTCCTTAATCCTATACATGACATATCATGGGAATAAACATTTCCCAATGCATTGGAGTTTTATATGGGTTCATCCATGATAACATGTTCATTCTTATATGTTCCACATAACGAATCTGACATAATTAATAAACAAAAGGGTAACCCATGAAAATAAATGTATACCATAATCAGGACATAAGGCATAACCAATGGGAATATATTAATGGTGTATATGAATGAATGTATTTATTTTATATATGGACACTAACAAGAGAAAATATGCATATATAATGAATAATGATATTAAAATAAAGTGAAAACATGTCAAATATAGCATTTATAAAACATTATAAATGAACCACTTTAGTGCGGATTAAGAGAAACATTTTTGATATTTTAAAGGGGACAAAGAATTATTTTTTGTAAGAAAATATTAATAAACTAAGATATTTTTTATGATAAAATGAGTGATTTTAAAAAAAATGTTGGATTCAAATAGATTAATTTGTATACTAGAAAATATGTATTAAATTTGGAAGCTCCCTTTAATAGGGCTTGCTTACTAAGACGAATTGAAATGAGATCCTCTTAAACAGTGTATTTTTTCCTCATAGAATGATCAATTGATCTGAATATATATTATTGGAACATATATATAGAATTTATAAAAATTATATAAGAATAATGAAAAAATAAATTGGTGTAATCAAATAGATAGCGCAACCCAAAGGTAATTTGGATGTTTGAAGAGATCCCTTAGAATATGTACAAAAGTGTTCTACACATAGAATTAATGTCCATTATAATAAAATTACATACAATAATTAATTAATTAAAAATTATATATTTATTTTATTTATTATAATTTAATTATATTCATTTATGTATTTTTGAATGAGTTATAAGATTCGATTTCGTCATTCTGGGAGCATTTGTTTCATGATTCTATGACCGGTTTCCTTATGTTTAGTTATGAGAGTTCTTTTCAAATAGAAGAAAAAACACCTGATGTGGAATGATATAATATTACTATAATTCCCTAATTTTAAATGGACCCATTTAATATTTTGTTTCTAGATATGTAAATTATTCTTTATAAAAAATGTTAATGAAAAATGATTTGTTTACTTTGTTAGTTTTTCAATCATCATGAAAAAGTCTTGTTTTATTATTTAAGATTATGTATATATATTAGTTATAAAACATGAAAAAAGATATAATGCAAATTATTCAGTATTTTTAACCATAATAATGGTTTTATGACCATCCATAAATGTAGTGATGGAAAATATAAAACTCATCATCCACGGAGGCGGTGAATCAACACCATATGAATGAAGTTTACATTTTTAGGATATTGGAGAAGAAAAGATATTTAAAGATCAATAGTCCATTAAAAAATAAAATAAAATTATACATATGATAATGGAGTTATCATGTAACTTTTTATAGTGGAGGAAAGGATGAGGTAGAAGACTAGGTAAATTTGTATTTCGTCTTCTTGGGAGCCTCCTTAAGGAACTAGGGTCTAGAATTTTTTTGAGACTAGAAGCTCAAAGGCTAGGGGAAGTGTCATGGAAAGTTAATTGTGTATAAAATGTACAATATTGAAGGATTTTGATGTGTCAGTAGAATGTTTGGTGAGGGTTTGTATTTATCATTAGAGTATATGGGTATCTTTGAATATTTTATTCATTTGTTTGTTATTTTGGCTCGAGAATATCGATAGTATTCATTCACATTACTAAATAAGTTTTATGGTTTAGGAAAAAACGAACCAATGGGTTATTTCCTCTTCCACATATCATCAATGAATCAATAATTCATGTCTCGGTTAAATGCTGCAAATTACCCTATTTCACTATTATAATAAAATAAACTATTTTAGAAAACTGAAAAAAAATTAACCATAACTATTTTTTGTTTTATAGATTTAAAAAATGGAATCCATTTTATAAAAATATTTTTCTCTAAATAATTAATTTATTTTTCTAATTAAAACAATTATTTATTAGAAAAATCAGTCTTTAAAATTAAAACAGATTTTATAACAATTTGGAAAACTAGTTACAGTCTCATAAAATTATATTATATTTATATTAAAACAAAATATTAATTTATGAATCTATTTAGTAATGTAAATTTTCTTTTAAATAATTATATTAAATAAAAAATTATAAATGAACAATTATGTTTCATAAAAATACCAACATTTATTAACATCTTCCAAGATAAATATCTCATTTTTATATATAAGACACTAAAATTTTATTTATCCTTTCCCAGGTTAGGTTACTATTATAATGGAAAGATTATTATTCATAGCAATCACATTACAATTCCAATGATCATGTTACTATTCCAATGGTCTTATTTCTAACAATCATAATAGTTTATTACTTCCTATAAATGCCACTTATTTCATTCATTAGTCACTTATATCTTCCAAATATTATATATAATTTAATATTAAAAATGATTTTATTATTATTAACATTACGTTTTATTTCTACAACCTTGTTTGGGAGTGAATACATTCTAGTGAATCATGAAGATTCAATGTTTCCAATTCTTATAATCTTATTTTATATTTACTATATTGTTGTAATATTGGAAATTATTATTGTTTTTTTTTCATAATAATGTGAATCATGTTCTTTATACAATATGGTGTAACTGTAAGATGTGAAATTTCATAGATAAAATTCAGGTTTGTTATATTCTTCCACTTTATGAAATTTCACACTCAAAATTTAGTTTTACATATTATAGTGAAAACAAGTGAGGGTACTTCTCCTTAATTGCTTACTATGGTTACCCCATCACCTCTTTATATTAATGGTTCCTATATTATAATGTGACCAGCTGAGTTGTCTTGTTCCATATTACATTATCAATATGGACCAATATTTTCATTGGTTGATTCTCTAAGAGAGATCATTTTTTAACTGTACCACCTCAAAATTCAGTACATGTGAGGGATATTGTATGTACTTCATCAAGAGGGATACATGGAATACATAATATACATGAGACATGGTTGGTAGAAGTGATAATTTATAGGCCACAACTCTGACATTATCTATAATTTTTATGAGGATTATGTACCTAGGAGTTAGCTTTCCTTTCTTCCCAAATCTCACGACTCTCTTATATAAGGATATGTTGAGGAATACCTTGTATCCAAAATCAAATTATATTCTTCGTAGATGATTATCTTTATAGATCTTCTGTAAAATATGTGATGTGTCAATTTGTTACTAATTTTTTTTAGCTTTTTTAACATTTCTTTATCCATTTTAGCTTAATGCAGCTAACATTGATTGAATTTATCCCAAGATGCTAGTTTTATTCATCTTTTCCCATAAAGAGCTTTATATGGAGATATTTTTATTTTTGAGTGGATAATATTGTAATAAGAGAACTCAAATAGAGATAATTGTTGGTCCCATTCCCAATTGAATTCCATATAACATGATCTCAACATGTATTCGAGTGTCTGAATATTACTCTCAAATTGTCCATTCGTTGTAGGATGGTAATACGTACTAAAATTCATCTATGTGTTCCGATCATGTTGGTGAATTATTTATAACATGAGGGGTAAAGCTTATATCTCATTCAGTTTGAATCAATAATCATACCCATTATAGACTTACTACTTCTCTGATGTATATCCATGCATGTTGACCAAGTGAGAAGTCCACTCAAATTTTAAAAATGTGAACTATCTTTGTAATATGATCCATAATGAATGATATATAATTATTTCATCTGGATTCCATTGTAAGTCCAGTGAAAAATTACATGGTTATGTTTTCCAATTTCCATTCTGTTGTCAGTAATGGTTTAAACTTCCCCTAATTATTTTTCCTTTAATCCTTCACTTTCTATCATTCTAGGCACATTGATGCATATTCAATTATTTACATCTTCATATTGTCCCACCAATAGTTACTTTAGAGATATTGATTCATATTTTTTCTCACTGGGAGGATTTATAAATTTAAGCTATGTGCATCATTCATAATAAATTTATTAATCTTAATATTGGATGGTATATATAATCATGAACCAAATATTACAACTCCTTCCTTATGATTTTGAACTCTAAGGATTTACCCTTTTTATAGCTTCCACGATTTTTATACATTTTATCATTATTTCTTTTAGAATCGTTTATTTTTTCTAAGGGACAGTTATGAAATAATTTGTGAATGGCATGATTTTGTACCTTTTATTATGACCCCCATGTCTATCCATTAAAAATGTAAGAAGATTTGATCCATATCCATTATCATCATTGATAATGTTCTGGATCTTTTCTAATTAGGGAATTAGCCATGTTATTTTCATTACCAGGATGGTAGTGGATAAATTAGTCATAATCCTTGTTTTGATCTGACCATATTCCATAGATCATATTAGGTTCCTTCTATGTGAGTATATATTTGAAGCTCCTGTGGTCAATTTTTGTCTCACAAATTTACCCACAGAGGTAATATGGTAGGATTTTAAATGTTGAGATCACAGCTTCCAACTCTAGATCATGAATGGTAATGTTTTTCTTATGAAAATTGAACTCCCTTTAGGTGTACTATCCAATTTATCTTTTCTTAATTTGTACACAACCTAAGAACATTCATTAAACATCTATGAATACAATAAAGAGTCCCCCCTTATATGAATTTTTAGTATTAGTGTATTGATAATAATAATTTTCAACTCTTTGAAGAGGTTTTCACATTCACCAGTCTAGTAAAACATTACTACCTCTTGAGACATCTTGGTTAATGGGTTTGAAAATCATGACAATTTCTTCAAAAATCATCAATAATGCACAACTATTTAAATGATACTACGGATCTCTGTTACATATATTGGCTTGTACCACTGTTATCTTACCCTTGTCCTAGAAAGGTCCACATATATTCCTTTTTTAGTTATAACATTATCAAGGACTGATACATTCTCTATCCATAACTCACATTTATTATACATTGAAGAAATCTTTTACCTTTGAAAAATTTTTATCCCAAAATACAAATTATCCTCGTGTTTCTCATTGATCATGGATTATATCAAAATATTATCGATAAATAATACCATAATTTTTTACGTAATCTCTAAAGACTCTATTCATTAATTCTAGGAATATTAATAGAGTAATAGTGAGTCTAAAAGGCATCACTATGAAATCAGATTGTCTATACCTCATTTAAAATTCATTCATGTGAATATCTTACTTTCCCACCTTTAATTGGTGATATCCTAAACACTGGAACACCTTGGAGAAATACATAACTGCATGTAACTAATAAAAAAATCATCTACCCATGTTAGGGGATACTTTTTATTTATTGTGATTTTGTGATTCTCATGATAATTAATGCAGAGGCACATTGTTCCATCATTATTTTTGAAGAAGAGGACTGGAACACCCCATGGTGAATCACTCGGGCATGTAAAACCCTTGTAAAAAATATCTTGTAACTGATTCTTGAGGTCCTCCAACTCAATAGAGGCCATCTAGTAAGGAGTCTTTTATATAGGTAGAGATCCAAGTTTAAAATCAATTGATAACTAAAACTCCCATTCAGGAGGAAGACCATGAAAATTTTCAAGGAACACATCAGTGTAGTTTCTCATAATGGGATTGTCTTGGAGAAGTATCATCTCCTTCATCTAAAACATTTAAGTCAGATATGATTAATCATATGGAAATAATATCCACAATTGAGATAATAATTCAGAAGGCTATTCATACTCTTTATTGCACTTGTACAGAATTGGAGGGTGCCTCAGGATGTGAGGGGTGATATCCCTTTATCTATAGTTGATGTTGGCATTGTATAAAGATAGGAAATCCATGCCTATAATAGAATAAAACTCCACTAAAATAAGTAATATGATATTTTTTCGGAGGTAAAGTACCAAAACATTAATTGGGGATGATTTATATACTTTAGATACAATAATTTTCCAATTTTCTATTCTCACAAATAACTCAAACACATATTTTTAGGTGGTTTTCATATAGTTATACTAAACATTCATGATCTAAAAGAATGTGTAGAACTAGAATCAGATAGTATATTTGATATTAATGAATGAATAACCACTGTACCTACAACAATATCAATGTAAGGATCTACTTTAATAGTAGTTATAATATATTCCCTACATTGTTTCTGTGGAGGTTGTTGTTATTTCTTACCTTCAACAACCCTTGAATTTGGACATTAGATAGCATAAAACAGATGTTACTTGTTGTTAATACACTACACTACATGATTTTTTTGATAGGAAACATCCTTTTTTCATATGTATTTGTGTTATTTTTCATATACTATCAAAAATAATTATCCTAATTCCCATGTCTTTCACATATGAAGCATATTCTAGTTCCCTTTAGATGGTTCCTAGTATGCTAGTTCCCACACCTTTGGCACATGATATATTGGGTTTTCTTTCCAACATGTTATTTATCTATTGATCATCCCATACTACACTTCATTTTATTCTTTTTATCAATTTCCTCATGAGACTATTGAGAGATTTTAATCTTTGTACCATCTTTAAGGGAACAACAGACAATCTACTCATAGGTTTCAAAGTGTCGAATCACCAACACTTTCCAAAGACATGGATTTAGTCCACTAAGTAATTGATCCACTTTTAGTTTTGTCTTAATGACAAAGGTGGAGGTCTATCATGAAAGTATCATGAATATTACTTCATACACCTTGATAGACACATCCACATTTTTTTATTCCAAGAAACTCCCTCTCCATCATATGATAGAGAGTTCTAGAAAAATATTTATTGAAAAATATTTTCTTAACTCATTCCAAATCAACTAAATCAATTTCCTCCATAGAATTAATGTTTTTTATCATCGTCTACTACTGACCAGCTTCCCCATCAAAATAATACACTACAAAAACAAATTTCTCTTCAATTGATCTCTAGATAATAGATAATATCTTCTCAATAGAGGTAAAATATTGTTTTGTGATGTGGGGATCAAAAGATACTGGAAATATGGTAGAATATTTTCACAGAAATGATTAATCATAACATTATATTTCATTGAAGAAGGAGGGTATTCCACATTATTCAAGTTATTGTTCACATCTTAAGCCTGTTGATCTAGCAACGTCGTTTGGTTTTGAACTCACAATGCCATTCGGTTTGGAATTTTATTATGGAAATCATCACAATTCCTATTAGATTCATTATTGTAACGAGTTCTTATATTTCCATAAATTAAATAAGTAAATGTAATTATAATTAGTGGTGCCTGAACAATTAGCTAATTACTATATAAAAATGAAACATTTAACATTAAAGGATAAACATGTAATTAAAATGTATAACTTGACATGTGCTACCTAAGTTTAAATATTGGTTATCCATGGTGAAAGAATTTCCCATAGGGTTATTAATATAGTTTTCTGATCCTAATCCCAAAAAATAACTAGACCATACTTTGATACCAACTATAGAGACACTATAATTTTACACATATTATTTCATGATTTTAATCATAATTTACCCAAAAATACAAACCAAGGATCATAATGTTTGGTGTCTTTGGAAGATAAGGTATATAAAACTAAAAGCATGGAATTAAAATAAAACATATTTATGTTAATTATCTATAATTATCTCATAAATCCCATTGATATCCTAACTCTGCAAATGACAACCTTGGGGAAAAACAATTGGGATGAGCTAAAAAAACACAATAAGGGAACAAACATAGTAATGAGGTATAAAACTTGGGTTAGAAGGTATAACATGACAACATTAAAAGAAAAGGATCATAAATAGACATATAAAATCAAAATATGAAGAGAATTGGATCATGAATCTCTGGAATCATAAAAATGTGGAACCAATATACAACTTGACATAAACATGAGTCAAGGTTAAATTACAATACTGTATCACATGGGGGACAATGTCCCATAATGTATTTGGTTTTATACCTACTCCCATACATGAAATATAATGAGACTAAAAATTACCCAATGAATTAGATTTATATAAAGTCACACCAATCATAACATGTTCATGATTTTATTTTCTACATGAATAATCTAACCTAAGGAGTAACCATAAGGGTAAATTATGAAAGGAAATGTGTATCATAATCAGGTCTTAAGGCCTAAAAAATGGGTGTATCATAATGGTGTCCATGAAAGATTAGATTTAATTCATATATGGAAATTTATAAGGTAATATAGGCATCTATAATGAATAAGTATGTCTAAATTAAGTGAAAACATATAAAAAATGTTTTTACGAGTCTTCAGAAATGAGCCACTTTAGTGTGGTTTAAGGGAAAATATTAAAGAGACTTTTAAGAGGGAAAAGAATATTTTTTGTATAAAACAAAAAATTAACTATGATATTTTTTATGATGAAATTATTTATTTTATAATAACACTGGTAGATTAAAACATATTATAGATTATACCTGAAAGGGGCATGAAATTGGGAAGTTCTCTTTAATTAGGCTTGCTTATTGAGAGGAATGGGAAACGAAACATCATAAAAAGTGTATTTTACAAGAAGAGAAGTATGAATTGATATGGATACTTATGATTTAAAAAAAATAAAAAAAAATTTGTGTAAAGAGATAGAAAGAGTAACCTAAATCTAATTTGGAGGTTTAGAGGTATCTGTTACCTTATGTCTACAAGTGTTTTACACTTGTAATTAATGCCCAGAAAAATAAAATTAGATAAATTAATTAATTAATTTATAAAATCTTACACATTTATTTAATTTATTAAAATTTTATTATGTTCATTTATGTCTCTTTTGATTAATTATAAGTGTCAATTTTTGCATTCCATGGGTATTCGTTCCATGAGTTTACGATCAGTTCCCTTGACTTTACTTATGAGAGGTCTTGTTAAATAGATGAAAAAACTCTAGAAGTTGAATTATATGGTATTAATATACATTCATAAATTTAAATGATCCAATACATATTTTTTTGATAATATAATTATTAATTAGATTAAATGTTAATGAAAACTAATTAGTTTTTTTGGCGGCTTTTTGATCAACCCCAATATGTTTTATTTAATTATTTAACATTATGTATATATATTAGTTATAAAACAAGAAAAAATATATTATGTAAATTTTTTAATATTTTTTATCCGTAATAATGGATTTATCACCACCCTTCAAAGAGATAATAGAAAATTAAAACTCCTCATCCATGAAGTCTATGAATCGACACCTCATGAATGTTGTTTTATTTTTTAGAAGAAAAAGGATAAGACAGTGGATTTGATTATTTATATTCCAATAACACAATAAAATTAAAGAATATATACGATACATGTGTTTCCATGCAATTTGTTTCATTTTATAAAGTCGGTTTAAGGGTGCCCGATGCCCCACATACAACGCCAAACATATTCAAGTAAGATAGAAAAAAAAGGTAAACAAAGAGTTACATATCATAGTACCCATAGTCATCCACACATCCCAAGCAAGATTCATCTTCTCTAGTAGTTGATTCCCACTCTGGGTGTCTCCAAAATCTTGCACTTCATACTCGATTCCTAAGGTGATCAAGAACAAGCATATCTGGGGATTCCTTCTTAACTCTTCTTCCCTTCATGACCACAAGAACCACCCCACTATTCCATTTCGAGGCAGACCTAGTCTGCATCGGTCATCAAAGGTAAGAGTAGTCCTTCCTTGGTCTCCTTCCCAACGTTGCAGATGAAGGCTTTTCACATGTAGACATCTTCTAGTTCCCACTTTGGACAATTTCACAGAATAAACGGCTGTTAGGAGGACTCAAATTTTCCTTTCCTCCCCCATCATTCCCCCTTCCTTCCCCAAGCTGTTCCCTCAAAGGGGACCCTGTGCACTCAGAGTTATGACCTAGCCCCTAGACAGGAGAGATATTATCTAACAAGGGTGACCACCTGTCCTCCAGAGGAGTTTCTTCCCCAGCCGTGATAGCTAGCTACATCCCCTTACCTTCAGTTATAAGACCCACCTAAGCATCAATACCACCAAGCCATTCCTTCCCTTGGACTACTTGAACCAAAGTAGCAGAATCATTATGCCAATTTCCATCTCCCATCCTTTTATCAACACCTTCCAATAAGAAGGGGGACCTTACAGTATTTTGGGTGTCTTCCACAGATCCTGAAACAAGATCTTGCCCTAAGCAGTCAATATGCAGACCCCCAAGGCCTCTAAATCACCATCACCTTCAGCAAAAAACTTTTCATCCCAACCCATGAGCAACCTGTCCTCCGAAAGCCCATCAAACCTATTACTTAAGGATAGAAACGGTTTGGTCAGAGGATCAAGACCTTTAACATCCTTATCCTTAGCCATGTTGGTCACCTCCACAAAGTTAGAGCCTCGATAATCTCCAATTTGTTCTGAACACAATGCAACAATAGACCCATCATTCTTCTCTTTATCTTGAAACCCCATAATGCAATTAGACCCAACTATTAATCCTTCATCAAAAGAAACAATACGAGAATCAGATGCAGAACCCTCCCCAGCTGAAACAGCCACATGCGAGCCCCTTCCTCCTACTACCGGCCCTCCAGGTGTCTGAGCCATGCCCACATTTTCACTCTTTTCCAGCGCCTTGCTCCTTGAACCAACCTCAGTGCTCCCAATGGTATCCTCCCCACAAAAATGATCCACCCGCGATTGTGAACGAAGTCTGCCTTGACAAGCCTCAACCAAGTGACCCAAATGCTTGCAAGAACCACAAAACTCAGTCCAATTCTAATACACATCCCTCTGCTAACAATGGTACTCCTCGCCAATCGTGATCCAAATAAAATCAAAGGGAATGCGACATGCATAGATTTCGATACACAACCGAGGGTTTACCGGATGGAAAACCACCTCGGTACGGCTATCATAACAAAGTTAACTACCAACCATTTTCCCAACATGCGAATAATTGAAGGGTTTTGAAATGGTAAAGGATGTTTGGGGAAGCTTACCATAACCGCTATGGAAGGCGGGTCACGGTTCATAGGGAGATCGAAGGACCAACACAGTAGCATGAAACGAGTTCCATTGATGTTGCGTAGAGATCTCGCCCAAGCATGAATAATATATGCCACTGATACAAACCTAATCAAAATTTCCTTACTGACCAGAAAACCAACCACCGCTCGTTTGTGAAGATCCCAAGCACCGAAGACAAATCAGTCTAAATCGTCAACTGAGGGCCTTATGTGCTTGAACTGCACCACCAGGGAAAGATTCAGCAATGATGAGGATTCTGTAAACTCAGATAATGAGAGAGGGAGATTCGGAAGTCCATCGACTAGATCTGGTACATTAGGGTTAATCGAAACTTTCAAAACGGGGGAAGGAACTCCGGGTTGGGGAAAGGCCTAAAAGACCTTGTTATCCCACAAAACGACAATTACCCCTCCCCCACCAAGGGGGGAGTATTTGGTACAGGGGTCGCCATCGTCACTAGAAGGGAATGAGCATCAGGGGCCACCGTCGTTACCCTTAGAGCTCAAACACATCGTCAACATGAGTTTCCATGTATCTTTGGATTATGGAGGAAAGTATGGGGAAGAAAATTAATAAATTTTATAGGGAAAGTTGGAGGATTTTACATTTTATATTCTGTCTACTTGAGAACCTCTTTAAGGCACTAGGGTTTGATCTTTGGTTGAGGCCATAAGATCATATGCGTGGGGAAGAGGCTTGGGAAGGGAAATTGTCATAATTTATTCATACTTCAAGTTATTGGGGGGGGGGTTGAGAGATGGGGTGGTGAGGTGTGGAATTTATAGTTGGAGAAGAGGGGCGTGTTTTTATTTTTTTATTGATTTATTTGTTATTTTTGCTCAATAATATCAATAGTGGTGATTCCTATGACTAAATATAGTATATATTTCATGTTATTTTGAACTAATGGGTGATTAACATATCCATAAATCATCCATGACATAATAATTCATGTATTTGATAAATATAATAAGTTACCTTATTCCACTATTCACAAAAAAATCTACTATTTTAGAAAAATCCTAAAAATTCACCCTAACCATTTTTTTTGGTGAAGATTTTAAAAATAGACTTCATTTTAAGAAAAAAAATTTCATAAATATGAGAAATTTATTTTTTTATTAATATTTTTTTATTAAAAAAAATTAATTTTAATATTATAAAAATTTTTATGACACTTTGAAAAATTAATTACAATCTCATTAAAATACAATATAATTATAAGAAAAATATATTAATATATTAATAATTTTTATGAACATTTATTTTCTTTTAAATAATTAAATTAATTATTCAACAATAAATAATCATTTATGTTCCACAAAAATATAACAATTTATTCACTTATTCCATGATAAATATATCATATTTTTTATATAAAATAATTAAATTTTATTTATAATTTCATAGGTTAGGTTACTATTCTAATAAAAAAATTACTATTACTAAAGATTACATTACTCTCCCAATGGATTATTTACTATTCCAATAGTCAAATTTCTAACATTCATAAGGGTTTACTACTTCCTATAAATACCTTGTATTTCATTCATCGTTAAATTCATTTTTCCCAAGGTTATATATATTTTTATCTACAAATTTAATATTTTTTTATTATCATTATGTTTTATTTCATCAACCTTGTTCATGTGTGCAATCCTTTTTGGGGGTTGAGCAGATCCAAAGATTCGTATTCTTATAATAATATTTTATTTTTAGTGTCCCACTATAAAATTTTATATTCTTATTGGTTTGTTTGCTTACTATTGTGATGTATGTGATTTATACTACATCGAATAATTAAAATAAAGGAAATTTTATTTATGATATTGTGGGTCGTTACATGTTGGTAGAAAAGACAGTGCATGGATTGGATTGTTTGATTTTTTAGATGGGCTATGTGTTTCTTTGGTGTCAAACTAGAATTCATTTCAGTATTTTTTACATGTACATATATAATCAACCTAAGATATGTACATTTTACACATGTATAGTTTGTATCACATGTGTCTATTATTTGGATTATAGCACGTGTATATTTTTATTAATTTTTCCAATTGATTTTATTTACTTCCACTTTTTTTATTTTTAGTATTATTATTTATCACAAGAGGGTATGATCTCCCCACTATTACCCTATAGTTCCAAGATACTAGTTGACATCCCTTGGTGTATAGGGTTGCATTCCTAAGGTCACATATTTCTCCATTATCCTTGAACTGTTGGGTGGGTCAAGTCATAAGGGTGTTACAAAGATATATCATATCTCTTTTTATTGAAATATAGTACCTTAGTATTGTGGATCCAAAGAGGTATCAAACTATGTTTTAAAATTTAGGTTGTTACATGTATTCTGTTATTTGGTGGTGTGGTAAACTATAAGTCTAGGAAATCATCAAATGATTTGATGAATGTCAGGTTGTGTGTTTGGACAACACCTACATGCGCTTAAGTGCATGTTACCAGTGGAATTAGGATTTGTTTCTCTATTTTGATTATTAAAGTTGTGTTTTTGTTTATAAATTACACTATAATTATATTTTTGATTTTTATTTTTCAAGTATTTTCGTCAAGTGGAATGATAGTCTATTCATGCATCATATTAGGCATGTAGAGATCACATGACATATGTTCATTTCATGTTATTGTTGTTTGTAAGATGAAGTTAAAAAAGAAAGGTTATGATATTTAAAATTTCAAAAATATGTCAAACAATTATTTCTTTCAAAGTCTCTTGGTTTAATTCTACTTAGATGAACTATGGGAAGGTAGTTGTCCCAGAAATAAAAATGTTTTTGGCTATTTAATGTGTTATCAAAATTCATTTTTTTTGGTTTTCATGTATATATTTCAACCTAGACATCCTCCACTAGTGCATCATAAGGGTGGGGATGTTGTTTCATAAGGGAAGGCACAAAATGAAACCCATGAGATAAGTGGTGATCATGATATGAATTTTTAAGATTTGATATAATAAGGATTCTAGAATGGGTTGAGGAGATGAAGTATTAGTTAAATATTTGGATCAAGGTGAGCCTAGTATGGTTTATTCAGAATATTGATTTTGGAGAACATGGATATGAGTCGCCTTTGGAATACCTGAAATGATAGTTCCAATAAAAAAATCCTCATTTTCTTCTTGGGAACAATTGACCATATGTGGTGAAATATTGAATATGTTTGTTATAGATTATATTTCACTATATTGAGACACCCATAGGGAAAGGGGTTAAGTTTTCTATGAATATTCTCAAAGGATTGGATAATCATTGGTGGCCTGTATAAGTATATGTAGGAAAACATGAGGGGTTAGAGTGGAAGGAATTCAAAGAAATGTTATTTGAGAACATATTCCCTGAGACACTGAGGGTTGATCAAGCCCATATGTTCATGCATTGATAGTAGGGAGAGACCAAAACTATGGATATTGTAGGGAGTTTCACAGCCATTTTTTTGAAACAACAATGGATGGAGATGACATTACCATGGTGTGATGTTTTCATAATGGTTTAAAACATGATATAAATGAGTAAGTGAAATCTTTGAGTTCACCTCATACTTAGAGGTATTAAATTTGGCATTCATAGTTGAGTGGAAAATGATAGACGATACCAAAATGAGCCAGATAATGGGGGCCCGAGAGTTGGGTGGTGGAGCTCTCGGTAGCTGGATACGTGGTTGTGAGGTGGCCTTACAAGGAAATCATAAGAAATGTGTTATAATTCCACTATATATTGGATCATAAAAAATTTGATTTCCTTATGGATAGTTAGAGAATTTTAAAGATCAGTGTAATTTTCCACCAAAGGAGCATAGCCAATGTGGTTAAATGTTGAATTAAAATAGCTTTTCTTAGAGAAGCTCAAAAAAATTTGGGATTCATGGACTTGATAAAATTAAATTATATGAAATATGAATAGGAATGGTACTGGGAGCTAATAGCTGGAATATAACTCTGTGAGTAGGATTTGGTGGTGGATGAAATTCTTATTGGGGTTGAGTGGATAGCATAGAGTAAAACTACTCATGGAGGACATGAATCAGGAACATAGTATTTGGACCAATTTTATATAGTTGATTAGATATATTCAGAGTATTACAATTAGCCTATGATTTTTAGAGGTACTCCCTGAGGGAATGATCAAGTTTTTTTGGGGTTTTATGTCTAATAGTAGTATAAAATTTGAGTATATGATAAATTGATTTACACGATGTGGTTAATAATGAAAATTCCAAACCTTGTGCTCCTACAAATTTCTTAAAAAGTGGAAATGACAAAAATAACCATATCTATTTTAAAACCCCTCATCCCATTATTTCTTATATATATTTTACTGGAGGTTTCCCATCAATGATCCTATCCTTCTCCATTTTATTTTAGTTAATTTAATTCAATTCATGGCTATTAGATGTGTTGTTATTCCAATGAGAGATATATACGTATGATTATACCTCTACTTATGACCATTTCTAGTTTCTTTTAATAACTACAAGTTCTGTTCTAGTTATTGGTATATTCACCCTATTTTAATGATTTTTTTTGGATCTTCAATTCCAACCATTTGAGATTTAATCATATTATGGTAAACTTTTAGTGTACAACTATGAGCCAGTGGTAGGTGGTACCAAAATTATTATTGAACTATACATGTTTTATGTGATGTGTGGTAAGTGGAAGTGAGTGTGATGGACTAAGAGCGGTCAATTATGACCTATATAGTGTTTTTATTGTTCAAAAGATATACCAAAGGGTAGTATAATATGTGTAATGGTGTAAGTGAGAATTGAATGGAATAATAAGAGTGATATGTGGGTATTTAGATAGTTTTTCATTCTATATGGGAATTTTTGACATGGAATGTATGATTGTTCTGTGATGTTGATCACTTGAAGTTAAGAGTGGTTTTTCAACTAGATGAAGCATGCAGTGTTGACCATTACCATGGGTGGGAAATGAAGTTCACATGTGGTGATGAAGGTTGACCATATGTGTATACTAGGTTTTTGGTGATGTTAGACATATTGGTTGGTCGATGGATTTGTAGGGATCATGTGAAAATGAGTAATGACCAACGAGGTGGTGTTGACCACTGGTTGTGGGTGGAGGCCATTTTGGTTTATAAGACTTAAGGGATGGTATTGAACACCATTTTGGAAGTGGTTATCACTAAAAAATTAATGGTTAATAGTAGTTAAGACCACATGATATGGGATTTCATATCTCTATGCTTTGGGATATATGGGTTATTGAGATCGTGGTATTAATGTATGTTAAATTCCTTCATAATTTTGAAATTTATTATAGATTCCAAATTAGAGTATCAAGATGACTCAATATGGTTCGTGGTTATGGGATTCATTTAGGTTTGAATGATACATGAGTGGTTGGAAGGATAAGGGATCTTCTGAAATAAAAGATTGTGGTTTCACCATTGAACTTCAACACTAGATGATGCATGTAATGCCCCACTAGTGGTTTTGTTCATAAAGGGAGTATGTTTTATGTTATATGGTTGATTCTTGTTAATTAAAATTTTATATAAACTTTTATATGTATGGATATAAGCTAAGAACAATATTGGTGGTGGCCTTTTGAGTTCATACTCACACCCTGTAGTGGCCCTATGGGATTTATGCAAAACATTTTGGTTCTTAATATTTTTAAGGTAAGTGGATATAAGTCTTGAACATTGTGGGGTTGAGAGAATAATGATTACATGGGCTATATGAAATATTTCATAGACATAAATGTGGTTCGTCAATGTCGACTCGATAATTATTTTAGTTATTTTGTACATAGTCATTTTTTATTAGCCCATGAGTGATCCTATTTATAACTCTATTCTATTATGGAATGTCTTTATTATTAGGATTATAAAATGTGTGTATTTTTCCTCTTATCTCTATTGATTGTAGTTACTTCCATTGAATTGTTATTATTATTATTATTATTATTTAATTATTGGGTACAGTCTCCAAACTATATCCCTATAGACCCTTGAAACTAGTCAACAATCCCTAGTGTATAGTAAGGTTCTCCTAAGGATATATAGAACATCATCGGTCCTGGAACTTTTGAGTGGTATTAGGTGGTGAGGTGTTATAATTTTGGTGTTTTCAGAAAACAATTCATTAACAATATATGTTTATATATGATATTTCTTATACCCATAATTGATCCTATTAGATAATAGTAGTATAATAAGAAAATAATTATAATTTTCAACCATATTATTGTAGGATATGAGAAGGATTTTTCATTTTTATGCAGATAGAAATAATAAATAAATATTTATATATATTCGTATGATACCATTGTTTTCACTGAAATTAAATCATTAAGAGGTGGGTGAAATAAATAAAATTAATACTACTAATATGTTTAATTTATCTATAAAATTTATAGTAAATAATGATGTCATGAATATTTATAATATAGTTATAGGTTATTTAGTTATGAATATAGTTCTATATATCAGTAGTATAAGTATTTAGAAATAATTTATTCCATTTGATTAATTTAAAGAATGCATTGTAATATAATGATATTATCCATGTATATGGGATAGTGGTATAAATATTAAAAAACACATAGACACTTGGTTAGAATGATGAATTACAATGGGACTACGAAGTTTGATGTAATAATCTAGACCTCCTCTGTCTATCACTCTTAGTGTTTTGGATATTAGAGGATCTAAGAGAGGGCTTGAGGAAAGAACTATAATTAGAATAAAAATTTCCAACTGGAAATTATGACTATAATATGGAGTAATGGTTTGTGTATTGAAAGGCCAATTGGATGGACAGACTGTACTATGGTTCTGGAAGCTACATCATAGTAACGTTGGAGTTTGATTTTTGTGGATATATCATCTCAGAGTCCCCTACAGTATGTCCCTTTAGCTATGTTGTCATGTTGGTCTATGAAATTATAGGGTGAAGATAATTTTGTGAGTTGTGATATTTTTCTCCCACACTATGTTGTGGTGGCTAGGAGAGCGAGTTTAGTGTCCCATACATTAGAGGAGCCATTATAGTGTGGCACTTGTGCTATAGTGTACCTCCATTTTACGGTTTGATATATTTACTATCGGGGTCTCTCTTCCACTATGATTTTATCATAGTTTTATATGTTCATGTTTCATATATCAATATTTCTTATAGAATTAAATTATCATAAACTTTTTGTGAAAAGTCTTGTCTTCATGTTCCATGATTTTTAGAAAAAAATTTAAGAGTCGTCATATTCCTTACCATTCCACCATTATGTTATATTTTCCCACCCATATATAAAATTAGAGTATCCCCAAATATTTTATTCATTCACCTATACTTTCCTAAAATGTTGGGTGACATCAAAAATATTATTAGAGAACTCTCTTCTCTAATCCATTTAATATTTTCCTATATTTAGAAGATTTATTATATGTCTTCCATGTTTTTAAGGGTTTCCATTTTGTGATATCGATCTTTGGATCATGTCTTCCATTCATTTTTTTTCATAGTGGATTGTGATGCTCTAATTAATATAGGGTATTAAATATATCTCCCTTACTTTTGTAAATTATGGGTTTGACATGTTATTTATTTCGTGGGTGAGTATTACGTATTGACCTAATGAATACAATGAACTAAAATACATAAATTGATTGGAAAGGGCTGTTTTATATATTTTTTCTTACCATCATGATTTTTTTACTTTTTTCTTGTTTCATTGTATTACTAAAAATCATGTTTGATGTTTAGATTTGTGTGTTAATATTATGACTGTTATGTGAATTTACCTTCCATAAAATTAAAATCACATAAACATGGTAATGAAATGTTTTCTTAGAATAATGAAAATGATATGAAATCATGTTGAAAAAAGAATAATGTGTAAATACTTGAAGCTATAATTTTTTTGTATATTTTAGTAAATCTTTTTTGTATGGATATGTTTCTATGATTGTAGGGAGGTTGGTAAAAAGGATTGTGTAGTAGGGATGTTAATGAATTTCTATGTCTAGCAAGAGGGAATGAGCGGATTATTTTTGTCAATGACATGGTTTGTTGATGTGGTAAAATATTTCAGTTTCCTGGTTCCACATAATATTATTTATAATAATGAAAATGAAATGAATTCAGATTGAATTGAATGAAACCATTATAAGAAATGAAATATTGATTCATGAACTAGAATGTAAAATAGATGGAGTTAATTATTGAATTTTATGAAAGTGATTCATCATTAAATATTAAATTGAATGGCTTAATAAAGATATTATTTAAATAAATGTTAAATCTAGTAATATAAAACTGAATTGATTAAATGAGGACTTGATCATGTTTATGATGATTTTTTTTGGGGGGGGGAAGTTGTCCGGTTAGTGAATTTATAATTGGTAGTGGTGGAATCATACGACTATGGTACTGTGGTGATGGTTTTGGGCTGTGAGGGTGTAGTATTGGTATGTACCCTGTAGTTTAGGATTTTTTGTTGAATATACATATATTTTATTCATTTATTGTGATTTTTTACACCCCCAAACTGATTTAGAGAACCTTACCAACACCAATATGTTGTTGGTTTTTAGTTTTCCCCCCATATTATGGTTTACGAGGACCAACGAGTAGATACCCATCCTCTGTATTCTCCCTTATGGGTGTGGTTTAATTGATTGGTCTTGAAAATAATGTAATGAGAGATGGTGGTGGTCATGCATGTTAAGTGGAGAAAACATGGTTTATTCCCTTCAGGTTCACAATACCTTACTATACGTTAAATGTGATGTGTGGTAATGAAAATTGGATGAAAAAGAAGATATGTTTTTTTGGTATGGTTGTGGTGATGTAATCGATATAATGATTCAATCATAGCATTCTAGACCCTGTGTAAGGTTGGGATATTAAAAGTTGCAACCCAGACCACATGTGATATTAGAGGGAGTTTGTATATAAAATTTGATGTTGGGGAATGAGAGTGGAAAATCAGTCATGAAGTCATTCCATGGTTCCTATTTTGATATATTCTACATACTACATTGTTATACATGGATGTAGTATATGGTGACTGAGAATTGGTGAGGATATGTGATTGTTTACTTGATAAGTGTGTATTGGTTCCATTGTCTTCCCACTGATGAATTAATATGCTTCATCGATATTTTCATGATAAGTCTTGAGTATGATCATACCAAGTATATATGTCATTCTAAAACTTATATATGTATATATATATCAATTATTTGGTCATTTCTAGAGGTATTTGGATGGCTGAGTTGAACAATGCTAGCTTGGAGCTTAGATTTTTCAATGGAGTCACTACATAAGAATATATTTTAATTTTATCTTTGGTTTTATTTTATATTAAATAATCATGAATTTTTGGATTATTGTAATTATTTATTTATATATATTATACTATGGATCATTGGTTTTATTCTGTATTCTTGGGTTTTGTGATGTTAATGCATCTCAATTTATGTTTTATATCCTCAGTTCTAGTCCCCAACATGAGGCCTATTGGTGGAAGGCATCAACTGTTATTCTATTATTCACTATAGGTCATATATAGGTTATTAGTTGGGTAAAGGTTGTGATATAATGGTTTTAGAGGTATTTAGATATATGATAGAGGATGTACATATTTATTAAAGGGGATTTATTTGGTTGGAAGGGAAATAATATTTTCTGCACTTGGTCCATGAAGTAAAACATGGAGAATGACTAATAGATATGATTTTAGGTTCCCCTGTGACCCAATATAAGGACTATTAATTTTATAAAATACTGAATGGAATGGTGTAGTTTTCAAGGAAGAGACATAATAGAGGTATATGTGTCATTCTTGTTTGATATTGTGTTTTAAATGGGCGTTTTTATGAAACTAAATGAATATTATTAAAATAATTTACAGAAATATTTTATATGAAACCAATATTATGAAGATTGAATATTAGTTTCAGAGATGATTGTTTGGTCATCATCCATGTGTGGTTAAAATTGGTGATTTTTATCTAGCAAGCATAATTAAATAAATTGTTTTGACATAGATGATGAGGAAGATATTTAGAGTAAGATAATGTGTAAATTTTAGTGTAAGGGGTGGATATGTTGTAATGACCCAAGAAACTGTGTTTTGAGTAATGAAAAGTTTATTATACATTATAATCCATTAATTGAACAAACAATAATCTTATAAAATAATAATAATAATAAAATATAGAAAACACATCAAAATGAATGAATGGCCCTTTTATTCAAATGAGGGAAATATTGGTTACTACAACTCACAGTGATCGAACATGATGTTTAGTTAACCAAAAATCCCAATTAAAAACCCAATTAAAATTATAGGGAGACCTCTTAAGACCACAAGGACCCTAAAAAGGCGGTAAGGGTCTTTGGCATCCATCAGAATAAACATAAGGATGGTCGAAGCCACCGCTGCCGTACTGAGCACCAAAGGAATCACACGAACCATCTCCTCTTTTTCTCCTTCAGTCGCCTTGAGTGTGGGATACCCCAAGACCAGGCTTTTTATAAGAACACTTATCCTACCATTAGACCCTAATGGCTATAAATAATGTCGTTGGCTCTCAAATGATCCACTTGTCCTCTAATATTTTAATCTTCAAGCGGACCGTTGAAGATAAGAGTTGATTACCCCCAGAAGTTTCAAAAAAGTTATTTATGTTATTTGCTTTAATATTTTAATAATGAAATCAATAATAATATAATTAATTGCTTGTTTTTCCAAAATATGAATTATATTTTATATTGAAAACTAGTGTGAATCAATATTATTATTATTTTTCCCCTATTTATAATACACGTTTTTGACATGACCAAGTAAGAATTTATTTCTTGAATGAATATATTGAACCTGATGGGTTTTTACTTTGCTTATGAAAATATGTACTCAAACACTTGAGTTATATATATATATATGTTGTGTCACAATTTAAATTAAATGTATTATATTTATCTCTAAATTAAATTTAAGTGATAATAATAATGCAAGTATTTAAAATTTGACTTTTTTTTAATTAACCGTTTTGAGACGATGTCAAATTGTGATTTCATTTTTGTATGTGTTTCATAATGTTAAACGCACTCATATTTGTGAATTTGAAAATAATTTGTGATGTTGTTATGCTAAATGTTTAATTTTATTAATAACAATAACATAAATCTTCAACTACGGAAAATTAAGATAATTAATATGTAATTCAATAAAGGAAAATAAATAAGAAAATATGTTTTTATAAAGATGAATTAATTAATATACTTACGTATTAAATGAACCATTGACCAATGACTTATCTTAACATAATAAAAGTCAGATCAATAATTGAATGTTAATAATAAAAACAATGTTATAATGAGTTAATAATAATAAAATGACTTTGTTTTTTTATTAAACCATTGAGCCGTGTTTTTTTTAACACACCACTTTCACCATGACCCGTTCGATCCAGCACCATTCCATCACGACCGTCCTTTTTTTAATGTTGCAACGCTTAGGGTAGTCCGATCCTTCCCCGTGCAATCCTGGCCATCCGTCCGTTTATGGATTTTTCCTCCTGTCGAGGTTTTCTTCTGCCCCGCGTCCTGCGTTTTCTTCTTCCTCGCATCGCTGTACCAGTAGGATAGGCGGCCTCTTCTTCTTACCTAGGCCGGTGAGTGGACCCGAATTCTCTTCTTTTTCCACAAGTTAGGCACCGACTCCCCTCGGATACTCGCTCCATGCAAGTTGAGTCCTCTATTTTTTTTAACCTCATTTTTCACCGAAACGAGGAGAGTTCTTGCTTCGTGAATATTTGATCTTTCTGACCACCAGTCCGGCGTCGCCTGCTTCTTCCTTCTCCTCCTCTCTGAACCGGTAAGGGGACAAATCATACCTTGTTTTCTTTTATGATTTGGTATATAAATTTATATATAGTTTTATATATATAAACCAATATGTATATACTCCTTGTTTATACACATATGCAAGGCTTCGAGAACCATTCTTGTCTACTTCTATGTGGAATCCCAAAACCAGGGTAAAGGAAACTCCTTTGTTTCATTCCCCTTAAATTTCTAAGGTTATATATATGTGTACACACTTTTTATATAAATATGTATAGATATGTATATGGGACCATATGTATCGGTTCATACCCGCTTTCCCCTTCCTAGAACCGAACCTGAGTAAGAGAGCCCTTCCTGTTTGTAAAATTTATTTTGATTGGGGGAAAATACTCGGTTATATATATATATATATATATCATGCATAGATATATATATAATTATTTAATGGATTAAGACCCGTTCATATCAGATTCCCACTTCCTGCTTGGAGAACCAAACTAGGGTAAAATAAGCTCTTGGGCATTATTTTACTTCGGTTTTGGTGTTTACGTATACATGTATACACATCATGTATATATATATGTATAAATATATACATATATATAAGACATTATTTGCATGTATACACATTTCTTTTATATGTATAAAACCATTTCTTTACTCTGCCTTATGAAAATGGAGAGTTCGGGTAATTTTATAAACATGTAGGATTATACAAGTACATGAAGCACATAGATGTATATATACATGTGATTATATAGATGTATATGTACATATATGTGCAAGCATAAGGGACAAACTTAATTACTGGTTTAAAGATTTATTGCAATATAACATGATGATTTAATTAAAATTATTTCTTACCCATAAAGATTATTATTTCAAGAATAATACCAAAATTATGCACATACATGTTTATGTATACGATGGAGTTTAGGGATAAAGTTTTATTTAAGAATAGTTTTTCCAACTAAAAATTTCATTTATCATCCTTTTGTCAATTCATTATTTTTTGTGGAATGGTGTGGCGTGAACCCCTTAATCATTTACATGTGGCTTGGTGAATGTGTATTTATAAGTTTAGTATTCCAAAACCCTGTTTCAATTAATCAGGACATAGTTTGTATTTTTGACACATATAAGTTTCTAATAATTTTAATGAATGCTAAGCTGATATGTATGTTGCACCATTGGACTGGATTAACATGCAAGGTTAAGTACCCTTGATGAAATGTGTACACTTAAAGAATTAGTTTCGCCATGTTTTAAAGAGATGAACTATGAATTTATGGGTTTTATTTAATGAACATGACGTAATTTTACATGGAAATCCTTTATGTTTAGTGTTCCAGTTATTTTTTCATGTACATGAGTAAGTTGATTTAGATTATTTACATCGCTGCTTAATCTGAAGCCAAAAACCTAGTTCTTTTTACATTTACGTTATGATCCACTTCAAGTTATGAATATGTATGTGAAAAGGGGGTTGATTAAGAATGTATGAATGAAACCCTATGAATGAAAGACCATGTCAGGATATGTGAGGGATGTATTGAACTTAAATGTTTATGGACGGGTGCACCTGGAATTATATAGCACTCCGATTCATTGGGTAATGTAAGAGTCTCATGAGATGTTATGTGCGACGGTCTTGGCGGTAAGACATGGCTTGTGATTTTATGTGCAACAGTCTTGGAGGTTAGCCTTGGCATGTGCTTTTATGTGCGACGGTCTTGGCGGTTATCCTTGGATTGTGCTTTTATATGCGATGGTCTTGGCCGTTAGCCTTGGCTTGTGCTACTATGGGAAACGAGATTCGCGGTTTGCCTTGACCCGTACTAAGTTATGTTTTAGGATCATGACACAAGGTCTTGAAAAGTCTAGGCATTATACATTCCCTCTGCATTTGATGATAAATGGTCAACCATGGGTTATTTAAACTAACAAGACATCCCCTAGTTGGAAATTCCCTTGACTTTGAGAATGTAATTATGATATAAGAACTGTATTTCATGTTGTAAGATGTTATAAGAACATTATGTGCTCATGAATCATGTTATGAATGTCTTCCCTGATTACACTCAATATTTTAGAACTGAAGTAATTATGGTTATATGTTATGCATAATCTATTCTTCACATGCTTGCGCTCTCGGATTCATGTCTTCTTTTAAGCTTATTTTAAGTACGTACTTCTTCTCTGTGCAAGTGGTTTTCAAAAAAAATGTAGGATTTTCATGTTTTATGAAAAGATAATGCTTTGTTTTTAGAGAAGCATTTTATTAGCTTCCAAATGGGCTACTTTGATAAAGAGTTTTCTTAAAACGTTTTTAAAACCCCTTACTGGGCATATTTTCACCCCCTATGTTTTTTTAAAAAAAATTCAAGCATGGTTGGTACTAATGATGTTTATCAGAAACAGCTTGTTTCCCAGAACCCTGAGCCTCACAATCTTCTATAGTAATGGGACATGATATATTATTTGTAAATTTTTTAATGAAATGTTAGTATATCATGTCTCATAAGGCAACCGGGGATCGGGTTCGCTACAGTTGGTATAATAGGATGGGTTCAGGCAACTCTGGAAAACCAGGTGGTATGAACATATTATTATGATTGACTAAGTAAAAATGTTATAAATTTTAGATGGATGATGAAAATGTACCTACCAACCTACTATCACTCCCCACTGAGGCTCTAGAAAACATTGTATCTCTAGCCAGCAGTGAGAACTTTCTAAAATTTTCCTGAATTCTCATGACATGTAAGCACGTGTATGACTTGTCAAATTCGCCTTGGGTGCTTTGTCTACCCCAGGGGTTGGGAATGGATTATCTCCTAATGATGACAACCCAATTCCCCTCTTATGCACGTCGGGGAATGTATCACGAGGGACTCTTCCGAGTGTTCACGACTGGCGAAGAATTTGGTACGATGCTTGAGTAAACCCTATCATGAAGCTGCTGCTACCGGAGACCTCCGATCAGCTTACCTATGCCAGATTTTGCACTATGGCTTCTGGGGCCAGTTAATGGACTTTGGGGTGTTGGAAGACGAGTCCACCTGATTATCTCTTAGGAAATAGGTGTATACTGATATTTCCCAACTCCATACCCCTCATGCTAAACTCAGCAGGCATCAGAGATGTTCCCATGAGTTTAACCCCATCTATTCAGCTTGTGTGTGGTTTGAAGAGTTTGGGAGTTTTGCCACTCTTTGTGGTGTACATTTAGTAAACTCAGGCTTTTCTATGTAAACTTTTGCATAAATGAATGTTTCATGTTTCCTTTCCGGCCTCTACCTTATCAGTGTTGTTATGAATTTCCTTTTGAATGTTTTTAGATGGCTTGTCAAATGAACATCTCATCACTACCTGATGAGTTAGTAGAGGTTATTATGATCAGGACATGCATGGTGGATTATCCATCTTTTCTCCACCTGCGGGGGTCTTGACAATTTCTGCTCGATTTAGCAAATGGTCCTGATATTCTTCATTCGTGTCAGGAGGATGATCGTGTTTTTCATCTCATTTCCACTACTCAACTTCCCTGCTATAGGCGAAGGGGAAGATACTTTGAGGGTCTCTTTCAGTGTTTTACTTTGGCGCAAAACTTCTCTTCCAGAGTGTGCTTCCTCATAGCTACCCAGGATGGCCAGCTTAGTGCATCTTATATGTTCCATGTCTTAAATTTCAGTCTCCTCAATCACATCATTCCCCTCGATTACCTTGAGTGTGATGTAGCCTGGAGAGTTATCAGGGAATTTATCTACTTGGACGTTTCTGAGCTTTTCACCACACGAGCCTCCCTTTGGAATCCTGTGTGCAGTACGCACGAGCAGGAGTTCAAGACCTACTTCTCAAAGTGAATCTGGGCTAGGGAAACGGAATAACTATGTGCCAACTTTGGTATTCCGTTAACCGAGCCAGATCCCATGTTTTGGTAATATTGTACATGTGGGGTTTCTGTTTTCTTTTTTTTATGAATAGAATTGCGAGGACACAATTCATTGAAGGAGGAAATAATGTAACGACCCAAGAAACTGTGTTTTGAGTAATGAAAAGTTTATTTTACAATGTCATCCATTAATTGAACAAACAATAATCTTATAAAATAATAATAATAATGAAATAGAGAAAACACATCAAAATTAATGAAAGGCCCTTTTATTCAAATGAGGGACATCTTGGTTACTACAACTCACATCGATCGAACAAGAAGTTTGGCTAACCAAAAATCCCAATTAAAAACCCAATTACAATAATAGGGAGACCGGTTAAGACCAAAAGAACCCCGAGAAGGTGGTAAGGGTATTTGGAATCCATCAGAATAAACATAAGGATGGCCGAAGCCACCGCAACCGTACTGAGCACCAAAGGAATCACACGAACCATCTCCTCTTTTTCTCCTTCTGTCTCCTTGAGTGTGGGATACCCCGAGACCGGGCTTTTTATAAGAACTCTTATCCGACCGTTAGACCCTAATGGCTATAAATAAATTCGTTGGCTCTCTCATGATTGACTTGTCCTCTAATGTTTTAATCATCAGGCGGACCGTTGAAGATAAGAGTTGATTACCCCCGAAAGGTTCAAAAAAGTTATTTATGTTATTTGCTTTAATATATAAATAATGACATCAATAATAATATAAATAATTGCTTATTTTTCCTAAATTTGAATTATATTTAATATTTCAAACCAGTGTGAATCAATATTATTATTATTTTCCCCCTATTTATAATACACGTTTTTGACATGAGAAAGTAAGTATTTTTTTCTTGGATGAATATATTGAACCTGATGGGTTTTTACTTTGCCTAAGAAAATATTTACTATAACTCTTGAGTTATATATACATATATTTTGCGTCAAAATGTAAATTAAATTTATTATATTTATCTCTAAATTCAATTTTAGTGATAGTAATAATGCAAGTATTTACAATTTGACTTTTTTTAATTAACCATTTTAAGACGATGTCAAATTGTGATTTCATTTACATATGTGTTTCATAATGTTAAACACACTCTTATTTGTGAATTTGAAAATAATTTGTGATGTTGTTATGCTAAATGTTTAATTGTATTAATAACAATAACATAAATCTTCAACTATGGAAAATTAAGATAATTAATATGTAATTCAATAAAGGAAAATAAATAAAAAAAATATGTTTTGATAAGGATGAATTAATTAATAAACTTGTGTATTAAATGAACCATTGACCAATGAATTATCTTAAAATAATAAAATATAGATCAATAATTAAATTTTAATAATAAAAACAATGATATAATGAGTTAATAATAATAAAACGAATTTTTTTTATTAAACCGTTGGGCTGTGATTTTTTTAACACACCACTTTCACCATGGGCCGTTCGATCCAACACCATTCCATCACGACCATTATTTTTTTCAACGCTTCAGCACTTACGGCCGTCCGATCCTTCCCCATGCAATCCAAGTCATCCGTCTGTTTATGGATTTTTCCTCTTGCCGCATTTTTCTTCTTCCCCGCGTCCTGCGTTTTCTCCTTCCTCGCGTCGCTATACCAGTAAGATAGGCGGCGTCTTCTTCTTCCCTAGGCCGGCGAGTGGACGCGACTTCTCTTATTTTACCACAGGTTAGGCACCGACTCCCCCCGGATACCCGCTCCACGCAAGTTGAGTCCTCTGTTTTTTTAAAACCTCATTGTGCACCAAAACGAGGATAGTTCTTGCTTCGTGAATATTTGATCTTTCCGACCACCGGTCTGACATTGCCTGCTTCTTCCTTCTCCTCCTATCCGAACCAGTAAGGGGACAAATCATACCTTGTTTTCTTTTAAGCTTCAGTATATATATTTATATATAGGTTTATATATATAAACCTATATGTATATACTCCTTGTTTGTACACATATGAAAGGCTTCGAGAACCATTCTTGTCCGCTTCTATGTGGAATCCCAAAACCGGGGTAAAGGAAACTCCTTTGTTTCGTTCCCCTTCAATTTCAAAGGTTATATATATATGTGTATACACTTTTTATATAAATATTTATAGATATGTATACGGGACCATATGAATCGGTTCATACCCGCTTTCCCCTTCCTAGAACCAAACCTGAGTAAGAGAGCCCTTCCTGTTTGTAAAATTTCCTTTGTTTGGGGGAAAATACTTGGTTATATATATATATACTTCATGCATAGGTATATATATAATTATATAACGGATTAAGACCCATTCAAATCAGCTTCCCACTTCCTGCATGGAGAACCAAACTAGGGTAAAAGAAGCTCTTGGGCATTATTTTACTTCGGTTTTGGTGTTTACGTATACATATAGACACTTCATGTATATATATATATATATGTATAAATATATACATATATATATAAGACATTATATTCTTGTATATACATTTCTTTTATATGTATACAACCTTTGCATCACTCTGCCATATGAAAATGGAGAGTTTGAGTAATTTTATAAACATGTAGGATTATAATAGTACATGATGCAAATAGATGTATTTGTATATGTGATTATATAGATGTATATGTACATCTATGTGCGAGCATAAGTGACAAACTTAATTACTGGTTTTAAAATTTATCGCAATATAACATGATGATTTAATTAAAATTATTTATAACCCATAAAGATTATCATTTCAAGACTAATACCAAAATTATGCACATACATGTTTATGTATACGATGGAGTTTAGGGATAAAGTTTGATTTAAGATTTGTTTTTCCAACTGAAATTTTCATTTATCATCGTTTTTTCAATTCATGCATTTTTGTGGAAAGGTGTGGCATGAACCCCTTAGGCATTTACATGTGGCTTGGTGAATGTGTATTTATAAGTTCAGTATTCCAAAACCTTGTTTCAATTAATCTGGACATAGTTTGTATTTTTGACACATATAAGTTTCTAATAATTTTAATGAATGCTAAGACAATATGTATGTTGCACCAGTGGAATGGTTTAACCTGAAAGGTTAAGTACCCTTGATGAAATGTATACATTTAATAAATGAGTTTCTCCATGTTTTATAGAGATGAACTATGAATTTATGGGTTTTATTTAATGAACATGACGTAATTTTACATGGCAATCATTTATGTTCAGTGTTCCAGTTATTTTTGCATGTACTATAGTAAGTTGATTTACTTTATTTACATCACTGCGTAATCTAAAGCCGAAAACCTAGTTCTTTTTACATTTACGTTATGATCCAGTTCAAGTTATGAATATGTATGTGAAAAGGGTGTTTATTAAGAATTTATGAATGAAACCCTATGAATGAAAGACCATGTCAGGATATATGAGGGATGTATTGGACTTAAATGTTTATGGACAGGTGTGCCCGGAATTATATAGCGCTCCAATGCATTGGGTAAATTAAGAGTCTCATGAGACGTTATGTGTGACGGTCTTGGCGGTTAGCCTTGGCTTGTTCTTTTATGTGTGACGGTCTTGGCGGTTAGCCTTGTCTTGTGCTTTTATGTGCGACGATCTTGGCGGTTAGCCATGGCTTGTGCTTTTATGTGCGACAGCCTTGGCAATTAGCCTTGGCTTGTGCTACTATGGGAAACGGGATTGGCGGTTTTCCTTGACCCGTACTAAGTTATGTTTTAAGATCATGACACAAGGTCTTGACAAGTCTAGGCATTATACATTTCCTCTACATGTGATGATAAATGGTTTACCAGGGGTTAGTCCAACTAACAAGACACCCCCTAGTTGGAAATTCACTTGACTTTGAGAATGGAACTATGAGATAAGAACTGTAATGCATGTGGCAATTTGTTATAAGAACTTTATGTGCTCATGAATCATGTTATGAATGACTTCCCTTCTTACACACAATCTTTTAGAAAAGAAGTAATTATGGTTGTAAGTTATTCATCATTAATTCTTCACATGCTTGCGCTCTCTGATTCATGTCTTCTTTTAAGATTATTTTAAGTATGTACTTCTTCTCTGTGCATGTGGTTTTCAAAAAAAATGTAGGATTTTCATGTTTTAATAAAAGATAATGCTTTTATTTTAGAGAAGCATTTTATTAGCTTCAAAAATGGCTTCTTTGAGAAAGAGTTTTCTTAAAACGTTTTTACAACCCCTTACTGGGCATATTTTATCACCCTACATTTTTGTTTTAAATTTTTCAAGCATGGTTGGTGCTAATGAAGTTTATCAAAAGCAGATGGTTTCCCAGAACCCTAAGCCTTACAATCTTCTGTAGTAATGGGACATGATATATTATTTGTAAATTTTTTAATGAAATGTTAGTATATCATGTCTCATAAGGCACCCGGGGATCGGGGTCGCTACATATTTATGAGGGGATAATTTCTTACATTGAGAGAGCGCATTAGATAAAGGATATTGTGTTCTATTTTATCTTGAACCAAGATAGGGTTGAGTACGAAGTTCCATTATCATAATCCAAATTTAAAGAATAATGTGATAATGGTGGATATTTTATCTTATGGAATGGAAGGAGTTAGATTTCTATTGGGATTATTTATAGATATAGTTTCATATATAGTTTTTTATCGATGATGATGGTTGCGGAAAAGAAAGAGATAATCTCTCTTCTATAGGGTATCCTAAGCATGAACATGCTCAGGATCATGTCAAGATGGTGTCTGTCAATGTTCCTCAAGGAGTAGAGATATTAATATTGGATCTTATGAATTTGGACATATTTAGTTATGACTAAATGGGATTCGGCCTTCGTAGTTTTCTTCCTCCCATTTATTTGGGGGTATCTGTTTCTGTACACCCATAGAGAGATCTATGTCAGTGTGTTTTACTTATGTATTTAATGGACGCCATCATATTTTGTGACCCTCTATTTAGAGATGTTACTATAAAATAATTTTCTATGTCTCTTATCAACTCTAGTTGGTACAGTAATTGTAGAATCTATACCTATTACAGCAGCAATAGGTCTTTGTTCTGCTAAGGTGAGAAGGATATGGTAGAGGAAAAACCCATTACATTCTTATCCATATAGGTTATATGGCTTACTTTGGTTGAGGAGGTGGTAATGTAGGGTGAGTAATCCAATATGGATGTGGAAAACTTCTTGATATTTATGTGCTAACACCAATGGTTCCAAACAATTTCTTTGGTACTAAACATTTTTCTCTTACCTGTACTTATATTTTTTTGATTATAGAGAATCACCCCTCTTTATTTACCTTACCATAGTCATTTCCATGGGAATCAATGTGTAGAGGCTTCATGTTCCCCTAAATTTGACTGTGCCAGTTGGTGGTCAAATGATCCTATTTGATGCATTTCAAGGTTCTGATTTGATTATTTTGATGCATTAATAATATGGATATTTCATCCAATTTCAAATATGGTCATAAAATTTCATCCTTGACATTGAATTATTTATTATTTTAATGGAGATATTGATATATTATAATGGCTGGTGGTTTTATGAGACAGGGAGGGCCAACACCTAATGTTAATTGTTTACTAGTTGAATCATATTGGTAATAGATGTTTGCAACCATTTATTTCTATGTTACCTACTTTGTTGTTTGGTTTATTTAAGGTATGAGAATTAGTGTTTCCTAAATTGATAGAGGAGTTCCAAAAAACATTCCCATGTGGATTGTGGCTTTAACCCATCGATGTGATATCATGTATTATATATAATTATAGTAGAGAATCCCTCTAATTATTATGGATCATTATGAAATAGAACCATATGTGCTATAAGAGTTGATGATTTTGGTTGATGTCCTCATGCATGGGTGATTTATTCATCCTAGTGTGTCATGTTGGTGGTTCTTATGTTATTCTCAATGAAGGAGGATAATGTTCTATAGTTGTGTATAATATTTTGTGGGTTGAATAAGGCGATGATCCAGAAACATTACCCTATTCCGAGAATTAATGATCTATTTGGATGGTTGACAAGATACATCTAGTTTGTAAAGATCAATATATAGTCAATATATCACTAGATGAGAGTTAGGGAAATAATATCCTGAAGACCACATTCAAGTTTTTTTATGGTCCTTTGAGTTTGTATCCATATCATTTGGTGACACAAAATCTCTAACCCTATTCATGGGACTCCTAAAATCTATTTTTCAACATTCATGGATCATATTTTCATGATAATCGATTATATAATTATTTAATTAATATTATTGAAGGAGTATATTGAGTATCTTAAGGTCATTCTGTAGGTCCTTTGACAATATCAGTTTTAGGTTATGATTGAAAATTGTATATTATTGCTATGTGAGATGGTCTTTATATGAAATGTGATGTCTCATCATGGACTATCAGTAGAACTTTTTAATAATGATGTTGTTGTATCTTGGGATGTAACCAAAAACATTTTCAGGGTTTATAGTTTCCTTGGTATTGTGGGATATTATTGGAGGGTTGTGTCTAACTTCTCTCAGTTCAGGACCCCATTGATAGCCTTAACCGTGAATGACCGGGTTTTTTGAAGGAATGATTAGTGCGAAAAATATTTTTAATACCTCATGGAGAGGTTGGTCAATAACCCCATTCTTCAATGTCAGGAGGATAGTTGTTTTTGGTTGATGATGCTTCAGGTATTGATTTGGGGTGTGTCTAGATTCCATGGAGAGTAGTGATATCCTATGGTTTTATCTAGTTATGTACTTACAATATTATATATATCATCCATGATATCATTAAAGAAGTGATATTTTTTATATGAATCTATGGAAACATTGCCTCATTAATAAGTTATTTGTTTTCTTCACATATCACAACAGCTCGTGGTATGTTTTCTCTCAGTGGGATCCAAACTTGTGATAATGAAGGTAGATGTAGTGTTTTTGGGGTTTTGTATTTGATATCACTTCCACCCTAGTAAGGTAAGTTTTGTTTTTGAAACAATGAATTAAATAACATTGGGAGATGAAGTTTGGGAATCAAGATATCTTTTGAAATGGATAGAGTTTCTTTAGACAACACATCTCTATGAAGAGAAGGTTGGTGGTAGAGGATGGGTTTTTAGATGATAGTAAAATCCTAAATTATGTAGAGAGTTGAGGGGTATCAATTTAAAGACACATAGAAGATTTATTTAAGAATTTTTTTCATCTATATTTATTCTATAATGGGATGGATAAAGGATTATGGACATTACATGATATTTTATAGAAGGTTCTTTGTTTAGTTAATAGCACACAATAAGGTTATTCATTAGTTCCAATCATCAATGGTTGATGTTTATCATAGTTTTTACATGATCTATCATTCCTAAAATGGTTATCTTTGGCTACCTAGGATAAATAAGTCACTCAAAGAGTTCATATCATGGATATTAGTTGGTTAGAAGTTGAAGGCGGAGCATCGTGTCTAAGTCCGTTGGTTATAGTAATTATATTTCCTTGAGTGTAAATGAGAGGGAACCACGATATATTTCATCACTAGTCTACCAAGAGTATATGGATGTTGCAATGTTATTTGGGTGATCAGGGATTTATTGATTAATATAGAAAAAAATTTAGTGGTTAGGGTTTCAAATGTTATAGAGGTCTTATCTATGTGGTATGTGTTAGAGGTGGTGTGATATCATGTGGTATAATTGAACTTCATGTCTAATTGGGATATGAATTTTAACTCATGATTATGGAGAGGATTTAATCATGAATTGAGCACATAGTTGTGCTTTTACACTTGTTTCCATAATCATATGTATGGGTAGATGCGTTGGACTTCTCAAACACTAGAAGATATTTATAGAGTTAAATATTTGATTTCGGTGGACCTTGGGGGAGGAACTTGATCATAATTGATTTTTATTTCAAAAACATTTCTTATCAGTCAATTGGAATGACCGCATTTGAGGAATTGAATGGTTAGTTTTTTTCATTCTCTATTGTGTTTCACTATGATTGGATAGTTATTTTTTCCTTGAATATATATTTTTCAAAGGACGGTAGAGAAGATTCAAATTGACCTGGAGAGGATGAAGGTAGTGAAAGACCTTAAAAATTATTATGTGGATCGACAGAGGAGAAAATTATAGTTTGATGATTAAGACCTTGAATTCTTGAAGATTTACCCTCATCATGGGAATGTGAGGCTCAACATGGGGAGTTATATTTCTCCAAAAAAAATTAGTCCTTTTGAGGTGTTCTAGCATGTTGGTGAGGTGAAATATGAATTGGATCTTCTACTATAGTTGTATAGGATTCAGGAAAATTTCAATCTGTTGTAATTTCATCAATAAATTTATGATGAATTCTATGTCATTTATTAGGTATATCTTTATATTGATGTTTATGTGACATTCATAGAGTAGATGGTATAGTTCTAAGATTATCATGAGAATGTGTTGTCCAAGAGATCCCTTCCATTGGTATGAGAGCACATGTGTATGATTGTCATATATGTGCACTTATTATCCTGAGATGTTTTGAAATTTTTATTTTTGTGATGTCTGAGATGATTTTTAATATAATTGATATATGTTTTTTATTATTTGGTAATAGTAAATTAAAATTTCTTTTTTCGTTTTTTGTTCAGTTTAGTTGATGTTGTCTTCTCATTTTAGTGGTATCTCTTGGGGAGTGTTTGGATGGTGGTTTCAGTGAATTTTTGTTTTGGGTTTGGTTTTAATACTTGTTGAATAAAATTATTTAACATTTATCTAATTTAATTATATAAAAAATTTAATCCTATTAATTTTCATGTTTTGGGTGTTAGAGTTTTTAGAAGAAGTATTGAGAAAATATTAGTATACTTGTACTGAAATTTCAGGTAGAAGGAATGATTTTAGAATCGATGTTTATTCTATAATGTGAGAAGATATTTGGATTCCCTAACTATGGAGTGGTGTTGGTAGTTTCAGCATAGGGACCAAAGGGATAAATTACGATGCCCATGCCATTTTATGTACCCCTATAGTGTGGCCCTTATGCTAAATAGTGGTGTTAATATAGAGTATATCAAGGTCATGAGACGGTTTCGAGCTATGGTGTAGTTCTCTCTCCCCATGGGGTGGGGGATAAGAGAGTGGTTTTTTTTCTTTTTCATTTAAGGCAACATTGTCACATATCAATTATGTTATAGTGTTTTTACATTTAGGGGTTGAAATTATACACCATGGGTGTATCTATTACATCATGATTTTCTCCCAATTTTATGGGGTTTGAGTGTGGATCTTGGTTTTATAAATTAGATTTTGTTTTCATAGAAATATATTTGTATGGGATTTCATATAGTGATTTTTTTTTGAGAAAAACCTATCCATTTTACCTTGGGGGTCACTGATATACCATGAAATTTTAATTTCCATCCAGGGTTTAAATTTTGAGGCTCTGCAAAATATTATTCATTCACCTTTCTTTCCGACAACCCTTAGGCCACTACAAGGAGATTTTAGGATATATTTCATCCATGATTTATTATATTTGATCCTTGGATTCAAGAGATTAAAAATTAGTGATCTACAGTTGATAAAGGTTTCCCTCGAGCAATCTTTATCTTGAAATAATCTCTTTATTTCCTAGTTATTACATAGCAGATTCTGAATCTTCAATTGAGTTTATATTTCTTCATTTCCTTGGGTGAAAATTATGGTATTATCTTTTTCCCCTTATGTTATTACTATCAATTATCCTAATAATGAAAATGAACATGACTAATGAAATCTATGGGAAATGAATGTATTTGGGCATTTTATAGCCTTTATGATATTTCTTTCTCACTTAGTTATAGTTTAATATTACTATTGAAAATCATTGATGATGTTGATACTTTTTTTGTTACTTCTATGATTATGTTGGGGATTTATTTTTAATAACATTCTAATCACTTGTGCATGGAAATAGAGTAGCTGAATGGATAAAATTAATTGATATAAAAACATGTTAAATATGTGAAAATGTGGTAGTATATGATGCATGAATTGTTTTTGTTTATTTTTAAATAATAATGTTTTTCCAGTGTTTGAATGACTATTATGAGGTTATTCATAATGTTTATGCAGTGGAGTTGCAACTTCTGTACCATATTTTACAAAGGGGATGTGTAGGTTATTGTGGGTGGTGTCTTGGTTGGTTTATGTTGGAATGATTGGAAGTTTTATAGTGGAAAAAATTACATTTTCTAATAATGAATCTGAAATGGTGTTATCTAGAATTTGATTAACCAATGGTTAAAAATGATACCTCGATCCATGAAATGAAATATGTAATGGGTGGAATTAATTTAGGTAATTTTTTTAAAGTGGTTTGTTATTAAATATGGAATTTAAAAAACTAATAAACATAAATTGGTTAGTGAGTGATAGATATGGAAATGAAGTAATGGAATGACTAAACTCTTAATTGTGTGTATTTACTATGGTTGTGTTTTTTGGGAAAGTTGAATGGTTTTGAAAGTTGTAGTTAAATGTGGTGGTGGTGTGTGGTGATGGTTGTATGGTGATGATTATGGGTCATGAATGTGTAGAGGTATAGAACCTCTAGGATTAGACTATGTGTGTGATATATATATATATATATATATGATGTATTATCTTGTGATTTCGTTTGACATCCAACTAATTTTAGAAAACTTTACCTACAACAATTTTTTTTTGGAACCATGTGTTTTCCAAAACATCCTTGTTGGTGAGTACAACTTGATTGATAACCCATAATTCTTTGTCTCCCTACCAGTTTTTCTATTGTGTATTGGTCTTTAGGATGATGTGATGAGATATGGTGGGACCCATACATTTTTTGAGGAGGGAATTGGGTTGATGTTTTTTTTTGATCATGATACCCTATTATATTGGATATGTTATGTATGATAGTTAATATGGTATAATGAGGATGATATGGTTGTAGATCGTGGTAAGGTTTTAGTTTTGGAAAATATGGAATCATTCCATCCCGATATTTTAGACCATGTGAGTTATTGGGATATGTGGGATTGTGAATTAACTAATATCAAGAATTAGAGGGAGTGATAAAAAACATATGATATTGGGGAATGAAAATTAAAAAATTATTGGGGATGCAGTTCTGGGGTTCCAGTTTTGAAGTATTCTTGATACAATTTCATTGAACATAGATGTTATACTTGGTGGGTAATATTTGGTTTGTTTAGGTGATGGTTTACATGATAAGTTCTTGTTGGTTCTTCTATTTTTTCAATGATACATTTGTATGCTTCTTGAACATTTTCATGAGAATTATTTCGTATGATCCTACTAAAATTTTATTATCAACCCTATATATATATTTTTTTTTTCAGGTTTACCTAGTGATTTTGGGTAATGATTGAGACAATGATATATTGGATATTGGGATTGGCTATTGAGTCATTATATTGGAATTTATTGTTATTTTATCTTAGGATTATATTTTTTTCCATATTCCTGAATTGTTGTATTATTTTAGATCTTGGATTATTTATATTATAGTTGTGATTGGTAGTTTTTTTACATTTTTAGGAATTTTGAAGGTAATTCCCCCATTATAAGTTTTATACCATTTTGTTAGTCTGAAAATTGGTTCTTGTTTGAGGTGAGCTTTATAGGGTCCCTCTCATCTTCACTATAGGCCATGAAGAGTTTACCAATAGGGGGATATCGTGAAATTATAACCAATCAATGTAATGTCAAAATCAGTATGCATAATTTAGGAAAATTAAATGCACAACAATTCCTTATAATGATTTTTTAAAATATATAGACTTGTATCTTAATGGGATTATAAAAAACAACCATATATTTACAATGGTAAATTTTTTTTCTTAATAAAAATATTGTTATATTATTCATTGATCCTTTCCATCTCTTAAACTTATTTAACACTGAGTGTGATTAATCTATACTAAAATGATCAATGAAAAGGAAATTTTTACTTATCTTATTGTATAATAAAGTAAAATATAATATTATTTAATGTTTTTCTAATTATAATTTATAATTAAATTATAAAATATCATCTTAATTAAATATATAAGTAATTAATTATAAAATAATGAAATATAATTCAAAATCAATATTGTATGTCTATAAAATCAGAACAAAGTATTACAATTATATCATTATAAATTATATTATATATTTTTATTAAATATCAATGATTTTGAATAACCATCAAAAGAAAATTTTATATCTCTTTAAATATTTTTTATTATACCTTAAGAAGAAAAAATTTCATGGTTGTCAATAACCAACATGATTGATATAATTCATTAAGTAAAAACCATGAAATAATTCTACAATCACAATAGGGTTCAAATTACATCATCAATATTTATCATGAATGTGGAAAACATTTCATTTAGTTTAATAAATCAATATATCCTTATTTAAATTAAATTAATAACCCATTAATCATGCATTTATGAATTGAAATTTCAATTATAAGGAACCAATATAGTTTTTATGTAATAAATTTGTATTTTTTGACTAGTATAATATATTCTATGTTATACCTTGTATAGGATTTCCATTAGGTCACCACTATGTTGGTTTTTGGCCAATTATGTTAGTGTTATGGGTCATTGGTAAGTCCAAAATTCTAAAAAATATATCAAATTAATTTATAAATGGTTAAATAAAACCCCAAGATTATAAAAATATATAACTACATTACTTTAATAACCATTGTGGTTTCTTATTTTAGTCCACCTATATTTATGAAATTCTAAAAAACTAGTTCATAATGAGTTGGGGGAAGATTTAACATAAATAAATATAATAATAATACATTTTAAAACCCTAAGAAACATATGAAAATTTGTCTACTTGTTATCCTTACAATCATATTTTAGTGTCTTCTATAATGTTTTCTAGGTATACTAGTTGGTGTAGAAATATCTATATCCCTTAAATATTTTTAAAATTATGACACTAAATTGGTAATTAATAAATTATATTTGTATAAATCATTTATTATTATGGATAAAATATGTATTTTTTAAGAGTTAAAAAATATATTTAGTTAGTTATAGTTTTAAAATAACATGATAAAATCATATATAGTATATGGGAATATGAACATGATATTAGGATTCAATGACTAGAGTTATTATTTTGGGATTAATCAAGAGATATTTTATAGGATTAAATTATTATGGGAAATTTTATAGATCCTTATTTTATATATGGAAATCCGTTGTGTTTAATTCATTTATTTATTTTTCTATAGTCTCTATAAACATTATTTAATTAAATTAATCATTAAATGATGTTTAAATTTATTTAAATAGGTTTCTTATGTTTTAAAGAAAGTTCCATTACATGAACTTATAATAATTTTTTCTTCGTACAAGTCAACATGAATCAACATTTGTTATATTTTTTATACATGAGGTAAGATTCAAGTGAAAATTAAAATGATAGACCTTGTTACAAATATAGGATGGGAAACAAATTTTTATTTTCCTCATATTATACTGCTATCCCACTCATGTCACACTCTTTCCACACTCCTATACATATAAACAACCCATATAACTCATATTCTTTATCTTATTTCCATCCAAAAGATTTTATTTTTTCATTCCTTATTCATATTTTTTCCTTCCTTGCCAATACATAAGACCCTTCACTTAAAAATTTCATGCCATATGTTCTTGAGGATTTTTATATTTGTTTGATGGATAAATATATATATTTTCATAATGAATTCTTGAGGAAAATTATTTATTAATATAAATTCTAATTTTTAGATATTTATTGTATGATTTGATATAGAAGACCACAAATTTCTCGTTTATTAGAAATTGAATTCAATGTGGTAATAATAGGGTCATGAAAATATAGATCTTATTTGTTTTGAAGCAATGTTATTGTGTTTGAAAAAATCATGGGTTATAATTTTATGAATAGATGGGGTTTGATTGGTTTTATAATTTTTTCCTATGAAAATTTGTGTGTTATATATACTGATGGACTTATCCTAATGTATAATAGGTGTCTAATTATTTAATTATCAATGTAAATTTATAGAAAAAATATATTAAATTTAAAAATTTGTTAAATAATCTATTGATTATCCTATTAGGCGAGTTAGTGTTTGATATTGGGGATATAAAAGGGTATAAATCTTCTAGATAACTCTTGATTGGGTAACCTAGTGGAAGAAATGTCTTCTTTATGATTTCACTTAAAATTTATAGTAATTACCTTTTTAAGCATACATCTATTTCAATTATAGAAAATAATTTTTTATATATCACTAATGGTTATTTTTTAAAATGATAGAAATTTTATAGTAATATATTAATTATATATGAAAATCATTTAAAAAATAATACATATTTGACATAGGATTATTATGATCACTTTTCACTAAATATATCACTTGGAAAGTCAATAATTATAAATTATTGATCTTTAAAAGGGAAAATAATCATGTGCATCCTTATTTAAAAATATCTAAAACAATATTAACTAAAATTTTCACTTCATATATAATTAAAAATAATTGAACAATAAATAGAATATTATCATGGACCCTAACAAGGATGTAAAGTCATTATCAAAACCATATTAAAAGGTATATCACATAACAATCCACATGAAAATTGTGAAAAATATTTAATTATATTATTATTATTATGAGAGTAGGATTGTTTTGAATAATAAAAATCATGATAGGAAAAAGGGAATAACATAATTTTGGAATGAAAATATAGAAAAAGAGAGAGGATATAAGAATTAATAAAAGTAATCTATAACAATGTGGGTTTCTTTTAAATTCTCATTTTAGGGGTTTAAGGATACTAATAAGGTTGATAAATCTGGCGAATTTTGATTTTATATTTTTTTAATAATATAATATTTCATTATATTATATATTATTGTTCATTGTACTATATTGTTTCTTTCATGTTTCTGACTATTATTAGATGGATTTTTGGGATAAGAGTTTTTGTATGAAAACACTAAATCCATCACATATTCAATGATTTTTTAAAATTTATTTTTATAGTGGTATTTAATATCTTCAATTAATGGATATAATAATTTTATCCATAATATATAAGTCACGCTATTTTATTTAATTATTTATATTTCTCATTATATATTTTATAAATATTACACTTCATGTTGTGAAAATTTTATAATGTTTATGAAATGGTGTAGGGAATTTTTTTAAGTAGTGTATTATTATTATATGGAGACATAATTGGTTACAAATGAATTCCCATTAAATATTTAGTATTCATAAATTATTGTTGACCTCACCTATTTTGATAATCCCAATTATGCTTTCATATACTTTGATAATCTCAATCTAATGTTTTTCTATATATTAATTCTTTCAATCTGTGCTCAAGATGATAATAATATTAAAATAATTCCAGAGATAGTTTAATCTTGGTTTATCCATGTTTATATTAGTTATGAAGTAATTCTAACCCATTTGGATATGTTGTGTATGAAACAGGTAAGTATTTAGTCATTGATCTGCATTTAAGCTACCGGTACTCAGTCTACTGATAGACTTAGTCTACCGATAGACAGAGTCACAGATACACTAAGGTCATCGATATGTACAGAGCTGCCGACAGACAACAAGAGCTACCGATATGAGGGAAGTCTTCTGATAGAACCAGTCTACTGAGCTACCGATACATAATGGACCATAGCCACCGGTAGATAGAAGTCTACCGATAGAAGTCTACTGATAGTGTAAGTCTACCGATACGTGAATATAGCTACTGATGCAAAGAGCTACCTATGGAGAGACAACTATCGACGGAACTAAAGTCACCAGTATATGATCTACCGATGCAAGTTCAAAGAGCTACCGATGGAGAGACAGCTACCGATGGAACTAAAGTCACCGGTATATGAGCTACCGATGCAAGTTCAAAAGAGCTACCGATGGAAGGTTCTGTGACAAAGTCCACCATGCACGTCTACCAATAAAACGCTACTAATGCTTGACCGACCAGTCAAACCATATACTCTTCATACTATTTATTTATTTAGATAATGGTTACATTTAATTGTTTTAATGCAGTTAATGTTATTTAATGATTTATATTGCATGTCATGGAACCGTACCTAGTACCCATGAAAAAGGTGATTGTTCTTTTCTGCAGAAGCTGAGACCTATAAAGTGATGGAAAGCGAACACTTAAGAATAAAGAAGAAACACATGCATATGAAACTCCTGAAAAAGAAAAAAGAAGACACACAAAGGGTAAAAGAAGAAGAGCTGAACAGGCATTCAAATGTGGAGAATTTTGTCTTCTCTAGTCTGCATCCATACTCCAAGAATCCTGGACATACACGAAGAAACTTATTCTAGAGGAGAGCACAAGTTTCATCTTGATTGAAGAACTAAAACAAACTTTTCATGCACTCAGGCTGCTAAGCTGGACCAAGAATCAAAGAAGAAAACGACACTCTATTTTCTGGAGAAAACCAAAGAAGGACTCAAAAGCTTTTCTGATAAACCAAACGAGTCCAGAGCTGCACTGATAATCACTAAAGCATTTCTAAACTCAATCATACTTCTCTTAGTGATTCTTTATTTACATTTTGAGTAGTGTGTGTATCCTGTTTACATTACACACAAACTATCTCCTGTGCTAAACTGGAGGATTCTTAAATTCTCACTTAAACTCCATAACCATTTTGTTTCCCACTGTGAATGGTGGTAGAGGTATAGTATGACCTGAACAGCCTGTGAGCTGTTGTTTGTTTTTCCCACGAAGAATTGTGGTAGCGGTCTTTGTACCTGGACAATAGTGTCCTGTTCTTTACCCCCGATCCAGGGTGTGGATCAATTTATATAAATTTTTGAGAGGACTAAGTCTCATCTTGAGACTGAACCTCTTGGTTAACTCTGCTATGATATTATTTTAAGTTTATAAGTATTACATATATATATATATTCTGATGCTTATTACTTTGAAATACAAAACTATTTTAAAGCTACTTTGAATGTTAAATTGGCATGTGTTTATACTTATTGTAAACAAGTAAGTTAGTTTCAAAAGTTAATTTAATCTTCAAATTAAGTTAACTGAGACCTAATCAATCTTTGAGAAACTAATTGAACCTTTACACTCTGTATAGATTCACTACAGTTTAACTTTGTTTTTAAATTGGGGGATTTTAAGATAAATATTTTTAAAATAAATTTTAATTGGAACTCAATTCACCCCCCCCCCCCTTGAGTATCCACTCCGACCAACATTTGGTATCAGAGGATTATTTTTGTTCAAGGATTTTTGAAATACTCTATTTTTCAACTGTGATTTTAGTTGCATCCTTAAAGATCTTAATTTTCTGTTAGTTCTAAATTTTTATCTCTTTAAAAATATTTGTTAAAATCTAGTTATGGATAATAGACTAGAGGGTGCTGCTACTAACCCCCCACCTTTCTTCAATGGCACCAACTATGCCGAGTGGAAACTGAAAATGAGAATTCATTTAGAAAGCATGGGTTTTGATATTTGGACTACTATAGAGTCTCAATATAAAATTCCAGAGACTGAAAGAACAACTTGGGATTAACTTACATAGAATGCTTATAATAAAAATTGTAAAGCTATGAATTCTCTGTACTGTTCTTTAGGAGATGAGGAGTTTAATAGAAGTTCTTCTTGTAAAACTACATTTTAAATATGGGATAATTTGGGTGTTTCTCAGGAAGGAACAACCAATGTTAATGAAATGAGATTGAATACTTATACTATTAAATATTAAAATTTTAAAACGATAACTCATGAACCTATTTCTGATATGTATCTCATGTTTAATGAGATAGTGAATAAAATTAGTTCACTTTGTAAAGTTGTTCCAACAAAGGAACAAATTATGGGGATACTGAGATGTCTACCAGAATGATGGAGAGGCACCTCTGTCTCAATCAGAGAGTCATGTGACATTGGATAACTTATAGTAAAGGAGATTATTGGTAAATTAATGATGTTTGATGAAGAAATCAAAGTGAATAATGTGGAAGATGATGAACCTAAGAAAAAATTCGTAGCTTTCAAGTCTACTGCCTCTAAGAGTAAAGACAAGGAGAAAATGAAAATACCTACTAAGAGTTCATCTAGGGAAGATTCTGATTCAGATAGCGATGCTAAGATGGCTCAAATAGCCATTAGATTCAAAATATTTTATAGGAAGAAGAAATTATTCAGGAAATCTAACTACAAAGGAAAGAATGACAACAAGGGACACTGGAAGAAGGATTGGAAGAAAGCTGAAAAGAATGATGAAATAGTCTGGTATGAGTGTAAAAGGAAAGGACACATCAAGGATGACTGTCCATAGTTACAAGTCAAAAAGAAATATGATTATAAGGACAAAAAGTACAAGAATTCTATGAAGGCTACCTAGAGTGCATCTGAAGACAGCACACGTGAATCTGAAGTTTCTGATTCTGAGAAGAATCATGCCAACATATGTTTTATGACCAACACATCTGAGGTAATCTTAGATACTCCTGTTTTAAATTCTTATTATTCTGAAGATGATGCAGAATCTGATTCTGATTCTGAAAACTTGACTAGTAAGGAATTATTTTAATACTGCAATATGCTGGAAGAGACATGAAATGAACATAAGGATAAATACAAATCATTATAGAAACAGCATGCTCTCACTACTACTGTTAAAACTGAACTTACTATTGAAAAAAAGAAGAATTCTTAACTTTTAAAGGAAAATACAGCACTGAAAATGTCAAATGAGCAACTTAGAAAATACTTAAAGAAGTTTAAAAATGGTAAAGACACACTTAATCAAATGTTAGGTAAAAAAGTTACACCTAAAGACACTAATGGTTTGGGATATCAACCTTGATAGAGACAGTTCACTAAAACTCGATTTATTCCTAAGTCTGGACAAAATTCTGCTTATTCTAGTTCTTAAAATTCATATGCTTTAACCAGTTATTCATATGGTTATAGGTAAAATATTGTTTTTCTTTCAAAATATATTGATTATATAAATTATATGAGACCCATAAAACAAATATATGTACCTAAAGTTTTTATTTCTAACCTTTCTGGACCTAAGAAGATCTGGGTACCAAAATCTTTTTCTATCTAAATCTGTTTTGTAGGAAACATACTTAAAGAGTTCTCACAAGAAGGTATGGTACTTGAAAAGTGGATGTTCAAGACATATATCTGGAGCTTATTCATGCTTCAAAAGTTTAATAAAGGTTGATGGAGGACATGTCACTTTTGGGGAAAATTCTAATGGAAAGATCATCGGCCTAGGCCAAATTGGTAACACTGATTCAGTTTTAATTTCTAAAGTTTTATTTGTTGATGGACATAAGTATATCCTATTAATTATTTCTCAATTATGTGATGAAGGATTTAATGTGAATTTTGAAAATGATTCATGCAATGTTTTTAATTTTAAAAATGTTTTAGTATTTTCTTCTTTAAGAAATGAAAATGTTTATGCAGTTGATTTAAATTCTTTAGATAAACAAAATGTTAATTGTTTAAATGCTTTTCATAAAGAGTCTTAGCTTTGGCATAGAATATTAGGACACTGACACGTCTATTCACTTAAAAAACTAACTTTAAAAAACTTAGTAAGAGACCTACCCAAACTTGAATTCCAAATGACAAAGTGTGTAATCCATGTCAAAAGGGAAAGCAACATAATGTTTCTTTTAAATCAAAGAAAGAAGTTTCAACTTCTCAACCTCTCGAGTTGGTTCACATGGACTTGTTTGGACCATCAATAGTTTCTAGTTTAAATGGGAAGCACTATTTCTATGTTCTAGTAGATGAATTTTCTAGATATACTTAGGTGTACTTCTTAGCTCACACAAGTGAAGCCTGTTGTTACTTTGTTAAATACTCCAAATCTGTAGAAAATCATAGTAGACTTAAGATTAAAACAATAAAAATTGATCACGGCTGTGAGTTTGAAAATAATGAATTTTAATCTTATTGCTCACACAATGGCTATAGTCACAACTTCTCTGCTCCTAGAACACCTCATCAGAATGGTGTAGTAGAAAGAAGGAATATAACCATGCAAAAATTTCTAGAACTATGCTTAATGAATATGACCTTCCTATTTACTTTTGGGCTGAAGCTGTGAATATAGATTGTTATATTATTAATATATTCTTAATTATACCAGTTCTTAAGAAGACCCTTTATGAGTTGTGGAATAATAGAAAACCTAATGTTAGTTACTTTAGAGTCTTTGGCTACAATGTTTTCATTCTTAATACAAAGGATAATCTTGATCATTTTGCTTATAAGAGTGATGAAGGAATTTTTATTTGTTATTATTTGACTAAAAAATCCTATAGAGTCTTTAATAAAAGAACCAAATGTGTGGAAGAATCTGTTCACATCATGTTTGATGAAACTGATCCACATTATCCTAAAACCACTCTTGAAAATCTTGAGGAAGATTGTAGTATTCTGGACCTTAATAATAAATCTAAAGAACCTGTTGTAAAAACATCTAGTTCTGAACATATTCTAGAATCTTCTACTATGCAACCCAAACCTATAGATGAACCTGAAATTTCTAGTCCTACCTTTACTAGATTAACAAGGATTCTAAAGAATCATCCTTTTGATGTTGTTGATGGTAATCTTGATAGAGGGACACAGACTAGAGCTTCTCTAAGAAATCAGGTTGAACATCAATCCTTTCATTCACAGTTAGAACCTAAAAATATCAATGATGCTATCAATGAAGAATTTTGGGTAATGGCTATGCAAGAAGAGTTAAATCAATTTGGAAGAAGCAAAGTCTGAGAATTAGTTGACAGACCTAAGGTCACTTTAACAATAGGCATAAAATGGGGTTTTAGAAATAAAGTTGATGAGTATGGAAACATAGTTAGAAACAAAACTAGACTAGTTGCACAAGGATATAGTCAAGAAGAAGGAATAGACTATGAGGAAACTTTTGCACCAGTAGCCAGATTAGAAGCCATTGGGATCTTACTTGAATATGTTGCTCATCTGAATTTCAAGTTATATCAAATGGATGTCAAAAGTGCTTTTCTAAATGGTTTTATTATTGAATATGTTTTTGTTGAACAACCACCTAGATTTACTAATAATCATTTTCTAAATCAAGTTTTTAAACTTTCTAAAGCTTTATATGGTTTAAAACAGGCTCCAAGAGCTTGGTATGATAGACTTAGTAATTTTCTTATTTCAAAATTTTTTACTAAAGGGATTTCTGATCCAACTCTTTTTATTAAAATAATTTCTAAGGATTTTTTAATAGTTCAAATCTTTGTTGATGATATTATTTTTGGATCTTTTAAACATTCTTTATGTATTGATTTTTCAAAGAGTATGCAAAATGAATATGAAATGAGTTTAATGGGGGAAATTAAATATTTTCTTGGATTTCAAGTGTTTCAAAATGAAAATGGTATTTTTCTGAATCAAAGTAAATATACAAAGGATATTTTAAAATTTTTTGGTTTGGATAGTATTAAGGAAAGTGAAACTCTTATGAGTACTGTTTGTAAATTGGATGCAGATGAAACTGGGAAATCAGTGGATCAAACCAATTACAGAGGTATGATTGGAAGCTTACTTTACCTTACTGCTATTCAACCATATATTGTGTTTAGTGTGTGTATGTGTGAAAGATTTCAGGCTAATCCAAAAGAATCGCATTTACTTGCTGTTAAAAGAATTTTTAAATATCTTAAACATACTATAAACTTTGGTTTGTTTTACCCAAAAGGACAACCCTTTGAGTTAATGAGTTATTCAGATGCCGAATTTGATAGTTGCAAGTTGGATAGAAAGAGAACTTCCGGAACATGTCATTTATTAAGAAAGTCCTTTGTATCTTGATGTAGTAAGATGCACAATTCTGTAGCATTATCCACTGCCGAAGCAGAGTACATAGCTGCTGGTAGTTTCTGTGCACAAATTCTGTGGATGAAACACACTCTTTTGGACTATGGATATGTCTTTAGGCACGTGTCAATCAACTATGAAAATACTAGTGCAATAAATATCTCGAAGAACCCTGTGTCTCACTCTAGGACCAAAAACATTGATGTAAGGCACCATTTTTTGAAAGATCATTACCAAAAGGTTGATATTACTCTTGAGTTTATAGGTACTGAACATCAATTAGACGACATTTTCACTAAACCTTTGAATTCGGATAGGTTAAGTTACATTAGACATGAGTTAGGAATGTTTAATCTCAATCGGTAGCTATCCTCACTGATGTAACCTCACCGATGTAACCTCACCGATGTAACCTCACCGATGTAACCTCACTGATAGAAATTCTCACCGATGTGCATGCTATTTTAAAACTTATGTCTGCCGCCAGAATCTAAATTGTTTACTTTATTTCATTTTGTTTATTTATTTTATGATTCCTAAATGATAAAACTAAAGTCTGAGCTACTTTAAAATCCACCAAGTCTCAAATCGTAACCCTCAAACCTTATCTCTCGAATCCTTAGAGAACCCTGAATCCTTCGAACCAATGATGGAAACAACCAAACCTCCTACCACCAGATATGAATCTGTTGAGCCAAAAACAAAGAAGCAATGGACCAAGAAAGATGCAAGTGGTAGTGGAAGTGTTGTTAGAACTAGGTCAGGGAGACGACCAGTGAATCCTCATCTGCAAAATCGAGTTATTGTGATTGAAAAGGAACTATATGTTGAATGGATGATGCCTAGAAGGTCCTTAGTGCTTGAAGTTCTTGAAGATCAAAAATGGGTAGAGTGTTTTTCGAATAACAATGGTCCTTACTTTCCAAAATTATTGAAAGAGTTTTACGATTTTGTAACCATTGAAGAATTAGAGAATGAAAATCGGGTAACTCCTTTTGTAAATGGAAAGGAGATGTCATTCTCATCTGTTGAATGGGATGAGTGCATGAATTTTCCACATGAAGGAGTATCTGGATATGTCGTGAGAGACATGCCACCTACTAGTGACATTTTCGATTATGAGACTGATTTGGAAGAGCTGACTGGTGATAGAAGTCAAAGACATGTAGTTGCTGCAGAGATGGATGGAGAGAACAGATTGTTGTTCAAATTTGTTCAAAATGTCTTGATACTAATGAGATGAGACTTTTCCAATTTGATATATCAGGATATCTATCTCATGCACCTCTTAAGACATTGTGTAAAGGTTAATTTAGGCAGATTGCTGATGCTCCATATGGAAGATATGACAAGACCGAAATCAAAGACAAATGACCTATTCTTTACTATATTAATCTATGTGATGATCAAGGTGAAAGGGGTTGCTGAGTCTCAAGATGAGATAGTGGTAGTGAAGAATAACTTCTGTATCACAACCTTAGTTTGTAAGTACATGAAAATAAACTGGAACCCTTGGAGAGGAGAATGGGTCAATGATGACCAAAGGATGTATGACAAGTTTAATCCTGTGACTCATCCTTCAAGACCAAAGGATGTGAGGGATCCAGGTCTGGGACCTGATGAAGAAGAGCCAGAATACAAGGATTATTCAGAAGAGGAAGATTTCTCTGCTAATGAAGGAGGAGACCTTGACTTGCTTCCTAGACCAGCTCCTGAAAATCTAGTTCAACATATATCAGATAGGAAAGAAGTTGTTGAAGTGGCTGCTGTAGAAAATGAAGAATATGTTCATGAGAGTGAAACATCTATGACAGCTGATTTGAGTCTGATTCCAGTGATTGAACAAAATTTTTACCTAATGAGGAAGCAAATGAAGTTGACATACCCTTACCTAATCCAGAAGACCCTCCTACTACTATAGTAATGGAATTGATAGTGGAAGATTCTCCTCAGGATGAAAGACCTGCTGAGGATGTTTCTGTGAATGATGTTGAGAATGATGTTATTATAATTAAGGATGCGCCCATTTAGGGGGAGAATCGATCTAAGTTTGGAAGTTTCACAGTGTTTGTTGGTTTTAATGATTGGGCAGAAGACCCTGGTTTTATAGTCTGTGGTTTAGAATATTCAGATTCAGATAATGACGTATCTCACAATAGACCTAAAATTGTTTATAATGTTGAGACTGAATTGCTACCTGAATATGTAGTCAGAATGCATGACCTGGATACTTTAAAGAAAAAACTTAAGGACAGCTTTGTGGAAGAAGTAAAGAAGATGGAAGTTTCTATGGTATCTTCAATACAATAAGTTATGACTAATGTTGTAGTCAGTTTAGCCTCTGAATGAGCATCTTTAGTAGTTTCTCCTGTTGATTTGGTTACCATGGATGATATGGATATCTTAAGGTATGAGAAGAAAGAATATTTTAGTGCCTCAATTGCTGAGATGAAGCACAGTTTTTCTGAGGAAATGATTATGCTGAAAAGATCTTTTGAACTATCTCTTGGATGCAATTTATCAATATTTATAGGAGAAATATTTGAAGAAGTTAAGGAATGCTAGGCTCAAGTTTCTAGACTTGAATACAATCTTGAATCTTTAAAGAAATCTGTTGTTTCTTTAGACTCTTACATGAGCTCAAAATCCCAAGTAGATAAGGACTTAGCTTATGTGAAGAGTGTTGTAAGTTAGATGGTTTCAGTATTTGAAGGTTTCAAAACTTCTATGAAAGATCATATTAAAACCCAGGAATCCGATGTTCAAAATCTTATCAGTGGTTAGAACAAAAGCCTCAAAGAGACTATATCTTTCTCTGTTGGTTCTCTTGCATCTAAACCCTCAATGGACATGAATCAAATTTGAACTATGATGAAGGAGGAGCTTGGTTTTTCCTCAACCATTGGCTATGTGGACTTATCTGAACTGAGCAGAGTTGTTCCCTCTACCAGAGATTCAGCCAGATAAATTATGAGGATAGTCCAAGACTACATGAGAGAAGCCTCTGCCTCTCAAAAGGAATAGAAAGAAAAGGTGGACTCCTATTTGTCCAAAATTTACACAAAGACCCAAATGACCAGTCATTTTAAGCTTCTGATTAAGAATATGAAACTGCCTCCTATCAATCAAGCCTTTAGAGAACAAGTTAGCAAGCTGAGAGAATTGACTCTATCTTTGGACAAGTTTAGGAAGAACAAGGATGACTTCATATCTTCAATGGAGAGAGGGGGAGGAATCATTATGGATTTTAGGAATCTTTTGCTACCCTTTTTGCATGTTGAAGCCCGACCTGCAATTGTCCCTCCTGCTTTGCCCGCCTCTACCTCCACTACTTATCCAATTCAGATGACTCCTATTCAAGCCATTCGAAGCCTCACACCTATGATCACACAAAGGACTCCTCAATACAGACCAAGAACAGTGTCAGTTGCTCAGCCTCCTGTGGTCTTTTCAGGAATTCTTAAGACTTCACCAGAATCCTCACCACCAGAATCCTCTTCTGACCCCAAGGGCACATCTCACATTAAGGATGTGGATTGATCCAATAGCTGGACTATTTGATAGGAATCCTTTGTATTTTTTTTTCTATCTTTGTACCTATTTTTCACATTTAATACAAGTGATTTTCTTCTATTCCTATTATTCCAATTCTTTTTATTATTTCCCACTTTTTGATGATCACAAAGGGGGTGAAATATTAATGAAAGGACAAAAATTTTATCTAAGAGCTATCATGCTTTGCCTCTTTGATACCTCTGAATTTAATCCTCTCATATCAGTGCCATTTCTCTCATCATCTGATATCATTTCATTTAATTATATGATATTCTCTTATATATTTAACTCTATCTCTGATAGAGTATGTTTTATTCAATACTGTTTTCTCTGAGAAAATTGAGCTTAATTATATATCCTCTGATTTTTTTAAACGGATAATATCATAAGATGTGATTATCAAAAAGGGGGAGATTGTTGACCTCACCTGTTTTGATAATCCCAATTATGCTTTCATATACTTTGATAATCTCAATCTAATGTTTTTCTATATATTAATTCTTTCAATTTATACTCAAGATGATAATAATATTAAAATAATCCCTGAGATAGTTTAATCTTTTTTTATCCATGTTTATATAAGTTCTGAAGTAATTCTAACCCATTTGGATATGTTGTGTATGAAACAGATAAGTATTTAGTCACTGATCTGAATTTAAGATAATGGTACTCAGTCTACCAATAGACTTAGTCTACCGATAGACAGAGTCACTGATACACTAAGGTCACTGATACGTACAGAGCTACCGATAGACAACAAGAGCTACCGATATGAGGAAGTCTTCTAATAGAAATAGTCTACCGAGCTACCGATATAGAACAGACCATAGCCACCAATAGACAGAAGTCTACCGATAGAAGTCTACTAATAGTGTAAGTCTACCGATACGTGGAAGCAGCTACTGATGCAAAGAGCTACTGATAGAGAGGCAGCTACCGATGGAACTAAATTCACTGGTATATGAGCTACCGATGCAAGTTCAAAGAGCTACCGATGGGGAGATAGCTATCGATGGTACTAAATTCACTGGTATATGAGCTACCGATGCAAGTTCAAAAGAGCTACCAATGGAAGGTTCTGTGACAAATTCCATCGTGCACGTCTACCAATAAAACGCTACTAATGCTTGACCGACCAGTCAAACCCCATACTCTTCATGCTATTTATTTATTTACCTAATGGTTACATTTGATTATTTTAATGCATTTAAGGTTATATAAAGATTGATGTTTCATGTCAGGGAATCATACCTAGTACCCATGAAAACAGTGATTGTTCTTTTATGCCGAAGCTGAGAACTATAATGTGATGGAAATAGAACACTTAAGAATACAGAAGAAACACATGCAAATGAAACTCCTGAAAAAGCAAAAAGAAGACACACAAAGGGTAAAAGAAGAAGAGGTGAACAAGCATTCAAATGTGGAGATTTTTTCTTCTATAGTCTACATCCATACTCCAAGAATCTTGGACATACACGAAGAAACTTATTCTAGAGGAGAACACAAGTTTCATCTTGAGTGAAGAACTAAAACAAACGTTTCATGCACTCAGGCTGCTAAGCTGGACCAAGAATCAAAGAAGTAAATGACACTCTGTTTTCTGGAAAAAACCCAGAGAAGGACTCAGAAGATTTTCTGATAAACCGAATGAGTCCAGAGCTGCACTGCTAATCACTAAATCATTTCTAAACTCAATCATACATCTCTTAGTGATTATTTCTTTACATTTTGAGCAGTGTGTGTATCTTGTTTACTTTACACAAACTATCTCTTGTGCTAAACTGGAGGATTCTTAAATACTCACTTAAACTCCATAACCCTTTTTCCCACTGTGAATGGTGGTAGAGGTCGAGTAAGACCTGAACAAAATGTGAGCTGTTGTTTGTTTTTTCCACGAAGAACAGTGGTAGAGGTCTTTGTACCTGGACAGTAGTGTACTGTTATTTACCCCCGATCTTGGGTGTGGATCAATTTATTTAAATTGTTGAGAGTACTAAGTCTCGTCTTGAGACTGAACCTCTTGGTTAACTCTACTGTGTTTTTATTTTAAGTCTATAAGTATTACATATATATATATATATATATATATTCTGCTGCTTATTACTTTGAAATACAAAAATATTTTAAAGCTACTTTGATAGTTAAATTAGTAAGTGTTTATACTTATTGTAAACTAGTAAGTTAGTTTCAAAAGTTAATTTAATCTTCAAATTAAGTTAACTAAGACCCAATCAATCTTTGAGAAACTAATTGAACCTTTACACTCTTTATAGATTCACTATAGTTTATATTTTTTTTAAATTGGTGGATTTGAAGAGAAATATTTTTAAAATAAATTTTAATTGGAACTCAATTCACCCCCCTCTTGAGTATCAAATCTGACCAACAATTATATTAATGAATTATAATCACATTAGATAAAAAATTTGGTTTCAAATATAATGATTAAATTAATAATGATCAATAAAGTTAAAAATAATTGTTCTTATGATAGATAGAAAAGATTTCTCAAAATCATAACCTGTTGATTTAGATATTTCCCAAAACTAATTAAATATATACACAATTCTTTATTTTTTACTTAAGATAATTCAAATTAATAAATTATGTACAGAAAAATATATAGGCAATTATAGAGGAAATATAGTGGTTTTATAAACATAATTCATTAGAAAAACTATAAGATCGTGAAATTTAGATTATTTATATTGTACATCCAATGTTGAAAATAAATATTGTATTTATTCAAACTTATTTATATAAATTATAGAAAATATATAATTTTATAATTGTGTTATGTCAAATTATTGTTACACCAAACATTCTTTGAGTTAACCATTACATCAATGTTATATTCATTCTGAAGATTTTTTCAATATTTATTTGTAAATTATTTTACGGCTAAAGAGGTACATTGGTAGCTGATCTAATTAAGTATATTTAACATTTTTTGATTTTACCCAAGATTGTTGACATGTTAGAACAATATAAATTTTGCGAGTATAGTGATTCTAAAACACTATGAAAATTTGAAAATATTTATTAAGAGTATTCAGTGATTACATGATTATAATAAAATCTTATTATTCAAAAAAAATGTGGAAGTATGAGATTCCTTCTATTGCATGTTTCCCTCATAAATAGTTAAATAATTAAAGGGAATAATGAATTGTAAAAAATATTATTGGACCTTTATTTATAAATAAATTAATATTGTAAATATATTCTAAGTATGGATGAAGTATCATGTAGAATGGGGTAGATTTAGGGACACATTTTATTGGGATAAGACATGGATTGTTAAATATATATATATATATTCTTCCTTATATATGAACTAATATGGATGATGAATTATGTTTTATAGATGCGATCAATGATTATGATTCAGGTTATTGGTTCTCTATCCATGTGTTGATTATTTAAAATTATTTTATGACATATTATGAAGAGTATATTCAGATTATAAATGAAATTTATTATATGATGAAAGTTTTTTATTATTTTTTGGAAATATTATAAACCTAAAAAAAATTATATAAGAAGATAAAATTAACAACATTGTGTGATGAGTTTTACACTTGTGTTACAAGATATAATATTTTCATAGGATATTATTAACACACATGTACATTGATGAGTATTGAGAAGTCAAGTTTATGTTTTGATCAGTGATATAGGAATTATTGAATTATTTCAAGAAACCATCAATGAAGATGATATATAGATTCTATGTTTGAGGTAGAGGATTTTTTTTGGAATAATAAAATTAGTGTATATGTCACACCCATGTTCTTCATTAAAGATGCTTATATTTCATATATTTTTATCCTAACATCCACCCTAAGTCCCCACAATGCCCTGAAAAATTTTAGTGGCTTGAAAGATGCTTTGAGGGGAGAATGGAGGGTGCACGATTTAGGTGCACAGTTTTCCAAACCGTTCACACAACCCATGCACCCATGTCCAGGTCATTAAAAATGTGTTAAAATGACTTATTAACCCTTTACAGATTTATCCATATGCATCCCTTTCTTACCCCATTCAACCATTCCAGCCAGGTCAGCCCTCAAAGCCTCATAAATCATCATTTGAGCTCCATTAGATGGGGGATTTGGTAGAGGATCTTCCCACAATATCATGTTAGTGTGTCTCCCTCTTAGTTCCTGCACATTCCATGAAGTTTATCCTAATTTCCATGATGTACCAAATGACCAGAGTTTAGGTTTTTGAACCAATGGTTTAACTTTGGGTTTTCCTGGACTATTTTTCTGGTTTTAGGCTTGATCTACCTTTCTTGAGGTGAGGTAGTCGCGTGATCAAATGTTCACACAAAGGATTAAATGTTTTAACCATTTTTGTTTGTGATTACATTGTTTATGAAATCCTTTTGACTTAGACTTATATTTTTAAAAAAATTTCCTATTTATATCACTTTATTATTGGTGAAAAATTGGGTTTAGTGGTATTTGTTAAGAAAGTGAATTTTTAGTTCGTTTTTCATGAGTAATTGAGTATTTTTATTGAAACCTTTTATTGGATAATTTTGGAATTCCCTATAAATACTTAGTTGATTTTATTGAAATTTTTTGGGTCTAGAAATAATGTTCTAAATATTTATCCTCTTTTCTTGTGGCTGGAAAAATTTATTTTAATTGTGTTTGTGAAGCATATGAGTTTTAAGTTCTATGTTTGTGTAAAAATGGGGGTTTTTCAAAGATATTACTTCATGGTTCATATGGGGCCTCCCAAAAACTAATTTGTTGGTTTCGTTGAAAATTATTGGGCGTAAATTTCACATTTGGTGACCTGTGAGTGTGTACATGGTGTGAAAAGTGGGGATTTCATGGAGTTTTGGGTGCAAAACAATGTGGGATTATGAGAAGATATTTTATTAAAATTAAAAATATTTTGTAGTGTGTTTTAAGTGGTATAAAGTGTGTATAGTGACTGTATTATTTTTATGTGACTAGTATTTGTGTTTTTATATGCAAGGGTATGCATGTGTCATGCTAAAATTGTTTGAGAAAAAAGTGGTAAGCCCGTGTACCTTGGTGGGTGGATATGTACTAGTATGGCTAATGATACAGATAGGTTTTGTCCCTATTTCACATAGATTTTTGGATAAAAAAACTATATCTAAACTATACATATGATTTTTGGGGACCACTAGGTTATGGGTATGTTCCGTACTAGTGGCTCGTTCACAAGAACATATTTTTCTATGGTTACATTATACTGAGGTATGAGGTACATAAGGCCCGAGACTATCTAGTGCCTTGCGGTGTTCTAGGTTTTGGTTCTCAATTATTTTTTGGTATATACCCTTGTCTTAGGGTGTGTTTGGTTGTAAATTATAGTAGCTAAAATTTATTAATCAAATGTGTTAATATAATGAATGTTTTATTGTGAAAACTATTAACAATTGAAAGTTGAATTTTCGTGAATTTGTCATCGCTTTTCATTGCATATTAGAATTGCTTGCTTTTTAACCTTTTACTTCATACTATTTGGATTATTTTGGTGTAATACTATTGGGATTGGGTTCAGACCCTACATACACCCCTTGGGAATAAGTATAATTGATTTTTTTTGTCATAAGTAAAGGTAAAGACTCATGTGAAGGCGGTTCGGGTAGTTAGTCCCCTCCTATGGTGCGGTGTTGTGGAGATGACTCGGGGGTGATGACCCCTTGTCATGTTGAGTCATTTTGGATGATTGTTTGTAGTTTTTATTTATGTTTTGACCTCTTTTAATTTATTTAAAACCATTTATTTGGTTCTATTTTTTTCTTAAGTCTTGTTTGGCATGAAAATTATAGATTTATATTATTGATTTTTTTTATGTTTTATGCTTTCAAACTCGGGTAAATCATTCCCAAACCAAATTATTTGATACTAGGGAACTAATGCAAGCCCATGGGGATAGGTAATACCCTTCGGGCCTTTTCATGGGCTATATTTGGTGTCGGTATTAGTGGAGACTAGATTCAGTTCATGACCAAATGGTATCAAAGGATGCCAATGTTTATGGGTTATGTTACTATTTTGGGATGAGTCAGGATATACATGATATAGTATGGTAGGGGATCGGGGTATCGGTCATGAGTAGGGTGCATGACCCAAACCTCTCATGGTAAACCTTGAGTAACATGGGGATGTTGTAATTGTCAGATTGGCTTCACATCCAGGTGAGAAATGTGGGCTGCAGACCACATGTGGACATCACGAGGGGGTGGATTAGTTGTTTCTATTATTACCATAACATGTTTAGATTATTTATATTAAATTTATTTGATTAAAATTTTCATAATTGTGGAACTGAATATATTTTTCGGACTATTGCAATTTTAGAAACATGCCTCCCCAGAAAGCTCCCATGGTCCCAAAGAGGAAGCTGAAGAGAGGTCTCCCACACTGATTGATCATAGGCTTGTCGAGGTTGTGGTCCAAGAGGTCCAAGCTCTGGGAAAGGGACTGGATCCTATTCCCATTTCTGTTAGGGATGAAAAGATAGGTCCTATAAAGGATATAGCCTAGGAGTTCCTAAAAATAAATAAGCCTTCCTCCTTCCGAGGTAGCAAAGAAACCTAGGAGGCAGTGGAATGGCTCAAGAAGATCGATCACATGTTCCAGTTCTTAGATACACCATAAGAGATCTGGCTGAAATTTTCCTCCTTTTTGATGGAGGTTCCCAACATCATGTGGTAGGAATTGGTACTTCTGACTGGAAAGAATGATCAAATGCGCTAGGGAGATTTCAAGGTTGTCTTCAATGAGTAGTACTACCCTGAGGTTTGGCATATGCCAGGTCCTGAGTGTTCATGGATCTTGCTGATGGGAAGCTATATGTGATCGATTATGTCAACCATTTTGCTGATATGGTTTAGTATGCTCCTGAAATCATCTCAAATGAGCATGTGAAGGCCCATAGGATTGAGAAAGGTTTGGGACAAGAGATATAATCCCATGTATTATTTTTTTAGATGAGAACATTTGTTGTGGTGGATGATAGGGCCTGCATATTGGAAATTGACTAGAAAGGCATGGCTGGTTTCTATGGGTCTGTATTAGTTGTGGGTTGTGGCTCTCTTAATAAAAGAAAAAGAATTTGGAGGAATAGGTGAAGAAGAGATGTGGTTGTTTAGGTCACTCTTCCATGAGGTTTTCATATGTGTCTTTTGATGTGAGATCAGTTGTGTGCCACCGGAGTTGGATGTTAGGGAACATATGACTAGAATGCCCAATTTTTATGTATCCCTCTTACCAATGTGTAGGTACAGGTAATTTTCTACACTTTTTCGTGGTTGTAAACCCACTTTAGACTGGTACAGGGTTAGCGGCTTCAAGATTAGTTCCAATATAGTCAGTGATGTCAAGGATAGGGGATCTTGATTCGGTGGTCGTGGTGGTAGGGCTAGGTCATCTTCTGGGAAGAGACAGTTTAGGGCACAACCACAGACTAGTGTTCGTCCTCAGGAAGATACTATACATCTCCATGTAGTGGATCATGGACTAGCAGGATCATAGGTTGGACTGTTGATAGTTTGAGGTACAGATATGTTGCTATCTTCTATAGCTAAAGCTATTTTTTATACAGATGCCTTTGTTTCCTTTATTTCTTCATGTTTTATGGACACTCTTAATTTTCCAACTGGTTTGTTTTATTTTTTAATAGAGTTGGTTAAGCCGCTGGGAAAGGAGAAGGAGCAGGGCCATAGGTGACTATCGTGTGTGCTATTCATTTCAGGGATTGAGATGGGGAGGGACCTCTTGGTATTAGATATGGGTTTTTTTGATGTGATACTCGGAATGGATATACTGTTACACTTCTTGGAACACATAGATTGCTACATGAAGAGAGTGAGTTTCAAGGCACATGATGGAAGTCCTCATGAATTTCGTGGAGAATGAGATCATTGGTCAGGTCATATAGGACCTCCACTCCTAGAGTTCAGAAGTCTTATCTTCCCATTATCTTTACTCTCATAATAGGATGATGGTCTTTACCCTGATAGTGCACTACCTCATTTAGTGAATGAGTTTCCGAAGGTATTCCGAGATGATTTTTCAGGTTTTCCTTCAGAGTGGGATATGGAGTTCTCAATTGATCTGGCATTGAGAACACAACCGATATCTCTTCCCTCATATCTCATAGACCCTTATTAGATGAGGGAATTTAATATAAAACTAGATGACATGGAATCCAAAGAATTCATTTTTTTCAAGTGTCTCTCCTTGGTCCACTATTGTGTTGTTCATGAAAGAGGCTGACTTATCCCTCCAACTGTGCGTTGACTACCAAAAGTTGAATAAGGAAACAATTAAGAAAAAATACACTTTTCCCAGAATATATTATTTGTTCAATCAATTGAATGTGGAAAATGTTTTTAAAAAATAAACTTGCATTCACGATACCATCAAATCAAGGTGATAGAGGCAGATATCCTGCGGAAATCCTTCAGAAGCAGGTATAACCACATTGAGTATTTAGCCATGCCCTTAAATTTTACTAATGCTCCAACAGTCTTTATGGAACTAAGGAACATGGTTTTCCATCAGTATATTGATTCTTTTTTCATGATATTTTTTGATGAAATCATATTTTATTTGGGATCTGATGAGGAATAAGAGCATCACTTCCAGATCATTTCGGGCACTTTGTGGGATCACTGCCGCTATGCAATGTCATCAAAGTTCACTTTCTGGACCAAGGAGGAGAAATTTTTGTGGCATTTTGTAACACCCTGAGAATTTATGAAAAATATTCTTTTTAATTTCATTAATGTCTTGTGTTATACGCTACACCAAAAGGAGCTTTCACAACACACATCTCTGACCTGGCTTGAATTACACGCAATCGCGACCTTCCACGATAGTGTGTGTTGTATGCAACACCAAGTTTTGCTAAAGAACGATATGCTATTAAAATATTATTAAAACAAGACGTTATGAATAGTAATAACCACTTTTTGAAATTTTGTAATTTCTATTTTTCAAAATGGACTTCATTTTTGGATTCGGAATATCGAAATTAGCTTAGGGTGAAATTTTGGTGATTTTCGGATAACTTTCATATTTTGATGAATAGTGAAAATTACTAAATTTTAATTAAAAACAACTTTTTCAATCGAAATAATTAATAGTGATAAATTATTAATTTGAGTGGTTTTAAAGTATATTTAGAATATATTTTTACAATTCAATATAATTTTGGTCATTGGATGTAATTTCACATTTAAACCAGTTATAAACAAGTGTCAATCTTTTGATAGTTATTATCTCTTAAAAACACGCCTTTTGTTTAGACGACGGGAATTAATTTTTAAATTAATTAATTCAACTGATATGTTTTGAATTTGGTAAAATAGAAATCATTTTTGAGTTCATAATATCAAATATATCTTAGGCCTAATTTTTGGTATTTTTCTGAAAACATTCAATTTTTGATGAATAGTGAAACCACTAAGTGGTAGGTTAAAAACTGAATTTCGCATAAAACTTAATTTTACCGCTTCTGTGAATGGAATTTCGAAAATCCGACAGACACGGTTAATATCAAGGACTAAAATGTGGTTCAATGAGATGAAAATAATTTTTGGTGAATAGTAACTTTTTACCTTTTTTTTACCACGGTTAATAGTAAATAGGGTAACTAAGGGTAAATATGATATTACTATTACCCTAACACATGTCCTAATTCTATTGGATAAGTGTAATTCGACCAAAAACAACCTTATGAATATAATATGACCATTTAGGTCCACTTGGATTAGATTATGACATTTAATATTATTTTATTTAATGAATAGTTAAAATAGTTAAAATCAAAGTTTAATAACTAAAACATTTTTAATATGGGGTTATACATAATATAAATTTGACTATAAATATTAATTGGAAAGATAAAAAGATTTCCTACATAATGATATTTTATTTATAATTTTTAGACATGAAATAAATTAATTTATTTATGACACAACGATGATGCAGTAATTACCCTTTTAAGGAAATGTTAACATAATTGATGTTATAAATTCTCAAATAAATGTAATTTGAGACTTTTTATGAATTCCACTAATTTTATAGGTTACTATGATATATTAGTGTTGATTTAATAAACTTTGTTAGAACTTATAATTCTGTTATGACTTTCACAAAAATCATATATCAAATAGTGTCAAAATTGACACAAAATAGTTTTTAAATCAAATATTATATTATTAATTGTTATTTTATTCCTAAAAATATAAGGTTCGGCCAAATGACTTAGATAAGGATATATATATTAATAATAAACAACTTGGGGTTCTTTTGGCATGTTATAGTAAGTGTATTACCCATATAGTGTAAGAAAACAAAAACTCACGGTAAAAGTTAAATTATTTAACTTAGAGTTAAATCTAAATGATAAGGTTAAAATAGGAACCTAAACTTGTCTAAATTCTATTGGATGAGAGGATTTCGACCCATCCCCACCTTAGCCTCTAAATAAATCAATTTGGAGCTATTTAAAACCGAACATGACTTTATAATAAAATAATATATTTAGTTATTCCAAAGGTGCCCCTCTCCTCCCTTATAAAAGGGCACCTCCTCCCCCTCCTCCTCCCACCAATTTGAGCACTCAAGCTCATCAAAACCCTGCCAAAATCTCTTCTCCACTTCCATAGAAACATCCTAGAGGTTCTGGTCTTCCTCAAAGACCAATTTTAGTGCCCTAAGAGGAGGTCTCAAAGAGGCGCTTCAAAGAAGAGGTAATTACCGTTACCAATTCATTCATCTTTATTTCTTCTTCCACTTCTTCTTCATAGGTTGTTTCATTATGAAGTAATAACATCAGTATCACTCATATACTGATATGTTATTATAAGTATGAAACAACCCTATTTCACCATCTATCCATCCTACGGAAAAAGAAATCATTGCGCGTGCGTACGTACGGAATACCGTCTCCACGCCGTGGTGTAATCTATTTTCCACCACCACCTTACATGGATGGGTATAATGGTGTAAAGAATAACTATACATAGTTATTACAACATCATATTGATTCTGATATATTTTATAATCCACTCCAATTCAATTCAATATATATGGAAATGATATCATCGCTCGTGCGTACGTACGGACTACCGTCTCCACGACGCGATGAGATTCATTCTCCATGTTAACCATTTAAGAATGATTATAAAGTATATATAAGAAATAATAATGAAATATATGACATTATAAATCTACTGGATTTATGTATATATATATATGTATGTTATCTACTTACTTCCATTCAAGACAATAAGGAAAGGAAAACAACGTTCATGCGTACGTACGAACTACCGTCTCCATGAACGGTGTTTTTCATTTCATTTATCTATCTATTATATATATATATACTGAATATATATGATATATAAATCATATTTTATATTCTGGAAGTAAGTAAATCATGATATAAGTAATAATAATGTCAAGAACAACAAGTCAAAACACCTACGATAAATGAAACGATTTTACCCAAAACGCTTCTTTAACATGGAATTTACAAAAGAACGGGTAATATAAAGTCATAAGTGAACCATATATGATATCATAACAATTAATATGATTATGTAATAAGTCAATGACATTATTTAAATCATTATACAGGAGGTTCGGACACATACGAAGCAAATCGGACCTAAGGTAAGGGAAATATCACCATCTCATTTTTTATCCGAGATTGTTTATACTTTAGTATTTACTGGGGTGTATTTTATCATCCACATCCATGTTTCTTCAATATGTAATATTATTTCCATCCACCTACAATTTTTTAAATCCAATTTTACCCTTCGGTAAGTTTTTAGTAAAAGATATGAAAGGAATCTTTTGTCGTTTTTCGTACGAGGTACTTTTTTGACTTTTCCGACAAAAGTACGAGAAGAATGTTTTTTTTAACTTATACGGCATGAATGGATTTTTAAAACATTATTTCCAAGAAGCTTCCTTTAAAAGTTTTCAAGTTTATTTTTAATCAACTTCTTTTAGTTTAAAATTGTAAGACATGTTAAGAAAGGAAAATGTTTTTGAAGTAGAAAGGATATTTTCCTTAAGAATGGATTTCAAGTGTTTTATCAAAATTATTTTCCATCTAAGATAATAAAGGGTTATGTTTCTATCCCTATTATTACATGGATTTGATTATGTTGTGATGAAAATATTTTTATGAATTCCTTTATCTTATATGAATTGTTTTATGATGTCATGTTGTTTAAGAATCCCATTTTTATTACATGGGTTATGCAATGATGTATGATTTATGATTTTGTGGCACACATAAGAATGGTATCATTATGAGATGGGTGGGACCTATATCTCCCTCCAATGCATTGGGTAAAGATTTTATATCTCATGAGATAGACATGGCCGGAACGGTAGGTTTTACCGGTTCAGTGAAACAGGACTGAAACGAGGGTGACTCAGTTCAGAAAGGGACTTTGTCCACTAAGATAGTCTTGGCAATGAGTCTTGACTAACAAGAAATGATTCTCTATGATTATGTGTGAATGCCACAAAGTTTCATGTTTTTAGATTATGATTATTGTGATTTCATTTCACTGTCATGATTTATCCCATGTTATGAAATTATGATCTCTTTTGCAGGTTAAGATTTCCAAAAGTTATGTGCTTGTGTATACGATGAGATTTATATTTCTTTTGTTTACCCTTACTGAGCATTTGAGCTCACCCTTTTATGTTTTCTTTTCCCCAGGATATAAAGAAAGGTTTTAGGTAAAAAAAAGGGAAGATCTTTATGGGAGATATTGGAGATCTTTCACCACGATTAGAAGATTACGTTCCGAGTTTCCAAAGACACTAAAATATTACGATCCTTGTCTGTGTATTTTTTGTTATGTACTAAGTATTCCGCAAAAGTAAAGTAATGTACATGTACGTCAGGCTCCGGGTCTCTACACATTTGATCTCGGAGTAGGGGGTTTCAGTGGACCCTAAGATGATTGGTGTGGTCATGTCATGGGAGGTACCGAAGAATGTGTTTGAGATTAGGATTTTTCTTGGTCTCGTTGGTTATTATAGTCGATTCATTTGGGATTTCTCTCAGCATGTTTCACTGATGATCACGCTCACTCGAAAAGTGTTTAAGTTTGTATGCGGCCCAGAATTCCAGGAATCCTTCTAGGATTTTAAGCGGTAGTTGAATACCACCCCCATGATGATTTTTCCTGAGGTCGGGAATGGGTATGTGGTTTATTATGATGATTCAAGTATGGGTATTTGGTGCGTGCTTTTGCAAGACGATCATGTATTGGCGTATGGCTACCACCATATCCGACCACATGAAGATAATTACTAGACCAATGATTTGGAGTTAGTAGTAGTGATGCATGATTTGAATACTTGGCATCACTACCACTTTGAGGAGAAGTTCATGGTCTTCTCTAATCACAAAAGCATGGAATATATCTTCTCGTAGAAGGACCTCAACATGAGGTAACGTCATTGGATTGAGTACATGAAGGGGTTTGACATTGAGGTTGTCTATAACCTCAAAAGGGTAATGTGGTGGATGATTCCTTGAGAAGAAGGGTCCCAGTGTAGGCTTTAAGGAATTCTAGTGATGAGTGGACTATGATGGGGCTCTTTTCTCAGAATCATGTGGAGGACTAAGAGAATAGTTGTGGTGGTTTATTGGTGATAATTCAGTTGACACCTTCTCTATTGGAGTTGATTCAGAGGAAAAAATCTATTGATGAACTTTGTCAGTGGTTTAGGTAGTTTCTTCATGCTGGGGATACATCCTCTGAGTGGTTGTCGTCTTATGAGGGCATCTAGTGCTTCAATGGTCGTTCAATAGTGACGTTATCTCTGTGGAAGGTAGTGATGGAGGATAGCCACTAGTTTCAGTGGGTTGTCAATCCAGGTTCCACCAAGATGTATTATGTTGTTCAATGAATGTTCTAGTATCTAGGTGTGTGATGTGACATAGCAGGTTCTGTGTCGAGATGCTACACATGCCAGCAAGTGAAATTAGAGCATCAGAGGCCCTCCGGTTGGCTCCAGTCCTTACCCATTCCTACCTAGAAGTGGGATAATGTTTCCATTCACTTAATTATTATATTCCATCATAAAACTTAGGGTAATAATTCCATTTGGTTTCAAATTGATTGTCTTACCAAATCATCTGACTTCATTCTGATCAGAGATAAAACTAAAGTGGATGAGTTGGGCTATTTTTATATTCAGGAGGTTGTAAAGTTCTATGGTATTCCATCATTAGTTGCCTTATATAGAGAGCCTAGTTTTACATCTAGATTTTGGGATGGCCTTTATAAGGCCTTGGGGTCTTAGATTATGATGAGAACAACATACCATCCTCAAATGGATGGTCAAACAGAGCGCTCAAATTAGATTTTAAAGGACTTGCTCTATGCCTGTGTTCTAGACTTTGGAGGTTCTTGTGATAGCCATTTGGAGTTGGTTGAGTTTTCTTATAATAACATTTATCAATAATTGATTCTAATATCTCCTTTTGAGTCACTCTATGGTCGGCCCTGTCGGTCCCTTCAGTGTTGGGATGAGGAAGGTGAGACCTCACTTGTAACATCCCGGATTCGGTTGCCACTCAACAGGTGCCCCGAACCCGGTTGGTCACATGACCTCAAGCGCATTTCCCCAAACTCCAGACGCTTCCGACTAGCTGTGAGGGCCCAGTTCTGATAGTGGAGAAACTATTCCATCATTTTTCAAAGTGTAGTACAGTGGAATAAAATATATAAACATAGAATAGTGAATGAAGTAACCAATATTCAATTGAAATGGACAACTGAAGTATAAGAGGACCAGCAGTCATATATATAAAGATGCAGCATGTCATTAATTCTATGAATGTAGCCAGAATAGGATACACTACAATGCAATACAAAACAACTCAAGGTACAAGATACATCCAAACAAAAAAAGGCAAAGTAAATAGATCACACCAGCATCACAAGCCTATGCTCAGTCCCATGCTCTCCTACTTCCCTACTACAATCAAGTACCTCTATAAGGACCCTTTCCCTTATCCATACCTTCATAAATGTAATTTGTTTTGGCTGAATACATGAACTAAATAGGGTGTGAGAAATAAATTTTAGTAGGCACCCAACAAAGGCCCGTGCCCAACTATTTGTGAAAATATGCAATGACAGTGTGCAAAAGTAAATGCAGTAAACTAGTAATTACTCAAAAGTAAATATCACTACCACTTTCATTGACATTTTGATGTTCATTTTAACCATTCAATTAATTTAATAACATTCTGTTCTCATCAGAACCAATCCCTTAGGCCAAACATGACCTTTCCCTCAGGCTAATATAATAAAACCACGCCCTCAGGCCTATATAATAAAACCACACCCTCGGGATTATATAATAAAATCATGCCATCAGGCTTACCCTCAAGCTTTCGAGGATTTCCCTCAGGCATATGCTATATCTATCTCAGGCACTGAATCACTTCCCTTAGGCATAAGAAGTGTTGTAACACCCCAAGATTCCATGGTACGCTTCTCTTTGAATAATTGAGCAGTATATGTTGTACGCAACCTTGAGTTCTAACACACCGTGACCAATCAAAGTAGCCATTATGAATAGTAATACCCACCTTTTGAAATTATATAAATTTTATATTACATAATGGACTTCATTTTTGGATTCTGAATATCAAAATTATCCAATGTTGATTTTTTGGTATTTTTCCGAGAAATTCCAATTTTCGATGAATAGTGAAAAATACTTAAATTTTTTTTTAAATCAAAATAATTTATAGTGATAAATTATACTATTGAATGTTTTTAAAGTATAATTAGAATATAATTTTACCATTTTCTCCAATGGTGGTCATTAAAATTAATTTCACATTGAAAATGGACATAAACAATTGTCAATGTTTTGATTGATATTGTTTCTTAAAAACACGCTATTTGTTTTGAAAACGTTAATTAATTATAAAATTAATTAATTCAACTTATATGTTTGTAATTTTCTGAAATATACATCATTTTTGAATTTGGAATATCAATTATATCATTGGGTAAATTTTTGGTATTGTTATGAGAAACTTCAATTTTTGATGAATAGTGAAACAACTAAGCGGTAGTTAAAAAACTAATTTTTCATTTAAAGGAAACTTTACCACTTCTATGAATTGAATTTCAAAATTCCGACATATATGGTTTTCATTAGTAAGTAAAATGTGGTTCAATTAGATGAAAATAAGTTTTGGTGAATAGTAGCTTTTAAGTTTTATTAATCGCGATTAAAGGTAATTAGTGTAATTTAAGGTAAATATAACGTTATAATAGTATGAAATTACCTTTACACTTGTCCTATCCTTATTGGATGAGTCATGGAAAACCATGAAAATCCATGGATCAATTTTTGGGACCCCATGGAGCCACTTGTGTAATATAATGACATTAATACATTTTATTTAATGTAAAAATAAAAATGTCACAAACATGTATTGTTTTACTAAATCAATTTTTACAAGGGGTTATACAAGTTATCATTTAGACTATAAATATCCATTGTAAATCTAAAAATATTTAATACATCATGGTAATTGTTTTATAATTTTTAGGCATTAAATAAATAAATTTATTTATGACACCATGATGATGCAGCGATTACCTAATTAATGAACGATTTCAATAAAATGAAAAGATAAAGTAAAATATAAGAATTAAACTTGTCTAAAGCCTATTTAATGGGTTTATTTCGATCCCTTATCAGATTATACTCTAAATATATCATTGTGGGACCTTTAAAATCCAAAAATCATTTCATAATAATGTAACGCTTCATGACATTCCAAGAGTGCCCCTCCTCTCCTCTTATAAAAGGCTCCCACCTCTACCACCTTATACACACCTCTCAAGCCATTAGATCGGCCAAAATCTACTAATTATATATCTCCACATCCATCTCTTCATCATAGAATCCTTACCTCACGCATAAATCTATTCATGAAACCATTTTGGTTCAAACTGAGGGGATTTACCCGATTTAAAGGTAATGTCTTCTCTTATGTAGTTTTGTTTTATTTTTCTTCTCCAACCCCAAAAATCTTTTTATTACCATATTTTGTAACAAAAAAAGAATATTAAATATACTAGGATGTTTTTATGAGAATTATTTGATTTACACTTACTCAAACCATCGTCTAATGGTTAAAGAACACCGTGTTTTTGTGGTTGGTAAATTACTGCCTCACGAAATGATTATTGTTCAATCTTCTTTTAACACCTCTCATAGTGTCCATTAAGATGTCACTATATTTATATATGATATATATTATGTTTAAATTTTACTTATGCTTCTGTATTTTTCATTTATGGCATATTATTATGATTTCCATTATGGGTAAACGTGTTAATTTCATTTTAGGAAGTGCGGACTACCGCCCCCTCAAAGTGATTTGAATCGTTAATGCCATATGTGGGACGTATAAAGGATGGATTAAATGTTATGATATTATAATGGAATTATAATATAACTTTTTATCATTATGATTTCATTCCATTAAATATGAAATAAAAATGAAAGTAGCGTTCATGCATACGTACTGCTTACAGTCTCCATGAACGGTGCATTTCATTTCTTACCTCTAAATGTCATGTAATATTATAAATGAATGTATATAATGGATATATATGATATATATGATATCTAAATCATGAATATAATCATGGATATAATTTATATTTTACCACATGAACAACTTTTAATTATACGATGTTTATTTTTGACTCATGTATCAAAGACCGACAAAACGACCGTTATTAACTTAAATAATTACATAATGTTCATAACATGGTAATAAGTGATATAAAATTAATAATGAACTTGAAATAGGTTCTTAAGCAAGTAGAAATTAACTCTAGTTTATTATTCAAGAGGTTAAAGAACTATTGAGTCAAGTCGGACACAAGGTAAGGGACTTTGTCTCAATCTCCATTCAGTGAGGCATATTTTATTTTATACAAAAAATTCTTTTATATGGTGTATAAAACCCTTTTAATTTTACGCTTATTCACAAGGAATCTTTTTTATACGAAGCTTTTTACTAAACAAAAAAATGGAATGTTTTTTTGTCGTACGTATGCGGGGATAATGACTTCTCCGCCGCTGTGACCATTATTTGAGTTTCGGCTTCCTCTAAAAGCCATAACATTTTTTTAAATGAAAAATAAATAACAAGTTATAATTTTCTTTTATTTTGGTATTTAAAATTGTTTTATTATATCAATGTGTTGTATTGATATCTTGTGATTGAAATGTGTAAATGTTATGTTTCCTTTATGCATGTTTTATGTGATACGATTATGTTATGGTTTATGATATGTTTAAACCTTTTCATATAAGGAATTCATCGGACTTAGTATGTGATGGGTAGAGCCCTCTATAGCTCCTCGATTCCTCGGTAGGTCTCCTGAGACAAACTAGTGTATTGGCATGAGGCCTTGACAAAATATTATTTGTAGTCTTGGCACGAGGCCTTGGCTACATGGTTATGATAGTCCAGCATTATGCATTCCATAATTATGAAAGTGGTTATTAATATTGCATGTGACTATTCGACTAGTAGAATATCCATGTGAATAAGTAAATGGAATTATTTCATTTAAGTTTTTCCATATTATTTTGAAGTTCAAGTTTAAAAGGCTTTTATTTTAGTTATACATTGCCTTAAATGTTTGTGTTTATTTATGAAAGTTTCTGCTATATTGTTATCCTTATTGAGCATCTGAGCTCACCCCTTTCAATGTTTTCATTTTTCCAGGATGTGAAGAAGTATTTTATGAATGACCTATAGGGATATTATGGGGGGATATGAAGACAAGATGTTGTTGTAGTTTTGTTTAACTTTATGATATAATGTAAAACTTATGAATGTATATAGTGTTTCAAGGCTACTAAACTAATCGATCTTTAGAGACTAGATCTTTGTGATCATGCCAATGTTACGTCATAAAGCACCGACTCTGGGTAATTGGGGTTAGGGCGTGACAGTTGGTATCAGAGAATTTTAGTACTAACTTTGGAAGCTAGATTTTAGATAAACTCTGATTAGAGCACATATCCCTAAGATAGACTTTGAGGATTTGTATAGAAGAACATCCTAGAATTTTGGTAAAGTATAGATTTTGTGTATTTTCCGAGCAATACATCCTTGTCTGGATGCGATCAGGTATAGACGGCCCTAGAAAAGATGTACCTAGGGGTATAACCCGAAAACACCGCTTTGAGCTAGACTCAAACGGGAACTGGTGCACGACAACGGGCCTTGCTGCACTCTTGGTTACGATACACCCGGGGGATATGCTTAGGATAATTCTCATTTTCATTAAAAAACATTATGAAGGGTTTATGAGTATATAATTCCTCAAAGAAAACATTTATATGATTATGGATTATATCCATAAACTGTTCAATTTATGTTAAGTGTTTTACAAGTATGGAATTATGTATTTTGATTCATAAACTGATCTTGTTTATGTCATTATTTATAAATGGCGCCTAGTGGATGGAATGGAAACTGTAACAATACACAAACTACATGTAGGGATTTCCCTCCTACTCAAGATAATTATAATGGAGCTGGTGATACAACTGTTGCTGATCAGCTTATCACAATACTGGGACAACTCACTCAGGTTATGAATAATAACCTTACTCGTATGGAGCACCTTGATCCGCAACATGGAAGATCAATGTTATACCTCTTCATGAAGAAACAACCACCAACATTCAATGGGAGTACAAATCCCATAGTAGGTGAGAAATGGATAAATTTCTTAGAGAAAATATTTCGTGCCTTTGGTAGAAGTGAAGGGGAAAATGTTATCATGGTAGTTTACCGCCTCACTGGAGATGCTGATCAATGGTGGTCATTGATTCAAAACACAAAGGAAGATGATGCAGTATCAAATATGGAATGGAGGGAGTTCAAAGAGATTATCTTAGAAAAATACTTTCCTCATGACCATCGAGTAGATATAGAAATGCGATTTCTGAGTCTGAGACAAAAGGAGGATGAGAAAGTCGCAAAGTATGAGGCCAACATTACAATGTTAGCAAGGTATGCTGCCGATTATATATGTAACCGAAGAAGTAATATTGATCATTTCATTGATGGGTTAAAACCATTTCTCCGTCGAGCATTGTTATCACAATCCTTCTCGTTATACGATGACGTTGTCTCTTGTGCTATTAAGACAGAAAGGGAATTCTCTAAGTCTTACAACTTTAAATCAAAGAAAGAGAAGAAGAGATCTTTTTATCACTTTGGAAATGGAAATAAGGGGAAGAAGGGAAAAGTTTATTATCCATCATGTAGTAAATGTGGGAAGAAACACCCCGGTACTTGCTTGAAAGGAATGGGAGTCTGTTACAAGTGTGGTGAAAAATGCCACCAAGCTCATGATTGCAAGGGGAAGAAAGAAGCTACCGATGTTTCATGCTACAATTGTTGGGAGATGGGAAATTATTCAAATGAATGTCCTAAGCATCAGGGGAACTTAGCTCAGAAAAGACCAAGGGATCAAGGAAAATACTATGCTATCACTACTACTGAGGTAGAAGCTCCGAAAGACATGGTGGAAAGTAATTTAATGGTTTCCTCAAGTTTAGAAAATGCATTATTTTATTCTGGATCATCACATTGTTTCATATCTTCCCAGTTTGCTAAGAAAGTTAGATATTTCCAATTTAATTTAACAAGGGAGTTGTCAGTCAAAACACCTAAGGGAAATATCATTGCAAAAAAGTTTTGTGAATCAGTTCCCATTAGAGCACATAAATGTTCTTTATCTGCTGCTCTCATCTTCATACCCATGATTGAATTTGATATCATCCTCAGTAAATATTGGATTGCAACCATGATGTGAAGATTTATTTTAAGAATAATGAGGTTACGATTTTTGATGATGATGATAAGGAAAACCTTATCTTTAGAGCAGAATCGTCACCACCAAATTCATATCTAGATCCACCCCTAGTAGCTCAACTAAAGTCACTAATTGGGGAGGAAGATAATAAAATAAATGTGGGTGAGAAGGGAATATTCAAATTGAGGTTGTACCTATTGTGAGAGAATATGTTGATGTGTTTCTAGAATATTTACCTGGGCATCCTCCAGAACGAGAAGTTGTGTTTTATATTGACCCCATTCCTAGTTCAAGGACCATATCGAAGACCCCATATAGAATGGCCACAGTGGAATTATTTGAACTAAAGAAACAACTAGAGGAATTGAGTAATAAGGTATTTCTTCGCCCAAGTGTTTCTCCATGGGGATCCGTTGTTCTTTTAGTTAAAAAAAGATGGATCTATGAGGTTATGTATCGACTACAGGGAGATAAATGCTATAACAATAAAGAACAAGTATCCCCTACCTCGCATTGATGATTTATTTGACCAACAACATGGATCTCAATACTTTTCAAAGATTGACCTTCGATCTAGATATCATCAGTTGTGTGTGAATAAGGAATACATTTCGAAGACAGAATTTCGAACTAGGTACGGGTATTATGAGTTTACAGTAATGCCTTTTGGGCAAACTAATGCACCCTCTGTTTTCATGGATCTAATGAATAGAGTATTCAAGGAATATCTTGATGAATTCGTAGTGGTATATATTGATGATATCTTGGTATACTCCAAAATCTATGAAGATCATAAAAATCACTTGCACAATATTTTAAAGACTCTTAGAAGACACGAATTATATGGGAATTTTAGCATGTGTGAATTCTGGCTTCATGTGATTTCTTTTCATGGATATATTGTCTCTATGGAAGGAATCTATGTTGATCCTTCTATGACAAGAGTGATCCAAGAATGGCCAGCACCGATGAGTTTAATAGAAGTATGCAGTTTTATTGGTTTAGCAGGTTATTATCGACGTTTTGACCAGAATTTTTCCCGATTGGCTAACCCATTAATGAAGTTGACACGTAAAGGGGTTAAATTTTTTTGGACTAAAGAGTGTGAATTTTTTTTCGAAGAACTAAAGAGAAGATTAGTAAATGATCTTATATTGACTCTACCATCGGGGAATGATGGGTTCATTATTTATAGTGGTGCATCGAAGAAAGGACTTGGTTGTGTCCTCATGCAGAATGATAGGGTTATTTCCTATGCATCACGATAGTTGAAAATTCATGAGAAAAACTATCCTACTCATTATCTTGAGTTAGCAGCTATGATCTTTGCATTGAAGATATGGAGACACTACCTCTATGGTGAAAAATCTGATATTTATACTGATCACAAGAGTTTGAGGTATATTTTCTCACAAAAAGAACTCAAAATGAGGAAAAGGAGATGTCTTGAATTACTCAAGGATTATGATTGCACGATACACTACCACTCAGGGAAGGAAAATAAGGTGGTAGATGCTTTGAGCAGGAAAGATCATGGAGTTTTGAACAATATGAGAATTGGATGGGATCCTATTTTCATGGATGTAGTGAAGATGGACATGAGAATAACTATGGAAGGTGAAACATCAATGCTTTTTCAAATACTTTCCAAACCATCTTTACTAGAAAGGATTAAGAGTTCTCAAACCAATGATGAAGAGTTTCAAAAGATGATTAAAGCTGTGAAAGATGGTAGGTTGTGTGACTTTGTGTATGAAGATGGAATTTTTAAATTTGGGAAGAGACTTTGTGTTCTCGATATAGCTGGTCTAAAAAAGGAATTATTGGATGATGCTCATAGTTCCAATTTCTCTATACACCCTGGTTGCAATAATATGTATAGATATTTGAACAATATTTTTTGGTGGGACAACATGAAGAGGGAGATTGCTGATTTTATGTCAAGATGCATGGTTTGTAAACAAGTGAATGCCATGAGGCAACTTCCTGGAGGAGTTATGCAACATCATCCCATACCTGAGTGGAAATGGGATAATATTATGATGGAATTTATCATGGGACTACCAAAGACTCCTTGAAGGAATGATGCAATATGGGTCATTGTTGATCATCTTACCAAGTCAGCACATTTTCTTGCTATAAGAGAGGATTTACCACATGAACATTTAGCAAGACTTTATATTAACGAAGTTGTAAGACTTCATGGAGTAACCCTATCGATTGTTTCAGATCGTGATCCCTGTTTTACATCAAGATTCTGGAAAAGTCTTCAGAAATCCCTGGACACTGAACTTCGTTTGAGTAATTCTTACCACCATCAAACAGATGGACAATCAGAACGGACTATTCAAACCTTAGAAAACATGTTGAGATCATGCTCACTTGACTTTCAAGGTATGATGGATCAATATTTACCTCTGGTATAATTTTCCTATAACAATTGCTTCCATTCAAGTATTCGGATGGAACCATATGAAGCGTGATACGGAAAAAGATGTCAAACACCAACCTGTTGGGATGATATTGGTGAAAGAAAACTCATAGGCCCAGAACTTGTTGAGGAAATTGTAACACCCCGAGATTTTATGAAAAATATTCTTTTTAATTTCATTAATGTCTTGTGTTGTACGCTACACCAAAAGGAGCTTGCACAACACGCATCCTTGACTTGCCTTGCATTACACGCAATCGCGACCTTTCTCGATAGTGTGTGTAGTACGCAATACCGAGTTTCACTAAACAATGATATACTATTAAAATATTATTAAAAATAGCTGTTATGAATAGTAAAAACCACTTTTTGAAATTTTGTAAATTTTATTTTTCAAAATGGTATTCATTTTTGGATTTGAAATATCGAAATTAGCTTAGGGTGAAATTTTGGTACTTTTCGGATAACTTTCATTTTCTGATGAATAGTGAAAATTACTAAATTTTAATTAAAAACATCCTTTTTAATAAAAATAATTAATCATGATAAATTATTAATTTGATTGGTTTTAAAGTATATTTAGAATATATTTTAACAATTTAATACAATGTTGTTCATTGGATGTAATTTCACATTTAAACCAGACATAAACAAGTGTCAATCTTTTGATAGTTATTATCTCTTAAGAACACGCTATTTGTTTTGACGACAGGAATTAATTTTTAAATTAATTAATGAAACTGATATGTTTTGAATTTGGTAAAATAGACATCATTTTTGAGTTCATAATATCAAATATAACTTAGGCCTAATTTTTGGTATTTTTCTGGAAACATTCATTTTTTGATGAATAGTGAAACCACTAAGTGGTAGTTAAGAAAAATGAATTTTTCATAAAACTTAATTTTACCGGTTCTGTGAGTGTAATTTCAGAAATCCGAGAGACATGGTTGATGTCAGTATGTAAAATGTGATTCAATGAGATGAAAATAATTTTTGGTGGATAGTAACATTTTACTTTTTTTTACCATGGTTAAAAGTAAATAGGGTAATTACGGGTAAAAATGATATTATTATTACCCTAAAACATATCCTAATTATATTGGATAAGTTTAATTCGACCACAAACAACCTTAGGAATAAAATATGACTATTTAGGACCACTTGGATTAGATTAGGAAATTTATTATTAATTTATTTAAAGAAGGGTTAAAATAGTTAAAATCAAAGTAAAATAAGTATATCATTTTTAATATAGGGTTATACATAAGACAAATTAGTATATAAATATTCATTAGAAAGCTAAAAAAGTTTTCTACATAATTATATTTTATTTGTAATTTTTAGACTTTAAATAAGTTAATTTATTTATGATAGAATGATGATGCAGTAATTATCATATTAATACAATATTGACATAATTGATGTTATAAATACCCAAATAAATATAATTTAAGACTTTTTATTAATTCCACTAATTTTATAGGTTACTATGACATGTTAGTGGTGATATAATTAACTGTTTTCAAACTAATCATTCTGTTATGATTTTCACAAAAAACAATTACTAAATAGTTTCAAAATTGACATAAAATAGTTTTTAAAAAAAATATTATATTATTAATTGTTATTTTATTCCTAAAAATATAAGGATCGGAAAATTGACTTAGATAAGGTTATATATATTAATAATAAACATCTTGGGGTTCGTTTGTCTGATTATAGTAAGTTTATTAACCTTATAGTATAAGAACACAAGAAGACACAGTAAAAGTAAAATTATTTATCTTAATGTTAAATCTAAATGATAAGGTTAAAATAGGAACCTAAACTTGTCTAAATTATATTGGATGAGAGGATATAGACTCATAACAACCTTAGCTTCTAAATATACCAAATTTGGAACTATTAAAAACCGAATTTTACTTTATAATAAAATAATATTTTTAGTTATTCCAAAGGTGCCCCTCTCCTCCCTTATAAAAGGGAACTTCCTCCCTCTCTTCCTCACACCACATTGAGCCTTCAAGCTCGCCCAACCCCAGCCAAATTCTCTTCTCCACTTCCAAAGAAACATCCTAGAGGTTCTTTTCTTCCTCAAATACCAATTTTAGTGCCCTAAAAGGAGATCTCAAAGAGGCGCTTCAAAGAAGAGGTAATGTCCGTTACCGATTCTTTCAACTTTATTTCTTCTTCCACTTCTTATTCTTAGGTTGTTTCATTTTAAGTAATAACATCAGTATCACTCATATAATTATATGTTATTATAAGTATGAAACAATTCTATTTCACCATCTATCCATCCTATGAAAAACGAAATCACCGCACGTGCGTACGTACGGAATACCATCTCCATGCTGTGGTGTAATCTATTTTCCACCACCACCTTACATGGATGGGTATAATGGTGCAACGAAAAAACTATATATGATTATTGTAAAGTGGTATTAATTCTGAAATAGTATTCATACACTTCAATACAATTCCACGATCATGAGAACGATATCATTGCTCGTGCGTACGTACGGACTACCGTCTCCACGACGTGATGAGATTCATTCTCCACGTTAACCATTCATGAATGATTATAAAGTATATATAATAAGTAATAATGAAATATATGACATAGTAATGATACTGTATTTATGTGTATATATATGTATGTCATATACTTAATTCCATTCAACTAAATAAGGAAACGAAAACAGCGTTCATGCGTACGTACGACCTACAGTCTCCATGAATGGTGTATTTCTTTCCATTTACTGATCTATTATATATATGTATATTCTGAATATATATTATATAAATCATGTTTTATATTCTAGAATTAATTAATCATGATCTAAGTAATCATATTAATAATTACAAGTCAAAACACGGACGACAAATGAAACGATTTTACCCAAAACGCTCTTTAACATGAAATTTAGAAAAGAACAGGTAAAATAAAGTCATAAGTGAACCATATATGATATCATAACAATGAGTATGATTCTGGAATAAGTCAATGACATTATTTAAATCATTATACAGGAGGTTTGGACACTTACGAAGCAAATCGGACCTAAGGTAAGTGAAATATCACAATCTCATTTTTATCTGAGATTGTTTATACTTTGAAATTTACTGGGGTGTATTTTTATCATCCACATCTATGTTTCCTCAATATGTATTATTATTTACATCCACCTAAAACTGTCTAAATCCAATTTTACCCTTCGGTGAGTTTTTAGTAAAAGATATGAAAGGAATCTTTTGTCATTTTTCGTATGAGGTACTTTTTGACTTTTCCGAAAAAAGTACAAGAAGAATGTTTTTTTAACTTATACAGAATGAATGGATTTTATAACATTATTTCCAAGAAGCTTCCTTTACAAGTTTTCAAGTTTATTTTTAATCAACTATTTTTAGTTTAAAATTTTCATGACATGTTAATAAATGAAAAATGATTTTGAGGTAGAAAGGATATTTTCCTCAAAAATGGAGTTCAAGTGTTTTATCAAAATTATTTTCCATCTAAGATAATAAAGGGTTCTGTTTCTATCCCTATTTTTACAATGATTTGATTATGTTATGATAGAATTATTTTTATTATGTCCTTTTATATTATATGGATTATGTTATGACAGCATGATGTTTAATATTCCCATTTTTATTACATGGGTTATGCAATGATGTATGAATTTTTTGATTTTGTGGCACACATAAGAATGGTATCATTATGATATGGGTGGGACCTATGTCACCCTCCAATTCATTGGGTAAAGATTTTATATCTCATGAGATAGACATGGCTGGAATGACAGGTTAAACCGGTTCATTGAAACAGGACTGAAATGAGGAGTGAACTCGGTTTAGAAATACACTTTTTCCTCTAAGATAGTCTTGGAAATGAGTCTTGACTAAAAAGAAATGATTTTCTAAGATTATGTGTGTATGCCACAAAGATTTATGTTTTAAGTTATGATTATTGGGATTACATTTCACTACTATTATTTATCCCATGTTATGATATTATGATCTATTTTGCAGGTTATGATTTCCAAAATGTTATGTTCTTATGAATATGATGTGATTGATATTTTTTTTGTTTAACCTTACTGAGAATTTGAGCTCACCCTTTTATGTTTTCTTTTTCCCAGGATATAAAGAAAGGTTTTAGGTAAGAAAAAAAAGGGAAGATATTTATGGGAGATGTTGAAGATCTTTGACCATGATTAGAAGATTATATTTTGAGTTTCCAAAGACTCTAAACTTTTACAGTCCTTGTGTGTGTGTTTTTTTAATGTACTATGTATTCTGCAAAAGTAATGTAATTTCCATGTACGTCAAGCTTAGGGTCTCTACAGTTGGTATCATAGGAAAGGTTTAGTCAACCTTTGAAAACTAGGATGCGAGAACTTTAGTGAGATCCCTAGAGATATTTCTATGGTATGTCTAGGGATGTCCCTAAGGTTAAGTATAGGTTATAGTACTAGAATTACGGTAAACTAAGATGTTAGATATGGAAGGTACTCCCCCTTTATTATGTTGTTTTCCCTAGCATGATTTTTTCCTCTCACACTATTCTTTTTGGGATTTAGACGATGGCTGGAACCCAAAGGAACCATGTTGATCAATGCAATGGACAATGAAATGATTTTCCTCCTGAACAGACAAATGTTATGGGAGATGGAGTGAAAAATCTTATTGCTATACTTACACAAGCTATGAATCATTCTAGACTTCCAAATGAGCAGAGAAGGGAACAATATTCTATTGAGTCCTTCATGAGGCAATGTCCACCTTCTGTTAGTGGGTCTTCTGGTCCACTTGTTGCTGAACAATGGATCAGTACCACTGAAAAGATATTTTCAGTTTTTCAATGTTCTGAACTTGATAGAGTCATCTTAGCAGTATATCGTTTGGAAGGTGAAGCTGATCAATGGTGGAATCTTATCAAGATTACGAGGCCAAGATATGAAATTGAGTCAATTGAATGTGATGAGTTCAAGAACTTATTTTTCAATAAGTACTTCCCTCGTATTCTTAGAACAAAGATGGAGAACTATTTTCTTGAACTGAAGCAAAAGGATGATGAATCTGTTGGTGTATACAAAGTGAATTTTACAAGGCTTACAAGGTATGCATCTGGCTTTATCATCCAACCTAAAAGTAAGGTTGATCAATTCTTCAGTGGATTAAAACCAAATATTTGAAGGGAATTAGCTATAAGAGACTTCAGTAGCTATGAAGAAATTGTGCGCTGTGCTATTAAGGTAGAAATAGAAGTTGGTGTTACATATTCGTCTCATGGTTTTGACAAGAAAAGAAAGGTGGAGTTCAAGGAGAAATCTCAGAATAATTGTGAAAAGAAGATGAATGTTTTCTTATGCTCAAAGTGTGGAAAGAAACATGGTGGAGATTGTCTTAAAGAGACTAGAAAATGTTTTAAGTGTGGAAATGAAGGTCATTGAGTAGCTGAGTGTCGAAGTAATGGAAAAAGGGTTTCTAAGGATGTGAATAAAGAAAAGACTGCAGAGAAGGAACCACCAACACTTCAATGCTTCAAGTGCAAGGAAATGGGGAATTATGCTAATAAATTCCCTAATCCAAGGTTTAATGATGATCGACATGAGAAACCACTTAAGGCAAAGGACAAAGGCAAGTCACATGCGATCACTATTGGAGATGTTGAATATGACAACGATGTGGTGGAATGATTAAGTGTTTATGCAATGGGATTCCAAAATAATGTTGTATATTGTATCGTTGAATATTGGAATATTTATGTATTGGTCTATTGTGGTTTTCAATAATTTTATGGTACCGGTAACCATGGAAAGTGATTGAGATATTTTTGGTAAGTATATGATATGCGCATAATGAAGGGATAATAATATAATGAGATGTTTGATTTTATTCATGAGCTCATGATTGATATAAGGACTAAGTGATATCATGGTTTGAGTATAAATAATTTTGAGGATTTTGGTTTGTGGAAAGTGTTAACTTTTAACTGCATTCATGGGTATACATGATTAAGGTATTCACATGTTTGTAATTTGACCAACAAGATATATCTTATGATATATGGGGGATAAATGATGGCATTCATGTGATTGTTATGTGACATTTCAAGTAATCATTTCCTTTATACTATGAGCTTGGACTGAAGTATTTTAGATAAGCCTAAAGATTGGAATGGATTATGTTGGACAGAAGTTATTATTGTTTAAGGATAGAACTTTTTTCGATATTATTGATGGTATGTTATAGTAATATAGCTTTAGGAAAAGGACAACCTGCAGGATGGGCGACAGCCCATCGCATCGGACAAGTCTGTGGGAATCGAACCCACAACCGAAGTGTGACTGGCCTTTATAACCTACCACTGTCCTACAAGAAGTCCCTGTTTAGTAGAAACTAGTTTTATTATGATATAATAAGTATAAGTCCATTTTAGGAACCATATATGATTAATCTCACTATAGATCGACTTATGTATATTTAATAACTTTTTCTAACCTTTTGTTTGAGACTGATGGAATGACCCGTCATTCTATCACATGATCTGCTAACACTTCACGAATAACAAATTCAACTTCATTTCTTTAAGAGATGAAGTGGGAATTGTTCAAGGCATGAAAAATAGTGAGATTGTACCAAAATATAGTAAGTATTTATTCTAATTCAAATTCTTCAACATTAGGGAAATGATCTTGAAAACCAAAAATGTTGTCCTAGAGCTCTTATATCTGATGAATCAGATGGTACCTTAGATCGTCACAAATTCATGGCTTTGTGATTTCTGGATTTTCCATAGCCATGTTCTCTACCACTCTCCATCAAAACATGATGGTTAGATTTCTCTTCCATATCCATATTTTCACCTATGTGGAAACCCAGTGATTAGTTTATTTGGGTAACCATTACGTTTCATACATTTGTTTTTAAAAATTGGTTTTGGTATTTCTTTTTACGATATGGGTTTCTATTAAAGAAACTTTCGAGTAGTAAACCATTTATAACCTCGACGAATTTCGAGGGCAAAATTCATTTTAAGGGGGGTAGAATGTAACACCCCGAGATTTTATGAAAAATATTCTTTTTAATTTCATTAATGTCTTGTGTTGTACGCTACACCAAAAGGATCTTTCACAACATGCATCCTTGACTTTCCTTTCATTACACGAAATCACGACCTTCCTCGATAGCATGTGTAGTACGCAATACTGAGTTTCACTAAACAACGATATGCTATTAAAATATTATTAAAACTAGCTGTTATGAATAGTAATAACAACTTTTTGAAATTTTGTAAATTATATTTTTCAAAATGGACTCATTTTTGGATTCGGAATATCGAAATTAGCTTAGGGTGAAATTTTGGTACTTTTCGGATAACTTTCATTTTTTGACGAATAGTGAAAATTACTAAATTTTAATTAAAAACAACCTTTTTAATCGAAATAATTAATAGTGATAAATTATTAATTTGAGTGGTTTTAAAGTATATTTAGAATATATTTTTACAATTTAATACAATTTTGTTCATTAGATGTAATTTCACATTTAAACCAGACATAAACAAGTGTCAATCTTTTGATAGTTATTTTCTCTTAAGAACACGTTATTTGTTTTGACGATGGGAATTAATTTTTAAATTAATTAATGAAACTAATATGTTTTTAATTTGGTAAAATATAAATCTTTTTTGAGTTCATAATATCAAATATAGCTTTGTCCTAATTTTTGGTATTTTTCTGGAAACTTTCATTTTTTGATGAATAGTGAAACCACTAAGTGGTAGTTAAGAAAAATGAATTTTTCATAAAATTAATTTTACCGCTTCTGTGAGAGGAATTTCAAAAATATGTGAGACACGGTTGATGTCAGTAAGTAAAATGTGATTCAATGAGATGAAAATAAGTTTTGGTGAATAGTTACTTTTTACTTTTTTTTACCACGGTTAAAAGTAAATAAGGTAATTACGGGTAAAAATGATATTATTATTACCCTAACACATGTCCTAATTCTATTGGATAAGTTTAATTAGACCAAAAAAAACCTTATCAATAACATATGACCATTTAGGCCCACTTGGATTAGATTCGGACATTTATTATTAATTTATTTAAAGAAGGGCTAAAATAGATAAAATCGAAGTTTAATAAGTATATAATTTTTATTATAAGGTTATACATAAGATAAATTCGACAATAAATATTCATTAGAAATCTAAAATGATTTCATACATAATGATATTTTATTTGTAATTTGTAGACTTTAAATAAGTTAATTTATTTATGACACAAAGATGATATAGTAATTATCTTATTAATAAAATATTGACATAATTGATGTTATAAATACCCAAATAAATATAATTTGAGACTTTTTATGAATTCCACTAATTTTATAGGTTAATATGACATTTTATTATTGATTTAATTAACTTTATTAGAACTAATCATTCTTTTATGATTTTCACAAAAATCAATTACTAAATAGTGTCAAAATTGACATAAAATAGTTTTTAAAACAAATATTATATTATTAATTGTTATTTTATTCCTAAAAATCTAAGGTTCGGCCAAATTACATAGATAAGGTTATATATATTAATAATAAACAAATTGGGGTTCGTTTGGCTTATTATAGTAAGTTTATTAACCTTATAGTATAAGAACACAAGAAGACACGGTAAAAGTAAAATTATTTAACTTAATGTTAAATCTAAATGATAAGGTTAAAATAGGAAACTAAACTTGTCTAAATTATATTGGATTAGAGGATTTAGACCCATCCCCACCTTATCTTTTAAATATATCAATTGTGAACTATTAAAAACCGAATTTGACTTTATAATAAAATAATATTTTCAGTTATTCCAAAGGTGCCCCTCTCCTCCCTTATAAAAGGGCACCTCCTACCTCTCTTCCTCACACCACTTGGAGCCTTCAAGCTCAGCAAAACCCTGCCAAATTCTCTTCTCCACTTCCATAGAAAAATCCTAGAGGTTCTTGTCTTCCTAAAAGACCAATTTTAGTGCCCTAAAAGGAGATCTCAAAGAGGCGCTTCAAAGAAGAGGTAATGTCCGTTACCGATTCTTTCAAATTTATTTCTTCTTCCACTTCTTCTTCTTAGGTTGTTTCATTTTGAAGTAATAACATCTATATATCTCATATAATGATATGTTATTATAAGTATGAAACAACCCTATTTCACCATCTATCCATCCTACGAAAAACGAAATCACCGCGCGTGCGTACGTACGGAATACCGTCTCCACGCCGTGGTGTAATCTATTTTCCACCACCACGTTACATGGATGAGTATAATGGTGAAAATAAACAAATATATATGATTATTGTAAAGTGGTATTAAATCTGAAATAGTATTCATACACTCCAATACAATTCCATGATCATGAGAACGATATCATCGCTCGTGCATATGTACGGACTACCGTCTCCACGACGTGATGAGATTCATTCTCCACGTTAACCATTCATGAATGATTATAAAGTATATATAATAAGTAATCATGAAATATATGAAATAATAATGATACTGGATTTATGTGTATATATATGTATGTCATCTACTTAATTCCATTCAACTCAATAAGGAAACGAAAACAGCATTCATGCGTACGTACGGCCTACCGTCTCCATGAACGGTGTATTTCTTTTAATTTACTGATCTATTATATATATGTATATTCTGAATATATATTATATAAATCATGTTTTATATTATGGAATTAAGTAATCGTGATCTATGTAATCATATGAATAATTACAAGTCAAAACACGGACGACAAATGAAACGATTTTACCCAAAACGCTCTTTAACATGGAATTTACAAAAGAACAGGTAAAATAAAGTCATAAGTGAACCATATATGATATCATAACAATGAGTATGATTCTGGAATAAGTCAATGACATTATTTAAATCATTATACAGGAGGTCCAGACACTTACGAAGCAAATCGGACATAAGTAACGGAAATATCACAATCTCATTTTTATCTGAGATTGTTTATACTTTGAAATTTACTGGGGTGTATTTTTATCATCCACATCCATGTTTCCTCATTATGTAATATTATGTCCATCCACCTAAAATAGTCTAAATCCAATTTTACCCTTCGGTGAGTTTTTAGTAAATGATATGAAAGGAATCTTTTGTCGTTTTTTGTACAAGGTACTTTTTGACTTTTCCGATAAAAGTATGAGAAGAATGTTTTTTTAACTTATACGGAATGAATGGATTTTTAAAACATTATTTCCAAGAAGCTTCCTTTACAAGTTTTCAAGTTTATTTTTAATCAAATTCTTTTAGTTTAAAATTGTATGACATGTTAAGAAAGGAAAAATGTTTTGAGGTAAAAAGGATATTTTCCTCAAGAATGGAGTTCAAGTGTTTTATCAAAATTATTTTCCATCTATGATAATAAAGGGTTCTGATTCTATCCCTATTTTTACATTTATTTGATTATGTTATGATGGAATTATTTTTATTATGTCCTTTTATCTTATATGGATTATGTTATGATAGCATGATGTTTAAGATTCCCATTTTTATTACATGGGTTTTGCAATGATGTATGATTTTTTTGATTTTGTGGCACACATAAGAATGGTATCATTATGATATGGGTGGGAAATATATCTCCCTCTAATTCATTGGGTAAATATTTTATATCTCATGAGATAGAGATGGCTAGAACGTCAGGTTAAACCGGTTCTGTGAAACAGGACTGAAACGAGGATTGAAATCGGTTCAGAAATGGACTTTGTCCACTAAGATAGTCTTGGAAATGAGTCTTGACTAATATGAAATGATTCTCTATGATTATATGTGTATGCCATAATGTTTCATGTTTTAAGTTATGATTATTGGGATTACATTTCACTACTATGATTTATCCCATGTTATTATATTATGATCTTCTTTTTAGGTTAATATTTCCAAAATGTCATGTTCTTATGAATATGATGTGATTGATATTTCTTTTGTTTAGCTTTACTAAGCATTTGAGCTCACCATTTTATGTTTTCTTTTCCCCGGGATATAAAGAAAGGTTATAGGTAAGAAAAAAAAGGGAAGATCTTTATGGGAGATGTTGAAGATCTTTCACTACGATTAGAAGATTATATTCTGAGTTTCTAAAGACACTAAACTATTACGGTCCTTGTGTGTATGTTTTTGTAATGTAAAAAGTATTCTGAAAAATTAATGTAATGTCTATGTACGTCAAGCTTAGGTTCTCTACAGAAATGATAGAAAAGGTGAAGTTAATCCAAAACCACCTCAAAGCAGCTCAAAGTAGGCAGAAGAGCTATGCCGATAACTGAAGGATTTCGAATTTCAAGTAGGAGATCATGTTATCTTGAAAGTATCTCCTTGGAAGGGAGTTATATGATTCGGTAAGAAGGGAAAATTAAGTCCCAGGTACATCGGACCATTCGAAATTCTAGAATGAATTGGGGCTCTAGCTTACCGTATGGAAATGCCTCCAAATCTCTCTAAAGTTTACGATGTGTTCCACGTATCGCTGTTGAGAAAATACATGCCTGACCCAATGCATGTACTCAACTATGAGGAATTAGAACTAGAAACCGATCTGTCTTATTGCGAAGAGCCTGTCAGGATTCTTGGATATGAGAGAACAACTGCTGAGAAACCGGACGACTTATCTGGTAAAAGTTCTATGGAGGAACTATAAGATGGAAGAGGCAACGTGGGAACCCGAGGAAATTATGATGAAGAACCACCAAAGTATTTTTTTGCAGTAATATTATAGAAATTTAGAGAATGAAATTATTTAAAGGAGGGGAGAATGTAACACCCCAAGCTTCCATGGTACGCTTCTCTTTGAATAATAGTGCAGCGTGTGTTGTACGCAGCCTCGAGTTCTAACACACCGCGACCAATCAAAGTAGCCGTTATGAATAGTAATACCTACTTTTTGAAATTATATAAATTTCATATTTCAGGATGGACTACATTTTTTGATTCAAAATATCTAAATTACTCTATATTGTATTTTTGGTATTTTCCCAAGAGCTTCCAATTTTCGATGAATACTGAAAAATACTTAAAAACAACTTTTATAATAAAAATTATTTATAGTGATTAATTATACTATTTAGTAGTTTTAAAGTATAATTATAATATAATTTTACCATTTTATCCAATGGTGGTCATTAGAATTAATTTCACTTTGAAATTGGACATAAACAATTGTCAATCTTTTGATTGATATTGTTTCTTAAAAACACGCTATTTGTTTTGACAACCAGAATTAATTATAAAATTAATTAATGCAACTTATATGTTTGTAGTTTTTTAAAATAGACATCATTTTTTAATTTGGAATATCAATTATAGATTAGGGTGAATTTTTGGTATTGTTCTGAGAAACTTCAATTTTTGATGAATAGTGAAACCACTAAGTGGTAGTTAAAAAACTAATTTTTCATTTAAATGAATATTTACCACTTATGTGAATTGAATTTAGAAAATCCATCATACATGGTTTTCATTAGTAATTAAAATTTTGTTCAATAAGATGAAAATAATTTTTGGTGAATAGTAACTTTTAAGTTTTATTAATCGCGATTAAAGGTAATTAGTGTAATTTAAGGTAAATATAATGTTATAATAATATGAAATTACCTTTACACTTGTCCTACCCTTATTTTATGAGTCATGGACAACCAATAAAATCCATGGGTAAATTTGTGGGACCCTATGGAGCCACTTTGGTAAGATAATGACATTAATACGTTTTATTTAATGTAAAAATAAAAATGTCACAAACATGTATTGTTTTATTAAAACAATTCTTAAAAGGGGTTATAAAAGTTATCATTTCTACTATAAATATCCATTGGAAATATAAAAATATTTCCTACATCATTGTAAATGTTTTAAAAAATTTAGGCATTAAATAAATAAATTTATTTATGACACCATGACGATGCAGCGATTAACTCATTAATGAACAATTTAAATAAAATGAAAAGATAAGGTAAATTATATGAATTAAACATGTATAAAGCCTATTGGATGGGTGTATTTTTAACCCTTATCACTTTATTCTTGAAATATATCATTATGGGACCTTTAAAATCCGAAAAACATTTCATAATAATGTAACATTTCATCACATTACAAGAGTGCCCATCCTCTCCTCTTATAAAAGGCCCCCACCTCTACCACCTTATTCACACATCTCAAGCCATTGGCTTGGCCGAAAATTTCATCATTAAATCTCTCCACATCCCTCTCTTCTTTATATAATCCTTAACTTAGGCATAAATATCTTCAAGAAACCATTTTGGTTCAAACCGAGGGGAGTTACCTGATTTAATGGTAATGTCTTCTCATATGTTGTTCTGTTTTATTTTGCTTCTCCAACCCCCTAAAATATTTTTATTCCTCTATTTTGTAACAATAACAGCATATTAAATATACTAGGATGTTTTTATGAGATGTATTTGATTTACACTTACACACACCTTTGTCTAATGGTTAAAGAACATACTGTTTCTGTGGGTGGTGAATTACTGCCTCACGAAATGATGATTGTTCAATCTTCTTTTAACATCTCTCATGGTGTCCATTAAGATGTCACTATATTTATATATGATATATATTATGTTTATGTTTTCCTTATGCTTCTGTATTTTTCATTTATGGCTTACCTTTTTGATTTCCATTATGGGTAAACGCGATAATTTCATTTTAGGAAGTGCGGACTACCGCCCCCTCAAAGTGATTTGAATCATTAATGCCATATGTGGGATGTATAAAGGATGGAGTAAATGATATGATATTATTCTGGAATTATAATATAACTTTATATCATTATTATTTCATTCCATTAAATATGAGATAGAAATGAATGTAGCGTTCATGCGTACATACGACTTACCGTCTCCATGAACGGTGTATTTCATTTCATACCTCTATATGTTATGTAATATTATAAATACAAGTATATACAGGATATATATGATATATATGATATCTACATCATTTATATAATTCTGGATATAATGGATATTTTACCACATGAACAACTTGTAATTATAAGAAGTTTATTTTTGACTCAAGTACCAAAAACCGACAAAATGACCGGTATTAACTTAAATAATTACATAATGTTCATAACATGGTAATAAGTGATATAAAAGGAATAATGAACTTGAAAAAGGTTCTTATGAAAGTATAAATTAACTCTAGTTTATTATTCCAAAGTTTAAAGAATGATCGAGTCAAGTCGGGCACGAGGTAAGGGACTTCGTCTCAATCTCCTTTCATTGAGGCATATTTTGTTTTATACACAACATTCTTTTATACGGTGTATAAACCCCTTTTACTTTTACGTTTATTCAAAAGGAATCTTTTTTATATGAAGAGTTTTACTAAATGAAAAAAGGGAATGTTTTTTGTCATACATATGTTGTGACAACGACTTCTCCATCGTCATGACCATTATTTGAGTTTAGGATTCTTCTACAAGACATAACTTTTTATTAAATGAACAATAAATACCAAGTTTTAATTTTCTTTTATTTTGGAATGAAAATGGTTTTATTATATTAATGTTTTGTTTTTATATCTTGTGATTAAATGTATAAATGTTATGTTTCCTTTATGCATGTTTTATGTGATGCGATTATGTTGTAGATTATGCTAAGTTTAAACCTTTTCATATAAGGAATGAATTGGACCAAGTATGTGATGGGTGGAGCCCGCTATAGCTCCTCGATGCATCGGTAAGTCTCATTAGACAAACAAGTGTCTTGGCACGAGGCCTTGATAAAATCTTTTTTGTAGTCTTGGCACGAGGCCTTGGCTACGTGGTTATAATAGTCTGGCATTATGCATTCCATCATTATGAAAGTGGTTATTGATATTGCATGTTATTATCCGACTAGTAGAATATCTATGGGAATAAGTAAATGGCATTATTTCATTTTATTTTTTCCATATTACGCTAATGTTCAAGTTTAAAATGCTTTTGTTTTAGTTATACATTGACTTAAATGTTTATGTTTCTTTATGAAAGTTTCCGCTATATTGTTATCCTTACTGAGCAGTTGAGCTCACCCCTTTCAATGTTATAATTTTTCGAGGATGTGAAGAAGTATTTTATAAATGACCTATAAGGATAGTATGGAGGGATATGAAGGCATGATGTTGTTTTAGTTTTGTTTTACTTTATGATGTAATGTAAAACTTATGAATGTATCTAGTGTTTCACGGATACTAAACTAATCGGTCTTTCGAGACTTGATCTTTGTGATCATTCCAATGTTACTTAATCATGCACTAACTCTGGGTAACTGGGGTCGAGGCATTACAAGTTTTTCCCTCAGGTGAAATAGAACATTTCCCTCAGGCTAAACAGTACATTGCCCTCGGGCTAAACAAACAAAGCCCTCAAGCTAAATAGAAAATTTCCCTCAGGGGAAAGTAACCGGGCAGAGGCCAAATAATAAACAAGAAATTTATATACAATTCCACTCAATGAAATTTAGTACACATTATAATCATGTCATACCCTCGGGTATCCTAGCCAAATGTCTAAACAGAGGAACGTACCCCCGAGGTGGTCCTGGATCCAAGAAGTGATCCCAAACAGCAGTTATACATGTTCATTAAACTACCTATGAAATTCTAGGTATTTAATTATGCAATGCCTCATCCATACGACACCCCATTCATGGGTGTGTATCTCAACAGTACACAAATTCACCACAATAGTTGGAAATAATCACTAGACCACATACCTTGATCGTCTCTGATCGGTATACGTGAACGATGCCTCCAGAAACTCCCAAGAACTACGTAGATCTAGGAAAAACAACAAAATGTTCAAACCTAAATAACTTCCCTTAGAGGAATAATTGGTAAGAACATTGTAAAGGGAAGGTAGGTCATACCCGTGTGGTTCCAACAAGATTGACGGAAGCGAAAACAAATTCCCAGTGTGCGAGCGAGAGATATCCAATGCTTCGGCCATCCTCCCGAGATCCTCTGGCATTCTAAGCTTCCTATGTGAACAAAGGAGGCTACTTCCCATTTTAAGTGAAAAAAATACATGTCATGTACTCTCAAGTAAACGGTGTGTACTTTTCCCATTTAACTGTTCCTCTGGCGGCTAATTTTTCTACCATTGATCTATTCATTCATCGACATGAGTACACAGCGTGTATTTCTGAATACACACCGTGTACTGTTGCTCAACTAGCGGCTACTCCCACTGCCTTACTATTCACCTGGCGACTGACTAGACGGTGTGTAAACACCAACTACATGCCATGTAGTTTGTTTTTACACCTTTCATCATCGACAGGGATACATGCCATGTTCACTTATCCCACACGGCCAAAGTACACGACGTGTGGAAAAGTACCCGATGTGTACTTTAAATATTTGGGATTTTCCTCCATTTTCCTTATTTTCTCAAAAACACTTAAGGGAAAATGAAAAGAAGAAACCTGTACCTCACGAATAATAACTGGGTTCTTAAAAACTTCCCCCCTTAAAGCAATTCATCCACGAATTTCCCTTCCAAGGGTGGAGAAGATAAAGTTGAGAATAAATCTGGCCGCTGAGCACGTACGTCGGACTCCCGCTCCTAGGTTTCATCCTGCACTCAGCTATGCTTCCACAACACCCGTACCAGAGGAACTGACCATCCTTAGAAAACATTCGTTCTCCTATCAATGATATGAATCAGATTCTACTCAATGGATGCATCGATATGAAGCTCATCCTCCTCAGGCTGAAAAACATGAGATGGGTCTGAATGATAACAGCGTAGCTGAGATACAAGGAAGAAGTCATGCATGGCCCGATACCTCTGTGGTAACTGCAGCCGATATGAAACCGGCCCGACTCTCTCCAGAATCTCAAATGGCCCTACATACCTCAGTGAAAGTTGACCCTGTCTCCTGATCTGCCTCTGTCCCAACCTCGATGAAACACGGAAGAAAACCTGATCCCCGACCACAAACTCCAATGGTCATCTGTGCCGATCAACATAATATTTCTGACGATACTATGAGGTAGCCATCTGCTTCTGAATCAACTGGACCTGCTCAGAAGTCTCCTGCATGAGCTGTGGTCCCAATAAAGCTTCCTCACATGTCTCTAACTATCACAGAGGTGATTGGAATGTCTACCATATAAAGCCTTATAAGGTTCCATCGGAATAGTTTCCTGAAAACTATTATTATAGGAAAACTCAACAGGGGTTATATGCTTCTCCCAAGATTCCCCAAATTCTAGGATGCATGCACGCAACATGTCCTCAAGAAACATTATTGTACGCTCTAACATGCCATCGGTCTGAGGGTGGTAAGCTATGCTATGAAGCACATGTGTACCCAGTGCCCTCTGAAAACTCTTCGAGAAACGATACGTAAAACGGGCATCTCTATCTGAAATGATAGAACGAGGTACCCCGTGAAGATGTACGGCCTCTCAGATATACAAATTTCTATGATCGTCAACTCCGAAGGTCTCCTTGATTGGAAAAAAGTGAGATACCTTTGTAAGTCTGTCCACAAGAACCCACAAGGCATCATTGCCTCAAGGTGACCTCGGAAACCTAGTCACGAAATCCATCGTGACATCATCCCATTTCCACTCCGGAATGAGTAACTGTTGTAACAGTCCAGCTGGCCTCCGATGCTCTGCCTTCACCTACTGACAGGTGGAACATCTCGCAACAAAACCAGCTACGTCCCGTTTCATACCCGGCCACCAATATTGACGTCCCAAGTCATGGTATCTCTTGGTAACCCCGAGATGCACTGCCCAAGCTGAATCATGAAACTCTCGAATCATTTCCTCGTGTATATCCCCTGAAACCCACACTCGTCCATCAAAACGCAATACCTCCTCATCGTCTATCATCCATCCAAGAAGAGGGTCCTCAATTGCCACTGACTCCCGCAGAACTAGGCCTTCTGAATCTGATAGATATCTCATCTTCACTCTATCCAGGAGGGTAGAAGTCATAGCTAAAGAAGAAAGAAGGGTTTTACCTTGACTATCATGCACCTATAAATGCATCTCAGATAACAAAGCCATAAGCTGACACTCACCACTGGCCTCATGAACTGCCTGTATCTGGGTCCTCCTGCTCAGTGCATCAGCAACTGCATTACCTTTACCAGGTGTATAGGCAAGCTCAAAGTCGAAGGAATGAAGGTATTCAACCCACCTTCGTTGTCTCAGATTCAGGTCATGTGGAGTAAAGATGTACTTGAGACTTTTGTGGTCGGTGAAAACCACAAAATGATCTCCTAAGAGATAATGTCTCCAACAACGCAACACATGAACAACTGAAGGAAACCTGAGGTCATGTGTCGGGTAATTCCTCTCATGTAGCCTCAACTGCCGAGACCCGTACGCAACTACTCGATCTCCCTACATCAACACAGCTCCCAGCCCAGTAATTGATACATCACAGTAAACTGTATAGCTCTTGCCTTGTTCTGGAAGTATCAGGACTGGTAATGATTTCAACCATCCCTTCAGCTCTTGATAGGCTGTCTCGTAAGCTTCTGACCAAACGAACTTCACACCCTTCTTAGTAAAACCCATAAATAGCGCTGCTAAGTGGGAGAAGTCCTGTATAAAGTGCCTGTAGTACACAACCATCCCCAATAAACTCCGTATCTCAAACACATTCTTAGGTGGATCCCAGGACACTACTTCTCTCACCTTCTCTTGGTCTACTACAAATCCTGCCTCTTAAATGATATGACCCAGGAATTGTATTGGGTCCATCCAAAAGTGGAACATTTAGAGTTTATCATATCGCTAATACTCTCTCAGTGGACTCAATACAATCTCAAGTTGGGTGGCATGGTCGTGTCAAGTGCGAGAGTACACAAAGATATCATCCACAAATACTACCACAAAAGAATCCAAATAAGGATGGAACACATGATTCATCAGAGCAATGAAAATTGCTGGTGCATTCGTGAGTCCAAACAGAATAACCAAGAACTCATATAGACCATATCTACTCCAAAAAGATCTAAGCGGTATGTCTAATGGTCTAACGCATAACTGATGATATCCGGATCTCAATTCAACATTCGAGAACACTCATTATCCTCAAAGTTGATCAAAAAGATCATCAATCCTTGGTAAGGGATATCGGTTCTTAACCGTCAGCTGGTTAAGCTTTTGATAATCCACATAGAGTCTGAGGGTACCAACCGCGTTCTTAGCAAACAAGACAGGGGAACCCCATGGTGAAGTACTGGGTCGGATAAAACCCTTTGCCTGTAACTCCTCTAACATTCTCTTGAGATCCTAAAACTCTGGTGTATCCATCCTATAAGGAGTAATGGACACCGGTGCTGCTCTTGGCACAAGCTCAATAGAGAAATCCACCTCTCCCTCCAGAGGTAGACCCGAAAACTCATCTGGGAAGACATCCCTGAAATGATCAACCACTGGAGGAAAATGCTTCTCACAAGTCGCCTGGTCATCCAGATATAAACTCGCAATCTAGGTTGTCACTCCACCTCACCCATGATGCTTAGGTCCAGCTTGGCTAGCCTGGACATCCCGTTAACATTTCTATAGAAACTGTCTGCCCTCTAATGATGTGAAACTCACCCTGCGATGATAGCAATCTTCAAAGGCTCGAAAGGTTACCAACCAGTCCATCCTGAGAATGACATCATATCTCTTCATCTCTAGGACATAGAGGTCCCATAGACTATGACACCCCCCAGCCTCAAGGGGGAACTCCTTACAGTGATGCACGCCTGCCGTACTCGCTCCCAACGGCGTGTCTAGTGTCATGATATCAGAAGAAGAAGAAACACATAGCCCGAGGCTCTATACAACGAGCATATATATAAAGCTATGTGGCGCACTCGTATCAAAAATTATGGAAGAAAAAATAGAAGAAACAAGAATAGTACCTCTGACAGTAGAAGGTCTGGGATCCTGCTTCTGCTGGGTCTGTGGCACAGCATATGCCTACCCAGTGCCATGGCCCTGTGACATAGCCTAGAGACCCTGTGCTATCCCGCCCAGATGCCTCTGAGATCCAGGTGTCTGGCTACCATGGCCACGACCACCACTTCTGCCTATAAATTTTAACATATCCCAATTTCCCAACTGGAAAAAAGATGTCGGTCCTTCTCCATTGCATGTTGTCTACACAGAACCCTTCTCACTAGCCACTGGTAGAAATTCCCTACAAAAGTGTTGCAGATGACCCATCTTGCCACAAGCTTGGCACTCTACTGGGTCTCAGGGACACTGAGGTCTCTTCTTCCCCTTCATAAGACACTAGTAGCATATAACCGAGCAACCTGTAGAATTATTTAGGCTAGTACTACCACCGTGAGAGAAATCCATCTGTCTCTTCCTCTTACTGGTAAAAATAGTAGCAGGAACTGGTGCTGAACCGCATTGTCCTACACCACTAGCTTCCTGCGGGTTTCTATTAGTAATCAGTGCCTGGTTCACAATAGAATGTACCATAGGTAACCTGAAAACGTTCTCCAGTGCTCGGATGTCATACCATAGACCATCCTCAAAGCATCTCATCTCCCACCAGAACTAGTGAAAAACGCTGAAGCTCAGTGAAGCGGGCAGAATAGTCCATCACTGACATAGCACCCTGCTACAGATTCATGAACTCTCAAGCTCAATCTTCCCATAATGTCTCATGAAAGAAGAAGTTATAGAATAATGCTTGAAAATATTCCCACACCATATCTTTGTGATGCTCTGACTAGGTGGTAACATACCACCACCACTTGGCGGAATCACACTGCATATAAGTCGCGAGCATGTCCCTTCGCCCTGGAGGTGTCTCAAGATGCTAAAAAATAGTCTTCATAAAACACATCCATGACTCTGCAGCCTGTGGTCCACCATCCCCTGAAAACGTAGGTGGATGTTGCTGTTTGAATATATGAGTTATCTCTACCATGGATATGGTAGCCGGCGGTGCTCCCTGAAAGGTCTGCTTAAACTGCATAAATCCTTCACGGAACTGTGCATCAGTGCCTGTGTCTGGTATGACGGATGGCGCCGCATCTGGCTCTGCTGGAGGATCCATTGGTAGCCCATGGCCTACCATCTCTAGAGTATAATCATTTCCTCTTTCCTATCGAACAACTAGAGGTCGTCTTGGTGGCATGACTCTACAAGGTCAATGCACACCATAGATTTAAGATTATCAAGGTCTGAAAATAAGGAGTGTAAGAAGAGAATATGAGAAAGAAAGTGTTTATGTTTCTCACAACAAGACTACACGGCGTGTATAAAAACTACACAGCATGTAATTGATTTTTCATCCCCTTCTCGAGTCCTTATTCATGGCTTATCCACACGATTCTCTTTTGATCGAGACTACACAGAGTGTACACCATCTACACGGCTTGTACTGTTTAATTTCCAACTTCTCGTGCTATTCGTGACACGGCCGACTACTCAGCTTGACACTACACGGCGTGTGACACCTACATGCGGTGTGTACACCACCCGTTTCCCCAGCCACACGACTAATTATACACGGTCTCTCACCAGTCAAGACTACAGGACATGTCCCATGGGCACACAGCGGGTACTAGGTAGGGTAACACTAACCCGTATTATTAGCGACATGGTCAGGAACCTAGGTCAAACTACACGGCGTGTTCAAGGTAGAAAAATTGTGTATGTCTTAAGGTTTTCTTCATCTGTGTTGTTAGTTACACAGGAGGTCTTTGGGTCAACATTGCACAGCCTGTACAATCGGTACACGGCGTGTTTTCCCAAGACAAGCCCTACCCCGTTTCCCCGCACACATGGCCTATGACATGGGAAGAGACTACATGGTGTGTAAACAGGGTACACCGTATGTACTTAAAAATTTCGGTTTTCTTCCCGAACATAAGATTAAATGGCAGAAATCAAAACTACACGGCATGTATTCTGGTTTTTTCCAGACAGTAAGCCTCAGAAACTACTTCGGAGCCCAGAAAAACGGTGAAAAAACACATGTGTGATAAATTTCGATCCGTGAGGGCCCATACATCCCACAAATCAAAGCTTTGAGTTTTATAAGTGTTATAAAAGAAGTAAATTGTCAATGATCCACCGGATTTCGGTCAATGAGGGCCGATACTCCTCCAAAACCAAAATTTGGTGCTCATTCTATAGACCTTACATAACACTATTCTCTCAAATATCATGTATTTTACCAAGGCATCAATCACAACATCATGCTTTTACTAGCACAACATCTATCACAACAACAGGCAATTTTGAATGCACCTACATAGCATGGAAACTATGCATGGCGTGTGATTCTATAATTTTACTAAATGATTCATGAGATGGCATACCCTCATCTCATCGGGTTGCAACTAAACAGAACCGAGTAGATAAAAATATAAACATCACACCACAACTGCATCACCCAACGGTGAAAATCATATCAAGTGTAAAAATACAAAACCAGAAAAATAGCAATTATGAGGTAATTTGGATTTTCCATGTACATGGGTTAGCGACTCCGAGGAACAACTTATTACCAAATACCAATTCTGTTCTATCCCTAACTATATGATCTAAATAGTAATTCAAAGAAAATATTCTCCCCTGATGCCACTGTGTAATATCCTGGATCTGGTTTCCCCTCAACGGGTGCCCCGAACCCAGTTGGTCACATAACCTCAAGCACATTTCCCCAAATACCAGAGGTTTCTGATTAGCAGTGAGGGCCCAGGTTTGATAGTGGGGAATCTATGCCCTCATTTGTCAAAGTGTAGCGCAGCGGAATAAAATATATAAACATACAACAACGAAAGAAGTAACCAATATTCAACTGAAATGGACAACTGAAGTATAAGAGTACCAGCAGTCATATATATAAGGATGAAGCATGTCATTAATTCTATGAAAGCGTCCAGAATAGGATACACTACTATGAAATACAATACAACTCAAAGTACAAAGTACAACCTAACAAAATAAGGCAGAGTAAACATATCGCAGCAGCATCGCAAGCCTAATCTCAGTCCCAAGCTCTCATAATCCTTTGCTAAATTCAAGTACCTGTATAGGGACCCTTTCCCTTATCCATACATGTAGAAATGTAATCTGTTTAGGAAGAAGACATGAACCAAATAGGATGTGAGAAATAAATCCCAGTAGTCACCCACCAAAGGCCTGTCCCCAACTGTTAGTGAAAATATGCAACGACAGTGTGAAAAAGTAAATGTGATAAACTAGTAAGCACTGAAAAGTAAATATCACTATCAGTTTCATTACCATTTTGATGTTCATTTTAAACTTTCAATTAATTTAATAACATTCTGTGCACATTAGAACCAATCCCTTAGTCCAATCAGGACCTTTCCCTCATTCCAATATAATAAAACCACCCCTCAGGCATATATAATAAAACCACACCCTCATGCATATATAATAAATCCATGCCCTCAGGCTATCGAAGATGGCCCTCATGCGTATGAGATATTTCCCTCAGGGACAGAATTCACTGCCCTCAGGCATAAGAAGTGTTTCCCACAGGCGAAATAGAACATTTCCCTTAGGATAAACAGTACCTTCCCTCAGGCAAAACAAACAATGCCCTCAGGCTAAATAGAAAATTGCCCTCGGGCAAAAGTAACTAGGTCGAGCCAAAAGCGTAAACAAGAAATTTATATACATTTTATCTCAAGGAAATTTAGTACACATTATAATCATGGAATACCCTCAGGTTTCCTGGCCAAATGGCTAAATAGAGGAATGCACCCCCGAGGTGGTCCTGAATCCAAGCAGTGATCCCAAATGACAGTTATACATGTTCATTAAACTACCTATGCAATTATAGGTATTTAGTTATGCAAGGCCTAGTCCATATGACACCCCATTAATGCGTTCATATCACAACGATACACAAATTCACCACAACAGTTGGAAATAAATATTAGACGACCTACCATGATCGTCTCGGATCGGTATATGTGAATGACACCTCCAGAAATTTCCAAGAATGACGTAGATCTAGACAAAAAAAACAAATTGTTAAAAACTAAATAAATTCCCTTATAGGAATAATTTTTAAGAACAACATAAGGGTAAGGGAGGGCTTACCCGTGCGGTCCCAACGAGATCGACGGAAGCAGAAACGGATTCCTGGTGTGCGAGTGAGAGATCTCCAAAGCTTCGGTCATGCTTCTGAGCTCATCTGGTGTTCTAAGCTTCCTTTGTGAATAGAGGAGGCTACTGCCCATTTTAAGAAAAAAGAAAAAACAAAATACATGGCGTGTACTCTCAAGTACATGACGTGTAATTTTCTCATTTAACTGTTCCTCTAGAGGCTACTTTTTCTACCACTGAACTATTCATCCGTCGACATGAGTACATGGTGTGTATTTCCGAATACCAACAATGTAATATTTCTTAGATGGTGGCTACACCCACCACCTTACTATTCACCTGCCAACTGACTACACAGCATGTCAACACCCACTACACGGCGTGTATTTGGTTTTTACACCTTTCATCACCGACAGGGCTACACGCCCTGTGTACTTATCCCACATGGCCAAAGTACACAATGTGTGGAAAAGTACACAGTGTGTACTTTCAAAATTGGGGAATTTTCCCCATTTTCCTTATTTTCTCAAAAACACTTAAGGGAAAAGGAAAAGAAGAAACTCGTACCTCATGAATAAGAACCGGGTTCTTACATCACTATTGGGGTCCAGTCTGGTGCAGGAGACGTCTGAAAAGGTAAAGTTGATTAGGAAACGTTTATTGATAGCTCAGAGTCTCAGTAAATCATTTTCTGACTGGATGCATCAAGACATAGAGTTTTCTGTGGCTGATGGGTTATTCATTATAGTGGCCCCTCATCTTGTCCATTGTCGATTGACAACGCAAGGGAAGCTGACACCGAAGAATGTCGGACCTTTTAAGATCACGGAGTGTAATGGAATGGTGGAATACAGGTGGGATTTACCATATTGATTAAAATCCATGCATGATGTCTTTTATTTATCCAAGTTGAATAAAGACAACCAGATCTGTCCCATGTGCTGAGTTGGGAAGAACTGGAGCTAGAACCTGGCTAGTCTGTTTTTTAGCAGCTAGTGAAAATGGTGGACTCCCAAAGAAGGTTTTTTGAGGGAAGTATATTAAACTATTCTAGGTTTTCTGAATCATGTCAGTGACTCACATGAGACCTGGGAGTGGAATTTATGGGTTGATCATTAATACCCATTCTTTTTTTCCAATAAAGCCTCTAGTCGACTTTTAGGGGAATAAATTTTCCATGGTGGGGGGAATTTTCACACCCATTTTCATCATTAAAATTACTTATATTTCTTAAATTTTTATCCTAACATCCCCCATATTCCCCCCTAAGTCCCCATAGAATTTTGTTTCTTTTGAAGATGTTTTGAGGGGAGAATGTAGTGGGAACAGATTTGGTGCACAGCTTTCCCAACTGTGCACACAAACCATGGGTCCATGTCTATGTCATTAAAAATGACTTAAAATGACTTATTTTCCCTCCTAGGATTTAACCAAACTCATACATTTCTTCCCCCATTTGATCATTTAATCCATTTAATCTCTCAAATCCTCTCAAACCATCATTTGAACTCCATTTTGAAGGATGATTTGGTGGAGGAACTTCACACAATCTCAAGGGAGTGTCTCTCGCTATTAGTTCATACCCTTTCCATGAAGTTTATCTACATTTCCATGAATTCCAAAATTAACAGAGGGTAGGTTACTTTACCTAGGGTTTAACTTTGGGTTTTCATGGTCCATTCATCTGGTTTTAGGCTTGATCTACCTCCCTTGAGGTGCATCAATGGTGTAATTAATTTTTTGCATAAAGGATTAAAATTTTTAAACAATTTTCTAGGTGATTACATTGTGTATTCCATCCTTGTAACTTATTTTTACATGTTTATAACATTTCCAAGTTAATAACATTTATTATTTGTGAAAAAAATTGTTTTAGTTGTATTTGTAAACCAAATGAATTTTTAGTGCCATTTTCATGTGAAATTCGGTGGTTTTTCATAGAAATATTTTATTGGTTTGTTTGGGGATTCCATAATACTACATAGATTATTTAATTGAAATGTTTTAGGGCTGAAATTATTTTATTAAATGTTTATCCTATGGGGGTGTTGCTGAAAAAATTTGTTTTAATGGTGTTTGTGAAGCAGATGAGTTTTAAGTGCCATGTTTGTGTAAAAATAGGTGTTATAAAAATATATTACTTCATGGTACATATAGAGATTCCCAAAAACTGATTTAATGGTGTCATTGAATGGTATTGGGATAACCTTTCTGTTTTGGTGACTTGTTATTGTGAATATGTTTTTCAAAGTGGTGATTTCAAGGAGTTTTGGGTGCAAAACAATGGCGATTTTGAGAAGTTGTTTTATTGAAAATCAAAATGTTTTGTTGTGTGTTTTATTTGGTATAATGTGTGTATAGCTACTATATTAGTTGTATGTGACCAAAATTGGTGTTTTTATATAAAATGGTATGTATCTGGCATGCAGATATTATTTTATCACAAAGGGGGAAGCCCAGACACATAGGTGGTCAAATATGTACTAGTACGACTACTGATCCGGATTGGTTTTTCCCTGTTTCACATAGTATTTTGGATAAAAACCTCTAAATAAACAATATATATGATGTTTGGGGACCATAAAAATTATGTTTATGTTCCCTATTTGTCGATCATGCACGATAATGGATTTTTCTATGGTTACTTTACACCAATGTATGAGGTACATTGGGCCTGAGACTATTTTGTGCATAGGGGAGTTCACAGTTTTGGTGTGCATTGCTTTTGTGGTATTTAACCTTGTCGTAGTGTGTGTCTGAATGTAAATTATTTTATCTAACATTTATTAATCAATTTTTTGACGTTCTAAATGTTTTATTGTGAAAAATGTTAACAAATGAAAGTTTCATTTATGAGAATTTATCACCACTTTTCTTTACATATTAAAATTGCTTTCTTTTTCACCATGTATTGCATACTCTCTGGAATATTTTAGTGGTATCTTATTATTATTAGTCTCACACCCTACTTACACCCCTTTTGTGTAATTATACTTGATTATTTTTGACACTAGTAAATGTAATGCCTTGGGTGAAGGCGGTTCGGGTTGTTAGCCCACTCTTATCATGTGGTGTTGTGGAGACAGTTGGGGGGTGATAACCCCTTGTCCTGTGGAGTCTTTGTGGATGATTTTTTTGTCATTATTTATGTTTTTACCTCTTTTACTTTATTTAAAACCATGTATTCAGTTCAAGATATTTCTTATGTCTTGGTTGGCATGAAAATTTGAGATTCATATTATTGATTTTTTTATGTTTTATGCTTTCAAACTCTGGTAAATCATTCCCAACCCAAATTTGTTGATACCCGAGCACTTATGAGAGCCTTTGGGGATAAAGAACAAACTTAAAACCCTTTCATGAGCTCGATTTGGTGCCATTATTAGTGGTGAACAGATTTGGTTCGTGATAGTGTATTTGATGAACAATATTTAGGATAGTACAAAAGATGTTTTTTAAAGATATATTGAAGTTATTTGGATTGAGTTAAAGTGGTTGAATAATATTTGAAGATAGACGGAGGAGTGTATAAGAGTTTATAGATGTTTGGAAAATTATATATAATTATATATGAGTTAAAAATTATTTTTACTATTTATATATGATTAAAATAATGATTCTAAATATTGTGTAAAAATTGTAAAGACCCAGAAATTTCCAGGAATTTTTTTTCTTAAATACATTGGAATATTACGAGTCTGTGGATTCTGACGGCACTTGATTCTGAGGACTGGTGTGCCCGGAATCAATTTCTGAAGTTTATCTCGGGTACGTTCAGTGAACAAAAGAGCGAGTTTTTCTATATTTTGAACCGGTGCTTGGAATTGAAATCTGAGGGCACTGATGAAATCGTATCACCGGTAATTGCTTAATAGGACCTTTTCACGAGAAGAGAAGTTAAAAATTGTGGATTAAATGAGATGTGAATAAAATTGTGGAACAATTTTATTTTTATATCTAAGGTGGTTTTATCCAACATGAGGGAGTTAGTGTGGGACCCACTAGCACCTAACTACCCATGTGAGGATAAATGTGAGGTGGGGCCCATATGACCTCCAACCCTTCATATTCCCTAAAACTCCTTAAACCCCCTCTTAATTTTTTGTAAACTCATCATTACTTGTGAAAACATTCCACCTCCTCTCTCTCTCCCTCTTAACTCTTGCCAGCACACTTTAATCAATTAATTGAACCACATCAATTAATTAGTTAAGTGTTTTGAAATTTAAATTTTGAATGCATGGCATGATTAAATAAAATAAGGAGAAGCCTTATTTTATTTTTGGTTGGATTGTTGTGTTGAGATTTTTGGGAGAGATCTCTTGAGTTTCGATGAACACTTCATCTCCTTTGTTGAAGAACACCAACTCTCCGATGAAGAACATCGACTCGACAACCCCGGATTCTCCATCCCCTTCTTCCTCCACGACAATGGAGGAGACACTGACTAGGGATCTCACCAATGATGTCTGGCCTTAAAATCTTCTCTCTATGACAAAAGGGGAGACACCACTTCCTCCTCAGGTGCACTATGTCGTCACTTACGGAACCTCACCCCGTGACGCCATCTTCCGCGATTCTAAATGTTTGATATCTTTTATTGAGGTAGGGTTATTTGATTCAATTTTATTGAAAAATAAGATTGTCGTTTTGTTTTGCGAACCTTGTTCATTCTTGGCTATGTGTTACCTCCTAACACGGAGGGCGCGAGCCGAACGAACACGGCCCGATGACCCTCCGCTGGAACTTATTCTTTTGGAATTGGAAACCAGAGGCGGAGAAAGCACATCGTCATCGTGTCGTGCTGAGAACATGGTGAAGGAAGCTGGTGCCATCGCGCTGGCTGTGTGGGAGGAACCGTATCCCACATCTTGGGCCACTTCAGCGGAAGAACCGGTCGGCCCGTCGGTCGGCCAGGCGAAGAAGAGCTGCGGCTCCAGGAGGGCGCCGCGCTAGAGGACCGGCCGGCCGGGTGCAGCTAGACCCTAGCACTAGGAGGGTGCCACGTTGGAAGACTGGCGGCCTGCCCATGCGGACCGCGTGCATAGAAGGTTGGCCTGATTAAGGAAGGGGGCGCCACCTGGCGCCACCGGTGTGGAAAACCGGAGCCCCCCCCCAGAATTTGCTCGTCCAGCCGGCCAAGCCATCCGAGATGTGCGCCCTACTGGGCCGGGTTGAGATGGGTTGCGCCGGGCCGGGCCACACAAGTTCGGCCCGCGTCGCGCCCCACCGGGCCGGACAACGCCCCGCCGGACCGGGCCGCGCCACTTCCAGTCGGGCCGTGCCACTTCGGGCCAGGCCGCGCAACTCACCAGGCCAGTCCGAACCCTTTTTCGGGTCGGACCCGCCAATACCAAGTTGACTCGATCCGTCAGCCCATCGGGCCTAACGGACAGGGACCGTTATTCACTTAAACATGAATAACATAAGGACCACGCGTTCGATCGACGCGCCGTCTATGACAATGGGACTCTTTCGATGAGATAGTACTTTTACGATACTCTAATTTAGTTTGGGACGAATTTGGATATCACCCGGGTTAGAAATGAGCGTATACCTAATTGGGCCCCTGTGACGGAAAAGCCAATATCTCTCAAACTGGGCATCTGATTGACATGTCGTCTATTGAGTTGAGTTCCTTTTGATGAGAATGAACTTTGAGATACATCAACTCTAGACTCAATGGAATTTGATGTATTGACCCCCCTTGGCTCATGGAGCAGACCCTCCCAGAATCGAGCATGCTGTGTGCGGGAACCCTAGAGCTGGCTGCGACTGCGACAACGATGATGACTGTACTTGGATCCTATGTGGGTTCGGTAGTGAGGACGACTGTACTTAGATCCTTAGTGGGTTCAGCAGCGATGATGACTGTATTTGGATCCTATGTGGGTTCGGCAGCGATGGTTACTATACTTGGATCCTACGTGGGTTCGGTAGCGACGACTTCTGTACTGGGATACTACGTGGGTTCAGAAGAGGTGATGATTCAGAGGCTATATATAATCATCTCAACCCCTCTTCTTGATTAGTATACCTGTGTGATCTAAGTCTTGATTTTCAGTCATTATCATCGATGTGATTGACTTGCTTTCCTATGTAGACTGGGTTGTGCTTTCCTGTGTGGACAGGGTTTTACTTGGGCTCGTGAGTTAGAGCCAAACAGGAATTGATGAATTATGTATATGTATGGGCATATACATAAGTATAGTTGGTTGATAATTTTTGTTTGTATCTTTCCTTTGTGGTTTATACTTTGTGGATTCTGGGAGACCATCGAGGGTCTCAGGGTCTCTACTAAGTATCGTATACTCACCCCTGCACAGGCTATGCCCGCACTACGTTGTGTTGGATGTAGATGACATAAAAAACTGATCTAGGTGGAGTTTTGTGGAGAGGAATGGTACCTGGAGGTGGACCAATTGGCGGGGAATACACGGAGCAGACGGCCGGACCCGAGGAGCTGAGGAGACCATTTGTACCCACCCATCAGGTGGGATATCTGGAGGATGACTCAGTGGTTGCGGGTTTACATTACTGCAGCTATTCTTTCTTTTTTGGTGTACTGTACTTTCAGTTGGGAATGTATTATGGCCCATTTACTTTCCATCACTTACTTTTGTACTCAGTTTACTTAGTTTTTACTTCAGCTTGCATTCTCTATTGTGTTTGTTTACTTACATAAAGGCAATTCCTTCCCTTATATCAGGATTTATGCCTTTGGTTCTAGTCGCCAGCCCCTGGCCTATGGAAGGTGGGCTTGGGACAGTCATGGTATGGACCCCAAGGACGGGTCGTGAAAAATTGGTATCAGAGGAGTCGGTTTTACCGTTGAACATAGGACGCTGATAATTTCTTCATGTGAAGCAATAGTGTTAAGGGTATTGAGTGTGGTTATCAGTCCAGGGAGTCCAGTGTTGGTGCGGTGGCTGACGTATTCATACACCAGGACCACGACTTCTGATTTCCGACTTAGTGCACGAAAACATTGACTTCATGTGTGTTTCAAAGGTTGTATTTGTGATTACTTTGTGTCGGATCACCAGGTATTCTGTATTAACCATGGCGCACCTGTTACTTTGCAGGATATCCCCACGAAGGCAGTTAGCTAGGGTTCCAAGACACGTGCGAGATGGCATCCCACCGAGCGACAAGGCCTCGGTGCAGGGACCCATTACAATCGAGGAACCAACGGTACCTCTACATGCTGGGCCACCAATACCACCAGCCCCAGCAGCGGAGAGTGCATGCCACCTGAGTGCACAACACAAGTTTCAGCGATTGAGGTCGGCCAGGTTCCGCGGAGAGATGGAACCTCAGGCAACTGAGGATTGGCTTGAGGCTATCGTCTAAGTCTTCATATTGGTAGGCACACTAGAAGATCTTATGGTGATCCTTGCGGAAAGTATCCTGCACGAAGCATCAGGTAGATAGTGGAGCTTGATTCTCTAGGTCAAAGACAAGTCATCACTACTTTGGATGGACTTTGAGAGCCTCTTCTAATCAGAGTTTATTCTGGCCACCCCCTGTGTAGTGCACATCCAAGAGTTACTATAGCTGCAGCAGTACAACATGATAGTAGCTCAGTACTCAGCAAGATTTACCGACCTCTCGTGTTACTCCACGGACATGGTACGAGACCCATTCATCCAAGCCCAGACCTTCGAGCATAGACTGAGGCATGAGATCAGGGATTCCATGTTCTCCGTCAGCATTCCGACGCAGGTAGGAGTACGGGAGAGAGCCCTTCTTGTGGAGAGCTTCCTTGCTGAGCCTAGGCCAGCAGCGAGGCCTACCGCAGAGCGACACGTAGCGGTGTCTTCTAAAGCCTGTAGTAGACAGATGTCACAGAGGTACAAGCGGACTAGGAAATCCGGTGGGCAACGTTAGGATACTATTTTGGAGGTGTGAGGCACATGCAGTAGAGCCATTCATACGAGAGGTAGGCCGTGCTATGCATGCGGTGGGATGGGCCACATGGCTCGTGACTTCCCGACCCGCCATGCAGAGGAGCAGAAGATGGTTTAGGGACCACCCAAGAAGAGTCATAGGTTCGACAATGGTGGTCATCAGGGAACAGGAGGACGAGGTAGAGGAGCTGGACAGGCAGCAGGTGGTGGACGATGCTTCGAGGCTCTACCACCACCACCACCAGAAGATCCACCCCGACCTCAGGGAGCTGGTAGACAGGGGCAGGCTCAGCTCCAGGAAGTCGAGGCTTATGACCACGACACACCTGAGATGATTCTAGGTACTATCTGTGTCTACTCCACCCTTTCTGTAGTTTTTATAGACATAGAAGTGAGTCATTCTTTCATTTCCGCTGCCCTTGTTCAAGGCTCAAAGTTTCTGACAGAGCTGTTGGCTCGATCCTTACGACTATATACTCCTACGGGAGTAGAATCGATGATCACACACAAGTGCCGATAGTGTGAGTTTACTCTAGGAGACGAGAGCTTCGGCTGGGATCTTCTTGTAGTGTCATCGAGGCCTTACAACATCATCTTGGGCATGAATTGGTTATCTATAGTTAATTCTCAACTCGACTGTATTAGGGGCAAAGTACAGTGTGTCTACAATGATGGGAGCATGTTCACCTTAACCAGCGAGAATGGAGCCTTTCCAGTGTAGGATGGGCTTACACAGAGGAGTGGGTAGCCGATCACCCATCAGTTGACTAGTCTCATCCTAGGAGCAGTTGATGTGTGGAGTCCGAGTTTTCCTATTGTGGTGGATTAGTATACGGACTTTTTTCCTGACGATGTTCTAGGACTATCTCCTCCTAGAGAGAGAGACTTATACATTGACATGTACCCCAAGACATCCCCGATATCTACTCCTGCATATCGGATTGCTCCCGCTGAGCTTAGTGAGTTGCGGGTGCAGTTGGAGGATTTACAGGGAAAGGGATTCATCCGACTCAGTGTTTCACCCTGGGCTTCTCTGATTTTATTCGCCAAGAAGGCGGATAGGAGCATACGACTATGTGTCGACTACCGTCACCTGAATCAAGTGACCTTAATGAACAAGTATCCATCCCAAGGTTAGAAGACCTCTTTGATCAGCTCAAGGGAGCACGATGGATCACGAAGCTAGACCTCAGGTCAGGTTATCATTAGCTCAGAGTTCGAGATGAGGATATGAAGAAGACGGCCTTCAGGTGTCGATATGGCCACTATGAGTTCTTGGTTATGACTTTCGACGTAACCAATGCTCCAGCAATGTTCATGAGTCTCATGAACAAGATCTTCTCGCCTTAAATCGATCGATTTATCATAGTCTTCATCGACGACATACTGATTTAATCGACTACTAAGGAGGAGCATGCCTACCACTTGCAAGTTGTACTGGACACACTCCGAGAGCACCATCTTAATAGTAAGCTCTCGAAGTGTCAGTTCTGGATTCGATAGGTCCACTTATTGGGGTATCTCATCTATGAGGTGGGAGCTATGGTGGATCCTGTGAAGATCGAGACAGTACATTCTTGGGAGCCACCCAGGAGTGTGACGGAGGTGTGGAGTTTCTTAGGTCTGGCTGGGTACTATCGAGGATTTGTGCCAGACTTCTCCAGAGTTGCAGCACCACTTTTTTCTATGCAAAAGAAGGGGAAACCCTTCGTGTGGTCAGATAGATGTCAGCATATCTTCCAGAAGCTGAGACAGATATTGACCAGTGCACCCATCTTGAGGCTACCGGAGGATTGCGTAGGGTATGTAGTTTACTACGATGCATTAGGGACCGGACTCGGGTTTATCTTGATGCAAGAGTGGGAAATGATCACTTATGGTTCAATACAGTTGAGGCAGCACGAGCAGAAATACGCTACAAATGACCTGGAGTTAGCAGCAGTGGTCATCGCCTTAAAGATGTGGTGGCACTATCTGATGGGAGAGTGATTTACAGTCAACTCTGATCACCAGAGTATCGGGTACATCTTCTTGCACAAGGACCTAATCCTGAGATAGCGGTGATGGCATGAGTTCCTCTAGGATTATGACTTTGAGATAGTCTATACTCTTGTGAAGGGGAACGTAGTAGCTGATGCTCTCAGTAGAAGATCAGGAATCCAGCTACTTGGAGAGGCAATAGAGAAACTAGCCACGTTGCAGATATCCTTTGTGGATAGAGATGGAGTAGCATTTCTACAGTTACTCATAGTCACTCCTCTACTACTTCAGCGGGTCAGAGAGGCACAACATGGGGACATTGACTGTGAGATGCAACACGCATAGATATCCACAGGACAGTCACCTGATGGATTTTCTGTAGGAGGAGAGCACATCATCCTCTTCAGGGGACGTACCATGGTACCAGTTGCATTATAGGAGGAGGTGCTGAGGGAGTTTCACACTTTCCCTTTGGTGGTACATACAAGAGTAGTGAAGATGTACCAGGATCTTAGACAACAGCACTGGTGGCTGGGTATGAAGAAGGTTGTGGCAAAGTTCGTTTCACGATGCCTCACCTGTCAGCAGGTGAAGGTGGAGCACTAGCTACCTGCTGGTTTGGTACAACCCTTAGAGGTTCCAGAGTGGGAGTGGGACGGGATATCTATGGATTTAGTGATGGAGATTCCACATACTTCTAGAGGACATAGCTCCATTTGGGTGATCGTCGACCGACTCACCATGTCATCCCACTTCCTACCTATCAGAGAGCAGGGCTCAGTGGAGAGAATTGGACGCCTCTACGTTCATGAGATCGTGCAGCTTCATGCTATTCTATCGTCTATCGTATCCGATCGAGACGCTCGTTTTACTTCCAGGATTTGGAAGGGGTTGTAGGAGGCATTTGGGACGTAGCTATGCCTGAGCACCACCTTTCATCCTAATATGAATGACTAAATGGAGGGGACCATTCAGACACTCGAGGACATGCTCCATGCTTGTGTCCTTGACTTTGGTCGCAGCTCGAAGGATCACCTACCCTTGGTGGAGTTTTCATACAACAACAGCTACCACTCCACCATCGGGATGGCACCATACGAGGCATTGTACGACCGACCATGCATATCACCTCTGTGCTAGACTGACCTTGGGGAGTTAGCACTCGTAGGACCAGAGATGGTTCAGGCTACGACAGAGAAGTTGCAGATCATCCAACAGCGGATGAGGACTGCACAGAGCAGACATAAGTCCTATTCTGATAGGAGGCAGAGACCCCTGGAGTTCGAGGATGGTGACCACATTTTCTTACAGGTCTCACCTCGATGTGGATTACATAGATTTGTCCAGGGCGGCAAGTTATCTCTACACATCATCGGACCATTCCAGGTCCTCAATAGGGTAGGTGAGGTGGATTATTGCCTAGCCCTTCCACCTCAGTTACACCGGGTGCACGACGTATTCAACATATCTCATCTGAGGAGATATGTACATGACCCGACACATATCATTGATCACGGGGAGCAAGACATCGATGACAGGGCGACATTTGCAGAGGTCTCGGTGGAGATCTAGGATTGACAGGAGCAGGACCTATGTGGACGGTCAATTCCTCTGGTGCACATTCGTTGGCAGCACGGGAACCTCCATGAGAGCACATGGGAGCGGGAGGCTTAGATACGTTCACAATACCCTCATTTTTCCCCTAGTTTATGATGTAGCTTTACGGGGGCGTAAAGCCCTGAGGTGGGAGTAATTTAAAGACCCGAAAATTTTAAGGAAAAGGTTTTCTTAAATACTTGGGAATTTTAGGAGTCTATGGCTTCTGATGGCACTTGATTCCGAGGCCTGGTGTGCCCAGAATCAATTTCTAAAGTTTATCTCGGGTACATTCAGTGAACAAATGAGTGGGTTTTTCAATATTTTGAACTGGGGCTCGGAATTGAAATCAGAGGGCACTGATGAACTCACAACACCGGTAATTGCTTAAGGGGACCTTTACCGTATTTGCATTTTCACGGGAAGAGAAGTTAAAAATTGTCGATTTAATGAGAAGTGAATAAAATTGTGGAATGATTTTATTTTTATATCTAAGGTGGTTTTATCCTACATGGGGGAGTTAGGGTGGGACCCACTAGCACCTAACTACCCATGGGAGGATAAATGTGAATTGGGGCCCATACAATCCCCAACCCTTCACATTCCCTAAAACTCCTTAAACCCCCTGTTAATTTTTTGTAAACTCCCCATTACTTGTGAAACCCTTCCACCTCCTCTCTCTCTCCCTATTAACTCTTGACAACACACATTAATCAATTAATTGAACCACATCAATTAATTAATTAAATGTTTTGAAATTTAAATTTTTAATGAATGGCATGATTAAATAAAATAAGGAGAAGCCTTATTTTATTTTTTGTTGTCTTGTTCTATTGAGATTTTGGGGAGAGAGATCTTGAGTTTCAAAGAATGCTTCATCTCCTTTGCTGAAGAACGCCAAATCTCCGATGAAGAACATCGAATCGGCAACCTCAAATTCACCATCCCCTTATTCCTCTGTGACAAGGGAGGAGACTCTAACGTAGGATCTTTCCAACGAAATCTCTCCTTATAATCATCTCTCTGTGACAAAATGGGAGACACCACTTCCTCCTCAGGTGCACTCTGTCGTCGCTTACGGAACCTCACCCCGCGACGCCGTCTTCCGCGATTCCCGATGATCAATATATTTTGTTGAGGTAGGGTGATTGGATTCAATTTTATTGAAAAATAAAATTGTCGTTGTGTTTCATGAGCCTCATGCATTCTTGGCTATGTGTTACCGCCTAACACGGAGGGAGTGGGCAGAACGAACACGGCCCGAAGACCCTCCGCTTGAACTTATTGTTTTGGAATTGGAAACCAGAGGTGGAGAAAGCACGGCGCCGTTGCGCCGTGATGGGAACATGGCAGAAGAAGCTGACGAGGTCGTGCCGGCTGTGCGGGAGGAACCGCAGCCCGCATCTCGGGCCTCTTCAGTGGAAGAACCAGCCGGCCGGGCAAAGAAGAGCAGCGTTTCCAGGAGGGCGCCGCACTAGAGGACAGGCCGACATGACGGTCGGCCGGGTGGAGATAGACCACGAAACTAGGATGGCACCGCACTGGAAGACCGACTGTCTGCCCATATGGGCTGCGTGCGCAGGAGGCCGTCCGGTCTAGCTGGCTGGTTTGGGGAAGGGTGGCACCGCCGGTGCGGACAACAAGGGGGGGGGGGGGGGGGGCTAGAACTCGCTCAGCCTTCGGCTGAGCCATCAGGGATGCGCACCCAGCCGGGCCACGCCCAGTCGGGCCGCATTGGGTCGGGCCAAGCCGGGCCAGGCCGCGCCGGGCCCGGTCGGACCGCACCCCGCCGGACCAGACCGCGCCCTGCCGGACTGGGCCGCGGCACTTCCGGCCGGGCCGCGCCACTTCGGGCCGGGCCGCGCCACTTTTGGCCTGGCCGCGCAACTCACCAAGCTGGTCCAACCCCTTTGCTGGGTCGGACCCTCCAAAACCGAGTCGACCCGATACGTCAGCCCATCGGGCCTAACGGATCGGGCCTGTTATTCACTTAAACGTGAATAACTTAAGGACCGCGCGTCCGATCGACGCGCCGTCTGCGGCACTCAGACTCTTTCGATGAGAAGTTCCTTTTGTGATACTCTAATTGAGTTTAGGATGAATTTGGATATCAGCCAGGTTTGAAATGAGCATATTTCTAACCGGGCCCCTAGGACAGAAAATCCAATATCTCTTAGACCGAGCATCCGATTGACGCACTGTCTATTGCGTTGAGTTCCTTTTGACGAGACTGAACATTGGGAAACATCAACTCTAGACTTCGTGATAGTTGATATATCGACCCCCTTGGCTCGTGGAGCGGACCCTCCCGGAATCGAGTGTGCTGTGTCTGAGAACCCTAGAGCTGGCTGTGACTGCGACGGCGATAACGACTGTACTTGGATCCTACTTGGGTTCAGCAGCGAGGACGACTGTACTTGGATCCTCCGTGGGTTCGGTAGCGATGACTACTGTACATGGATCCTACATGGTTTCGGCAGCAATGGTTACTGTACTTGGATCCTACGTGGGTTCGGCAGTGACGAATTCTGTACTAGGATCCTATGTGGGTTTGGCAGAGGAGATGATTCAGAGGCTACATCTAATCATCTCCTCCCCTATTCGCGAGTAGTATACCTGTGTGAGATGAGTCTTGACATTCAGTCATTATCATCGATGTGATTTACTTTCATTCCTGTGTGGACGGGGTTGTGCTTTCCTGTGTGGACTTGGTTGTACTTGGGCTCGTGAGTTGGAGCCAAACTGGAATTGATGACTTAGGTATATGTATGGGCATATACCTGAGTAGATTTGGTTGATACTTTTTGTTTGTATCTTTCCTTTTTGGTTTATCCTTTGTGGATTCAGGGAGACCTTCGGGGCTCTCGGGGTCCCTACTGAGTATCGTATACTCACCCCAGCACGGGCTATGCCCGCACTATGTTATGTTGGATGCAGACAACAGACAACACAGATCGAGGTGGAGTCTTGTGGAGTGGAATGGTACCTGGAGGTGGACCAATTGGCGAGATGTACACAGAGCGGACGATCGGACCCGAGGAGATGAGGAGACCATTTGTACAAACCATTTAGGTGGGACAACCGGAGGACGATTGAGTTGTTGCTAGTTTACTTTACTGCAGCTGTTCTTTCTTTTCTGTTGTACTGTACTTTTAGTTGGGTTTGTATTCTGGCCCATTTTATTTCTAGCACTTAATTTTGTACTCAGTTTAGATAGTGTTTACTTCAACTTGCGTTCTCTATTGTGTTTGATTACATATATAAAGGCAATGTCTTCCCTTATATCGGGACTTACGCCTTTGGTGCTAGTCGTTAGCCCTTGGCCTATGGAAGGCGGGCTTGGGGTAGTCATGGCACGGGCCCCGAGGACGGGTTGTGACAATAATAGACATATAATTGTTGTAGATATGTATGAAAAAATATAAATATCAAATGTATATATAAGAGTATCTATAAAATTTCAAAGGATATGTAAGATTAATCTGAATCTCAGATAAGATAAATCTAGAGTTCATGAGAGATTAAATTTATGTTTCCAAATCTTACATAATATAAATCTATAATCACAAGATAGTAAATATGTGGATACATTTAATATTATCCTAGGATATATGATTCTATGTAAGGCTAGGATGTGAGATTCAAAATCCACATATATGTAATTTGAGCCTCATTTCGAATTAATATAATGATTTCAAAACATTGACCAGAATTCCATGGGTGAATAAGTTTCATTAAGGTATGATATTTTTTACATGATTTAAAAAATTATTTTTTGGGGATATTTGAATGTAGATAATTATGTTATCCATTAAAAGATAATAAAGTAAATTTAGAATGAATACAAATTTCTATATTTTCAGGATCAATACTATGAATTTTTTTTATAAATAATTTAACTTGTAGATAGAGAATGAATTAAGTGAAGATAAAAAAAATAGTTTTTTCAATGATCATTGTTAAATAATTTTTTAGAATATATTATAATAATTTGGTTTACATATTTTAAAATTAAATTTGATATTTTGCAAGGGTTTTTTTTGACCAGTTTTAAAGGAATATATTTGGTATTGATTTTTATTAGAGTTTTAAAATTTGAAAGTGAAAACATAATACACATGATTCCACTAAGTATTTATGTGAATGAGTTGAAGAATAAAATTGATAACCTGATGGAGATATGAATATTGAGAGTGACTGATGTGAAAAATGATATTCTTTAATATCATCAAGCGTTTAATTTATTTAAGAAGAGGAGTTATTTATATTTTTTTATCATATGGCTCATAAGAGTGAGAAAGAAAACAAAAATAGTTTTATTAAGATATCAAAAAAAAATTAATACTAATATAAAGAATAATATTCTACATTTGAATACGTTATGGTTGTTTTGTGAGAAAGACTGAAGTGCATGATACTATTACTGAAATCTTAAGTTGTCAATGTTATTTTAAGAGGGAGAAGATCTATCCTTTGATGTTGTGACATTTAGAAGTGAAGTTATGATCTTGTTCAAGATGTAGGTTGAAGAAACTTTTGTAAACATGAGGGATCATATATAAATAACCAATTATAAAATAATAATACAATAAGGAAATAGTTTACTCTCTAAATATGATACCTTCCCTCATGTATTCACATTATGATAATAGAAGATATAATTGACTCTAAGTTTTACCAAATAAAACAAGGATATAACCAGCTATATCGAGGTGATACATTTGTAAATATGATATGATTTTTTCTCTTTTGTTTATTATTTACAATATGGTATAAATGTGTTTGGTGTTACATAATATGTACATTCATCCTAATAGTAGTAGGTTTCCAATTAATTAAAAAGGAATATATTTATAAAAAAATATATCAATATTAATTGACACCCTCTCAGTGTGGTTTCCTGAGTTCATTGAGTCTAATGATAAGAACATAATTTAATTAATTTTTAGAGGCTCTAATATTTTTAATAATTCATATTATTCATTCTAAGATCCTCAAAGTATCTTTCCATAAATAATTTACTATGTGTTAATGATTATTGTACAGTATGATGAAAAAAGAAAAATCTTATAATGTATTATTATCCTTCATTAGTAATTATGTTTTGAAAACTTTTTTTAGGGAGACTAATGTTTAACTTTTATAATAAAACATATAAGAGATATATTAATATTTATAAGGAGTCTTCATATTGTTTTTTTATATTTTTTATATAATTTTATATAAGTCCACTGAAAAAAAGATGAACAAATTTATATAAAAATAAATAATCTTAGAAACATTCACATAGATCTTAATTTTTTTGATAATAAAAGAAATAATTGCATCATTAGAGAAATGATAATTTTTTATTTTTTATTATGTTATTATAACATGCAATTTACCATATAGTAGTGTTGTAGGATATAGTTTTTCTGAAGAAAAAACTGTAAATTTACGTTAAGTTGTCCAATTGCGACTATTTTATTACACAATTCATAAAATAATGATTACCTTGTGTAGTGGAATAAAAAACACTAAAAATCAAGGATTATATACTTACACTAAGTTATTAACCTTTTAAAAATATTCATTCCATTTCCATTATTTTATTTAGTTACATTATTGATAGTTGAGTACATATAGAAGATTAAGATGGATCATTTATCTTTCATAAGAAAAGATTCCACTATTGAGTTGAGGGTAATAATTACATAAAAAAATTAGAGAGTGTTAGTTCATAATTTAATCCAACCATATAGAGATCGTTGTTAATCTATAATATCAATACATTGTATCAAAATTCAGAATGCACTATTAAAGATGAAATAAAATTTATCACGATTTCTGTTAAAATTTATTTTACCCATGAAGAATAGATTTTTCAACAATAAAAGAATACACATATTCAAGGAATAATTTTATCAGATTTTTAATGTCTTAGTGACATATATTTTTCCAATAAAATCAAATTAATTTTTTTTATGATTTGTATTTTATTATTATATAACACAAATATTATCATGTCTAAATCACTTATAAGTACGATATATGTATATATATATATGTATATATATAAACACACATATATATAAATAATATATATATATAAGGTTTATATTTATTATAATTTTTTATTAAAATATAATTTTATTAATTTAGTACTTATAATTTTTATTAAATAGTTATACCATTAAATTTTTTATGAATAAATATATTATACCAACTATATGTAATGTTATTATTTAAATTAATAAATTTTATTTCAAATTTTAGATTATATCAACTGATTATGGGACAAATAAAAATACATAAGGAAATCCCGGATGGAAGGAAAGAGAGATAGAGCTATTGAAAAGGAATAATAACATATTTTAGTATAACCACATTCAATTGAGAGGATTTTATATTTGACAATATGTTTGTGATATGAATCATATGCTTCTTATAGATCAAGTTGACGATGAATCATGTGAGGGAATCTATATGAAAGGATGGGCACTATAGGTCTTATCTCGAACATTGATTTGGAACTATTTGAATTTTATTAAATAATTAAATGGATAAAAATGTATAATATTTAAGTATTAAAACCTGAAGTTATTTTTTATATAGAATTATATCGTTTCTATTGGAGTAGGATCAATAGAACTCGAAAACATCTTGGTTGGTTTAATGTTATTCTCAAAAAACCCATTTTACAAAGTAAGGATCCAATAAAAGAATAAAAAACACATTCTTCCACACCAAAACTGCTTAGTGGATGTCCTTTCACATAAATATTTTCTGATAAAATATTATAATTGGAACCAAGAATCCTTTTTATCAAATTTATTTTGTTCATTAGGATAAACATTGAGGGTATAATGAAACATGCGTTTCCATTCCATGGATCAATTGTTGAATCTATTTTAAAAAATGGATTTATTTCAAATAAAGAAACAAAAATGAATGATTTCATTTGGTTTTTTATGTTTATCATTTTTTTACAATAATGAGTCAATGGTTTAAGAGATTTAGATATAGTAATTGAGATAGTTTGATTCAATTTTCCATAATGTTGATGTGATTTTTTTGTTTATTTATAAAAAATATATATTATCTGAATTTACACCCTACCATTGTAAATGTTTGTTGTATATGAAATGGAATTTCAAATTTAGAAAAAAATGTTAAAGATAAAACAATGTTTTATACAATAATTTTATGGGTTTAATTAAATATAGTTAAATAATTATATTGATTATGAAAAAAACTCATTATTTATGTGATTAAATATTTTCCTAATATTTTATTAATGCTTGAAACTACTAATATGGGTTTAGATTTGGAATGGATATACTATTTTTTTTTCAGGGTTGCATGGTTGAGATAATTATCTTGGATTATGGTAATTTATTGAGGGATATTAATAAACACTTGATTCTATTTTTTATTTTGATTTTTTTATGATTGATATGATAATAGAAGGCTTGTTTTTTATCTTTCATATCAGTTTAAGAGTTATACCTTAACTAATTTTATTATTAATTTTTATAGTATCATTTTAATTATTTTATTAATTTTATAATTATATCTTTAATATTTTATAAAAATATTATAGTTTATTTATTTTAATTGATTTTTAAAAAATTTAATTAGATAATTGTTTTAATTCAAATAAATAACTATGTTCATTTTCATTTTAATTTAATTTATTTATTAAGGATAATTTTTAACCTTATATATGTGATATATAAAATTATTTTAATTTATGAACAACCATTTATAAGTGGATATAACATAATATAGTAATTTCATTAAAAAACAATGTGTATTTAATTATTTAATTCAAAATTCAATAATATATAATTTAAATTAAATATGTTCCCCCAATAATAAAATGATAAAAATATTTTTTATTTAACCTTGTTATACACATATAGAAATGGTTCTTTGATGCATCAGTTAATGATGGTTTATATCCTTGTACTCCCTAGATATTATTGGGGCCGGGGTGTTGAGATATGTGGATCTTTATAAGGAATTATCCAATTTATAAAATGATGTCAAAGATATTTATTTTACATAGGGGCACTGAAATGTTTATATGGTAAATATTAAAATTGAATTTTCATGATGGTGAAGTTATTTCACATGAAGATCCACATTTTTTTTACATGTATATGTTGAATAATTTATTTCATATGGAGGTGAAAATTCATTTAGTATTCCTAGGGTGAATTTATTTCATATGGAATATGTTTACACTATCGTAGTTTTTTTAATTTGATTTATTTAGATTTGTATTGGAATGAAAAAATGAATCACCATGAAGTATAAATTTCATGTAACTCTCTATAAATAATAATTGATTTTTACTCCCCTAAATAGACATTGGGCCTTATAACCAAACAACATCAATAACTGTTCATGTTCATTTTTCCCTTTACTCGTTTTCTTTTTTTTGTTCCCTAATGGTTGTAACATGTTTTATCAAAGTATGATTTTAATTAATTATTCCTAAATTGTTAGTGAATAATTTAAATAATTCATTAAAATGATAATAATGATCATTTTTATGTAAATGAATTTGGAATCTAGAATATGTAAAATGAAGTCTATGAATAATCAAATATTATATACCAACCCTAGTGGGGAGTAATCCAAAGAAAATGTCGAATGTGGATTGGTATTTCTTATGTTGGAAGACCCTTGGAATTATATGCCGGAAATTGGAGAGAAATTTTTCATTAATCATTAAGATTTATAATACTAATGTTGGATTGATGATGGTTCTATGAAGAATGTATAAAAATACTTCGACATCAAATAATGTTTTTCTAATATGTAGATTTTTAAACTTCAATATGTTTTTAGACAATTAAATGGCCGATTATATGAAATAAATTTATATTATTAGATTCCATATGAGTTTGGTATATATTGATTTCATAAATTAAGACAATGAATTTCATCTCTTATCATTCAAGAATTCTAGGTTGTGATACTGACAGTGGTGAGTAGTTTATGTAATATCCCCACCATGATACAACTTTCCCACTAAGTGAAACTATCTCATAGAATGATGTACCCTACTTTATCTCCACATTATAGGGACAATCATGGAGGGTTTAAGATCCGATTTTGGGGAGAGATTTTTATTTTTTACAGTCTATCACATAAAAAATAAAAAAATATCAATAAAAATAAATAAAAAATATACAGTAAAATGAACTAAATAAGCTCAAAGTAATGTTATAACACTTTCAAGAACATGTTACAACCAAACATTACTCATGATTAGATCTCAGATTGAAAAAATTAAAATTGTGTAACTAAAATAAACCAATTAACCAAATACATATAGTTCATTACACAAGGCTCTAAAAGTACATGAACATAATTCCAAACTATCCCCAAAAAACACATCTCCACAGCTGAATACTCTTGAATTTTTTTGAAATGTCATGCACAAAATTTTTATTTACACAAGGTGTGTATATATGGTAACTGAGAATATAATCCTCAATAAAAAATTTTATAACACCTTCAATCTCAAAGATTATGTTTGAGAATGTATATATATATATATATATTTTTATATGTATAAGTGGTATAATGATTAAATGTTTTAACTATTATCAATTTCCTCACTTAAACAAAAAGTATTATGTACGTACATAACACTGGAGTAAACTATACCAGATCTGACAAATGCCTATACCTATAGATTATAGAATCTAAGCCCATGGAATATCAAATATTTCTAATCCTTTCCCAAGGAAAAATGTATAAATAATATTCATACATCTAGGTCACACAAGACATTCAATCCCCCATGAATAATTTATAATTTTCCCCTTGACTACTATAAAATAGTCCTTAAACGGTGATAAAATTAGCCTTTTTCAGCAAAAGAGAATTAATGAATATCTGAGAACAATTAAAATACCTATTCTTTAATAACCACTATAAAAGAGATAATAAAGGGTTCGATTATCATTGTTAAAAAAGTGATGATAAAGGGTTCATTTATCATCCCTTTTAGAGGTGCTGATAAAGGACCACATTTAGCAGAGCTTTTATTTATTATTAACAATGGTTTCCTTTATTAACACCTATAAAATCACCAATAAAGGAATTGCATTAATATAGCTAAAAAAGGGATGATAAAAGGAAACCTCTTCAATTAAATTAAATGTGATGATAAAGCACCCCTTTATCTGCACTTCTAAGATATCTAACAATGGGACATATTACAATGTGTTGTTAAATTAACAACACAATTCAACATCATAAACAACAAAAAAACAAAACAAAATTGGGAAAAATACATATTATAAATAAAATAAGATTTACAACACAAATATAAGAAAAAATATATATTATAGAGATTTAAAACATTAGTTTATAAATTTACATGAGTAATTAAAAAATATCACAAATATTAAAAAACATCAATATTCCTTTGTCTTTGGCCCCTAACCCCCACTAAAGATACTGGTGTGAAAAAACCCAAACTAATGAAAAATAATGCACTTGTATAAGGAAAAAATTCTTATATTGATAATACAATAATTAAAAAAATTAAACTGAAAGTGTTAATTTTAAACTAAACATTGAGTCATACAAGGGTCATTGTATATCAGATTAAGTTGTGGTTGGTTCTTTCACATCATCCCATTTATTGTTTATCATCATGTATTACGTCTATAAAAATTATCTAAATAAAAATAAGATAAAAATGATATGGAAATTAATTATCTTACAGTAGATAAAACAATGATAAGACATTGTGGACTTTTTTTCATGGTTTTGGCAATGCGACGAGCATTTTAAACTGAAATGTAACTTATATATTGAAAACATTGACTTTTCATCATACCAAACTCATAATGCATCATATTGATGTGTATTAAAATTATTTATGACAAAAACGGTATATATATTATTTCCCTAATATATCAAAATAATTTGGATGAGTTTTCGTGGTTTCAAGTATTCCACTTCTATTTTTAAAATAAAATTACATTTTAAACTGGAAACACACGCATTGAGTTATTAGAGTCACATAATATGTTTTTTTACATGAGACTTATTTATACACATCAAAAAACACTTATAAATACTTTTAAAAAAATTTCTATACAATATGGTTATTTTTTTATCCATTTTCAATGTGTGATACTTTTTGAACTAATATATAAATTTTAAACTAATAACAAAAATTTTGGGAAATAATACGAAGATACTGTATCATATTTTTGTGATTGCATTCTTACAAATCATATATGACATACAGATCATTTTACTTATGTATCAAAACAATATAAATGTGCTTTCTGGGTATTGAGTATATCATTTTATTTTTTTACTAAAATGAATTTCAAATTTAAATAAAAAGACACACTTTGAGTGATACTCAACACAACTTGCATCATATTTAGGTGAAGATAATTCATAATTTTACAAATTTACACATGGATACTTATCCTAATATAATAATAAACTCGATGTTGTTTCCTCATTTTTGAGTATGTCACATGACTTTTTTTACTAAAATGTCATTTTAAAATGGAAACGAATACTTTGAGTCCTATTGATCACATCATGCCTCAGTTTGATGGGAGGATAATTCCTAAATGACAAAATTACATATTAATCATTATCATAAACTATTAACACAATACAAGAACATTGATTTTGGTTTTCATGGAGTGACTCATTTTTTGAATAAAATTGTAAATTCTAAAATTATAATAGATACATTCAGACATACCGAGCACACTTTCCATTGGATTGAGGCAGGAATGTTTCCAAAACATAAAAAATTACTAATAAATCATTTTCATTAAGTATCAAAGTAATCATCATGCATTTTATCAGTTTTGAGTTTGTCACTTGTCTATTTTTCTAAAATTAATGCCAAATTTAAATAAAAATACACACTTGGAGTCATAATGGACACACCATGCATCAGATTTTGGTGAGGATGATTCCTACACATCAAAAATTACTTATTAATCAGTTTAATAAAGTATTAAAATAATAAAAGGGAGTTTTCTTAGTTTTGATTCTGTCACATGTTTTTTTTACTAAAATTAATGTTGATTTTAAATAAAAAGTCACACATGTAGACATATAAGTCACACTGTGTTTCATATTGATATGTGGATGACTAATACAAATGAAAAATTACATATGGTTATTTTTCTTAAGGTATAAAAATATACCAAATTTATTTTGTTTGTTTTGAGTATAGAACTTTTATTTTTGACTACAATTAATTAAAATTTAAAATAAAAAGACACACTTGGAGTCATACTAGTTAAACTGTGAATCATATTGAGGTGAAGTTGATTCCTACCCATCCCAAATGAAATATGGATCATTTTAATAAAGTATCAAAACAAACTGAATATGTTTTTAGGGTATTCAGTGTGTCAATTTTCTTTTATACTAATATTTAATTTTCAATTAGAAACATGCACTTTGTGTCATACAAATCACATCGTGTGTTACATTTACTTGAAACTAACATTTATACATAAAAAATGAATTATGAATATTTTTTAATAAATTATCAAGACAATAAGATAATGAATTCTTTATTTTTAGTGAGTGATACATTTTTTCAACAAAATTTTTAATTAGAATGTGATAATGAACACTTTCAGTTATACTGGGAACATAATGAATTAGATTGAGGTGAAAATAATTAATACCCATAAAAATGACTTAGGAATCATTTTTAAAATATATTAAAACAATATGAATGAGTTTTCTACGTTCTCATAATGTCACATGTATTTTTTATTAAATTTAATTTCAATATTAAATAAAAAGACACACTGGGAGTTATAAAAAGCACACACTTAATCAAATTCAGGGGAGACTAATTACTATACATCAAAAATCACTTATGGTTAATTTTTCTAAGGTATAAAAACAATCATAATTTATTCTCTTATTTTTGAGTCTGTCGGTTGTCTTTTTTACAAAACAAATAATGTCAATTGTAAATAACAAGAAACACATGGAGTAATATAATTCACAATGCGTTCCTAATTGAGATGTGGATAATTAATACATGTATAAAATCACATATAAATTATTTAAATAAATTGTAAAAATAATATTAATGTGTTTTCTTAGTTTTGAGTATGTTGTATTTTTTATAAAATTGAGGTTAATTTTAAATAAAAAGTCACATGTGGAGTAATACTAGTCACACCATGTGTTGGGTGGAGACTCGGTTGATTCCTACATGTCAAAATTGACATCTGGATGATTTTCATAAAATATCAAAACAATACAAATGTGTTTTAGTGGTTTTAATCTTTTCAGTTTTATTTTTTAGTAAAATCAATGTCAATTGAAAATAAAAATACCCACTTTGAGTCATACAGGCCAAACAGTGTGTCAAATTGAGGTGTGGTTGATTACTATACATAAAAAATGACTTATAGATCATTATACTCAAGTAAAAAAACAATATGAATGTGTTTTATGGGTTTTGATTATATCACATTTCTTTTTTACTAAAATGTCATTTTAAACTAGTGAAAGACACTTTGAGTCATACCGATTACATAATGTTTGGGTTCTATGTGAGATAAATTTTTATACACCTCAAATGACTTCTTAAATTCTGACTAAATTATCACGACAGACTGAATGTGTTTTCTCATTTTTCAGTTTGTAAATAATTTTTTAAACTAAAATGTTAATTTTAAAAAGATAAACACACTTTATGTTATATCAGTCACACCACGCATCAGATTGTGGTGAGACTGATATTTTCATATCAAAAAGGACATATTGATTTTTTCACCAAAATTATCAAAACAGTATGAATGTGTTTTCTTGGTTTTGAGTATTTCAATATTAATTTTTAACAAAATTGATTTCAATTTTTAATAAAAAAACACCCTCAGGGGCATATCGGGCCAAACATGCAATAAATTGGTGTGTGGCTAATTACTACACATCAAAAATTAACTATGGATCATTTTAAAAATGTATAAAAACAATCCAATTATTTTTATTTATTTAGATTATGCCCCATTTTTTTACTAAAATTAATATCAATTAATATAAAAATACACAATTGGAGTCATACTAGCCACACCAAGTTTTTGATTAAGGTGTTTCTAATTCATAAATTTTTAAAATGACATAAGGATCATTTTTCCAAATAATCAAAACAACCTGAATGCATTTTCTCATTTGGAGAACATCATTTGCCTTTTTTAACTAAAATCAAGGTCAATTTTAAATAAAATTATACACTTTGAGCCATAACAGTCACACCGTGTGTCTAATTTAGGTGTCGTTTATTCCAACATTTTTAAAATGACTTATGTATCATTTTATTAAGGTATAAAAACAATCTTAATGCATTTTCTTGGTTTTAAGTATTCCACTAGTCTTTTTTACAAATATTAATGTCAATTTTAAATAAAAAGACACACATTGAGTCATAAATATCACACCATTCATCATATTGAGGTGTGTTTTATTCTTACACATAAAAAATGGAATTTTTATTATTTTTTATAGTATCAAAACTTTATGTATGTTTTTTCTTGGACTTGAGTATGAAACATTTCTCTTTTACTAAATTTCCATTTTTAACTAGAAACATGATCTTTGAATGTTTAGAATATCTATTAGTTCCAATATTGTTCCATTTTTATTAAAATAACTATTACATCTATAGTGTTCCCCATAATTATTACTTGAAGATATATTTATTATCTTTTACTTCAAAAATTGATCCATTGTGATTCTTGCTTCATATTTCTACTTTTAATCCTCATAGTGGAGTGTTTGATATATGGGGTCTTTGTGGATATATATTTCCATATTTTTATTCATTATTATGTTCCTTATTTAGAATTCAATTGTGGTTATTACTAGTGTGAACTGTATAATAAATAACTCATTCATTTTTATGGGATATTAAATGAAATGGTTTGTGATGGAGCCTTAAAAGATAAGAGATTTATTATAAAACTAAAAAATCTCCCAGAAGTGTCTACCTTCACAGTAAAGGTCACTTTTCATTGGTCTCATTACTTATGATGTTGATAAATGTGCCAAAAATAGTAAATTAACAACCTAGGTTTCCATATGGATATACAGAAGGCATTTTTTCCTCGAATTGTACTCATTGGGTTACCACATGAATTGATTTAATCTCTAATGTGTGAAAAATAGAAAATCAGAATTTTTATTTGTTAAATTATTTATAAAATAAGTATTATATATTACTATGGTATAAATAATGAAGCAACATTGTGGTGCACATACTTATATTTTTTGGAATATATAGAAAATTACATCCCAGGAATCTTGTAAATTTCAATGCTATAGAATTCGTTGCCAATTGTTTAGTTTAGTTGTGAGGGAATGCTTATACTTTGGGACCAAATGTTGAATATCAAGGCAAGTTTTGAGTTTGAACTCAAGGTGGGGTATGATAATTTGAAAAGATATGTGATTTCTCAGGTAGCATTTGGTAGTAAATTGATGATAGAAGACACATTTTTCAACACTTAATTGAAAAAACTACTTTATTATTGAAATCATCCCACTCGGCCCACATTCTTAGATGGAGTTAATAATTTCATTCATGTTACTACATTTTATATAAGGAAATGTAATAACCCATTGATTATTAAAATTAGTATCTTTTCTATCACAAAGTTATATATTACCATATAAAAAATAGAATAATACTAATTACAACATGTGTAGGTTTGTGCCTATAGGAAAAAATAAGAGGTATTATGAAATCCATAATAAAATAAGTTCATTGATAAGAATTATCATCCAAAACAATAGGAGGCTATGAAGACAGGTAAAGGTAAGCCAGATGAATTACAGGGTATAATTCTAAATTTCAATCCACTCAAAATTGATGAACATTGAGGGAGGAAAGAGATGTGGATAAATCTTAATGAGAAAATTAATGAATGCAGGAGGTAATATTTTTGGTACATGAGACCACTAATTACTTAGTTCTATAGACAACGATCTTATTGTGCAAACATCAAAATTGGAAATCCCATTCAAGATAATATGTTTTTGATTTATTTGTATAGAACCTACAAACCATGTTTTATTTTTACTCAAAAAATCAATTTCATAAGAAATAGATATAGTTGATTGTAATTTAGATATTGGGGAATGTGTTTTCTCAATTTTGAGTTAGTGATTTGTGTTTTGTAACAAAATGTAAATTATAAACTAAAAACACATTATTTGAGTTATACCAAGCACACTTTTTATCGGATTGAGGTGAGGATGACTACGTATGTGAACCATGTTTTTATTTCAACCATCTTCACTAATCTAGAAAATAATTATATGTTCTATATTGATGGAAGAGGTATCTCTATTCCTCCTTAAATGCCACTTCCAAAAGAAACACATTCTATATTTTTTGTCCTGTTGTAGATATTAGAAGAAAAACACGAATTCTTAAAAGATATTTGAAAAAAATAATTATTAGATAAAAATGATAAGAAAATTAACATAAACTAGTAGATAAAATGGTAAAAGAAATTAACCAAAAAAGTTGTAGGAATTACTCTTTTCATGATGTCTATATACATTTTGGACCAATTTTCTTTATTTTCATTATCTCAGTTGCAGCCATGAAGTCCAATCTCTCTTGAGCACAAGTAGCTTTGATCAAACCACCCTAACTCAAAAAAGAAATCAACCTGTATAAAAAAATATTATGTTATTAATACTATAAATAGATAAATTTAACATAAATTTTAAATGATACATTAATAAAATGTTTATTTAAAACTAAAACCATTCAATTTGAGCCATATCGGGTACACCATGTCTTTTTATCCTACAATACATTCAACATGATCTACCAATATTGTAGTTTTATAATGTAGAATCATTAATTTATTAAAGCATACAAATAAAATTTCACCATCATGAGCATATCATCCCTATTGAGTGAATGATCTTAGTATCCAATTATTTATTCCTAGAAAACATCAACCAGTAGTGTAAACCTATTAGCATTTATTTAATGAACTAAAATAAATATTTTTATTTGAGTTTTCATAGAACATATTAAAATATATCCTTTTCATTCTCTATAATAAAGAGTTAAAAATCCATTTTAAACCATTTACCATCTTTGATAGAAAAAACATCAGTGTGAACCATTATGAATTTTCAAAGACACTAAACTCTATTATAAATAGTTTTCCATATTTTGACAATATTAATCATTTTTATAGAAAATTATTGAATCCAAAAGACACTAAAATCTAGAACATATATTAGTTATTCTTGTATTGATCAATATATTAGTATATCCGATTCAATATTTTATGTTATGATAAAATCTAACAAAATATCATCATTATTTGTTCATCAACATGGGAACATACTTATTATAATGTATATTTTATTGATAATCATTATGATTTTATTTTTAATGAGCTTTTTAATATTGATCATTTTATATAATTAATGTGAACATGAATATTAATGATGACCCATTTGTTACATTTTTTAATGGTGAGCCGGTGAAAAAAGTATCTATATGCATAATAATGATTTGATAAACACCTCTACTAATGCAATGACATTTAGATTCTATGTGATATAATGGTGGGATGATTTAATTTCAAATGATATGAATTCAAAATAATTAGTTTTTTTCAATACATTTCACTTATGTAAACTTGATGTGTTACTTGTATGGATTTTAGAAGCATTTCTGATATAATATAATGCATATAATTTATGATTGAATAGCCTAAATAATTCTACCACCCAGTAAAGTGAAACCACTATATTGTTATTTTCTTTATCATTTACCACCAACCATGATGGAAACCTAGAGAGGGAATTATTTTAATTTTATTATTAAAATTATAATGAAACTAACAAAACAAATAAAAAAATGATGAGAAAATTAACTACATGAGTAGTAAGAAGTCACCACTTTATGATACATGTATATATTATGACCCCATATTTTTTGTTTGTTTCTAAAACATTGACATCCTTTATAATACTTATCCTTCAGGAATATATAAAAAATAATATAATTGTTATCATAGTAATGATTCACACCCAAAATATATTTCCATGGTCATAACCCGTACTAGATCAATAACATAGTATATAATCACTTAAATTTGTTGTTAATTTTTTTCAAAACTCTGTATTCTTTCCACTCATCTCTAAATAACTTTACTTATTTATTTGAGTATGAAGGTTTTAGATAATATGAATAATACTTATAAAAATTTACTGAATAGATTAAGAAATATTTTTAATAAAATTGTAATTACCGTTGGAAATTGCCTGTTTGGGGATGATGGTGTTTTCATGGATTATGATCAATCTCATAAATTTTCAAACATAATATCCACAATAATTTCAATAATTTAGTTCAAAAAATACGAAAACATCAACAAAAATAATTACATTAGTTTAAAATATGTTTTTATAGTTAAATATTACTAGATATACATTAATCCTTTTACATTTGAATTAATTCACCAAATTTTTATGATCAATCGCCGACATCGTGTCACGGTTTTTCCAATATTTAATGACCATCCAATCATACCCAAATTTTCATTAAAACAAAAACTGAAACATATAATTCAATGTTTATCTATAAAATGTTGATTGTAGTGTATTATAAATTCACAAAACACAACAGGTGTGGAATATTTGTAAGATATCCATTCATTGCATCCAAAAATTAAATATTTTGTGTATCCACGTTGAGTTAAATCAGAATCCAATGCTTCCTAAAAAATAACAAAAAACTAGTAACAAAAAAATAAAAATATATTTTATGTGATTAGAATGTAGAATTTTATCCCTAAATTGTAGAAATCAAATAGATTTTATAACATGTTATCATTTTTTTAAAATGAATTATATATATCATCAATCTTTTATCAAATTCTCCCATATCCATTGTTTTTTTTCATAGATACAATACAGTGATTGATGAATTCAAATCATGCTTTGAACAGTTTTATCTTAATATAGAATTAATATAAACTCATATTGAAAATATGAATAGTTATTAACTTTACTGAACATATTATATCACTATTTGGATAGAAGTATTAAGAAAATATAGCTTATATTTTCTGTACAATATGAGACTCCCTGCCATTCAAACATGAGAATATCATTTATACTCTTGAGACCACCTATTTATGTAATGAAGGATCCAAATAATTCCACATCATATGGGATGTAATACATATTTGTATTTTTAAATTTGGACTTTTCTTAATGTTTGATTGATAATAATTGTTTTTTAAGATCTGGTTGGGAGAAGGTACTCCAAAAAGTTCCATTAGATTTCTTAGATGAATCACTAGATTTTCCATATCAGACCTTAGGTTTCCCCATCACATTATCTGTATATAATTTAATATCTCAATTCATAAAATTTTTCATCAAATCTTATAGTTTTCTTAAAAGAAAAAAAATCATAAATACATACCTTATGTATGAGTATTTTATTATATACACATGCTATAAAAGTTACAATATCATCATTGACCACTGTAATATCTGGATCATCATGTAGAATAGGAAGCTGAGTGATCAGCTCTTAAACTACCTCAATCCCTACTATCATGTGATATTTTGGGAGTTCTTTATTATGTTATTTGTCTCTAATGATATTATACATTGCACCCCTCATAACAATGTAGTTCTTGGTTTTTGATAGATAAGAATTAAATACAACATTACCCTGCATAATTTTAGTAATATAATGTAATGAGAAGTTATTTGATTCACAATTAAAAGAATGTGTAATGAAATAATTGATTAACCTGGGTAAGGTATGTGGTTATGGGTAAGGACTATCCTTAATGAGTGTAGGATCATTTGGTTATTTATGTACTGATCTTTGTTCAACCAATGGTTTGCATTGATCCTTTCTCATATAATGGCCTTCCAAACTAGAATGGACAATAATATATTTAAAATCATATTTTTTTTCATGAAATCCATTCATCATATTATATTTATCTTCTTATGGTTTTATCTTCTCAAAATATATTTCATGAGACACTCTATAAGAAAATCCACTAATGAAATCATATTTTTATTGTTGCTTCAAAGATACTAAAAGTAATATTTATTATGGTATGAGAACTGTCGATTATTGTGTCAAAACTATATAAAAAAATACAAAAATAAAGATAATTATTTATGTGATAGTGTTATAATTCATAGAAAATTACTACTATTTAATACATTCACATGTTTTTCATTCTTTATTTTTGTTTTCATCAACTATTATACCTTACTTTTTTACTCTTCCAAAACACATGACATAGGATTGAAGTGGATTCATATTTTTATTCATCATTATTCATATAATCAATGGATTATATGTTGTTTTATATCACAAAAATGGTATTTTGAGTTAAAATACATACCTAATCCTTCTCTAGTGATGCATACCCCACCCTTTCTTTTTGATAGGGGTACATTGGTTTTGATCCCTGTTCATTATTCCCAACACTCTTTTTTGTTTTCTATATTAATTTTTTTGAATCATATTACATAAAATAAATAATATAAAAAACTATATTATAGAATATATCTCACCTATAATGATTTCTAATCATCAAAAATAATTAAACCATTCCACATTTTCTACGTTATAATTTGTGCATAACTAACTGGTGGGTGAGGCTTTACATTCCCCTAAAAATACCAAATATTTAACTTTGTAAGAAGGGTATAGAATCCACTATGGGATTTTAATGTGGCCATTAAGACAAATTTAATACAGATATATTATAAAATAAAAAAAATCTCTAAGGAAAAATTAATATTAAATCCAATATTTATTTTATAAATTTTCAATAAAATAGAGAAATTATGTTGTAACATTACCTTTATATCATCCAAATGGGTTTCCATTATTACAGGGTGGACATAGAACCATGAATATATACTAATTTTCACATTCATCCACTTTATAATCCCAACATAACTAATGAACATTAACTTCATGGGGTTAGTAGGTTGTCCAATTTGATTACATCCAACCTCAAATTTTAAACCGTTATTTCTTGACTTGATAATTTTATTCAACATAGTGATGGTTTATATTTATTGTTTTTTCATAAAAATGTTTTTAATACACCAATAATTCTGAAATTTAATCATAAATAGTTTTATCTTGCCTAGTATTGATTACATCATCATGTGTAGAAGATATTTTATATATGAGTAGTTGAACATTTAATTTATATTATGTTAACATAATAGTTAATAGATATTATAATGAGGAAAAGAATAGTATATTAAGAAACATTCTAACCTTATCATTAAACTCTCTTTTTCAAAGGTTAACTGTATTTTTATCCATTATCAAGAATAAAAATCCTTAATTTTTAGTCCCATCTAACATAAAATAAATTATCTACATTGGGACTATCTTGAACTGATTATCATCTCCCAATTAAAGGGTTATCCTTGATTGAATTTTCATCCGAGCATAAAGTTGTTTTAGTAACCAATAATAAAATCAACCAATTCATGTTTGATCAATATGATACATAAACCACTTTAACTTCATATAATACCATTGTGAATGAATCTTAACATTCCACATGCATGATGAAATTCACCTAACTAGACTCTTATTTTTAACCCATTTTCAATGGAAATCCGACACATGAAATATTGTATAATCTAACTTTTATAGCTATTTGGTCATGATAAAATAGGACATATTCTAATAAATTGGATTTCTATTATTGGAACCAGATATTTGCATCCCATCCACCATAAGAATAAATCCACTATTTTTCATCATAATGCAGTCATAGTGTTCTTTTCTATAAAATGTTTAACCATTCATTATAATACCAGTGAATGATATAACATATACATTTGGTCCCCAGGTTATCTATTACTTTTGTTCAATAATTTACTTCATATTTCTAGATAACTCTTTATAAATATTATCTTAGAACCATCATATAAAGAATTAATTAATTAAATTTGATATCCATCCTTAATCCCTTGATGGATTCAAATCTATATGATTTTTTGTGGGATTCACGGTATAGATAAACATATTCTCTGTAATTTAAAAGGTAATGTTTCGCCTTTTCCTTCTCAATGAAGGTAATTGTTGAAACATTCTTTTAATAAATCTCTTCGCCCATATTATGTCTGATATGATGAGCCATTGGTATACTGATGAAATCAATATGTGATAGGAAATCAGTAAATAATTCAGTATATTCTTAAACAATATATCATTATTCTATACAACCCTCTGGATGAATTTAATTCTTGAAATACCATTTTTAAATATTCATATACAATTTATTGGGGTATACCTATCGATAATGGAAAGGAAAACATAGTTGGACCTTTCTAACAAAGTGAAGCATTACGTGGGCCCTTATATCAAATAATGATGGTGGGAAGAACATATCTATTTCAAATAATATGACTAAAACCTCCTTATATATTATTATAATTATTATCGGGTATATAAAAATATTCTATAAAGATTTTAAAAACAAGAAGAGTATGGTTTAGGCATGTCAAACATTTGAGGTTATAATCCAATGTAAAGAAATTATTATAAAATATTACATCAAAACATGAGATTCGGGTGATTTTAGTCCCTATAACTTCAAATTATTCACTGACATGACATTATTTCTATTTTATTAATTCCAATATGGAAACATTACACCATTTTGGAAAATGAAAAATTGGAATTTTCCCAGTATGTATAGAGTGTATGCTTTTGGAAGAAGAAAATGTAGGCATTTACCCTTCACTGGTGAAAAATCTTCTCTTATCCCCATGTCAATCATGTCAAACCTAGACTTCATTATATTTATTTCAATAAAATTTTGTAACATTCCAATAACACTGTGAATTTTTTTCTAGATGCATGACATCAACGAAATGACTTTTAAACAAATAATTCAAACAAAAAGATTAAATTAAAATTTTTCCCTTTTTCTAACATGATTTTAGAATGTTTTTAAAAAATGGATTACCAATAATAGTGAAAATATCTTTTCATTTAATGAACAATTTATGAAGACTTATAAGAGATGGTTTTGGATATTTTTCAGTATTCCTATTAGATTTTTTCATCTAGGATTGATATTTATGTCTTTGAGGAAACAAATTATGTTCTCTTAAAAACAATGTCTTCGATGAATATTTAAACTGAACTATGTTTTCACATTCTTCACAAATGGGACACCCAAACATTACATTAATGCTCTATCCTAAAAAAATTTCTATTAGTAGGAAATTCATTTATCCTCCCATACAACATGGTTCTTAAAGTAAATTATTCACTTCTATGAGTATAATAAATTGTAACAATTGTATCCCATATCAATTATATATCTTCGATCAATGGAGAAAATAGACATCAATATCATTACCAGGTTTCTTTGGATTATTTATAAACAGATAAAACATAATGTCTTATAGATTCATGCATAAACATGGAGGAAAGTTATAATTTACCAGCATGATGGGCCGTGTACTATGAATACTAATCTACACCCCCAAAAGGATTTACTTCATCCAAATATAACACAATACCAATGTTTCTTTGATAATTTTCAAATTTATGATACTAATAATAAATTTTCATCTGTTAAGGAGAATATAAAGGATAGTGTAGGATCCCATATTTAATTCAAGTATCTACATGCACTATCAATTTTCTCATGGTTTCTTGACATACATATAGCCTAATAAACCATGGAATGATAGGAAAGTACCATATAACTTTTGATGGACTTGATTCGTTTTTCTTGTATTGATCCATACTATATATAGGGAATATTATGAGTAATTCATGGTCCTTATGAAATAATATAAAATCATTTGGAAAAACATGTATTTTTTAGATATTATTCCCATTGAATATAGGATTATTTTAGCATCATATGTTCAATAGGGATGTTTATTTTCATTTAGTATAATAACATTCAGGAAACCCAATATTTTTTTAAAGCTGGTGTCTCTACATCTATTTCCATCCTTCAAATTATATAACTTCAATATTGGTGACAATTATATGTATTTAGTAATACTGGTAAAAAATGGAATCTTTTTAAAGCTATTTAGCATATAAAAAAACATTGGACAATCACAAAGTCCATCTTCAATTTCAATTGTCATTTCTTCCATGCAATCGTTGTCGTTAATTACACTATTTTTCATATCAAATGATCAATAAATTGCAACATCCTCTTAATCGGTGTGAACGTTTAGTTTTTCCCTGCGTCCACCTCAACATTTACAGAGCTGATCTATTTCATGATAAAATAAATGTTTTTATCTATAGGAATAATTTGTCTTGAATAACAATAATGTCATCACAGAAAATGGATTTGAGAATGGTCAAATGCATGCTATTTTGTGAACATGATGAACAATTTAACTCTATCTTCATATTATTTTTTCAAACTATTAATGTGTGTCTATTTTTATTCATATCCCTAAAATTAGGTTCATAAAATATATATTTTGTTTAAAAAATAAATCAATGCACATAATAAATTCATTATTAATGGTGAATGTTATAGATTACTATAATAAGGTGAACCCAAAATTTGATTATTTCAGTTAATTTTAGTATTCTTTGGAGGAAATGGGTAATTGAATTTAAGAAATGAATTACTCCCCGATGTTAGGTGTTATACTCTATATTCATCCAAATTGAGCATCATTAATTGGTTACTCAGAGTAATTCTAGCAAAAGAGGTGCATGTTCAGAAGCGATTGGGTATGAGTCTCAAGAAACCAAAATAAATAATATATTTTCAAGATAAAATGATTATGATTATGAATGATTTATCCTTCAATATAAAGGTTCTTCATATTGGAGTTGGTGAAGCAACGAAAAACATTTCTTAGTTTACTACCTAAATCTGAAAAGTTTTTTAGGAACACAATGGTTAGACAAATGAGATGATTCTATAATACAAGTTAAAAGTAACCTTAATCTTTTATAATTGTTTCCCTACTTCCAATGGGTTCATATACATGATCAAATTGTCTCATGTATACATGAACCACAATCCCTTGAATAAAAAACTTATTGTACAAAGACTACAATATGGTATCCTAGTTGAAACAAATGGATTAATTCCTAGTCCCACTTATTTTAGATAGTATGGTGAGGCTTCTAGTTAGTATAAAATGAAAAAAATATGGAATATTATTCACTATAATAAATGAAATAATAATTGTATGACTTCCAAAAAATATTAGGTTTACAAAATGATATTAATTATCTTATGACTATGAAAATTTTCAAAATTTCATATTTAAACTAACCACTTTAAAAAAACTTTTAAAGAGACCAAAACATTATAAATAAACACATTTAATTTAAAATTTCAAATCTCATATTACAACTAATTTAATAAAACTAAAGACTAATTTTTTTAAATTTTTAAACCTTTTTTGTAATACATTCTTTTATAATTCCACAAAAAAATTGAACAATTGTTTACAAAACCCATACTGGGATATGAACCCCATTTTTCATAGAAACTGTTAACATAATGTGTGAAATTTTAAAATCTTATTCAAAAACCATAAACAATAAATTAAATGTTTCAGTTATTTTCTCTCTAAATATGTACTCTTTGAAAATTTTCAAAATTTACAGGATCACTTTGAAATCACTTCATGAGTTTTAAAATAGTAAATCCATTTTAGTTCATTTTAAGGGGAAACCCCATTTTTCATTTCAAACCCCGCATTAAAATTCTAAACCAAAATTATTTATTGAAAAATTAAATTAAAAATTGGAATGAATATAAAAATTTTAACTACATCGCCACCTAGTATAAAGTAAATCATGATTATTAAACATTTAATAAACATTTTATAGAGTTTACAAGAATAAAACATTTTTCTAAAGACATTAGTAAATTGAAAATTTAAATCCTAACATTAATTTTTAGGAAAACCCACCACAATACTAAGGTTCTCATGAGCTTATTTATCAATTCAATCAAGGAACTATTCATTTAACAAAAACCGGTTTCATCAAATATCACAAAATAAGCTCTAAATCAAATATTTCACATGCCTTAAAATTTATTCAAGAATCAACATCATGAATGTTTTAAAAATAATCATCACATTGAAAACAACATTCAAAAATATCATGAGATGTTTGATGATGTTTTTGTGTGATATCAGGCTTAGTATTTACTTGAATTTATATTGGTGTGGGTCAAATTGGATGTACTCTTGTACCCAAGGTGAGAGAATGATAGTGGATTTGGTTTTTGATTTCCACGGAACCAACCATTAAGTTACACTCAGTTTCATTTTTTTACATTTGTGTGGTTGTTTATAGGATTATTGGATGATGTCAGTTGTTTAGGAATTGTGACAAAGTGATGAGATACTATAATGATGGGTGAAACTGTGAATTTTTAGTGAAATTTTATCTATAGGAAGAACAAATATTTTCCCCTAAGATTGGGTCTGGTGATATGAAAAACACATCACATGATTTTTACACAGAATATATTTAATATGTCCTTATTGTGTAAAGTCTGTTAAACATGTTTACTTATTTTAAAATTATATATTCTTTGAAATTAATGTTTGGAGTTTTGTTCTTCAATTATTTACAATCATTCATTTATATAATTTTATTTTTAAAAATTTTGTAATCTACAAATCATTTTAAGACCCATAATGGAATGTAGCTATCATATTTTTGGGTTATGTTAACTAAATTTATTTTGATAAAGTACCCTAAATATTCAAATTTCATATACCATTGTTGAAGAAATAAAATTACGATTTGGTACATATTTTTGTTTTGATGACTTTTGAACATTTTGTAAACATGAATTTACTTTTTAATCAGAAGTTTAAATGGTATTAATATACTTAGTTTAGTATTTTTTATACCATGTCTCGCATTATAAAGAAATTAATTTCCTTTCACTAGAACCTAAATTAATTATATGTCAATTAAAAATACTGAAACATGATTTTGTGATTTCATCAGTGATGTGATAATGGATAGGTTGATTAAGATGGAAGTGACAATTTTTTTTGATAACTTATTAGGTGTCATCAACTTGTTTTATTTTTTAAACTAAACTAAAAAAAATTTATTTACAAAATTTGTCTTTTTTAATAAAATAATTATGTATGGTTTTGGTTTTATATAAATACCTTATATAAATATTTTTTTCTTCTAAAAATAGAACCTTATGTATTTTCATTCTTCAAAATTTTTAACTAAATCATAATTTTAAATTACTTATAGGGAATGTGATTATTGTAGTGGATTGCAAATTTTATTCAAAAAGGTTAGGTTTTATACTAATAATATTAAGATGAATTCAATTGATTAACAGAGAGTTTGGGATTAATTTTGGGAACCTACACCTAGGAAAACTCATAATCTAACAAAGAAAGGTATATTTATTTAAGACCACATAGTTTTCCATGAATCTTAAATTTTGATTTGGTCCGTCAAATTGGATCTACCTAGATTGGAATCCACTATTTGGCCCAGATCTCATTATCAGTCGGGACGTAATAGGTGAAACTAAAAAAAGTGGGAAATAGATCAAAATATTAGTCATAATTTTCAATATTACAATTAGATCGGGCTCCTTACCTTAAAATCTAATAGTCTATATCATGCCACAGAATGAGATATGATTTAACAAATGAATGAATACCTTATCCAAAAAGTTACCTAGGTTTTGATTTTGAGATTCATTAATGCATTGTTAGCCCATTTTCGATCTCCATCCTTAAGCAATTTAGCCATAGAGAGGAAAGTAAATGTGAATCCTGCATATAAATAATGAAGTTGAAACAATAATTATTAAAATGATAATCTAAGAACACAATGGTAGTTTATTTAAAAAATAATAATAAAACAAACTGTGGTGGTAGAAGAAATTAGCAAGCAACTTTTGAAGAAAAGATGGAAAGAAGTGCATACATTGATGTAGTAAAAGGGATGTGAGATTTCTTAAAATATACCCCTAATGGACAAAAGGTAATGAATAGAGAGAGAATTAATATAACAAAAAAATTATAAAATGGTGAAAATACTAAACCGCCCGGCTACTAAAAAATATATAGTCAAAATGAACATATGGTTTCATGAAAACAGCATAATAATGCAAACTGCAGAAGCCAAACCTGAAATCAGGGATTGAGGAGAAGGATAAAATAACAATATATGGATTTAACCTTTATTCATACTATAAAATGTTGAGGAGTGCTGATAGTAGGGGAATTCCACAATAACTCATGAATCATGACTGAATCAGTCATGTAGTGGATCATGGACTAGCAGGATCAGAGGTTGGACTGTCGATAGTTCGAGGTACAGCTCTGTTGCTATCTTCTATAGCTAAAGCTCTTTTTGATACCGATGCCGCTATTTCCTTCATTTCTTCATGTTTTATAGACACCCTTAATTTTCCATCTGATTTGTTGTATTTTTTATTGGAGTTGGTTATGCCGCTGGGAAAGGAGAAGGAGAAGGGCCATAGGTGCCTATCATGTTTGCTCTTAATTTTAGGGATTGAGATGGAGGGGGACCTCTTGTCTTAGATATGGGTTTTTTTGATGTGATACTTGGAAAGGATAGACTGTTACACTTCTTGAAACACATATATTTCTACAGGAAGAGAGTGAGTTTCAAGGAACCTTATGGGATTCCTCATGTATTTTGAGGAGAATGAGATCCTTGGTTAGGTCATACAAGACCTCCACTCCTAGAGTTGGGAAGTCTTATCTTACCTTTATCTTCACTCTCACAATAGGATGATGGTCTTTACCCTGATGGTGGACTACCTCATGTAGTGAATGTGTTTCCGAAGGTATTGTGAGATGATTTTTCAGGTTTTCCTTCAGAGTGGGATATGGAGTTCCTAATTGATCTAGCATTGAGAACACAACTGATATCTCTTCCCGCATATCTCATGGACCCTTATTAGATGAGGGACTTTAATATACAACTGGATGACATGGATTCCAAAGGATTCATTTTTTGAAGTGTCTCTCCTTGGTCCACTATTGTGTTGTTCATGAAAAAGGCTGACTGATCCCTCCAACTGTGCATTGACTTCCAAAAGATGAATAAAGAAAACAATTAAGAAAACATAAAATTTGCCCAGAATAGATAATTTGTTCAATCAATTGAATGGGGAAAATGATTTTAAAAAATATACTTGCATTCACGATACCATCAACTCAAGGTGAGAGAGGCAGATATCCTGAAGAAATCCTTCAGAAGCAGGTACAACCACATTGAGTTTTTAGCCATGCCCTTCAAATTTATAAATGCTCCAAAAATCTTTATGGAACTAAGGAACATGGTTTTCCATCAGTATATTGATTCTTTTGTCATGGTATTTTTGGATGAAATCATAGTTTATTTGGGATCTAATGAGGAACAAGAGCATCACTTCTAGATCATTTCGGGCACTTTGTGGGATCACTGACGCTATGCAATGTCATCAAAGATCACTTTCCGGATCAATGAGGAGAAATTTTTGTGGCATTTGATCTCGGAGTAGGGGGTTTCAGTGGAACCTAAGATGATTAGTGTGGTCATGTCATGGGAGGTATCGAAGAATGTGTTTGAGATGAGGAGTTTTCTTGGTCTCGTTGGTTATTATAGGCGATTCATTTGGGATTTCTCTCAGCTTGCTTCACTGATGATCACGATAACCCGAAAAGTGTTTAAGTTTGAATGGGGCCCAGAATGCCAGGCATCCTTCTAGGATTTGAAGCGGTAGTTGACTACCACCCCCGTGATGATTTTTCCTGAGGCTGAGAATGGGTATGTGGTTTATTATGATGATTCAAGTATGGGTATTTGGTGCGTGCTTTTGTAGGTCGATCACGTATTGGAGTATGGATACCATCATATCCAACCACATGAGGATAATTACTAGACCAATGATTTGGAGATAGCAGTAGTGATTCATGATTTGAATACTTAGAATCACTACCACATTGAATAGAAGTTCATGGCCTTCTTTGATCACAAAATCTTTGAATATATCTTCTCATAGAAGGACCTCAACATGAGGTAACGTCATTGGATCGAGTACATGAAGGGGTTTGACATTGAGATTGTCTATAACCTCAAAAAGGGTAATGTGGTGGATGATTCTTTGAGAATAAGGGTCCCAGTGCAGGCATTGAGGAATTATAGTGATGAGTGGACTATGATGGGGCTCTTTTATTAGAAGCATGTGGAGAACTAGGAGGATAGTTGTGGTGCTTTATTGGTGATAATTTAGTTGAAACCTTCTCTCTTGGAGTTGATTAAGAGGGAAAAACCTATTGATGAGCTTTATCTGCAGTTGAGGTAGTTTCATCATGCTGGGGAGACATCCTCTGATTGGTTGTCGTCTCATGAGGGCATCTTGTGCTTCAATGGTCGTTCAATAGTGATGTTATCTCTGTGGAAGGTAGGGATGGAGGATAGCCACTAGTATGAGTGGTTTGTCAATCCAGGTTCCACCAAGAAGTATTATGTTGTTAAATGAATGTTCTAGTATCTAGTTTTGTGATGTGACATTGCAGATTCTGTGTCGAGATGCTACACATGCCAGCAAGTGAAATTAGAGCATCAGAGACCCTCCGGTTGGCTCCAGTCCTCACCCATTCCTACCTAGAAATGGGATAAGGTTTCCATGGACTTAATTATTATCTTTCCTCATAAACCTCTAGGTAATAATTCTATTTGGGTTTAAATTGAGTGTCTTACCAAATCATCCCACTTCATTCTGATCAGAGATACAACTAGAGTGGATGAGTTGGGCCGTTTGTATATTTAGGAGGTTGTAAAGTTCTATGGTCTTCCATCATTAGTTGTCTCATATAGAGAGCCTGGTTTTACATCTAGATTTTGGGATGGCCTTTAGAAGGCCTTGGGGTCTTAGATTATGATGAGCACAACATACCATCCTCAAATGGATGGTCAAACAGAGCGCTCAAATTAGATTTTAAAGGACATGCTCTATGCCCGTGTTCTAGACTTTGGAGGTTCTTGTGATAGCCATTTGGAGTTGGTTGAGTTTTCATATATTAACATTTATCAATAATTGATTCTAATATCTCCTTTTGAGGAACTCTATGGTCGGCCTTGTCGGTCACTCCGGTGTTGGGATGAGGAAAGTGAGACCTCAATTGTAACATCCCGGATCCGGTTGCCACTCAACCAGTGCCCCGAACCCGGTTAGTCACATGACCTCAAGCACATTTCCCCAAACTCCAGAGGTTGCCGACTAGCTGTGAGGGCCCAGTTCTGATAGTGGGGAAACTATGCCATCATTTTTTAAAGTGTAGTACAGTGGAATAAAATATATAAACATACAACAGTGAATGAAGTAACCAATATTCAATTGAAATGGACAAATGAAGTATAAGAGGACCAGAAGCCATATATATAAAGATGCAGCATGTCATTAATTCTATGAAAGTATCCAGAACAGGATACACTACAATGCAATACAATACAACTCAAGGTAAAAGATACAACCAAACAAAACAAGGCAAAGTAAGCAGATGACACCAGAATCGCAAGCCTATGCTCAGTCCCATGCTCTCATACTTTCCTACTACAATCAAGTACCTATATAGGGCCCCTTTCCCTTATCCATACCTGCAGAAATGTAATCTGTTTTGGCTGAAGAAATGACCTAAATTGGGTGTGAGAAATAAATCCTAGTAGGCACCCAACAAAGGCCCGTGCCCAACTGTTTGTGAAAATATGCAATGACAGTGTGCAAAAGTAAATTCAGTAAACTAGTAATTACTGAAAAGTAAATATCACTACCACTTTCATTGACATTTTGATGTTCATTTTAACCATTCAATTAATTTAATAACTTTTTATGCTCATTAGAACCAAGCCCTCAATCCAAACACCACTTTTCCCTCATGTTAATGTAATAAAACCACGCCCTCAGGCTTATATAATAAAATCACACCCTAAGGATTATATAATAAAACCATGCCCTCTGGCTTACCCTCAAGCTTTCGAGGATTTCCCTCAAGCATACGCTATATTTACCTCAGGCACAGAATCACTGCCCTCAGGCATAAGAAGTGTTGTAACACCCCAAGATTCCATTGTACGCTTCTCTTTGAATAATAGAGCAGTATGTGTTGTACGCAACCTCGAGTTCTAACACACCATGACCAATCAATATAGCCATTATGAATAGTAATACCCACTTTTTGAAATTATATAAATTTTATATATCATAATGGACTTCATTTTTGGATTCAGAATATCTAAATTATCCAATGTTGATTTTTTGGTATTTTTCCAAAAAATTCCAATTTTCGATGAATAGTGAAAAATAATTAAAAACAACTTTTTAAATCAAAATAATTTATAGTGGTAAATTATACTATTGAGTGGTTTTAAATTATAATTAGAATATACTTTTACAATTTTATCCAATGGTGGTCATTAGAATTAATTGCACTTTGAAAATGGACATAAACAATTGTTAATTTTTTAATTGATATTGTTTCTTAAACACACGCTATTTGTTTTGAAAATGCTAATTAATTATAAAATTAATTAATGCAACTTATATTTTTGTAGTTTTTTAAAATAGACATCATTTTTTAATTTGGAATATAAATTATATCTTAGGGTGAATATTTGGTATTGTTCTGAGAAACTTCAATTTTTGATGAAAAGTGAAACAACTAAGTGGTAGTTAAAAAACTAATTTTTCGTTTAAATGAAACTTTACCACTTCTATGAATTGAATGTAAAAATTCCGACATACATGGTTTTTATTATTAAGTAAAATGTGGTTCAATGAGATGAAAATAATTTTTGGTGAATAGTAGCTTTTATGTTTTATTAATCGCGATTAATGGTAATTAGTGTAATTTAAGGTAAATATAATGTTATAATAATATGAAATTACCTATACACTTGTCCAAAACTTATTGAATGAGTGATTTACAACCAAGAAAATCCATTTGTCAATTTGTGGGACCCCATGGAGCCACTTGGTAAGATAATGACTTTAATACCGTTTATTTAAAGTAAAAATAAAAATGTCACAAACATGTATTGTTTTACTAAAAAATATTTTACAAGGGGTTATACAAGTTATAATTTATACTATAAATATCCATTGGAAATATAAAAATATTTCCTACATCATGGTAATTGTTTTATAATTTTTAGGCATTAAATAAATTTATTTATTTATGACACTATGATAATGCAGCGATTACCTCATTAATGAACGATTTCAATAAAATGAAAAGATAAAGTAAAATATAATACTTGAACTTATCTAAAGCCTATTTTATGTGTGTATTTCGAACCCTTATCACCTTATCCATGAAATATATCATTGTGGTACCTTTAAAATCCGAAAATCATTTCATAATAATGTAACATTTCATTACTTTCCAAGAGTGCCCCTCCTCTCCTCTTATAAAAGGCTCCCACCTCTACAACCTTATTCACACCTCTCAATCCATTGGATCGGCCAAACTCTACACATTATATCTCTACACATCCCTATATTCATCATAGAATCCTTACCTTTGGCATAAATCTATTCATGAAACCATTTTGGTTCAAACTGAGGGGAGTTACCCGATTTAAAGGTAATGTCTTCTCTTATGTTGTTTTGTTTTATTTTTCTTCTCCAACACCCTAAACTCTTTTTATTACTCTATTTTGTAAAAAAATTCATATTAAATGTACTAGAATGTTTTTATGAGAACTATTTGATATACACTTACACACACCATCGTCTAATGGTTAAATAACACATTGTTTCTGTGGGTGGAAAATTACTGCCTCACGAAACGATTATTGTTCAATCTTCTTTTAACACCTCTCATGGTGGCCATTAAAATGTCACTATATTTATATATGATATATATTATGTTTAATTTTTTACTTATGCTTCTGTATTTTTCATTTTTGGCATACCTTTATGATTTCCATTATTGGTAAACGTGTTAATTTCATTTTAGGAAGTGCGGACTACCGCCCCCTCAAAGTGATTTGAATCGTTAATGTCATATTTGGGACGTATAAAGGATGGAGTAAATGTTATGATATTATAATGGAATTATAATATAACATTATATCCTTATGATTTAATTCCATTAAATACGAAATAGAAATGAAATTAGCGTTCATGCGTACGTACGGCTTACCGTCTCCATGAACGGTGCATTTCATTTCTTACCTCTAAATGTTATGTAATATTATAAATGCATGTATATAATGGATATATATGATATAAATGATATATAAATCATGAATATAATCATGGATATAATGTATATTTTACCACATGAACAACTTGTAATTATAAGAAGTTTATTTTTGACTCATGTATCAAAGACCGACAGAACGACCTTTATTAACTTAAATAATTACGTAATGTTAATAACATGGTAATAAGTGATATAAAATGAATAATGAACTTGAAAAAGGTTCTTAAGAAAGTAGAAATTAACTCTAGTTTATTATTCAGGAGTTTAAAGAACTATCGAGTCAAGTCGGACACGAGGTAAGGGACTTCGTCTCAATCTCCTTTCATGGAGGCATATTTTGTTTTATACACAACTTTCTTTTATATGGTGTATAAAACACATTTAATTTTATGTTTATTCAAAAGGAATATTTTTTATATGAAGCTTTTTACTATATAAAAAAAGGGAATGTTTTTTGACGTACGTATGCGGTTATAATGACTTCTCCACCGCCGTGACCATTATTTGAGTTTTGGCTTCCTCTAAAAGCCATAACATTTTTTTAAATGAAAAATAGATACCAAGTTATAATTATCTTTTATTCTGTAATTTAAAATTGTTTTATTATATCAATATTTTGTATTGATATCTTGTGATTGAAATTTGTAAATGTTATGTTTCCTTTATGCATGTTTTATGTGATACGATTATGTTACGGTTTATGATATGTTTAAACATTTTCATATAGGAATGCATTGGACTTAGTATGTGATGGCTGGAGCCCTCTATAGCTCCTTGATGCATTGGTAGGTCTCACGAGACAAACTAGTGTCTTGGCAAGATGCCTTGACAAAATCTTATTTGTAGTCTTGGCACGAGGCCTTGGCTACGTGGTTATGATAGTATGGCATTATGCATTCCATCATTATGAAAGTGGTTATTGATATTGCATGTGATTATTTAACTAGTATAATTTCCATGTGAATAAGTAAATGGCATTATTTCATTTTATTTTTTCCATATTATTCTAAAGTTCTAGTTTAAAAGGCTTTTATTTTAGTTATACATTGCCTTAAATGTTTATGTTTATTTATGAAAGTTTCCGCTATATTGTTATCCTTACTGAGCATCTGAGCTCACCCCTTTCAATGTTTTAATTTTTCTCGGATGTGAAGATGTATTTTATGAATGACCTACAAGGATATTATGGGGGGATATGAATACAAGATGTTGTTTTAGTTTTTTTTTACATTATGATGTAATGTAAAACTTTTGAATGTATCTAGTGTTTCAAGGATACTAAACTAATCGGTCTTTTGAGACTATATCTTTGTGATAATGGCAATGTTATGTAATAAAGCACCGACTCTAGGTAAATGGGGTCGGGGTGTTACAATTGGTATCAGAGGCAGTTTAGTACTGACCTTGGAAGATAGATTTTAGATAAAATCTGATTAGAGCACATAGCCCTAAGATAGACTTTGAGGATTAGTATAGAAGAACATACTAGAATTATGGTAAAGTATTGATTTTGTGTATTTTCCGAGCAATACATCCCTGTCTAGATACGATCAGGTAGAGGCAGATCTGGAAAAGATGTACCTAGTGGTAAAACCCGAAAACACCACTTTGAGCTAGACACGAACAGGAACTGGTGCATGACAACGGGCCTTGTTGCACTCTTGGTTACGATACACCCGGGGGATATGCTTAGGATAATTCTCATTTTCTTTAAAAACCATTATGAAGGGTTTATGAGTATATAATTCCTCAAAGAAAACATTTATATGATTAAGGATTATATCCATAAACTGTTCAATTTATGTTAAGTATTTTACAAGTATAGAATTATGTATTTTGATTTGTAAACTGATCTTGTTTATGCCATTATTTAGAAATGGCTCCTAGTGGAAGGAATGGAAAATGTATCAATACACGAACTATATGTAGGGATTTCCCTCATGATCAAGATAATTATAATGGAGCTGGTGATACAACTAGTGCTGATTAGCTTTTCACCATACTAGGAGATCATGTTTTCTTGAAGGTATCTCCATGGAAGGGAGTTATACGATTCGGTAAGAAGGGAAAATTAAGTCCCATGTACATTAGAACATTTGAAATTCTAGAATGAATTGGGGCTGTAGCTTACCGTATGGAAATGCCTCCAAATCTCTCTAAAGTTCACGATGTGTTCCACGTATTGCTGTTGAGAAAATACATGCCTAACCCAACGCATGTACTCAAATATGTGGAATTAGAATTGTAAACCGATCTGTCTTATTGCGAAGAGCCTGTCAGGATTCTGGATATGAGAGAACAAGTGCTGAGAAACCAGACGACTCGTCTGGTAAAAGTTCTATGGAGGAACCATAAGATGGAAGAGGAAACGTGGGAACCCAAGGAACTTATGATGAAGAACCACCCAAGTCTTTTTTTGCAGTTATATTATAGAAATTTCGAGAATGAAATTATTTGAAGGAGGGGAGAATGTAACACCCCAATCTTCTATGGTACGCTTCTCTTTGAATAATAGAGCAGCGTGTGTTGTACGCAGCCTCGAGTTCTAACACACCACGACCATTCAAAGTAGCTGTTATGAATAGTAATGCCCAGTTTTTTAAATTATATAAATTTCATATTTTAGGATGGACTTCATTTTTTAATTCGGAATATCGAAATTAGCCTATGTTGAATTTTTGGTATTTTTCTGAGAGCTTCCAATTTTCGATGAATAGTGAAAAATACTTTAAAACAACTTTTTTAATCAAAATAATTTATAGTGATTAATTATACTATTGAGTGGTTTTGAAGTACAATTAGAATATAATTTTACCATTTTATCTAATGGTGGTCATTAGAATTAATTTCACTTTGAAATTGGACATAAACAATTGTCAATCTTTTGATTGATATTGTTTCATAAAAAACACGCTATTTGTTTTGACAACGGGAATTAATTATAAAATTAATTAATGCAACATATATGTTTGTAATTTTTTTTAATAGAAATAATTTTTTAATTTAGAATATCAATTATATCTTAGGGTTAATTTTTGGTATTGTTGTGAGAAACTTCAATTTTTTATAAATAGTGAAACCACTAAGTGGTAGTTAAAAAAATAATTTTTCGTTTAAGTGAATCATTACCACTTCTTTGAATTTAATTTAAAAAATCCAACATACATGGTTTTCATTAGTAATTAAAATTTTGTTCAATGAGATGAAAATAATTTTTGGTGAATAATAACTTTTAAGTATTAATAATCGCGATTAAAGGTAATTAGTGTAATTTAAGGTAAATATAATGTTGTAATAATATGAAATTACCTTTACACTTGTCCTACCCTTATTTGATGAGTCATGGACAACCAATAAAATACATGGTTCAATTTTTGGGACCCCATGGAGCCACTTTGGTAAGATAATGACATTAATACGTTTTATTTGAAGTAAAAATAAAAATGTCACAAACAGGTATTGTTTTACTAAAACAATTCTTAAAGGGGGTTATAAAAGTTATCTTTTCTAATATAAATATCCATTGGAAATCTAAAAATATTTCATACATCATTATAAATATTTTATAATTTTTAGGCATTAGATAAATAAATTTATTTATGACACCATGACGATGCAGCGATTACCTCATTAATGAACAATTTAAATAAAATGAAAAGATAAGGTAAATTCTATGAATTAAACTTGTATAAAGCCTACTGGATGGGTGGATTTAGAACCCTTATCACCTTATTCTCTAAATATATCATTGTGGGACCTTTAAAATCCGAAAATCATTTCATAATAATGTAACATTTGAGGACTTTCCAAGAGTTCCCCTCCTCTCCTCTTATAAAAGGCCCCCACCTCTACCACCTTATTCACACCTCTCAAGCCATTGGATTGGCCAAAATCTGCTCATTACATCTCTCCACATCCCTATATTCTTCATATAATCCATACCTTAGGCATAAATCTCTTCAAGAAACCATTTTGGTTCAAACCGAGGGGAGTTACCTGATTTAAAGGTAATGTCTTCTCATATGTTGTTTTGTTTTATTTTGCTTATCCAACCCCCTGAACTCTTTTTATTCCTCTATTTTGTAACAAAAACAGAATATTAAATATACTAGGATGTTTTTATGAGAAGGATGTGATTTAAACTTACACACACCTTCGTCTAATGGTTAAAGAACATACTGTTTCTGTGGGTGGTGAATTACTGCATCACGAAATGATGATTGTTCAATCATCTTTTAACATCTCTCATGGTGGCCATTAAGATGTCACTATATTTATATATGATATATATTATTTTTATTTTTTCCTTATGCTTATGTGTTTTCATTTATGGCTGACCTTTTTGATTTCCATTATGGGTAAACGCGATAATTTCATTTTAGGAAGTGTGGACTACCGCCCCCTCAAAGTGATTTGAATCGTTAATTCCATATGTGGGACGTATAAAGGATAGAGTAAATGATATGATATTATGCTGCAATTATAATATAACTTTATATTATTATAATTTCATTCCATTAAATACAAAATAGAAATGAAAGTAGCGTTCATGCGTACGTATGACTTACCGTCTCCATGAACGGTGCATTTCATTTCTTACCTCTAAATGTTATGTGATATTATAAATACATGTATATACTGGATATATATGATATATATGATATCTACATCATGATTATAATTCTGGATATAATGGATATTTTACCACATGAACAACTTGAAATTATAAGAAGTTTATTTTTGACTCAAGTACCAAAGACCGACAAAATGACTGGTATTAACTTAAATAGTTACATAATGTTCATAACATGGTAATAAGTGATATAAAATGAACAATGAACTTGAAAAAGGTTCTTAAGAAACTAGAAATTAACTCTAGTTTATTATTCAGGAGGTTAAAGAACGATCGAGTCAAGTCGGACACGAGGTAAGGGACTTCGTCTCAATCTCCGTTCATTGAGGCATATTTTGTTTTATACACAACATTCTTTTATACGGTGTATAAACCCATTTTACTTTTACGTTTATTCAAAAGGAATATTTTTTAAATGATGATTTTTACTAAATGACAAAAGGGAATGTTTTTTTGTCATACGTATGTGGTGATAATGACTTCTCCACCGCTGTGACCATTATTTGAGTTTAGGAATCCTCTAAAAGCCATAACGTTTTATTAAATGAACAATAAATACCAAGTTTTACTTTTATTTTATTTTGGTATTGAAAATGGTTTTATTATATCAATGTCTCTTATTTATATCTTGTGATTGAAACGCGTAAATGTTATGTTTCCTTTATGCATGTTTTATGTCATACGATTATGTTATAGTTTATGATAACATTCAACCTTTTCAAATAAGGAATGCATTAGACTTAGTATATGACGGGTGGAGCCCGCTATAGCTCCTCGATGCATCGGTAAGTCTCATGAGACAAAATAGTTTCTTGGCATGAGGCCTTGACAAAATCTTATTTGTAGTCTTGGCATGAGGCCTTGGCTATGTGGTTATTATAGTCTGGAATTATGCATTCCATCATTATGAAAGTGGTTATATATATTGCATGTTAGTATCCGACTAGTAGAATATCCATGGGAATAAGTAAATGACATTATTTAATTTTTTTTCCATATTATGCTAAATTTCAGGTTTAAAATGATTTTGTTTTAGTTATACATTGCTTTAAATGTTTGTGTTTTTTATGAAAGTTTCTGCTATATTGTTATCCTTACTGAGCATCAGAGCTCACCCCTTTCAATGTTATAATTTTTCCAGGACGTGAAGATGTATTTTATGAATGACCTATAGGGATAGTATGGGGGGATATGAAGGCAAGATATTGTTTTAGTTTTGTTTTACTTTATGATGTAATGTACAACTTGTGAATGTATCTAGTGTTTCATGGCTACTAAACTAATCGGTCTTTCGATACATGATCTTTTTTATCATGCCAATGTTACGTAATTATGCACAAAATCTGGGTAACTTGGGTCAGGGCATTACAAGTGTTTCCCTCGGGCAAAATAGAACATTTCCCTCAGGCTAAACAGTACCTTTCCCTCGGGCTAAACAAACAATTCCCTCAAGGTAAATAGAAAATTTCCCTCAGGTGAAAGTAACCGGGCAGAGGCCAAATAATAAACAAGAAATTTATATAAAATTCCTCTCAAGGAAATTTAGTACACATTATAATCATGTCATACCCTCGGGTATCCTGGCCAAATGGCTAAACAGAGGAACACATCCCTGGGGTGGTCCTGGATCCAAGAAGTGATCCCAAACGACAGTTATACGTGTTCATTAAACTTCCTATGAAATTATATGTATTTAATTATGCAAGGCCTCATCCATACCACAACCCATTCATGGGTGTGTATCTCAAAAGTACACAAATTCACCACAATAGTTGGAAATAAACACTAGACCACATACCTTGATCGTCTCTGATTGTTATACGTGAATGATACCTCCAGGAACTCCCACGAACGACATAGATCTAGGAAAAACAACAACACGTTCAAACCTAAATAACTTACCTTAGATGAAGAATTGTTAAGAACACCGTAAGGAGAAGGAATGGATTACCCTTGCAGTTCCAACGAGATCGACGGAAGCGGAAATGGATTCCCAGTGTGTGAGCAAGAGACCTCAAAAGCTTCGACCGTCCTCCCGCGCTTCTCTAGAGTTCTAAGCTTACTCTATGAACAAAGAAGGATACTGCCCATTTTAAGTGAAAAAAATACACGGCGTGTACTCTCAAGTACACGGTGTGTAATTTTCTCATTTAACCGTTCCCCTGGCAGCTAATTTTTCCACCATTGGACTATTAATTCATCGACATGAGTACACGGTGTGTATTTCTGAATACACGTCGTGTACTGTTGCTCAGCTGGCGGTTACTCCCACCGCCTTACTATTCACCTGCTGACTGACTACACGGTGTGTAAACACCAACTACACTGCGTGTAGTTGGTTTTTACACCTTTCATTGCCGACAGGGCTACACGCCATGTTCACTTATCCCACACGACCAAAGTACACGACGTGTGGAAAAGTAAACGGTGTGTACTTTAAATATTTGGGATTTTCCCCATTTTCCTTATTTTCTCAAAAACACTTAAGGGAAAATGAAATGAAGAAACTCGTACCTTGAGAATAAGAACTGGGTACTTAAAAACTCCCCCTTAATGTAATTCATCCATGAATTTCCCATCCAAGGGTGGCGAAGATAAAGTTGAGAATAAATCTGTCCACTGAGCACGTACGTCGGTCTCCTGCTCCCAGGTTTCATCCTGCACTTGGCTATGCTTCCACAACACCCTTACCAGAGGAACTGAACATCCTCGGAAAACATTTGTTCTCCTATAAATGATATGAATCAGATGATCCTCAATGGATGCATCGATATGCAGCTCATCCTCTTCAGGATGAAAAACATGAGATGGGTCCGAATGATAACGGCACAGCTGAGATACAAGGAAGAAGTCGTGCATGGCCCAATACCTCTGTGGTAACTGCAGCTGATAAGAAACCAGCCTGAATCTCTCCAGAATCTCAAACGGCCCACATACCTTGGTGAACGTTTACCCTGTCTCCTGATCTGCCTGTGTCCCAACCTCGATGAAACACACAAGAAAACCAGATCCCCGACCACAAACTCCAATGGTCGTCTGTGCCGATTAGCATAAGATTTCTGACGAGACTGTGCGGTAGCCATCCCCTTCTGAATCAACGGGACCTGCTCTGAAGTCTCCTGCATGAGATATGGTCCCAATAAAGATGCCTCACCTATCTCCAACTAACACAGATGTGATTGGAATGTCTACCATATAAATCCTCGTAAGGTTCATCTGAATAGTTTCATGAATACAATTATTATAGGAAAACTCAACAAGGGGTATATGCTTCTCCCAAGATTCCCCAAAGCATAGGATGCATGCATGCAGGATGTCCTCAAGAAACTGTACTGTATGCTCTAACTGGCCATCAGTCTGAGGGTGGTAAGCTATGCTAAGAAGCACATGTGTGCCCAGTTCCGTCTGAAAACTCATCCAGAAACGAGACTTAAAACGGGAATCCCTATCTAAAAAGATAGATTTAGGTACCCCATGAAGACGTACGACCTCTCAGATATACAACTTTCGGAGATCGTCAACTCCGAAGGTCTCCTTGATTGGTAAAAAGTGAGCTACCTTTGTAAGTCTGTCCAAAACAACCCACAAGGCATCATTGCCTCGAGCTGACCTCAGCAACCCGGTCACGAAATCCATCGTGACATCATCCCATTTCCACTCCATAATGAGTAACTATTATAACAGTCTAGCTGGCCTCTGATGCTCCGCCTTCACCTGCTGACAGGTGGAACATCTCGCAACAAAACCAGCTACGTCCCATTTCATACCTGGAAACCAATATTGATGTCCCAAGTCATGGTATGTCTTGGTAACTCCGGGATGCACTGCCCAAGACGAATCATGAAACTCTCACATCAGTTCCTCGTGTATATCCCCTGAAACCCACACTCGTCCATCAAAACTCAATACCTCCTCATCGTCTATCGTCCATCCAGGAAGAGGGTCCTCACTTTCCACTGACTCCAGTAGAACTAGGCCTTCTGAATCTGATAGTTATCTCATCATCACTCTATCCAGGAGGGTATAACTCATAGCTAAGGAAGAAAGAAACGTTTTCCCTTGACTATCATGCACCTCTAAATGCATCTCAGATAACAAAGCCATAAGCTGACACTCACCACTGGCCTCATGAACTGCCTGTATCTGGGTCCTCCTGCTCGGTGCATCATCAACTGCATAACCCTTACCAGGTCTATAGGCAAGCTCAAAGTCGAAGGACTGAAGGTATTCAAACAACCTTCACAGTCTCAGATTCTGGTCATGCTGAGTAAAGATGTACTTGAGACTTTTGTGGTTAGTGAAAACCAAAAAATGATCTACTAAGAGATAATGTCTCCAACAGCGCAACACATGAACAACTGAAGGCAACTTGAGGTCATGTGTTGGGTAATTCCTCTCATGTGGCCTCAACTGCCAAGACCCGTATGCAACTACTCGATCTCCCTATATCAACACAGCTCCCAACCCAATACCTGATACATAACAGTAAACTGTATAGCTCTTCCTTTGTTCTGGAAGTATCAGGATTGGTGCTAATGTCAACTTTCCCTTGAGCTCTTGAAAGGTTGTCTCGCAAGCTTCTGACCAAACGATCTTCACACCCTTCTTAGTAAAACCCGTAAATGGCGATGCTAAGTGGGAGAAGTCCTGTACAAAGTGCCTATAGTACACAACCATCCCCAAGACACTTCGTATCTCAAACACATTCTTAGCCAGCTCCCAGGGCACTACTTCTCTCACCTTCTCTTGGTCTACTACAAATCCTGCCTTTTAAATGATATGACCCAGGAATTGTATCGGGTCCATCCAAAAGTAGAACATTTATAGTTTATCAAATCACTAATGCTCTCACAGTGTACTCAATACAATCTCAAGATGGGTGGCATGGTCGTGTCGAGTGCGAGAGTACACAAAGATATCATCCACAATGACTACCACAAAATAATCCAAATAAGGATGGAACACATGATTCGTCATAGCCATGAAAATTGATGGTGCATTCGTGAGTCCGAACGGAATAACCAAGAACTCGTATAGACCATATCTGCTACAAAAAGTTGTAAGCGGTATGTCTGATGGTCTAACGCGTAACTGATGATATCCGGATCTCAATTCAATATTCAATAACACTCGTTATCCTCAATTTTGATAAAAAAGATCATCAATCCTTGGTAAGAGATATCGGTTCTTAACAGTCAGCTGGTTAAACTTTTGATAATCCACATAGTGTCTGAGGGTACCAATTGCGTTCTTAGCAAACAGGACAGGGAAACCCCATGGTGAAGTACTGGGTCGGATAAAACCCTTTGCTTGTAACTCCTCTAACATTCTCTTGAGCTCCTACAACTATACTGTATCCATCCTATAAGGAGTAATGGACATCGATGATGCTCCTGGAACAAGCTCAATAGAGAAATCCACCTCTCACTCCGGAGGTAGACCCGAAAAGTCATCTGGGAAGACATCCCTGAAATGATCAACCACTAGAGGGAAATGCTTCTCACAAGTCCCCTGGTCATCCAGATATAAACTCACAATGTAGTTTTTCACTCCACCTCACCCATGATGCTCAGGTATAGCTCGTCTATCCTGGACATCCAATTAACATTTGTATAGAAACTGTCCGCCCTCTAATGACATGAAACTCACCCTGCGACGATAGAAATCTACAAAGACTCGAAAGATTACCAACTATTCCATCCAGAGAATGACATCATATCTCTTCATCTCTTTGACATAGAGGTCCCATAGACTGTGACACCCCCATCCTCAAGAGGGAACTCCTAACAGTGACGCACACCTGCTGTCCTCGCTCCCAACAGCGTGTCTAGTGTCATGATATAAGAAGAAGAAGAAACACATAGCATGAGGCTCTCTACAAAGAGCACATATATAAAGCTATGTGGAGCACTCGTATCAAAAAGTATGGAAGAAAAAATAGAAGCAACTAGAATAATACCTCTGACAGTAGAAGGTCTGGGATCCTGCTTCTACTGGGTCTGTTGCACAACATATTCCTGCCCAGTGTTGTGGCCCTGTGACACAGCCTAGATACCCTGAGCTGTCCCACCCTGATGCCTCTGAGATCCTGGTGTCTGGATACCACAGCCACGACCACCACTTCTGCCTGTATGTTTTGACATATCCCAATTTACCGACTGGTAAAAAGCTATCAGTCCTTTTCCTTTGCATGGAGTCTGCACAGAACCCTTCTCACTAGCCACTGGTAGAAACGCCCTACAAAAGCGCTACAGATGACCCATCTTGACACAAGCTTGGCACTCTACTGGGTCTTGGGGACACTGAGGTCTCTTGTTCCCCTTCATACGACACTAGTAGCATATAATCGAACCACATGTAGAATTCTTTAGGCTAGTACTACCACCGTGAGAGAAATCCATCTGTCTCTTCCTCTTACTGGTAGAAATAGTAGCAGGAACTGGTGCTGAACCGCCCTATCTTACACCACTAGCTTCCCGCAGGTTTCTCTTAGTAATCAGTGCCTGGTTCACAATATCATGTATTGTAGGCAACCTGAAAATGTTCACCGGTGCTCAGATGTCATACCGTATACCATCCTCAAAGCGTCTCATCTCCCACTAGAACCGGTGAAAAATGCTGAAGCAAGTGAAATGGGTAGAATAGTCCATCACTGACATAGCACCCTGCTACAGATTCATGAACTCTCGAGCTCGATCTTCCAGTCATGTCTCATGAAAGATGAAGTTGTAGAAGACTTCTTGAAAATATTCTCACACCATATCTCTGTGATGCTCTGACTGGGTGGTAACATACCACCAGCACTTGGCGAAATCACACTGCATATAAGTCGCGAGCAGGACCCTTCACCCTGGAGGCATCTCAAGATGATAAAAAATAATCTTCATAGAACACAGCCAAGACTCTACAGCCTGTGGTCCTCCATCCCCTAAAAACGTAGGTGGATGTTGCTGCTAGAATATAGGAGTTATCTCTACCATAGATGTGGCAGCCGTCGGTGCTCCCTGAAAGGTCTGCATAAACTGCATAAATTCTTCATGGAACTTCTCATCAGCGCCTGTGTCTAGTATGATGGCTGGCGCCGCATCTGGATCTGCTGGAGGATCCATTGGTATCCCATGGCCTACCATCTCTGGAGTATAATTATTGCCGCTCTCCTAGAGAACAAATCGAGGTCGTCTCGGTGGCATGACTCTACAAGGTCAATGCACACCATAGATTTAAGTTTATCAAGGTCTGAAAATAAGGAGTGTAATAAGAGAACAGGAGAAAGAATGTTTTTATGTTTCTCACAACAAGACTACACGGTGTGTATAAAAACTACACAACATGTAATTGATTTTTCTTCCCCTTATCGAGTCCTTCTACATGGCTTATACAAACAAGTCTCTTTGGATCGAGACTACATGGAGTGTACAAAATCTACACGGCGTGTACTGTTTAATTTCCAACTGCTCATGCTGTTCGTGACACGGCGGACTACTCGGCTTGACACTACATGGCGTGTGACACCCGCATGCGGCGTGTACACCACCCGTTTACCCTGCCACACGGCCAATTATACACGGTCTCTCATCGGTCAAGACTACACGACATGTCCCATGGGCACACAACGGGTACTTGGTAGGGTAACACTAACCCGTATTGTTAGTGACTTGGTCAGGAACCTAGGTCAAACTACACGGCGTGTTCAAGGTAGACAAGGTGTGTATGTCTTAAGGTTTTTTTTTATCCGTGTTGTTAGTTACACAGGCGGTCTCTGGGTCAAAACTACACTGCCTGTACAATTGGTACACGGCATGTTTTCCCAAGCCAAGCCCTACCCCATGTCCCTGCCCACACGACCTATGAAACAGGAAGAGACTACATGGCGTGTACTTAGGGTACACCATAGGTACTTAAAATTTTTGTTTTCTTCCCAAACACAAGATTAAACGGCATGCAATCAAAACTACACGGTGTGTATTCTGGGTTTTTTCGAACAGTAAGCCTCAGAAACTACTTCGGAGCCCAGAAAAATGGTGAAAAAACACCTATGTGTCAAATTATGATCCGTGAGGGCCCATACTTCCCACAAATCAATGATTTTAATCTTATAAGTGTTATAAAATAATTAAACTCTCAATGATCCACCAGATTTCGGTCAATGAGGGCCGATACTCCTCCAGAACCAAAATTTGGCACTCCTTCTACAAAGCTTACATAACATTATTCTCTCAAATATCATGTATTTTACCAAGGCATCAATCACAACATCATTCTTTTACTAGCACAACATCTATCACAACAACAAGAAATTTTGAATGCACCTACATAGTATGGAAACTATGCATGGCATGTGATTCTATCATTTTCCTAAATGATTCATGGGATGACATACCCTCATCTAATCGGGTTGCAACTAAATAGAACCCAGTAGATAAAAATATAAACATCACACCACAAGTGCATCACCCAATGGTGAAAAGCAAATCAAATGTAAAATTACAAAACCAAAAAAATTGTAATTACGAGGTAATTTGGATTTTCCATGTACATGGGTTAGTGACTCCCAAGAACAACTTATTACCAAATACCAATTCTGTTCTATCCCTAACTATAGGCTCTAAATAGTAAGTCAAACAAAATTTACTCCCCTGATACCACTTTGTAATATCCTGGATCTGGTTTCCCCTCAACGGGAGCCCCGAACCCAGTTGGTGACATGACCTCAAGTGCATTTCCCCAAAATACCAGAGGCTGCTGAATAGAAGCGAGGTCCCAGGTTTGATAGTGGGGAATCTATGCCCTCATTTGTCAAAGTGTAGCACAGCGGAATAAAATATATAAACATAAAACAGCGAAAGAAGTAACCAATATTCAACTGAAATGGACAACTGATGTGTAAGAGTACCAGCATTCATATATATAAAGATGAAGCATGTCATTAATTCTATGAATGATTCCAGAATAGGATACACTACTATGAAATACAATACAACTCATGGTACAAATTACAACCTAACAAAACAAGGCATAGTAGACAGATCACAGCAGCATCACAAGCCTAATCTCGGTCACATGCTCTCTTAATCCTCTGCTAAATTCAAGTACCTATATAGGGACCCTTTCCCTTATCCATACCTGTAGAAATGTAATTGGTTTAGGCAGAAGAAATGACCCAAATAGGATATGATAAATAAATCCTAGTAGTCACCCACCAAAGGCTCGTGCCCAACTGTAAGTGAAAACATGCAATGACAGTGTGGAAAAGTAAATGCGGTAAACTAGTAAGTACTCAAAAGTAAATGTCACTATCAGTTTCATTACCATTTTGATGTTCATTTTAACCTTTCAATTAATTTAATAGCATTTTGTGCTCATTAGAACCAATCCCTCAGTCCAATCAGGACCTTTCCCTCAGGCCAATATAATAAAACCACCCCTCAGGCTTATATAATAAAACCACACCCTCAGGCTTATATAATAAATCCACGCCCTCAGGCTTTCCCTCAGGCTATCGAAGATGGACCTCATGTGTTTGAGATATATTCCCTCAGGCACAGAATTCACTGCCCTCAGGCATAAGAAGTGTTTCCCACAGGCGACATAGAATATTTCCATTAGGCTAAACAGTACCTTGCCCTCAGGCTAAAAAAAGATTGCCCTTAGGCTAAATAGAAAATTTCCCTTAGGCAAAAGTAACTGGACCGAGCCAAAAGCGTAAACAAGAAATTTATATACAATTTATCTCAAGTAAATTTAGTACACATTGTAATCATGGAATACCCTCAGGTATCCTGGCCAAATGGATAAACAGAGGAATGCACCCCCGAGGTGGTCCTGAATCCAAGCAGTGATCCCAAACGACAGTTATACATGTTCATTAAACTACCTATGCAATTATAGTTATTTAATTATTCAAGGCCTAATCCATATGAAACCCCATTAATGGGTGCATATCACAACGGTACACAAATTCACCACAACAGTTGGAAATAAATACTAGACCACCTACTATGATCGTCTCAGATCGGTATAAGTGAATGACGCCTCCAGAAATGCCCAAGAACGACGTAGATCTGGAAAAAACAACAACGCGTTCAAACCTAAATAAATTCCCTTATAGGATGAATTTGTAAGAACAACATAAGGGGAAGGGAGGGCTTACCCGTGCTGTTCCAATGAGATCGACGGAAGCAGAAACGGATTGCCGGTGTGCGAGTGAGAGATCTCCAAAGCTTCAATCATGCTTCTGAGCTCATCTGGTTTTCCAAGCTTCCTCTGTGAACAGAGGAGGATACTTCCCATTTTAAGAAAAAAGAAAAAACAAAATACACGACATGTACTCTCAAGTACATGGCGTGTAATTTTCTCATTTAACTGTTCTTCTGGCAGCTACTTTTTCCACCACCGAAATATTCATCCATCGACATGAGTACATGGCGTGTATTTCCAAATACACATCGTGTACTATCTCTCAGATGGTGGCTACACCCACCGCCATACTATTCACCTTCCAACTAATTACACAACATGTAAACACCCACTACACGGCGTGTAGTTGGTTTTTACACCTTTCATCTCCGACAGGGCTACACGCCCTGTGTACTTATCCCACACGGCCAAAGTACACAATGTGTGGAAACGTACACGGCGTGTACTTTCAAAATTTTGGAATTTTCCCCATTTTCCTTATTTTCTCAAAAACACTTAAGGGAAAAGGAAAAGAAGAAACTCATACCTCAAGAATAAGAACCGGGTTCTTACATCACTGTTGGGGTCGAGTCTGGTGCAGGAGACGTCTGAAAAGGTAAATTTGATTAGGAAACATTTATTGATAGCTCAGAGTCTTCGTAAATCATTTTCTGACTGGATGCATCGAGACATAGAGTTTTTTTTGCTGATAGGTTATTCCTTATAGTGGCCCCTCATCTTGGCCATTGTCGATTGACAATGCAAGGGAAGCTGACACCGCAATATGTCGTACCTTTTAAGATCACCGAGTGTATCGGAATGGTGGAATACAGGTGGGATTTACCATATTGATTAACATCCATACATGATTTCTTCCATGTATCCTAGTTGAATAAAGACAACTAGATTTGTCCCATGTGCTGAGTTGGGATGAACTGGAGCTAGAACCTGGCTAGTCTGTTTTTGAGCAGCTAGTGAAAATAGTGGACTCCCAAGAGAAGGTTATTTGAGGGAAGTATATTAAAATATTCTAGGTTTTTTTGAATCATGTCAGTGAATCACATGAGACCTGGGAGTAGAATTTATGGGTTGATCATTAATACCCATTCTTTTTTTCCAATCTACCCTCTAGTTAACTTTCAGGGACATAAATTTTTCATTGTGGGGGGAATTTTCACGCCCATTTACATCATTAAAATTAATTATATTTCTTAAAAAAATTTCCAAACATCCCCCATATTCCCCCTCAAATTCCCCATAGAATTTTGTTTATTGTGAAGATGTTTTGAGGGGAGAAAGTAGGGGGAACAGATTTGGTGCACAATTTTCCCAACTGTGCACATAAACCATGGGTCTATGTCTATGTCATTAAAAATGTGTTAAAATAACTTATTTTCCCTCCTAGGATTTATCGAAACTCATAAATCTCTTCCCCCATTTGAACATTTAATCCTTTTAATCTCTCAAATCCTCTCAAACTATCATTTGAACTCCATTTTTAAGGATGATTTGGTGGAGGAACTTCACAAAATCTCAAAGGAGTGTCTCTACCTATTAGTTCCTCCCCTTTCCATGAAGTTTATCTACATTTCCATGAATTACAAAATGAACAGAGGGTAGTTTATTGTACCTAGGGTTTAAATTTGGGTTTTCTTGGTCCATTCTTCTGGTTTTAGGCTTGATCTACCTTCCTTGAGGTGCATTGGTGGTGTAATTAATTTTTTGCACAAAGGATTAAAAGTTTTAAACATTTTTCTAGGTGATTACATTGTGTATTCCATCCTTGTAACTTATTTTTACATGTTTATAACATTTCCAGGTTAATAAAATTTATTATTTGTGAAAAAAATGGTTTTAGTTTTATTTGTAAACCAAATTAATTTTTAGGGCCATTTTCATGTGAAATTCGGTGGTTTTTCATAGAAATATTTTATTGGTTTGTTCGAGGATTCCATAATACTACATAGATTATTTAGTTGAAATGTTTTAGGGATGAAATTATTGTTTTAAATGTTTATCCTCTAGAGGTGTTGCTGAAAAAATTTGTTTTAATGGTGTTTGTGAAGCAGATGAGTTTTAAGTGCCATGTTTGTGTAAAAATAGGGGTTTTACAAATATATTACATCATGGTACATATAGAGCTTCCAAAAAACTAATTTAATGGTTTCATTGAATGGTATTGGGATTCCATTTCTGTTTTGGTGACTTGTTAGTGTGCATATTTTTTTAAAAGTGTTGATTTCAAGGAGTTTTGGGTGCAAAACAATGGCGATTTTGAGAAGTTGTTTTATTGAAAAAAAATGTTTTTTTGTGTGTTTTATTTGGTATAATGTTTGTATAGCTACTATATTGGTTGTATGTGACCAAAATTGGTGTTTTTATATAAAATGGTATGTATGTGGCATGTATATATTATTTTATCACAAAGGGGGAAGCCCAGACACATAGGTGGTAAAATATGTACTAGTACGACTACTGATCCAGATTGGTTTTCCCTATTTCACGTAGTATTTTGGATAAATAAACTCTAAATAAACAATATATATGATGTTTGGGGGCCAAAAAAATATGTTTATGTTCCCTATTTATGGATCATGCACGATAATGGATTTTTCTATGGTTACTTTACACCAAAGTATGAGGTACATTGGGCCCGAGACTATTTTGTGCATAGGGGACTTCACAGTTTTGTTGTGCATTGATTTTTCAGTATTTAACCTTTTCGTAGTGTGTGTTTGAAAGTAAATTATTGTATCTAACATGTATTAATCAATTTTTTTGACATTCTAAATGTTTTATTGTGAAAATTTATTATAAATGAAAGTTGCATTTCTGGGAATTTATCACCACTTTTCATTACATATTAAAATTGCTTTCTTTTTCAACATGTATTTCATACTATCTGGAATATTTGGGTGGTATCCTATTATTATTAGTCTGAAACCCTACTTACACCCCTTTTGTGTAATTATACTTGATTATGTTTGACACTAGTAAATGTAATACGTCGGGTGAAGGGGGTTCAGGTTGTTAGTCCACTCTTATGGTGTGGTGTTGTGGAGACAGCTGTGGGGTGATGACCCCTTGTCCTGTGGAGTCTTTGTGGATGATTTTTTGTTTTCATTATTTATGTTTTTACCTCTTGTACTTTATTTAAAACCATGTATTCAGTTCAATATATTTCTTATGTCTTGTTTGGCATGAAAATTTGAGATTCATATTATTGATTTTTTTATGTTTTATGCTTTCAAACTCTAGTAAATCATTCCCAAACCAAATTTTTTGATACCCGAGCACTTATGCGAGCCTGTGGGGATAGGGAACACACTTAAAACCTTTTAATGAGCTCTATTTGGTGCCATTATTAATGGTGACCATATTTGGACCGTGATAGTGTATTTGATGAACAATATTTAGGATAGTATAAAAGATGTTTTTTGAAGATATATTGAAGTTATTTGGATTGAGTTAAAGTGGTAGAATATTATTTGAAGATATACGAAGGAGTGTATAAGAGTTTATAGATGTTTGTAAAATTATATACAATTATATATGAGTTAAAAAGTATTTGGACTATTTATATATGATTAAAATAATGATTCTAAATATTGTGTAAAAATTGTAAAGACTTGGAAAATTCAAGGAAATTTTTTTCTTAAATACTTTGGAATATTACGAGTCTGTGCCTTTTGACCGCACTTGATTCCAAGGCCTGGTGTGCCCGGAATCAAGTTCTGAAGTTTAGCTTGAGTACGTTCAGTGAATGATCGAGCGATTTTTTCTATATTTTGAACCGGTGCTTGAAATTGAAATCTGAGGGCACTGATGAACTCGTAACGCCGGTAATTACATAACATGACCTTTACCGTAGTTGCGTTATCATGGGAAGAGAAGTTAAAAGTTGTGGATTAAATGAGAATTGAATAAAACTGTGGAACAATTTTGTTTTTATATCTAAGGTGGTTTTATCCAACATGATGGAGATAGTGTGGGACCCACTAGCACCTAACTACCCATGTGAGGATAAATGTGAGGTGGGGCCCATACGATCTCCAACCCTTCACATTCCCTAAAACTCCTTAAACCCCCTCTTAATTTTTTGTAAACTCCTCATTACTTGTGAAACCTTTCCACCTCTTATATCTATCCCTCTTAACTCTTGCCAACACACTTTAATCAATTAATTGAACCACATCAATTAATTAATTAAGTGTTTTGAAATTTAAATTTTGAATGCAAGGCATGATTAAATAAAATAAGGAGAATCCTTATTTTATTTTTGGTTGGATTGTTGTGTTGAGATTTTTGGGAGAGAGCTCTTGAGTTTCGAAGAACACTTCATCTCCTTTGTTGAAGAATGCCAACTCTCCGATAAAGAACATCGACTCGGCGACCCCGGATTCTCCATCCCCTTATTCCTCCACGACAACGGAGGAGACACCGATGCGGGATCTCTCCAACGGTGTCTGGCCTTATAATCTTCTCTCCATGACATATGGGGAGACGTCACTTCCTCCTCAGGTGCACTCCGTCGTCGCTTACGGAACCTCACCCCGTGATGCCGTCTTCCGCGATGCCCGATGTTCGATATATTTTATTGAGGTAGGGTGATTTGATTCAATTTTATTGAAAAATAAAATTGTCGTTTTGTTTTGTGAACCTTGTGCATTCTTGGCTATGTGTTACCGCCTAACGCGGAGGGCGCGTGCCGAACGAACATGGACCGGCAAACCTCTGTTGGAACTTATTCTTTTGGAATTGGAAACTGGAGGCGGAGAAAGAACATCTTCATCGCGCCATGCCGAGAACATGGTGAAGGAATCTGACGTCGTCACGCAGGCTATGTAGGAGGAATCACAGCCCGCATCTTGGGCCGCTTCGGCGGAAGAACAGGTCGGCCTGTCGGCCGGCCGGGCGTAGAAGAGCTGCGGCGCCAGGAGGGTGCCGCGCTAGAGGACCGGCCGACCTGGTGCAGCTAGACCGTGGCGCTAGGAGGGTGCCACGTTGGAAGACTAGCGGCCCGACCATGCGGACCCCGTGCGCAGAAGGCTGACCGGTTTAAGGATGGGTGGCCCCACCTGGCGCCGCTGGTGCAGACAACAGGGGGGGGAACTTGCTCGGCCAGCCGGCCGAGCCATCCGAGCCGTGCGCCCTACCGGGCTAGGTTGAGAAGGGCTGCGCCGGGCTGGGGCACACTAGGCAGGGCCGCGCCGCGCCCCGCTGGGCTGGACCGCGCCCCGCCAGACCGGGTCGTGCCACATCCAGCCGGGCCATGCCACTTCGGGCCGGGCCGTGCCACTTCGGGCTAGGACGCGCAACTCACCAGGCCAGTCCGACCCCTATGCCAGGTCGGACCCTTCAATACTGAGTCGACTCATCCTTCATCCCATCAGGCCTAACGGATAGGGCCCGTTATTCGCTTAAACATGAATAAAATAAGGATCGCGCCTCCAATCGATGCATCGTCTGCGGCACTGGGACTCTTTCTATGAGATAAATCCTTTTGCAATACTCTAAGTGAATTTGAGATGAATTTGGATATCACCCGGGTTAGAAATGAGCATATTTCTAATTGGGCCCCTGTGACAGAAAAGCCAATATCTCTCAGACCGGGGCGTCTGATTGATGTTTCATCTATTGTGTTGAGTACCTTTTGACAAGAATGAACATTGAGATATATCAACTCTAGACTTCATGACAGTTGATGTATCGACCCCCTTGGCTCGTGGAGCAGACCCTCCCGGAATCGAGCATGTTCTGTGCAGGAACCCTAGAGCTGGCTGCGACTGCGACAACGATGACGACTATACATGGATCCTACGTGGGTTCGGCAGTGAGGACGAATGTACTTAGATCCTATGTGGGTTCAGCAGCAATGACGACTGTACTTGGATCCTACGTGGGTTCGGCAGCGATGGATACTATACTTGGATCCTACGTGGGTTCGGCAGCAACGATTTCTGTACTGGGATCCTATGTAGGTTCGGCAGAAGAGATGATTCATAGGCTATTTCTAATCATCTCGACCCCTCTTCAGGATTAGTATACCTGTGTGATATATGTCTTGACTTTCAGTCATTATTATCGATGTGATTGACTTGCTTTCATATGTAGACTTGGTTGTGCTTTCCTGTGTGGACTGGGTTGTACTTGGGCTCGTGAGTTGGAGCCGAATAGGAATTGATGACTTAGGTATATGTATGGGCATATACATAAGTATAGTTGGTTGATAATTTGTGTTTGTATCTTTCCTTGGTGGTTTATACTTTGTGGATTCTGGGAGACCTTCGAAGGTCTCAGGGTCTCTACTAAGTATCGTATACTCACCCATGCACGGGCTATACCCACACTACGCTGAGTTGGATGTAGATGGCATACAACACTGATCGAGGTGGAGTCTTGTGGAGCGTAATAGTACATGGAGGTGGACCACTTGGCAGGAAATACACGGAGCAGACGGCCGGACCCGAGGAGCTGAGGAGACCATTTGTACCCACCCATCTGGTGGGATATCTGGAGGATGACTCAGTGGTTGCTGGTTTACTTTACTGCAGCTATTATTTCTTTTCTGTTGTACTGTTATTTCAGTTGGGTTTTTATTCTGGCCCATTTACTTTCCAGCACTTACTTTTGTACTCAGTTTACTTAGTGTTTACTTCAGCTTTCATTCTTTATTGTTTTTGTTTACTTACATAAAGGCAATTCCTTCCCTTATATCGGGATTTATGCCTTTGTTGATAGTCTCCAGCCCCTAGCCTATGGAAGGCGGGCTTGGGGAAGTCACGGCACGGACCCCGAGGACGGGTCATGACAAATTGGTATCAGATGAGTTAGTTTTACCGTAGAACTTAGGACTCTGATAATTTCTTCCTGTGAAGAAATAGTGTTTAGGGTATTGAGTGCTGTTATCAGTCCAGGGAGTCCAGTGTCGGTGCGGCAGCTGACGTATCCATACACCAGGACCGTGACTTCTGATTTCCGACTCAGTGCACGGAAACATTGATTGCATGTGTGTTTCAAAGGTTTTATTTGTGATTACATTGTGTCAGATCACTAGGTATACTGTATTAACAGTGGCGCACCTGTTACTTTGCAGGATGGTCCCACGAAGGCAGCTATCTAGGGTTCCGAGCCACGTGCGAGATGGCATCCCACCGAGCGATGAGGCCTCGGTGCAGGGCCCCATTACAGCGGAGGCACCAACGGTACCTCTACCTGCTGGGCCACCAATACCACCAGCCCCAATAGCGGAGAGTGCATGCCGCCTGAGTATACTACACGAGTTTCAACGATAGAGGCCGGCTAGGTTCCATGGATAGATGGACCCTCAGGTAGCCGAGCATTGGTTGGGGGCTATCATCTGAGTCTTCATATTGGTAGTGACACTAGATGATCTTATGGTGATCCTTGCGGCGATTCTCCTGCACGCAGCAGCAGGTAGATGGTGGAGCTTGATGATCTAGGTGCAAGACGAGGCATCACTACTTTGGATGGACTTCGAGAGCCTCTTCTGCTCAGAGTTTGTTGCGGACACCCTCCGTGCAGTGCACATCCAAGAGTTACTATAGCTACGGCAGTGCTTCATGACAGTAGCTCAGTACTTAGTGAGATTTACCGACCTCTCGAGTTACTCCACTGACATGGTACGAGACCCATTCATCTGGGCCCAGAACATCGCGCATGGACTGAGGCATGAGATCAGGGATTCCATATTCTCCCTCAGCATTCCGATGGACGCAGGAGTACGGGAGCGAGCCCTTCTTGTGGAGAGCTCTATGCTGAGCCTAGTCCAGCATCGAGGCCTACCGTAGGGTGACACGTAGTGGTGTCTTCTGCAGCCGGCAGTAGACAGATGTCGCAGAGGTCCAAGCGAACCAAGAAATCAGGTGGGAAACATTAGTATACTGGTTCGAAGGTGTGGGGAACATGCAGCAGAGCCATTCATACGAGAGGCAGGCAGTGCTATGCATGCGGTGGGCTAGGCCACATGGATCGTGACTGCTTGACCCACCATGCAGAGGAGCAGCAGACGGTTGAGGGACCACCCAAGTAGAGTCATAGGTTCGACCATGGAGGTCTGCAAGGAAAATGTGGACGAGGTAGAGGAGGTGGACGAGTAGAAGGTGGTGGACGATGCTTCGAGGCTCTACCACCACCACCACCAGGAGAACTACCCCGACCTCAGGGATCTGGTAGACAGGGGCAGGCTCAGCTCCAGAAAGTCTAGGCCTATGGACATGACACACCTAAGACGATTTGAGGTACTATCTATGTCTACCCCACCTTTTCTGTAGTTCTTATAGACACAGAAGTGAGTCATTATTTCATTGTCGCTGCCCTTTTTTGAGGCTAAGAGATTACGACAGAGATGTTGGCATGATCCTTATGGCTAGAGACTCCTACGGGAGCAGACTCGATGATTACACACAAGTGCCGATAGTGTGTGATTACTCTAGGAGACGAGAGCTTCGGCTGGGATCTTCTTGTAGCGGCATCGAGGACTTACAACATCATCTTGGGCATGAATTGGTTATCTACAGGTAATGCTCAGATCGACTATATTAGGGGCAAAGTACGGTGTGTCTACATAGATGGGAGCAGGTTCACCATCACCTACGAGAATGGAGCCTTTCCAGCATAGGATGGGCTTACGCAGAGGAGAGGCAGCCGATCACCCAACAGTTGGCTAGTCTCATCCTAGGAGCAGTTGATGTGCGGAGTCCTAGTTTTCCTGTTGTGGTGGATCAGTATGCGGACGTTTTTCCTGACGACGTTCTAGGACTATCTCCTCCCAGAGAGGTAGACTTCTACATTGACATGTACCGCAGGACATCCCCGATATCTACTCATACATATCAGATGGCTCCCGCCGAGCTTCGTGAGCTGCGGGTGCAGTTGGAGGATTTGCAGGGAAAGGGATTCATCCGACCCAGTGGTTCACCCCGGGCTTCTCTGATTTTATTCACCAAGAAGGCAGATAGGAGCTTACGACTATGTGTCGACTACAATCACCCGAATCAAGTGACTGTAAAGAACAAGTATCCATACTGAGGATAGACGACCTCTTTGATCAGCTCAAGGGAGCATGATGGATCTCAAACCTAGACCCCAGGTCAGGTTATCATTAGCTCAGATTTCGAGATGGGGATGTGCAGAAGACGACCTTCAGGTGTCGGTATAGCCACTATGAGTTCTTGGTTATGACTTTCAGCGTAACCAACACTCTAGCAGTGATCATGAGTCTCATGAACCAGATCTTCTAGCCTTACATCGATCGATTTGTCATAGTCTTAATCGACGACATACTAATTTAATCGACTACTGAGGAGGAGCACGCCTACCACTTGCAAGTTGTACTGGACACACTCCGAGAGAACTAGCTTTATGGTAAGCTCTCGAAGTGTCAGTTCGGGATTCGAGAGGTCCACTTATTGGGGCACGTCATCTCTGAGGTGGGAGTTGTGGTGGATCCTGCGAAGATTGAGACAATACTTTATTGGGAGCCACCCAGGAGTGTGACGGAGGTGCAGAGTTTCTTAGGTCTGGTTGGGTACTATCGGAGATTTGTGCCAGACTTCTCTAGAGTTGAAGAACCACTTTTAGCTATGACAAAGAAGGGGAAACCCATCGTGTGGTCAGATAGATTTCATCATAGCTTCCAGAAGCTGAGACAGATATTGACGAGTGCACCCATCTTGAGGCTACCAAGGGATGGCGTAGGGTATGTAGTTTACTGCGATGCATTAGGGACCGGACTCGGGTTTATCCTGATGAAAGAGTGGGCAATGATCACTTATGGTTCAATACAGTTGAGGCAGCACGAGCAGAAATACGCTACCCATGACCTGGAGTTACCAATAGTGGTCTTCAACTTGAAGATATGGCGGCACTATCTGATGGGAGAATGATTTACAGTCTACTCTGATCACCAAAGTCTCAGGTACATCTTCTCACAGAAGGACCTAAACTTGAGATAGCGGCGATGGTTGAGTTCTTATAGGACTATGACATTGATATAGTCTATACTCCTGTGAAGGGGAACGTAGTAGTTGATGCTCTCAGTAGGAGATCAAGCATTCAACTACTTGGAGAGGCGACAGAGCAACTAGCTGCGTTGCAGATATCCTTCATGGATAGAGATGGAGTAGCCTTTCTACAGTTACTCATAGTCACTCCTCCACTACTTCAGTGGGCTAGAGAGGCACAACGTGGGGACGTTAACTGTGAGATGCAACGTGCATAGTTATCCACAAGACAGTCACCTGATGGATAAACTGTAGGAGGAGAGCACGTCATCCTCTTCAGGGGACATACCATGGTACCAGTTGCATTATAGGAGGAGGTGCTGAGGGAGTTTCACACTTCCCCTTTGGGAGTACATATAGGAGTAGCGAAGATGTACCAGGATCTCAGATGATAGCACTGGTGGCTGAGTATGAAGAAGATTGTGGCAGAGTTCGTTCCACGATGCCTCACCTGTCAGCAGGTGAAGGCGGAGCACTAGGTACCGGCTGGTTTGGTACAACCCTTAGAGGTTCCGAAGTGGAAGTGGGTCGGGATATCTATGGATTTAATGATGGGTATTCCACGTACTTCCATAGGAAATGACTCTATTTGGGTGATCGTCGACCGACTCACCATGTCATCCCACTTTCTACCTATCAGAGAGTAGGGCTCGGTGGAGAGCATGGGATGCCTCTACGTTCATGAGATCATGCACCTTCATGGTGTTCCATCGTCTATCATCTCCGATCGAGACTCTCGTTTTACTTCCCGGCTTTGGAAGGGGTTGTAGGAGGAATTTGGGACGTAGCTACGCCTGAGCACCACCTTTCATCCTAATGCGGATGGCTAGATGGAGAGGACCATTCAGACACTCGAGGACATGCTCTGTGCATGTGTCCTTGACTTTGGTCGCAGCTCGGAAGATCACCTACCCTTGGTGGAGTTTGCGTACAATAACAACTACCACTCTACCAACGGGATGGCACTATAAGAGGTATTGTACGACCGACCATGCATATCACCTCTGTGCTAGACTGACCTTGGGGAGTTAGCACTCGTAGGACCAGAGATGGTTCAGGCTATGACAGAGAAGTTACAGATCATCCAGGAGAGGATGAGGACTACACAGTGCAGACATAAGTCTTATTCGGATAGGAGGCGGAGACCCCTGCAGTTCGAGGATGGCGACCACGTTTTCTTACGGGTCTCACCTCGATGTGGATTACGGAGATTTGGCCAGGGCGGCAAGTTATCTCTGCACTTCATCAGACCATTCCAGGTCCTCAATAGGGTAGGCAAGGTGGCTTATCGCCTGGACCTTCCACCTCAGTTACACCGGGTGCATGACGTATTCAACATATCTCAGCTGAGGAGATACGTACACGACCCGAAACATATCATTGATCATGGGGAGCTAGACATCGATGATAGAGTGACATTTGTGGAGGTCCCGGTGGAGATCGAGGATCGACAGGAGCGGGTCCTATGTGGATGGTCGATTCCTCTGGTGCACATTCGTTTGCAGCATTGGAACCTCCATGAGAGCACATGGGAGCAGGAGGCTCAGATACGTGCACAATACCCTCATTTTTTTCCCTAGTTTATGATTTAGTTTTATGAGGACATAAAGGCCTGATGTGTGAGTAATTTAAATACCTGAAAATTTCAAGGAAAAGTTTTTCTTAAATACTTGGGAATTTTAGGAGTCTATGGCTTCTGATGGCACTTGATTCTGAGGCCTGGTGTGTCCAGAATCAATTTCTAAAGTTTATCTCGGGTACGTTCAGTGAAAAAATGAGCGGGTTTTTCTATATTTTGAATCGATGCTCAGAATTGAAATCTGAGGGCACCGATGAACTCACAACGCCAGTAATTGCTTAAGGGGACCTTTACCGTAGTTGCGTTTTCATGGGAAGGGATGATAAAAGTTGTGGATTTAACGAGAAGTGATTAAAATTGTGGAACAATTTTATTTTTATATCTAAGGTGGTTGTATCCTACATGGAGGAGTTAGGGTGGGACCCACTAGTACCTAACTACCCATGTGAGGATAAATGTGAGGTGGGCCCATACGAGCCCCAACCCTTCACATTCCCTAAAACTCCTTAAACCCCCCCCCCCCTTAATTTTTTGTAAACTCCTCATTACTTGTGAAACCCTTCCACCTCCTCTCTCTCTCCCTCTTAACTCTTGACAACACACATTAATCAATTAATTGAACCACATCAATTAATTAATTAAGTGTTTTGAAATTTAAATTTTGAATGAATGACATGATTAAACAATATAAGGAGAAGCCTTATTTTATTTTTGGTTGGCTTGTTGTGTTGAGATTTTGGAGAGAGAACACTTGAGTTTCGAAGAACGCTTCATCTCCTTTGCTGAAGAATTCTAACTCTCCGACGAAGAACATCGAATCGGAAACCTCGGATTCTCCATCCTCTTATTCCTCTGTGACAAGGGAGGAGACACAAATGTGGGATCGTTCCAACGACGTCTCGCCTTATAATCTTCTCTCCATGATAAAATGGGAGACGCCACTTCCTCCTCGGGTGCACTTCGTCGTCGCTTACGAAACCTCACCCCGCGACGCTGTCTTCCGTGACACCCGACGATCAATATCTTTTGTTGAGGTATGGTGATTTGATTCAATTTTATTGAAAAATAAAATTATCATTGTGTTTCATGAGTCTCGTGCATTCTTGGCTATGTGTTACCGCCTAACGCGGAGGGAGCGGGCCGAATGAACACAACCCGAAGACCCTCCGCTTGACCTTATTCTTTTGGAATTGGAATCCAGAGGTGGAGAAAGCACGGTGCCATCACGCCGTGCTGGGAACAGGGCTGAAGAAGCTGACGCCGTCGCACCGGCAGTGCGGGAGGAACCGCGGCCCGCATCTCGGGCCGCTTCGGTTGATGAACCAGCCGGCCCGTCGACCGGCCTGGTAAAGAAGAGCAGCGGTGCCAGGAGGGCGCCGCGCTAGAGGACCAGCCGTCACGACGGCCGTCCGGGCGGAGCTAGACCACGACACTAGGAGGGCGCCGCACTGGAAGACCGACGGCCTGCCCGTACGGGCTGCGTGCACAGAAGGCCGGCTGGTCTAGCCGGCCGGTTTGGGAAAGGGTGGCGTCGTCAGTGCGGACAACAAGGGGGGGGGGCTGGAACTCGCTCGGCCTTCAGCCAAGCCATCAGGGCCACACACCTAGCCGGGCCGCGCCCAGTTGGGTTGCATTGGGTCGGGACAAGCCGGGCCAGGCCACGCCGGGCCGGGCCGGTCCGCGCCCCGCCGGACCGGACCACGCCTTGCTGGATCGGGCCGCGGCACTTCCGGCCGGGCCACACCACTTCGGGCCGAGCCGCGCCACTTTGGGCCAGGCCGCGCAACTCACCAGGCCGGTCCGACCCCTTTGCCGGGTCGGACCCGCCAAAACCGAGTCGACCCGATACGTCAGCCCATCGAGCCTAACAGATCGGGCCTCTTATTCACTTAAATGTGAATAACTTAAGGACCGCGTGTCCGATCGACGCGCCGTTTACGGCACTGTGACTCTTTCGATGAGAAGGTCCTTTTGCGATACTCTAAGTGAGTTTAGGATGAATTTGGATATCATCCAGGTTTGAAATGAGTGTATTTTAAACCGGGCACCTGGGACGGAAAAACCAATATCTCTCAGACCGGGCGTCCGATTGACGCACCATCTATTGCGTTGAGTTAATTTTGACGAGACAGAACTTCGGGATACATCAAATCTAGACTTCGTGACAGTTGATATATCGACCCCCCTTGGATCGTGGAGAGGACCCTCCCAAAATCGAGCGTGTTGTGTGCGGGAACCCTAGAGCTGGCTGCGACTGCGACGAAGATAACGACTGTACTTGGATCCTATGTGGGTTCGATAGTGAGGATGACTGTACATGGATCCTCCGTGGGTTCGGCAGTGATGACTACTGTACTTGGATCCTATGTGGTTTCGGTAGTAATGGTTACTGTACTTGGATCCGATGTGGGTTCGACAGCGATGACTTCTGTACTAGGATCCTACGTGGGTTCGGTAGAGGAGATGATTCTGAGGCTACATCTAATCATCTCCACCCCTCTTTGTTAGTAGTATACCTGTGTGAGATGAGTCTTGACTTTCATTCATTATCATCGATGTGATTGACATGCATTCTTGTGTGGACTGGGTTGTGCTTTCCTATGTGGACTTGGTTGTACTTGGGCTCGTGAGTTGGAGCCGAATTGGAATTGATGACTTAGGTATATGTATGGGCATATACCTAAGTAGATTTGGTCGATACTTTGTGTTTGTATATTTCCTTTGTGGTTTACCCTTTGTGGATTCTGGGAGACCTTTAGGGGTCTCAGGGTCCCTACTGAGTATCGTATACTCACCCCTGCACGGGATATGCCCGTACTACGTTGTGTTGGATGCAGACAACTAACAACACAGATCGAGGTGGAGTCTTGTGGAGTGGAACAGTACCTGGAGGTGGACCACTTGGCGGGATGTACACAGAGAGGAAGACCGGACCTGAGGAGCTGAGGAGACCATTTGTACAAACCATTTAGGTGGGACATCCGTAGGACGACAGAGTTGTTGCTGGTTTACTTTACTACAGCTGTTCTTTCTTTTCTGTTGTTCTGTACTTTCAGTTGGGTTTGTATTCTGGCCCATTTACTTTCCAGCGCTTACTTTTGTACTCAGTTTACTTAGTGTTTACTTCATCTTGCATTCTCTATTTTGTTTGTTTACATATATAACGCAATGCCTTTCCTTATATCGGGACTTACGCCTTTGGTGCTAGTCATTAGTCCCTGCCCTATAGAAGGTGGGCTTGGGGTAGTCACGATACGGGCCCCGAGGATGGGTTGTGATAATAATAAACATATAATTTTTGTAGATATGTGTGAAAAAAATATTAAGATCAAATGTATATATAAGAGTATCTCTAAAATTTCGAAGGATATGTAAGATTAATCTAAATCTCAGATAAGATAAATCTAGAGTTCATGAGAGATTAAATTTATGTTTCCAAATCATACATAATATAAATCTATAATCACAAGATGGTAAATATGTGGATACATTTAATATTATCCTAGGATATATGATTCTATATAAGGCTATGATGTGAGATTAAAAATCCACGTATATGTAATTTGATCCTCATTTCGAATTAATCTAATGATTTCAAAACATTGACAAGAATTCCATGGGTGAATAAGTTTCATTAAGGTATGATATTTTTTACATGATTTAGAAAATTATTTTTTGGGGATATTTGAACCTAGATATTTATGTTATCCCTTAAAAGATAATGAAGTAAATTTAGAATGAATACAAATTTCTATATTTTCAGGATCAATACTATGAATTGTTTTTATAAATAATTTAACCAGTAGATAGAGAATGAATTAAGTGAAGATAAAAAAATAGGTTTTTCAATGATCATTGTTAAATAATTTTTGAGAATATAATATAATAATTTGGTTTACATATTTTAAAATTAAATTTGATATTTTGCAAGGGTGTTTTTTGACCAATTTTAATGGAATATATTTGGTATTGATTTTTATTAGAGTTTTAAAATTTGAAAGTGAAAACATAATACACATGATTCCACTAAGTATTTATGTGAATGAGTTGAAGAAGAAAATTGATAAGCTAATGGAGATATGAATATTGAGAGTGACTGATGTGAAAAATGATATTCTTTAATGTCATCTACCATTGAATTTATTTAAGAAGAGGAGTTATTTATATATTTTTTATCATAAGGCTCATAAGAGTGAGAAAGAAAACAAAAATAGTTTAATTAAGATATCAACAAATTTTTTAATACTAAAATAAAGAATAATATTATACTTTTGAATACATTATGGTTGTTGAGTGAGAAAGACTGAAGTGCATGATACTATTACTGAAATCTTAGGTCGTCAATGTTATTTTAAGAGGGAGAAGACCTATCCTTTGATGTTGTGACATCTAGAAGTGAAGTTATGATCTTGTTCAAGAAGTAGGTTGAAGAACCTTTTGTAAACATGAGGGATCATATATAAATAACCAATTATAAAATAATAATACAATAAGGAAATAGTTTATTTTATAAATATGATACCTTCCCTCATGTATTCACATTATTATACTAGATGATATTAGCGACTCGAAGTTTCACCGAATACAACAAGGATATAACCAACTATATCGAGGTGATACATTTGTAAATATGATATGATTTTTTCTCTTTTGTTTATTATCTACAATATGGTATATATGTGTTTGGTGTTATATACTATGTACATTCATCCTAATAGTAGTAGGTTTCCAATTAATTAAAAAGTAATATATTTTAAAAAATATATATCAATATTAATTGACACCCTCTCAGTGTGGTTTCATGAGTTCATTGAGACTAATGATAAGAACATAATTTAATTAATTTTTAGAGGTTCTAATATTTTTAAGAATTCATATTGTTCATTCTATGATCCTCAAAGTATCTTTACAAAAATAATTTACAATCTGTTAAATATTATTTTATAGTCTAATGAAAAAAGAAAAATCTTATAATGTATTATTATCCTTTATTTTTAATTATGTATTGAATAATTTTTTTAGGGAGATTAGTGTTTAAATTTTCTAATAAAACATATAAGAGATATATTAATATTTATAAAGAGTCTTCATATTGTTTGTTTATATTTTTTAGATAATTTTTTATAAGTCCATTGAAAAAAAGATGATAATATTTATATAAAATTAAATAATATTAGAAACATTCACATGGATCTTCATTTTTTAGAGAATAAAAGAAATAATTGCATCATTAGAGAAATAAGAATTTTTTTTATTCTGTTATTATAACATACATTTTACCTTATAGTAGTGTTATAGGATATAGTTTTTCTGAAGAACAAACTGTAAATTTACGTTAAGTTGTCCAATTGCGACTATTTTATTCCACAACTCATAAAATAATGATTACCTTGTGTAGTGGGATAAAAAACACTAAAAACAAAGGATTATATACATAAACTAAGTTATTAACCCTTAAAAAATATTTATTCCATTCCTATTATTTTATTTAGTTACATTTTTTATAGGTGAGTACATATAGAAGATTGAGATGGATCATTTATCTTTCATAAGAAAAGAGTCCACTATTGAGTTGAGTGTAATAATTAAGTAAAAAAATTAGAGAGTGTTAGTTCATAATTTAATCCCACCCTATAGAGATCATTGTTAATCTATAATATCAATACAATATATGAAAATTTAGAATACACTATTAAAGAGAAAATAAAAGTTATCACGGTTTCCGTTAAAATTTATTTTACCCATGCAGAATAAATTTTTCAACAATAAAAGAATCCACATATTCAAGGAATAATTTTATCACATTTTTAATGTCTTAGTGACATATAGTTTTCCAATAAAATAAAATAACAATTTTTTTATGATTTTTATTTTATTATTATCTAACACAAATATTGTCATGACTAAATTACTTATAAGTTTGATATATGTATATATATATATGTATATATATACACACATATATATAATTAATATCTATATATATAAGGTTTATAATTATTATAAATTTTTAGAAAAATATAATTTTATTAATTTAGTACTTATAATTTTTATTAAATAGTTATACCATTAAATTTTTTATGAATAAATATATTAGAATAACTATATGTAATGTTATTTTTTAAATTAATAAATTTTATTTCAAATTTTAGATTATATCAACTGATTAGGGGACAAATAAAAATCCATATGGAAATCCCGGATGGAAGGAAAGAGAGATAGAGCTATTGAAAAAGAATAATAACATATTTTAATATAAACACATTAAATTGAGAGGATTTTATATTTGAAAATATGATTGTGATATGAATCGTATGCTTATTATAGATCAAGTTGACGATGAATCATATAAGGGAATCTATATGAAAGGATGGGCACTATAGGTCTTATCTCGAACATTGATTTGGAACTATTTGAATTTTATTTAATAATTAAATGGATAAAAATGAATAATATTTTAGTATTAAAACCTGATGTTATTTTTTTCTTTAGAAATCTATCATTTCTATTGGAGTAGGATCAATAGAACTGTAAAAAATCTTGGTTGGTTTAATGTGATTCTCAAAAAACCCATTTTACAAAGTAAGGATCCAATAAAAGAATTAAAAACACATTATTCCACACCAAAACTGCTTAGTGGATGTACTTTCACATAAATATTTTTTGATAAAATATTATAATTGGAACCAAGAATCATTTTTATCAAATTTATTTTGTTCATTAGGATAAACATTGAGGGTATAATGAAACATGCGTTTCCATTCCATGATCAATTGTTGAATCTATTTTAAAAAAATGGATTTTTTCAAATAAAGAAACAAAAATGAAGGATTTCATTTGGTTTTTTATGTTTATAATTTTTTTACAATAATGAGTCAATGGTTTAAGAGATTTAAATATAGTAATTGAGATAGTTTGATTCAATTTTCCATAATGTTGTTGTGATTTTTTTGTTTATTTATAAAAAATATATATTATCTGAATTTACACCCAACCATTGTAAATGTTTGTTGTATATGAAGAGGAATTTCAAATTTAGAAAAAAATATTAAAGATAAAACAATGTTGTATACAATAATTTTATGGGTTGAATTAAATATAGTAAAACAATTATATTGATTATGAAAAACACTCATTATTTATGTGATTTAATATTTTCCTAAAATTTTATTAATGATTGAAACAAATCATATGGGATTAGATTTGGAATGGCTATACTATTTTTTGTGAGGGTTTCATGGTTGAGATAATTATCTTGGATTATGGTAATTTATTGAGGGATATTAATAGACACTTGATTCTATTTTTTATTTTGATTTTTTTAAGATTGATATGATAATAGAAGGCTTGTTTTTTATCTTTCAGATCAGTTTAAGAGTTCTACCTTAACTATTTTTATGATTCATTTTTATAGTATCATTTTAATTATTTTATTAATTTTATAATAATATCATTAATATTTTATAAAAATATTATAGTTTATTTATTTTAATTTATTTTTTAAAATTTTAATTAGATAATTGTTTTAATTCAAATAAATAACTATGTTCATTTTCATTTTAATTTAATTTAATTATTAAAGATAATTTTTAACCTTATATATGTGATATATAAAATAATTTTAATTTATGAACAACTATTTATAAGTGGATACAAAATAATATGGGAATTTCATTAAAAAAATGTGTATTTAATTATTTAATTCAAATTTCAATAATAAATAATTTAAATTAAATGTGTTCCCCCAATAATAAAATCATAAAAATATTTATTACTTCACCTTGTTAGACACATATAGAAAGGGTTGTTTGATGCATAAATTAATGATGGTTTATATCCTTGTACTACCAATATATTATTGGGGCCGGGGTGTTGAGATATGTGGATCCTTGTATGGAATTATCCAATATATACAATGATGTGAAAGATATTTATTTTACATAGGGGCACTGAAATGTTTATATGGTAAATATTAAAATTAAATTTTCATGATGGTGAAGTTATTTCACATAAAGATCCACATTTGTTTTACATGTATATGTTGAATAATTTATTTCATATGGAGGTGAAAATTCATTTAGTATTCCTAGGGTGAATTTATTTCATATGGAATATGTTTACACTATCGTAGTTTTTTTAATTTTATTTATTTAGATTTGTAGTGGAATGAAAAAATGAATCACCGTGATGTATAAATTTCATGTAACTCTCTTTAAATAATAATTAATTTTTACTCCCCTAAATAGACATTGGGCATTATAACCAAACAACATCAATAACTGTTCATGTTCATTTTTTCCTTTACTCATTTTCTTTTTTTTTCCCTAATGGTTGTAACATGTTTTTATCAAAGTATGATTTTAATTCATCATTCCTAAATTGTTAGTGAATAATTTAAATAATTCATTAAAATTATAATAAAGATCATTTTTATGTAAATTAATTTGGAATCTAGAATATGTAAAATAAAGTCTATGAATAATTAAAGAATATATACCAACCCTAGTGGGGAGTAATCCAAATAAAATGTTGAATGTGGATTGGTATTTCATATGTAGGAAGACCCTTGGATTTTTATGCCTGATATTAGAGAGAAATTTTTCATTAATCATTAATATTGATAATACTAATGTTGGATTGATGATGGTTCTGTGACGAATGTATAAAAATACTTCGACATCAAATAATGTTTTTCTAATACGTATATTTTTAAACTTGAATATGTTTTTAGACAATTAAATGGATAATTATATGAAATAAATTTATATTATTAGAGTCCATATGAGTTTGGTATATATTGATTTCATAAATTAAGACAATGAATTTCATCTCTTATCATTCAGGAATTCTAGGTTATGATAATGACTATGGTGAGTAGTTCATGTAATATCCCCACCATGATACAACTTTCCCACTAAGTGAAACTATCTCAAAGAATGATGTACACTAATTTATCTCAACATTATGGGGACAATCATGGAGGGTTTATGATCCGATTTTGGAGAGAGATTTTCCCTTTTACAGTCTATCACATAAAAAATAAAAAAATCACAATAAAAATAAATAAAAAATATATAGTAAAATGAACTAAATAAGCTCAATGTAATGTTATAACAATTTCATGAACATGTTACAACCAAACATGACTCATGATTAGATCTCAGATTGAAAAAATTAAAATTGTGTAACTAAAATAAACCAATTAACCAAATACATATAGTTAATTACATAAGGCGTTAAAATTCCATGAACATAATTCCAAAGTGTCCTCAAACAACACATCTCCATAGCAGAATACTGTTGAATTTTTATGAAATGTCATGCACAAAATTTTTATTTACACAAGGTGTGAATATATGGTAACTGAGAATATAATCCAAAATAAAAAATTATATAACACCTTCAATCTCAAAGATTATGTATGAGAATATATATATATATTTATTTATTTATTTATAAGTGGTATAATGATTAAATTATTTAACTATTATCAATTTCCTCATTGAAACAAAATGTATTATGTACATACATAACACTGGAGTAAACTATTCCAGATCTGACAAATGCCTATACCTATAGATTATAGAATCTAAGCCCATGGAATATCAAATATTTATAAGCCTTTCCCAAGGAATAATGTATAAATAATATTCATACATCTAGGTCACACAAGGACATTCAATTCCCAATGAATAATTTATATTTTTCCCCTTGACTACTATAAAATCGTCTTTTAACAGGGCTAAAATTAGCCTTTGTCAGCAAAAGAGAATTAATGATTATCTGAGAACAATTAAAATCCCTATGCTTTAATAACCACTATAAAAGAGATAATAAAGGGTTCCTATATCATTGGTAAAAAAGTGTTGATAAAGGGTTCATTTATCATCCCTTTTAGAGGTGCTGATAAAGGACCCCATTTTGCAGTGCTTTTATTTGCTGTTTACAATGATTTCCTTTATTAACACATATAAAATCACCAATAAAGGAATTCCATTAATAGAGCTAAATAAGGGATGATAAAAGGAAACCACTTAAATTAAATTAAAAGTGATGATAAAGCACCCCTTTATCTGCACTTCTAAAATATCTAACAATGGGACATATTACAATGTGTTGTTAAATTAACAACACAATTCAGCATCATAAACAACACAAAAAACAAAAAAAATTGGCATAAATACATATTATAAATGAAATAAGATTTACAACGAAAATATAAGAAAAAACTCTATATTATAGAGATTTGAAACATTTGTTCATAAAATTACTTGAGTAATTAAAATATATCACCAATATTAAAAAACATCAATGTTCCTTTGTCTTTGACCCCTGACCCCCACTAAAGATACTAGTGTGAAAAAACCCAAACTAGAGAAAAATAATGCACTTGTATAAGGAAAAAAATTCTTATATTAACAATACAAAAATTAATTAAAATAAACTGAAAGTGTTAATTTCAAACTAAACAATTAGTCATACAAGGGTCACTATATATCAGATTAAGTTGTGGTTGGTTATTTTACATCATCCCATTTATTGTTTATCATCATGTATCACGTCTATAAAAATTATCTAAATAAGAATAAGATAAAAATGATATGGAAATTAATTATGTTACAGTAGATAAAACAATGATAAGACAATGTGGACTTTTTTCATGGTTTTGGCAATGTGACGAGCATTTTAAACTAAAATTAAACTTATATATTGAAAACATGGACATTGCATCATACCAAACTCATAATGCATCATATTGATGTGTATTAAAATTATTTATGACAAAAACGGTATATAGATTTTTTCCCAAATATTTCAAAATGATTTGGATGAGTTTTCGTGGTTTCAAGTATTCCACTTCTATTTTTAAAATAAAATTACATTTTAAACTGGAAACACACACATTGAGTTATTAGAGTCACATAATATGGTTTTTTACATGAGAATTATTTATACAAATCATATATGACATACAGATCATCTTACTTATGTATAAAAACAATATAAATGTGCTTTCTAGGTATTGAGTATGTCATTTTCTTTTTTTTACTAAAATGAATTTCAAATTTAAATAAAAAGACACACTTTGAGTGATACTCAACACAACTTGCATCATATTTAGGTGATTATAATTCAAAAATTTACTAAATTACACATGGATCCTTATCCTAATGTAATAATAAACTCGATGTTGTTTCCTCATTTTTGAGTATGTCACATGACTTTTTTACTAAAATGTCATTTTAAAATGGAAACGAATACATTGAGTCCTATTGATCACATCATGCCTTAGTTTTATGTGAGGATAATTAATAAATGACATAATTACATATTAATCATTATCATAAACTATTAACACAATACAAGAACATTTATTTTCATTTTCATCGAGTGACTCAGTTTTTGAAGAAAATTGTAAATTCTAAAATTATAATAGATACATTCAGATATACCGAGAACACTTTCTATTGGATTGATGCAAGAATGTTTCCAAAATATAAAAAATTACTAATAAATCATTTTCATTAATTATAAAAGTAATCATCATGAATTTTATCAGTTTTGAGTATGACACTTGTCTTTTTTACAAAAATTAATGCCAAATGTAAATAAAAATACACACATGGAGTCATAATGGACACACCATGCATCAGATTTTTGTGAGGATGATTCCTACACATCAAAAATTACTTATTAATCAGTTTTATAAAGTATTAATATAATAAAAGTGAGTTTTCTTAGTTTTGATTATGTCACATGTTTTTTTACTAAAATTAATGTTGATTTTAAATAAAAAGTCACACATGTAGACATATAAGTCACACTGTGTTTCATATTGAGATGTGGATGACTAATACAAATGAAAAATTACATATGGTTATTTTTCTTAAGGTATAAAAATATAGAAAATTGATTTTGTTTTTTTGAGTTTGGAACTTTTCTTTTTTACTACGATTAATAAAAACTTAAAATAAAAAGACACACTGGGAGTCATACTAGTTAAACTGTGAATCATATTGAGGTGAAGTTGATTCCTACCCATCCCAAATAAAATATGGATCATTTTAATAAAGTATCAAAAAAATCTGAATATGTTTTTCGGGTATTCAGTGTGTCAATTTTCTTTTATACTAATATTTAGTTTTCAATTAGAAACATGCACTTTGTGTCATACAAATCACATCGTGTGTTACATTTACATGAAACTAACATTTATACATAAAAAATGAATTATGAATATTTTTTAAGAAATTATCAAGACAATAAGATAATGAATTATTGATTTTTAGTGAGTGACACATTTTTTCAACAAAATTTTTAATTAGAATGTGATAATGATCACTTTTAGTTATACTGGGAACATAATGAATTAGATTGAGGTGAAAATAATTAATAACCATAAAAATGACTTAGGCATCATTTTTAAAATATATTAAAACAATATGAATGAGTTTTCTTAGTTCTCATAATGTCACATGTATTTTATATTAAATATAATTTCAATTTTAAATAAAAAGACACACTGGGAGTCATACAAAGCACACCCTTAATCAAATTTTGGGGAGATTAATTACTATACATCAAAAATCACTTATGGTTAATTTTTCTAAGGTATAAAAACAATCAGAATTTATTCTCTTATTTTTGAGTCTGTCGGTTGTCTTTTTTACAAAACAAATAATGTCAATTGTAAATAACAAGAAACACATGGAGTAATATAATTCAGAATGTGTTCCTAATTGAGATGTGGATAATTAATAATTGTATAAAATCACATATAAATTATTTAAATAAATTGTAAAAATAATATTAATGTGTTTTCATAGTTTTGAGTATCTTGTATTTTTTATAAAATTGAGCTTAATTTTAAATAAAAAGTCACAGGTCGAGTTATACTAGTCACGCCATATGTTGGGTGGAGACTCTGTTGATTCCTACATGTCCAAATTGACATCTGGATGATTTTCATAAAATATCAAAACAATACAAATGTGTTTTCATGGTTTTGATATTGTCACATTTATTTTTTAGTAAAATCAGTGTCAATTGAAAATAAAAAGACTCACTTTGAGTCATACTGTCCAAATAGTGTGCCAAATTGAGGTGTGGTTGATTACAATACATAAAAAATGACTTATAGATCATTATACTCAAGTAAAAAATCAATATGAATGTGTTTTATGGGATTTGAGTATATCACATTTCTTTTTTACTAAAATTTCATTTTAGACTAGTGAAACACACTTTGAGTCATACCAATTACATAATGTTTGGGTTGGATGTGAGATAAATTCTTATACACCTCAAATGACTTCTTAAATTATGACTAAATTATCAAGACAGTCTGAATGTGTTTTCTCATTTTTCATTTTGTGAATATTATTTTTAAACTAAAATGTTAATTTTAAAATGATAGATACACTTTATGTTATATCAGTCACACCACGCATCAGATTGTGGTGAGACTGATATTTTCATATCAGAAAGGACATATTGATTTTTTTCCAAAAGTATCAAAATAGTATGAATGTGTTTTCTTGGTTTTGAGTATTTCAATATTAATTTTTAACAAAATTGATTTCAATTTTTTAGAAAAAAACCCTTAGGGTCATATCGGGCCAAACATGCGTTAAATTGGTGTGTGGCTAATTACTTCACATCACAAATTAAATAGGGATCATTTTAAAATTGTATAAAAACAATCCAATTTTTATTTATTTATTTTGATTATGCCCCATTTTTTTACTAAAATTAATATCAATTGATATAAAAATACACAATTGGAGTCATACTGGTCACACCAAGTTTTTGATTAAGGTTTTTTTAATTCATAAATTTTTAAAATGACATAAGGATCATTTTCCCAAATTATCAAAACAACCTGAATGCATTTTCGCATTTTGAGTACATCATTTGCCTTTTTTAACTAAAATAAAGGTCAATTTTAAATAAAATTATACACTTTGAGCCATAATAGTCACACCTTGTGTCAAATTTATGTGTGGTTTATTCCTAAACTTTTAAAATGACTTATGTATCATTTTCTTAAGGTATAAAAACAATCTTAATGCATTTTCTTGGTTTTGAGTATTCCACTTTTCTTTTTTATAAATATTAATGTCAATTGTAAATAAAAAGACACACATTGAGTCATAAATATCACACCATTCATCATATTGAGGTGTGTTTTATTCTTACACATCAAAAATGGTATTTTTATTATTTTTTATAGTATCAAAACTTTAAGTATGTTTTTTCTTGGATTTGAGTATGTAACATTTCTTTTTTACTAAATTTCCATTTTTAACTAGAAACATGATCTTTGACTGTTTAGAATATCTATTAGTTCTAATATTGATCCATTTTTATTAAAATAATTTTTACATCTATAGTGCTCCCCATAATTATTACTTTAAGATATATTGATTATCTTTTACTTCAAAAATTGATCCATTTTGATTCTTGCTTCATATTTCTACTTTTAATCCTCATAGTGGAGTGATATATATATGGGGTCTTTGTGGATATATATTTCCATAATTTTATTCATTATTATGTTCCTTATTTGGAATTCAATTGTAGTTATTATTAGTGTGAACTATATAGGAAATAAGTCATTCATTTTTATGGGTGATTAAATGAAATGGTTTGTGATAGAGCCTTAAATGATAAGAGATTTATTATAAAACTAAACAATCTTCTAGAAGTGTCTACCTTCATAGTAAAGGTCACTTGTATTTGGTCTCATTACTTATGATGTCGATAAATGTGCCGAAAACAGTAAATTAACAACCTAGGTTTTGAAATAGATATACAGTAGGAATTTTTTCCTCGAATTGTATTCATTGGGTTACCACATGAATTGATTTAATCTCTAATGTGTGAAAAATAACAAATCAGAATATTTATTTGTCAAATGATTTATAAAATAAGTATTATATATTACTATGATATAAATCATGAAACAACAATGTGTTTCACATACTTATATTTTTGGAATATATAGAAAATTACATCCTAGGAATCTTGTAAATTTCAATGCCGTAGAATTCGTTGCCAATTGTTTAGTTTAGTTGTGAGGGAATGATTATACATTGGGATCAAATGTTGAATATCAAGGTAAGTTTTGAGTTTGAACTAAAGGTAGGGTATGATAATTTGAAAATATATGTGATTTCTCAGGTAGCATTTGGTAGTAAATTTATGATAGAAGACACATTTTCCAACACTTAATATAAAAAACTACTTTCTTATGAAAATCATCCCACTCGGCCCACATTCTTAGATGGAGTTAATAATTTCATTCATGTTACTAAATTTTATATAAGGAAATGTATTAACCCATTTATTATTAAAATTAGTATCTTTTCTATCACAATGTTACATATTACCATATAAAAAAATAGAATAATTCTAATTAAAACATGCGTAGGTTTGTGCCTATAAGAAAAAATAAGAGGTATTATTAAATACATAATCAAATAAGTTTATTGATAAGAAGTATCATCCAAAACAATAGGAGGCTATGAAGATAGGTAAAGGTAAGCCAGATGAATTACAGGGTATAATTCTAAATTTCAATCCACTCGAAATTGATGAACATTGAGGGAGGAAAGAGATGTGGATAAATCATAATGAGAAAATTAATGAATGCAAGAGGTAATATTTTTGCTACATGAGACAACTAATTACTTAGTTCTATAGACAATTATCTTATTATGCAAACATCAATATTGGAAATCCCATTCTAGATAATATGTTTTTGAATTATTTTCATAGAACCTATAAACCATGTTTTATTTTAACTCAAATAATCGATTTCATAAGAAATAGATATAGTTGATTGTAATTTAGATTTTGCGGAATGTGTTTTCCCAATTTTGAGTTAGTGATGTGTGTTTTGTAACAAAATGTAAATTATAAACTAAAAACACACTATTTGAGTTATACCAATCACAATTTTTATTAGATTGATGTGAGGATGACTACGTATGTGAATCGTGTTTTAATTTCAACCATCTTCACTAATCTAGAAAATAATTAAATCTTCTATATTGATGGAAGATGTATCTCCATTCATCCTTAAATCCACTTCCAAAAGAAACACATTCTCTATTTTTTGTCCTGCTATAGATATTAGAAGAAAAACAAGAATTCTTAAAAGATAATTGAAAAAAATAATTATTAGATAAAAATGATAAGAAAATTAACATAAAATAGTAGTATAAATGGTAAAAAAACTAACCAAAAAAGATATAGGAATTGTTCTTTTCATTATGTCTATATACATTTTGGAACAATTTCCTTATTTTCATTGTCTCAGTTGCAGCCTTGAAGTCCAATCTCTCTTGAGCACAAGTAGTTTTGATCAAACCACCCTAACTCAAAAAAGAAATCAACCTATATAAAAAATTATTATGTTATTAATACTATAAATAGATGAATTTAACATAAATTTTAAATGATGCGTTAATAAAATGTTTATTTAAAACTAAAACCATTCAATTTGAGCCATATCGGGTACACCATGTCTTTTTATCCTACAATACATTCAACATTCTAGGTTATCTACCAATATTGTAGTTTTATAATCTAGAATCATTAATTTATTGGAGAATACAAATAAAATTTCACCATCATGAGCATATCATCCCTATTGAGTGAATGATATTAGTATCGAATTATTTATTCCTAGAAAACATCAACTAGTAGTGTAAACCTATTAGAAATTATTTAATGAACTAAAATAAATATTTATATTTGAGTTTTCATAGAATATATTAAAATATATCCTTTTATTTCTCTATCATAAAGAGTTAAAAAACCATTTTAAACCATTTTCCATCATTGATAGAAAAAACATCAGTGCGAACCATTATGAATTTTCAAAGACAGTAAACTCCACTATAAATAGTTTACCATATTTTGACAATATTAATCATTTGTATAAAAAATTATTGAATCCAAAAGACACTAAAATCTTGAACATATATTATTTATTCTTGTATTGATCAATAGATTAGTGTATCATATTCAATATTTTATGTTATGATAAACTCTAACATAATATCATCATTATTTGTTCATCAAAATGGAAACATACTTATTATAATGTATATTTTATTAATAATCATTATGATTTTATTATTAATGAGCTTTTGAATGTTGATCATTTTATATAATTAATGTGCACATGAATATTAATGATGACCCATTTGATACATTTTTTAATAGTGAGCCGGTGTAAAAAGTATCTATATGCATAATAATGATTTGTTAAACACCTCTACTAATGCAATGAATTTTAGATTCTATGTGATATAATGGTGGGATGATTTAATTTAAAATGATATGAATTCAAAAGAATTAGTTTTTTTCAAAAATTTTCACTTATGTAAACTTGATGAGTTACTTTTATGGATTTTAGAAGGATTTCTGATATAATATAATGCATATAATTGATGATTGAATAGCCTAAATAATTCTACCACCAAGTAAAGTGAAACCATTATATTGTTATTTTCTTTATAATTTACCAACAACCATGATGGAAACCTAGATAGGGAATTAGTTTAATTTTATTATTAAAATTATAATGAAACTAACAAAACAAATAAAAAATGATGAGAAAATTAACTACATGAGTAGTAAGAAGTCACCACTTTATGATACATGTATATATTATGACACCATATTTTTTGTTTGTTTCTAAAACATTGAAATCCTTTATAATACTTATCCTTGAGGAATATATCAAAAATAATATAACTGTTATCATAGTAATGATTCACACCCAAAATATATTTCCATGGTCATAACCCGTACTAGATCAATAACATAGTATGTAATCACTTAAATTTGTTGTCGATTTTTCTCAAAACTATGTATTCTTTCTACTCATCTCTAGAAAAACCTTACATATTTATTTGAGTATGAAGGTTTGAGAAAATAAGAATAATACTTATAAAAATTTACTGAATATATTAATAAATATTGTTAATGAAATTGTAATTGCCGTTGGAAATTGCCTGTTTGGGGATGATGGTCGTTTCATGGATTATGATCAATCTCATAAATTTTCAAACATAATATCCACATTAATTTGAATTATTTAGTTCAAAAAATACAAAAACATCAACAAAACTAATTACATTAGTTTAAAATAAGTTTTTATAGTTAAATATTACTAGATATACATTAATCCTTTTCCATTTGAATTAATTCACCAAATTTTTATGATCAATCACCGAAATCATGTCATGGTTGTGGAAATATTTAATGACCAACCAATCGTACCCAAATTTTCATTAAATCATAGACTGAAATATATAATTCAATGTTTATCTATAAAATGATGATTGTAGTGTATTATAAATTCACAAAACACATCAGGTGTGCAATATTTGTAAGATATCCATTCATTGAATCCAAAAATTAAATATTTTTTGTATCCACATTGAGTTAAATCATAATCCAATGCTTCCTAAAAAATAAAAAAAAACTAGTAACAAAAAAATAAAAAATATTTTATGTCCTAAGACTGTAGAATTTTATCCCTAAATTGTAGAAATCAAATATATTTTGTAACATGTTATCATTTTTTAAAAATGAATTATATATATCATCAATCTTTTATCAAATTCTCCCATATCCATTGTTTTTTTCATAGAAATAATACAGTGATTAATGAATTCAAATCATGCATTGAAGAGTTTTATCTTAATATAGCATTAATATAAACTCATATAGAAAATATGAATAGTTGTTAACTTTACTAAACATATTATATCACTATTTGGATAGAATTATTAAGAAAATGTACCTTATATTTTCTTTAAAAAATGATACTTCCTTCCATTCAAACATGAGAATATCATTTATACTCTTGAGACCACCTATTTATGTAATGAAGGATCCAAATAATTCCACATCATATGGGATGTAATACATTTTTGTATTTTTAAATTTGGACTTTTCTTAATGTTTGATTGATAATAATTGTTTTTTTAGATCTGGTTGGGTGAAGGTACTCCAAAAAGTTCCTTTAGATTTCTTGGATGAATCACTAGATTTTCCATATCAGACCTTAGGTTTCCCCATCACATTATCTGTATATAATGAAATATCTCACTTCATAAAATTTTTCATCAAATCTTATAGTTTTCTTAAAAGAAAAATAAATCATAAAGACATACCTTATGTATGATTATTTTATTATATATACATGCTACAAAAGTTACAATATCATTATTGACCACTGTAATATCTGGATCATCATGTAGAATAGGAAGCTGAGTGATCAGCTGTTAAACTACCTCAATCCCTACTATCATGTGATATTTTGGGAGTTATTTATTATGTTATTTTTCTCTAATGATATTTTACGCTGCACCCCTCATAACAAGGTAGTTCTTGGTTTTTGATAGATAAGAATTAAATACAACATTACCCTGAATAATTTTAGTAATATAATGTAATGAGAAGTTATTTGATTCACAATTAGGAGAATGTGTAATAAAATAATTTATTAACCTGGGTAAGGTATGTGGTTACAGGTAATGACTATCCTTAATGAAAGTAGGATCATTTGGTTCTTTATGTGCTGATCTTTGTTCAACCAATGTTTTGCATTGATCCTTTCTCATATAATGGCCTTCCAAACTAGAATGGACAATAATATATTTAAAATCATAATTTTTTTCATGAAATCCATTCATCATATTATATTTACCTTCTTATGGTTTTATCTTCTCAAAATATATTCCATGAGACACTCTAAAAGAAAATCCACTAATGAAACCATATTTTTATTGTTGCTTCAAAGATACTAAAAGTAATATTTATTATGGTATGAGAACTGTCGATTCTTGTGTCAAAATTATATAAAACAAATTACGAAAATAATGATAAATATTTATGTGATAGTGTTATAATTCATAGAAAATTACTACTATTTAATACTTTCACATGTTTCTCATTCTTCATTTGTGTTTTCATCAACTAGTATACCTTAGTTTTTTACTCTTCGAAAACACATGACATAGGATTGAAGTGGATTCATATTTTGATTCATCAATATTCATTTAATCAATGGATCATATGTTGTTTCATATCACAAAAATGGAATTTTGAGTTAAAATACATACCTAATCCTTCTCTTGTGATGCATACCCCACCCTTGGTTTTTGATAGGGGTACGTTGGCTTTGATCCCTGTTCATTATTCCCAACACTCTTTTTTGTTTTCTATATTAATTTTTTTGAATCATATTACATAAAATAAATAATATAAAAAACTATATTATAGAATAAATTTCACCTAAAATGATTTCGAATCAGGAAAAATAATAAAACCATTCCATATTTTCTACGTTAAAATTTGTGCATAATTAACTAGTGGGTGAGGCTTTACATTACCCTAAAAATACAAAACATTTAACTTTGTAATAAGGGTATAGAATCCACTATGGGATTTTCTAGTGGCCATTAAGACATATTTAATACAGATATATTATAAAACAAACAAAATCTCTAAGGAAGAATTAATATTAAATCCAAGATTTATTTTATAAATTTTCAATAAAATAGAGAAATTATGTTGTAACATTACCTTTATATCATCCAAATGGGTTTCTATTATTACAAGGTGGACACAGAACCATGAATCTATACTAATTGTCATATTCATCCACTTTATAATCCCAAAATAACTAATGAACATTAACTTCATGGGGTTAGTAGGTTTTCCAATTTGATTACATCCAACCTCGAATTTTAAACACTTATTTCTTGACTTGATAATTTTATTCAACATAGTGATGCTTCATATTTATTGTTTTTTCGTAAAAATGTTTTTAATATACCAATAATTCTACAATTTAATCATAAATAGTTTTATCTTCCCTAGTATTGATAACATCATCATGTTTAAAAGATATTTTATATATGATTAGTTGAACATTTAATTTAGATTATGTTAACATAATAGTTAATAGATATTATAATGAGAAAAAGAATATTATATTAAGAAACTTTCTAACCTTATCATTAAACTCTCGTTTTCAAAGGCTAACTATATTTTTATCCATTATCAAGAATAAAAATCCCTAATTTTGAGTCACATCTAACATAAAATAAATTATCTACATTGGGACTATCTTGAACTGATTGTCATCTCCCAATTAAAGGGTTATCCTTGATTGAATTTTCATCTGAGCATAAAGTTGTTTTAGTCACCAATAATAAAATCAACCAATTCATGTTATCTCAATATGATACATAAACCACTTTAACTTCATATAATACCATTGTGAATGAATCTTAACTTTCCACATCCATGATGAAATTCACCTAACTAGACTCCTATTTTCAACCCATTTTCAATGGAAATCCGACACATGAAATATTGTATAATCTAACTTTTATAGCTATTTGGTAATGATAAAATAGGACATATTCGGATAAATTGTATTTCTATTATTGGAACCAGATATTTGCATCCCATCCACCATAAGAATAAATCCACTATTTTTCATCATCATGAAATCATCGTGTTCTTTTCTATAAAATATATAACCATTCATTATAATACCAGTGTATGATATAACATATACATTTAGTCCCCAGGTTATATATTACTGTTTTTCAATAATTTATTTCATATTTCTAGATAACTCTTTATAAATATTATCTTAGAACCATCCTAAGAAGAATTAATTAATTAAATTTGATATCCATCCTTAATCCCTTGATGGATTCAAATCTCTATGAATTTTTTGTGGGATTCACAGTATTGATAAACATATTCTCTGTAATTTAAAAGGTAAAGGTTCGCCTTTTCCTTCTCAATGATGGTAATTGTTGAAACATTCCTTTAATAAATCCCTTATCCCATAATGTGTCCGATATGATGAGCCATTGGTAGACTGATGAATTCAATATGTGATAGGAAATCAGTACATAATTCAATATATTGTTGAACAATATATCATTATTCTATACAACCCTCTGGATGAATTTAATTCTTGAAATACCCTTTATAAATATTCATATACAATTTATTAGGGTATACCTATCGATAATGTAAAGGACAACATAGTTGAACCTTTCTAAAAAAGTGAAGCATTAGGTGGGCCCTTATATCAAAGAATGATGGTGGGAAGAACATATCTAATTCAAATAATATGACTAAAACCTCCTTATATATTATTAGAATTATTATCGGGTATATAAAAATATTCTATAAGGATTTTAAAAACAAGAAGAGTATGGTTTAGGCATGTCAAACATCTGAGGTCATAATCCAATGTAAAGAAATGATTATAAAATATTGCATCAAAACATGATATTCTGGTGATTTTAGTCCCTATAACTTCAAATTATTCATTGACATGACATTATTTATATATTATTATTTCTTATATGGAAGCATTACACTATTTTGAAAAATGAAAAATTGGAATTTTCCCAGTATGTATAGAGTGTACGCTTTTGGAAGAAGAAAATGTAGGCATTTAACCTTCACTGGTGAATAATCTTATCTTATCCCCATATCAATCATGTCAAACCTAGACTTGATTATATTTATTTCAAAAACATTTTGTAACATTCCAATAACACTATGAATTTTTTTCTAGATGCAAGACATCAACGAAATGACTGACAAACAAATAATTCATACAAAGAGATTAAATTAAAATTTTTACCATTTTCTAACATGATTTTAGAATGTTTTTAAAAAATGGATTACCAATAATAGTGTCAATATATTTTCATTTAATGAAAAATTTATCAAGACTTAGAAGAGATGGTTTTGGACCTTTTTTAGTATTCCCATTGAAGTTTTTCATCTAGGAATGATATTTATTTCATTGCGGAAAAAATTTATGATATCTTAAAAACACTGTCTTCGATGAATATTTAAACTGAACTGTGTTTTCACATTCTTCACAAATGGGACACCCAAACATTACATTGATGCTCTATCCTGAAAAATTTTCTATTAGTAGGAAATTCATTTATCCTCCAGTACAACATGGTTCTTAAAGTAAATTATTCACTTATATGAGCATAATAAATTGTAACACTTGTATCCCACATCAATTTTATATCTTCTATCAATGGATAAAAATAGACATCAATATCATTACTATGTTTCTTTGGATCATTTATAAATAGATGAAAGATAATGTCTTATAGATTCATGCATAAACATCGAGGAAAGTTATAATTTACCAGCATGATGGGTCGTGTACTATGAATACTAATCTACACCCCAAAAGGATTTACTCATCCAAAGATAACAAAATAACAATGTTTCTTTGATAATTTTCAAATTTATGATACTAATAATAAATTTTCATCTGTTAAGGAAAATATGAAGGATAGTGTTGGATCCCATATTTAATTCAAGTATCTACATGCACTATCAATTTTCTTATGGTTTCCTGACATACATATAGCTTAAAAAACCATGGAATGATTGGAAATTACCATATAACTTTCAATGGACTTGATTCTTTTTTCTTGTATTGATCTATACTATATATAGGGAATATTATGAGTAATTAATGGTCCTTGTGAAATAATATAAAATCCTTTTGATAAACATGTATTTTCTAGATATTATTCCCATTGAATATAGGATTATTTTAGCATCATATGTTCAGTAGGGATGTTTATTTTCATTTAGTATAATAATATTCAGGAAACCCAATATTTTTTTAAAGCTGGTGTCTCTACATCTATTTCCATCCTTCAAATTATATAACTTCAATATTGGTGACAATGCTATGTATTTAGTAATACTAGTAAAAAATGGAATCTTTTTAAAGCTATTTAGCTTCTAAAAAACATTGGACAATCACAAAGGCCATCTTCAATTTCAATTATCATTTCTTCCATGCAATCGTTGTCGTTATTTACACTATTTTTCATATCAAATGATCAATAAACCACAACATCCTCCATGTCGGGGTGAATGTTCAGTTTTTCCCTACGTCCAGATCAACATTTATAGAGCTGATCTATTTCATGATAAAATAAATGTTTTTCTCTATAGGAATAATTTGTCTTGAATAACAATAATGTCATCACAAAAAAAAAGGATTTGAGAAGGGTCAAATGCATGTTATTTTTTGAACATGTTGAAAAATTTAACTCCATCTTCATAATATTTTTTCAAAATATTAATGTGCATCTATTTTTATTCATATCCTTAAAATTAGGATCATAAAATATATATTTTGTTTAAAAAATAAATCAATACACATAATAAATTCATTATTAATGGTGAATGTTATAGATAACTATAATAAGGTGAACCCAAAATTTGATTATTTCAGTTAATTTTAGTATTATTTGGAGGAAATGGGTAATTGAGTTTATGAAATGAATTAATCCTCGATGTTAGGTGTTATACTCTATATTCATCCAAATTTAACATCATTAATTGGTATAGGATGACTATTACTCAGAGCAGTTCTAGCAACAAAGGTTAATGTTCAGAAGTGATTGGGTATGAGTCTCAAGAAACAAAAATAAATAATATATATTCAAGATCAAATGATTATGATTATGAATGATTTATCCTTCAATATAAAGGTTCTTCATATTGGAGTTGGGGAAGCAACGGACAACATTTCTTAGTTTACTACCTAAATCTGAAATTTTTTTAAGGAACACAATGGTTAGACAGATGAGATGATTCTATAATACTACTTAAAATTAACCTTAATCTTTTATAATTGTTTCCCTATTTCCAATGGGTTTATATACATGATCAAATTGTCTCATGTATTCATGAACCACAATCCCTTGAATAAAAAACTTATTGGAAAAAGACTGTAATATGGTATCCTAGTTGAAACAAATGCAGGAATTCTTAGTCCCACTTATTTTAGATAGTATGGTGAGGCTTCTAGTTAGTATAAAATGAAACAAATATGGAAATATTATTCACTATAATAAATGAAATAATAATTGTATGACTTACAAAAAATATTAGGTTTACAGAATGTTATTAATTATCTTATTACTATGAAATTTTTTAAAATTTCATATTGAAACCAACCACTTTAAAAATTCCTTTTAAAGAGACCAAATCATTATAAATAAACACATTTAATTAAAAATTTCAAATCTCATATTACACCTAATTTAATGAAACTAAATTATAATTTTGTAAATTTTTAAACCTTTTTTGTAATACATTCTTTTATAATTCCACAAAAAAATGGAATAATTTTTTACAAAACACATAATTGGATATGAACCCCATTTTTTATAGAAACTGTTAACATAATGTGTGAAATTTTAGAATCTTATTCAAAAACCATAAACAATAAATTAAATTCATTAGTTATTTTCTCTCTAAATATGTACACTTTGAAAAGTTTCAAAATTTATAGGTTCACTTTGAAATCACATCATGAGTTTTAAAATAGTGAATCCATTTTAGTTTATTTTAAGGGAAAACCCCATTTTACATTTCAATCCCCGCATTAAAATTTTAAACCAAAATTATTTATTAAAAAAATAAATTAAAAATTGGTGTGAATATAAAAATTTAAACTACGCCGCCACCTAGTATAAAGTAAATCATGATTATTAAACATTTCATAAACATTTTATAGAGTTTACATGAATAAAACATCTTTCTAAAGACATTAGTAAATTAAAAATTTAAATCCTAACATGATTTTCTAGGACAACACACCACAATACTAAGGTTCTCATTAGCTTATTTCTCAATTCAATGAAGGAACTATTCATTTAACAAAAACTGGTTTCATCAAATATCACAAAATAAACTCCAAATCAAATATTTCACATGCCTTAAAATTTCTTCAAGAATCAACATCCTGAATGTTTTAAAAATAATCATCACATTGAAAAATACTTTAAAAAATATCATGAGATGTTTGATGATGTTTTTGTGTGATATAAGGCTTAGTATTGACTTGAATTTATATTGGTGTGGGTCAAATTGGATGTACTCTTGTACCAAAGGTGATAGAATGATAATGGATTTGGATTTTGATTTCCATGGAACCAACCATTAAGTTACACTCAGTTTCATTTTTGTACATTTGTGTGGTTGTTTAGAGGATTATGGGATGATATTAGTTGTTTAGAAATTGTGAAAAAGTGATGAGATACTATGATGATGGGTGAAACTAAGAATTTTTAGTGAAAATTTATCTATAGTAAGAACAAATATTTTCCCCTGAGATTGGGTGTGGTGATATGGAAAACACATCACACTATTTTTTCATAGTATATATTAATTATGACCTTATTGTGTAAAGTCTATTAAACATGTTTACTTATTTTAAAATTACATATTCTTTGAAATTAATCTTTTGAGTTTTGTTCTTCAATTATTTACATTCATTCTTTATATAATTTTATTTTTAAAAATTTTATAATCTCCAAATCATTTTAAGACCCATGATGGAATGTAGCTATCATATGTTTGGGTTATGCTAACTCACTTTATTTTGATAAAGTACCCCAAATATTAAAATGTCCTATACCATTGTTCAAGAAATAAAATTATGATTTGGTATATATTTTTATTCCGATGTCTTTTGAACATTTTGTAAACATGAATTTACTTTTTAATAATAATTTTAAATGGTATTAATATACTTAGTTTAGTATTTTCTATACCATGCCTCTCATTACAAAGAAATTAATTTCATTTCACCAGAACCTAAATTAATTATATGTCAATTAAAAATACTGAAACATGATTTTGTGAATTCATCAGTGATGTGATAATGGATGGGTTGATTAAGTTGGAAGTAACAATTTGTTTTGATAACTTATTTGGTGTCATCAACTTGTTTTATTTTTTAAACTAAACTACAAAACATTTATTTAAAAAATGTGTCATTTTTAATAAAAGAATTATGTATGGATTTGGTTTTATATAAATACCTTATATATATATTTTTTTCTTCTAAAAATAGATCCTTATGTATTTTCATTCTTCAAAATTTTTAACTAAATCATAATTTTAAATTACTTATAGGGAATGTGATTATTGTAGTGGATACCAAATTTTATTCAAAAAGGTTAGGTTTTTAAACTAAGAATATTAAGATGGATTCAATTGATTAACAGAGAGTTTGGGATTAATTTTGGGAACCTACACCTAGGAAAACTCAAAATCTAACAAAGAAAGGTATATTTGTTTAAGACCACATAGTTTTCCATGAATCTTCAATTTTGATTTGGTCCGTCAAATTGGATCTATGCAAATTGGAATCTACTATTTGGCCCAGATGTCATTTTCAGTCGGGACGTAATAGGTGAAACTAAAACAAGTGGGAAATAGATCAAAATATTATTCCCAATTTTCAATATTACAATTAGATCGGGCTCCTTACCTTAAAATCTAATAGTCTATATCATTCCACAGAATGACATATGATTTAACAAATGATGTAATACCTTATCCAAAAAGTTACCTAGGTTTTGATTTTGAGATCCATTAATTCATTGTTAGCCCATTTTTGATCTCCATCCTTTAGAAATTTAGCCATAGAGAGGAAAGTAAATGTGAAGCCTGCATATAAATAATGCAGTTGAAACAGTAATTATTAAAATGATAATCGAAGAACACAATGGTAGTTTATTTCAAAAAAATAATAAAACAAAATGTGGTGGTAGAAGAAATTAGCAAGCAACTTTTGAAGAAAAGATGGAATGAAGTGCATACGTTGATGTAGTAAAAGGGATGTGAGATTTCTTAAAATATACCCATGATGGAAAAAAGGTAATGAATAGAGAGAGAATTAATATAACAAAAAAATTAAAAAAATGGTGAAAATACTAAACCGCCCGGCTACTAAAAAATATATATTCAATATCAACATATGGTTTCATGAAAACACCATAATAATGCAAACTGCGGAACCCAAACATGAAATCAAGGAGTGAGGAGAAGGATAAAATAACAATAGATGGATTAAACCTTTATTCATATTAGACAAAGTTGAGGAGGAGTGCTGATAGTAGGGGAATTCCACGATAACTCATGAATCATGACTGAATCAGTAATGGTTAGGATTTTTCTAAATATATTAGGAATATTTTTATCAGTGCTTCCAAAAAAGTGCTGATAATGATATCTTTTATCTGTATTAAACTAATAAGCACTAAAAATAGTTATCTTTATCATTTCTTTGGTAGCAGTGATAAAAATAGATATTTATTAGTGATAAAGGTTTAACACTGATAATGATACATTTTATCAATGATAAAGAAGCACTGATAAAGGATTTATAATTATATTTATAAAAAGAATTGTAAATATATTCTAAATATTTGGGTATAATTATTAATGTATTTATATCATCATATATATCTATATAATTATAAATATATATTAAATATATTCATTATTTATAAACATTTAATATACTTATATAAATATTTTTAAAATTATAAATATATAATCTTATAAATTTAGTAAATATAAATTTAGGAATATATTTATAAATAAATACATTTGTAAATATATTTATAATTATTTTCAATTTCTTATTTATAATTATAAATATATTTATATCATTATGTATATTTATATATTTATATATACATTTAATAAGAATATAAAAATAAAAATATATTAAATATATTAATGATTGAAATTTATTTATTATAATTGTATAACTACAGATATTTATATATATATATATATTATATACATTTTTATTGTAATTTTTATATATTCAATAAATAAATCGAAATATAAATATAAATAATGTAAATACAATAATGTTTAAGTATATTTTTATAGTTTTATAATTACATAAATAGTTTCTACAAAATAATATTTTTATATTTATATCATTATATATATTTATATAATTATATATATAAATATAAATATAATATATCCAAATATAAATATAAATATGAATAAAGAAAATATATTAATTATTTAAATAATTTTATTATAATTTTATATTATTTGAATATATATAATTTTTCATTTATTATTATATAAATACATTTTGAAGAAAATTATTTGTTTATATTAATAAATTAGAAAAATTTACTAATATAAGAAATATAGATTTATAAATAATTATTTACAAATATATTTTTAACATTATTAAGGAATATATAATCTTAAATGAATGCATGTTAAAAATAAGTGAAATTGAATAATTAAAAATGGGTACGATTTATAAAAATTAAATTTAATGGATAAATTCTATTAATTGTGCAAAAATTATTAAAAATATATAGATATATATTGATTCAATGTTGAATAAAAATTGAATATATTAAAAAATATTAAGTAAATATATATTAATACATATTTGGAAATGATTAAATTCCAAAAGAATTAAAAATTAATAAAATAAAAATACTACTAAGTATTAACTAACTGTAATAATAATAAAAATAAATAAATAAAATTTAACGATTAAAAACAGAATATATTAAAATCTCTGAATTTACTAAATGAAATCCTAAATTTAATACTAAAATTTGAATAAATTACATAAATATTAGGTGTATGAATTTCCATGTAGGATTTCATTAATTACATAAATCTTTGTGTCTATGTGTTGTATATAAATATAAAATAATTTTGTATGTGTGTGTGTGTGTGAAATCAATATAACAAATTTTTTATACACGTTAAGTGAAAAAATAAATGGATATTCAATTATGTCTATAACATTGTTCAATCAGTTAGAAATGTCATTTAAAATTCATTTTTAATTATAAACTATTCTTCTCAAAATATTTGACTTTTTTAATCTCTACACAAATATTATTTTTATAAAAATCATATTTTAGGAAATATTACAAATATCTAGAAATATATATGAATATATATCTTTATTAAATTGAATTGGAATAATTATATATAAAAAATTAAAAATGAATATGACGTTAATATGCTTTTAATTAATATATTTTATTCATTTTTATATTTATATGTAATATATAACATTTATTAATATTTAAAATTTATATTTAAATAAAACTAATTCATTTTTATCATTAACAATTTCATTAACAATTGTTTTAATAATTTTTTAATTTATTCATTTTTAATTATTTTGTTTAATTATTACAATTTAGTAATTTCTAACGGCTTTATTTAATTATAAATATTTATTCATATGATATATCTATATTAAATATACACAATTAATTAATAATTATAATATATATATATATTAAAAATATCCATTTTTATTTACAATTATTTAATTAATAAATTTTTTAATATATTTCTTAATTTCTCCCTTTTAATTTTTTATTTATACAATTTTTTCATTTTATTCATTATTCATGTTGATATATTTTATATATACAATTTATTAATATTTATAAAATATATATATGTGTATTAAATTTATTTATTTTTATTAATAAATAAATTTTTTAAATTTTTTCTATTTACATATTTTTATTTTTTATTTATCTAATAATTAATTTTATTTGGGACCCTTAATAATAATGATAAAATGATGATAAATGATGACCTTTATCATCATTTTTAATGTTCTTATAAAGGATGACCTTTGTGAGTGCTAGAAATAAAGTGCTGATAAAGTATAACCTTTATCATCTCTAAAAATAATGTGCTGATAAAGGCTACCTTTTATCAGTTCTTTTTTTTTATTTTCGATAAATGGTAAAGCTTATTAGCAATTTTATGTAGTGCTAATAAAGGAACCCATTATCAGCTCTTTTTTCTATTACTGATAAAGGTAATCTATGTTAAAAACTATTTCGTAGTAGTTCTTCATTGACATATTCACCATCCCATGGCATGTCATTTTCTGAGGACCCCTTAAGTTTAAACAAATCTTAAAAAACCAAGGATTCTTGTAAATGACTAACTCTGGGAAATTTTATAGCATTAAAAAATCATGGTGATAAACAACTCAATCAACCCTTTTATTTTAGTAGATCATAACAGTTTTACCCCATATGATTCTAATTTGGTTAGTTCAAACAATTTTCAAAAAATATGTAAACATTGATATTTATAAAAAAATCCATTTTTAGCATCAATTTGATAAATTATAGCTATCATTATCACATAAAATATACATAATTTTGTTTTATTATCTCACATTTTATATAGTCATCATTAGAATCCCTTTTTATCTTTTTAGCTATACTATATCCTATATAAAATCAAATTTTTGATTCACATACACAACATAAAAACATACAAACTAACCCCTATTTTAAAAAAACTGAAGGTGAAAATCCCATGTAAATTAGGTGATTTTGTCCCAATTTATCCTTTATTCACACATGTGAACTTTCATATTAAAATAGTTAGTTTACACATAAAAAATTCAGGAATGGAATCCACATCATAATAGGAAATAAAACCTCTAAAACTATTCAAATGAGTTTATATTGAATATTTTTATCATTTTATTATCCATTAAACTTAACTAATAACATTTTTTGGCCCTTATATTCTCTTATATTATCATTCTATTGAATTCAAAAACAATTTAAAATTTATATTTCACCATCCATACTATTAATTCACCTTTTAAGCCTAGAAAATCCCAATTTCAGACATTAACCATCACATTAGAACATATTAATCCTTCAAAAATTTAAATAAAATTCTTTTTCAAATTTTAGACATATTTCAAAGTCAATAAACACATAAGAACATTTATGTAATAAGATTACTTCACATTTTTATGTTAATACTAAAGGTTCAATGAGCAGTTGAAGCATATAGTTGGACATATGATAATTAAAACTAATTTTAATTTAAATATATTATAAACACAATTTAGAATATTTAAAATTATTCTTGTAATTAATTTAATTACATTGGAAGAAAGAAATTACATTTTCATAGGTTTTATTCTTTGTAGTCGATGCTGATCATCAAAAAATTCACATTCTGATTGTCTTTATTGTCGTTGTGAGGATACAAGGGTAGAATCCCTTAAGAGATGATCAACATGTGATCTAATGATATCTAAGAAACATCACATTATCTATTTTTTCTATAATGGAAAACCAAATGTATTGTCTTGTTTGTTATTGATCACCAGTTTCGTTTTCCTTGAAGAAATATCTCATGCATTCTCATTCTTGATATGGAGAGAGACGGGGGAGTTGAAAGAGAATTTTTTTTGAAAAAATTACAATTTTTTTGAATAACTGCATAATATCCATAATTTTCTATATATAGAGGTAGGATTTAGGTTATAATATTATTTAATTGCATTAATACCCTTAAATAATAATTAAACTTTTATTAAACCCAATTAAAATAATAATAATATAATTATTATTTTGCAGCAAGTGTTATCTTGCACAAGTGATTAATAATGACCACCATCATGTTAATTATTATATATCACCAGATATGGTCTTTCACCATTTGAACTCCTCAGTATTTATCTGATATTTGAATAAATATTTTACTAATAATTAAATATTTCATTAAATTACCAACACATATATATATTTTAAGTGTTCAATAAAATAAAAAAATATTTCTTTCACATACTGATGAATAAGTATCTATTTAATTTACGTGATCAATGTATGGTAATGAGAATAATATTAAATCCGATAATTAAATTCAAATATAATTCAATTGATATCAATGGAAACACAAAGTGTGTGACTCTCTAGGATTCTTTCTTGTTGGCATGAGACAAGCTTGACTGATCTCCGGTATTAATATAGAGAAATAAATCAAGTCACCTAAGATATATAACTTAATGTCAAAATATCAAAAACCACATATGATTGATCAGTATAAAATATAAAAACTTTCTTAAAATATCTCATCATGAGTGTTGGAAGATGGTGTCATCAATCTATATGGTTGATACATCTTTCTTTGATTATCTAAAATAAACATATCGATACACCCTAGAAACTGAATTAATGTTATGATTATATTCCAATAAAAGGGTTAATATTTCAACTCTAATAAATATTTAAGGGACAAATATATCCTCAAATTATCCATTAAAGATGAATCAATCGTGTTGCACCCAGTGTACCCTATTTCCATCAAATATATGACGTGACGATTGTTGTTATTAAATATAAGTTTTTGATTCATGAAATGCACCAATTATAATATTAAAGTCTGAGGAAAATTAAACATTCTCATTTATAGAAATATTTTATGACACCAAAATAAGAGTAATTTCTACTAGTGGTTATGTTCTAATAATCTCCCATCGTAGAGATTAACAGGTGAGAACTTCTTAAGGAGAAGCCTCATCCGAATACAAATACTAACACCTATCAATTTATATAATATTTTTCCTATCATAGTTTTCTATTCAATCATATGATTATAATAATAATATTTTCATAAAACATAATGGTTATCATCATAACGGGGAACTATTATGACCCTATCTATATGGAAAATAATCCAGTACATTATTACATTAATGTTATGAACAAACAATGAACAATATGTAATAAGACAACAAATTAATATTCAATACATAAAATATACATTTAATCAATGTAAAATATGTTTTTCCTAGGACACCGAGTCTAAAAAATATCCCACATGGACAAGAGACAACATCCTATGACTTTTAGTCTGCTAGACCTCACATGATTATCATGTTTTTGTTGTGTCAATGATTTAGTCATGGGGTCCACTACATTGTCTTCCTTGAAAATAGTCCTAACTAAAACCTCACCTCTCTGAGGAAAATCCCTCAAGAGATGATACTTGCAAAATATATTCATCACCCACTAATGTTACCATGACACCTTTTTGAGAGCCACCGCAGTAGTATAATCACAAAAAAGCATAATTGGATCTTTATTCATTAGTACCACATAATTATAATGGATGAAGTTACATACCCATAATGTTTACATAGCTTCCCCAAAAGTAAGAAAATACTTGGACTAAATGATATAATATGCAACCATAACATACATTGAGATCTTCTAGCTCACAACACCTCCAAATATAAAGAAGATGTGTCACTTTTCTGAATTCTTTTCATCTTGATTAGTTCTGGAACTAGAAACTGCATATCCTCTAGTAACTAGTTCCTCATCCCCTCTATAAACCAAGAATATATCCATAGTATACTGAGGATAATTTTAGATACTCTTTATCCCCATCCAATGGTGGACACTAGGATCACCTTGATATCTTTCTATCACACTGAATGTGTCGTCGAAAAATATCCTTATATATTACATATCATACAAGGATGAACCAATCAATGATGTATAGTTTATCATTTTTATTATATTTCATTCCTTGTGTGTTTAAGGATATGTTTTCAAAGAAATATGAATCTCATGTGATTCTGGAAACAATATGTAAAAGTATTATTCTATACAGAATATCTTCAGTATATTTTCAATGTATATACTTTTAATTTTTCCTATAAACCTCTTGGATTCACCAAGATGGATCTTCATACAATGTTTATATATTTCCTCATCCATTTCATTCAATGAGAATTATATTTTTAACCATTTATTACAAAAATTTATGATGTTAATTTCATTTCCTATGATTACAATTTCATCAATATATACTATTAAAAAACAAATGAACTCTCACTAAACCATTTTTATACACAAGTCTCACAATCATTCTTAAAGAAAACAATGTCTTTTATGGATTCATGAAAAACAATTCCATGATATATATGCTTTATTTAATCCATAAATGGATTTGTTTCAATTTGCATATCATGTTAGCATCATCTGGTGTCACAATGTCTTTGGGTTGGGTTATATAGACCCATTCATGACATCTATTTTCCAAATATCATAGTCATTATAAGCTATAATTGAAAGTATAAATCTATTGGATTTTGGAATTAAATTTGTTAAAAGTATTCTTCATAGTCAATTCCATGATGTCGTTTAAACCCATATGAAACCATTAGTGCCTTATAGAAACTGAATTGTCTTTATATCTCTAGTTTCATATTAAATACACATTTTCCACCAAAAGGATTTACATCTATAGGAGGATATACCAAAAACTAGACTTGGTTATCATACAAGGATACCATTTCCAAATCCATGGATTCATACCCTTTAGAAATATATTTACCACTTACTACCTCTTTTTACGTTAGAGGAATATTATTATCTATAAATAATGAGTCACAATCATCAATGAATATAATACCATACTGTTATATTTATCTAAACTCTCTAATAATCATACATATTACTAGTGACTTTGGAACAACTTATTCTTCCATGAGGCTATGTGGAATTTGTTCTTATGCCAACTATTGTGTATCTAGATCCAGAACTTCACTAAATTCAGTCTCCCTCATAATATTTATCTTTGAGGCAATATCCTTCTTGTGAAATTTGGAACATATGTCGATGATCAACTTTTTATCTGAAGGGTAGTACATTAAATATCCTATTCTTTATTTGGGATGTCCAATAAAGATAAAATATGTTCCTTGGTGTGAAATCATGTTAAATGAATATGACATAAAAATCACTTTACAACCCCACACACGTACATATGAAAAAACAAGTGTGTTTTAATTCCAATATTGGGACTATATAACATATTTGATTTTATTTGGAATTCAGTTTAGTACATATGATTATATTTATAATGTGTGTCTTCAAATGGGTAATGGAAGAGTCACATGACTCATCAATGATTTCACTATGTCTAAAAAGTTGTGGTTCCCCCTTTCACATGCACCAATCCACTATGGTGTATAAAGAGGAGTGAGTTGAGATATAATCCCAAACTCTTGTAGGTAATTAATGATGTATTGAGTAATATTATCCACCAAGATTTGATTCGAATTTCTTAAAATTCATACCATGTTCCTTCTCAAATTCATTTTGGTATTCTTTATAATTTTCAATGGAATCTCACTTATACCTCATTAAGAAGACATATTCTTATCCATTATTCTCATTAGTAATAGTTATGAAGTATGTTTACCCACCGCTTGAATCAATAAGAACTAGTCCACACAAGTTTGTATAAACTAATTAGAGAATATCTAAAACCCTTTTAGCTTTTCCACTAAATAGGTCTTTGGTTATTTTTTCTTTATAAACATGCATGTCATACACCAAGTGGTTGTATTTCAATAGAATCTAAATTCCTTTATTTTTGTAATTCAGTCATTTTATATTCATTTACATGACCTCACAAGTGATTCAAATGTTAGGTATGGTTTGAGCCATGCGAATATGATTCTTTATTGATATCCATTACTTGTTTTGTGTAGTCCAGCACATAGTAAAATTAATTTAATTGTTCAATATCATAAAAAATGATATCTTAATAAAAGATGCAAAATATATTTCCATAATTGAAAATAAAACCATTTATATCTCAACAGGATATAGATATATTGTTTTCGGTAATTAAAGTCACATTATAACAACCCTTTAATACCGCGTCCATTCTAGTTTGCAACATGAGGTGGTAGTCCCCGATAACAACAAAAAAGGGTATCTCTTTTGGACACTAATAGATTTACCTCCCCTCTATCAATTATTCTAAATCTAATAGGTTCCTATATTTGAATACATACATAAGAACAATAAGTTTAATATAATACCCAATGTGTAGAAGCATATTGATTACACACTATAAAAAACATACCTGAATAATTCCCATTATTATTCCAGGTATAATATTTATTCTAGTGCCCCTTATAACGTCATGAAAAACAAATAACATCATATTCCCTGTATTTCCTCTTCATAATCCTCTTCTTATAAAAGAATTAGGAATAAGCCTTATCCTTTGGAAAATTTTCATGTCATTTATGCTTGTTTACCATAATGACCAATGTATTATCAAGCTTCAACTCCTTATACACATAGAAAAGAAGAGTGGTAAGATTTCGAAAAGACGTATCAATGTTGTTCAAATTAAAATTCTAAACGAAACTAGAAAGGATATGAGGGAGTGATACTAGAATGAGATCGATGGCATGTTCTTCAGGGAGTTTAAAACCTATAAACTAATGGTTCAAAATATAGCTAATGATCTTGATTACATGTGGCCCAACTAGGTGACCCTATCCAACAAATTTCTAAAATAAAACGTTGGAAATATCATATTGTTCTTATCTAGATATCCCTTGATATAGGCTATGGGGATTCTTGATCATGCTATAAACAACATCATTTTCATGAGACATTATGAGATTACAAGAAACTGATGAAAGAATCAATCATTGAACACTTAATGCATTATTAATATGTTTCTCATATATAATCAACACTTTATCATTTCCCTCTCTATCAGACGAATTAGTAATTGGGGATTCATTCACATATGATTTCTATCAATGGTGAAGAACAAAATACAAGAATATGTACCATTCATTGATGATACATCTAGTTAAGAGGTTGAATTTATCTAATAAGGATCATAGGGATTGTTTTTACGATTATCTTTCCATTTTATTCTAAAATTAAAAAATTAGAATAATAGTAATTTTCTAGATTTCAAATTATGTAAGAAATAATAAATTAATTGATTTTATTAATTCACCCAATATTTTATCTTCTCCCAATTACCCTAACAATTGAAATCATAATTTCTAATTTATATGAAATTCAAGTGGAAATAATCCCCATTAATTTTATTAGTGATCCAAAATTCGTCCATCCAAAATATAAGAAAACAATTATGAGGGAGGTATTTCCATCTATGGTATTTCAGCTCCTTGATTCATTGAGTGGATTCCCCTACCATGAAATCCTGGATTGGATTTCCTCAAAACATTTCTCCAAATTTGTGTTGAATATAATTTGGAAATTAAACTCAATAAATTTTTTACTAAGTCAAAAAAAAATTCATGAGAACTCCTCAATAAAAATAATTGATGAGACATCGACCGTGTACTACTCTTAGTTCCGCGGTTCAATTCCCAATAATGTAAATTAAGACTTAGTATGACATAATATTTACCTGATGGATTATAATTTATTTTTCATAAATTTGAAATTATCTTATCATTCACATGTGTTATTCATTTTTAATTGGATTTTACATAATTAATTGGAAATGTGTTAAAAAATATATTCATAATCCATTTATTTAAATTCCAACAATTCTAATTATTTCATTTAATTATGTTATTTTAATCCATTATTCATAAAATAAATAATTCATACACACATATAAATAAATAAAGTAAATTAACTGATCATGATCTCATCTAACTGTTGATTTAATTACTGAACATTATATAAACATATGACCTTGGGGAATTAAATTATTTTTCAGTCTTGGTATGAGTTACAACATTCCTTATGTACACCTTTGAATCACCTGAGTTCTATTCCTAACGGTTATGTATTGAACTACCTCCATGTTCTTTGGGATACTCCATTTAGTACATGTAATTATAACTCACCAACATGTGAGGGAAACCAACAAATTGGTTAAATGGGATTACATAAATACCCATAGAATAATGGTCCAACATAGTGTTGAATGTAGGGAAGACTCACATTCCATCAATTTGATTTAATATTAAATAATTTCAAAACTATAAAATAAATAAAAATATATAAATTCCAACACATACATAGAGGTCTCAGTCAAGCTCATGAATAGTCATACATGAAACAAATATGCAAAACTAATGATCTAGAATTGATTTATTTATAATTTTTTGTTAAGAAAAAATGAAATTGTATTAATTAATTAATTAATTAATTCAATTTTTTCTTAATGACCATAAAATCTTAATTGGTGATACCCAATATTTATGGAATTCATGGAAAAATAAATAGTATAAATATTATGATATATTTATTTTTATATATTAATAGCATTTGAAAACCATTGACACCGTTAATAAATTTTCAAACACCCAATAGTGGTCCAATCAATATAATAAGTTTTTAATTCTCCAATTTTTCAATTTAATGCAATTTTATAATTTTATCCGTTAATGGAAGACAACATTATGTGTACAAACCAACTACACACCATGTATCTCTGTTACTATGTATTCTGGGTATATACATGGATTTAAGGCATGTACCACAGGCAAGATACTAGTCATGTACATAGAATCTACAAGTCAGGTATCCGCTTTTCATTTGACAAAGATACTAGACTAGATATTCAGCGTGTATCTTAGTAGATTACATAGTGTCCATATGCTAGTAACACACCGTGTTTTTTCAAATGTCATGTGCATGTGCAACCCATCGAAAGACACAATTTGTATCTCAGATATGGGAATTGATGAACTGTATATTGTTTACACCACATAAAAATTATTTATAACAAATAATATATAGGTTTTTAGTCTCACATGGTTTGACCATGTATAAGTTCAACAAAATTGAACAATTTATGATACTAACCCATGTAGACTATATGATGTGTATGATGATACACAATGTGTAATAAAAAATCATGTGCTCGGTTGGCTTGTGAAGATGTGGCATATATCATGCATTGAATTTTGTGCATACCACGGAACATCCAATTTCATTTTACTAGTGTAAATAGTGTGTAATTATGAGTACATTCCAGGTAACCATATCTCAGTGATAGAAAATTTGGTTGTTCCTAATGGAATCTTTATTTGTTCTTCAATGGTAATTAAACCTTTTCAAAAATGAAACACTGAATGGCCAGGATTAATATTTCAAATCAAGTTAATTCATATTTTATTAAATAATCAATAACATGAAATGAAAATCTAACCATAATTGAACATAGATCAAAAATTAAAAAATTTATTATAAATTTTAATGTGACCCATATAATACCACTTGTTGGTTTCGGGCATAGTAGAATCATAAAATGGAGGGTGTTTAATTAAAAATTATTTTAGTATTTCTATACTTTAATCCATGAGTAGGGATCTTACATGTTGTGCTAATTATTAATTTATCTATATTAGAAGATAATAATTAATTTTTCTTAGGATTAATTATTCATAATCTATTTTGATCATCCAAAAATACCATTTCATATTTTCTTTTTGGTGATTTGGGGGATCCATTGGTTAAATACAACTTGTGAGGATCCACATGTGATCGAATGATATTCGAGAAATGCCACATATTCACTAGGTGCTAGAATAATTAATAAAATGACTTTCATTTCTCTTTCATGATCTCTAGTTATTTAGTTATGACTAAATATAACTTTCATTGCCATTCCTAAGAGGGATAGTGATAAACGAATCAAAATAGAATTAGTTATGCCCAAAAAATTTCTCCTTTTCAATTAGAAACACAATATCCATAACAGAATATTTGTAGAGGTTGGTTTGTCTTAGAATGTTCTTTTATAGAACACCGAACCTAAAATAATATAAAAACTTTTAACAAACCCCATTCCGTAAAATAATAGTAATAAGATTATTATTTTGTGACATGTGTTATCTTACACAAATAATAAATAATATTTACAATCTCATAAATAATTATTTATAAGTAGAAGATGTTTTAGTCAGTTCAAAATCTTTTATATTTTTTAATACCCAAATAAATATTTTATTCATAAATAAATACTTCATTCAAAAAACTGTAAATGAATATTTTTCAATATATCAATAAATTAAAATAATTTACTTTTATTCACTGGCTAGTGATTAAATAATTATTTTACTTATGAAATAAATTTATCTTAAATAAAACTATTCCTTATACTTGGGAATAATATATATTCCATTAATTAAATTGAAATATAATTTATGATAGTTCAATGGATACAATTATTGTGTGACCCTCTAGGATTCATTGGTTTTTTCCTTACCTGGGATTTCCTAAAGTTCAATATTACTATTTACTAATTGTTCAAGGAACTCAAGAGTAAGAAACTAATTTTTAATCATCTGAAACCACATAGGAACACTTACTGTGTAATATAATTTCATTGTCACAATATCTTATCAATTAGGTTGTAAGAATGTGTCCTTAACATATATGACCGATACGACTTTCTTTAACTAAATGAAATAAACATGTCGATAAATCATGACCATGGAATTTATGAAATGGCTGTATTCCAATAAAACAAAAAAGATATTAACTCTACTAAAGATGAAGTGGGAAAATCCTCCTTGAATTTTCCTTTTTGGACATGCTAATTATTACACACCCAACATACTCTATTTCTCACAATCATATGGAATGACTGTTCTTGTTGGTAAATTTATCTACACAATTCATGATATGCCACAATGATACTCTTAAAGTCTAGGGACCATAACATTTTCTTGAAAATTGGAATATCTGATGATAAAAAACATGTAAAATTCCTACAGCGGTTCTATTATCATAATATATTATCCTAAAGATTAAAAAGTATTAACATCATGTGAAGAAGCATAATTTTCTTATGAGTGATCACACCCGATATACTATATATGTTGTGTCCCATCATCTAATGTTATCCACCTATAGATCTATGTTAAGAATATTTTCATATAAATTCATGTTTCTCATCCTAATGGGGAACTTCTCTGATCTTATCAAAGAAACAAATAATTTAGATAATTAGTACGAAAAATTCATAAAAAACATCGAACAATAAGTAATAATATGTTTAACTAGTATTCAATACATCAAATATACATGTAATAAATGTACAATCAGATGGTCCTTAGAAAGAAACTCCATAAAATACATGTTAAATAGACAGTCATTATAAGTGGTTAATAAATTTATATTATAAGAACCATCAACATTATATTCAGAACTATAACACCACTAATATCACAAAGAAACCAAGAATATGTTGCATTAGAAAAGAAATAAGCAATATTTGAACCCCCCACCCCATAAACCAAAACATCATTTCTTTCACATAATAATGTAATATTCACAAATAATTTACAAAGAAAAACCTAACACACCAAAAATAAAAAAATAAGAAGACAACGAATAGAGGATAAATCAATGATTAAATATATAAGATTAAGTGGATAGTTTAGGGATTCAGATCTCTATAAAAATGAAAAAAATACCCATAGGAAGATAAAATATAAATTTATGGGTAAAATCCCATGACAATGAAATGATGGAATGCCCTTTTATAAAAATTATTTGTAATGGAGAAAACTATGTACTTGATAATACCTCACCAACAACCTAGTGAAAATTCACTGACATATTGCTATCTAGTCGAACGGATTTTCACCCCTAACAAGCTCAATGTATATAGAAAAAACCCACCATCGGGTGCATGATTGATTTTACTAGGATAATATATTAATTTAAAACTCTTTCTGTGCATATATTTATCTTGATAACATTATTACATAAAAATAAACTTCTAAACAATTATTCATAAACAAGAAAAATTAATTATATACACACCTCAAAGTCAGAGGTCATCCAAAACTCCCCACCACTAGACTTATCTTCCCTGATAAGTGTAATTAAGCATCCTTGAGGAATAACTTCAGCCAGTGGAGCCTCATATTCACTTGTAGTTCCAAATTTTTCCCTAGAAATCATCCACTATTCTATAGAATGAATACAAGAGGAAGAACATTTCACTAAAACTACTTCTCACTATGATTGAAACTCAACAATCTCTTCTTCATATGATATACATCTGGTTTTAGTTTCACATCATCCTTACAAATCAAAAAAGTTTAATCTAATTATACCTTCATCATTGTAAAAAATTGAATACATCATACATAGAACCATATATTGTGGGTAGTTACAGTTTGTAAAAAAACATCCATGATAATTTGGATGATCTCCAATATCCCAACATACAGTTATGTTGACATTCCTTTCTTTAAACTCCACTAATTACCTAGTCAATGTGAGACTGAAACGAAGACTTCACCCTCAATTACAAACTCAAGAGGTCAATGGCTATGGTAATAACAATACATTTTCCGGCTATGATCTATAATTAACCACTTCATGATCATTTTCAGTTGATCAAGTTGGTTTCCCACCAATATAGGACCAAGAATATATGTTTGACCACCTCGTATTCGACACTAAGGTGGTTGACACAATCTATCATACAAAAACTCAAATAGTACCATATGAATATATTAATAGTATCTACTTTTATAAATAATTTTTTCCCAATGAAATTGATACTCACTCAGTATATATGTCTTGTAAACATTCTCATAGTGTATCATTAAATGTCTAGACAGTGAACATGGAATAGACATCTATTTGTGGATGATAAGTTGTACTCAACATCACATGAGGAACAAAATATTTATATAGGCATTGATAGAACCGAAATTTGAATCCCATACAATCACTAAACAAGATAAAAAATAGTATTCCATGAATACTCATCATCTCATCAATATAAAACATTCCAAATTCCTTATCCATATATGTCGCCTTGATCAAGGAGAAATTAACAATATTCATAAATTGATCAATAAAAAACTATACCAAATATATAAACCTCTTAAACATCTGAAATTACATCCTAAAATACATGGTGATATCATCAAATTTAGATTAAATAATGGTAAAATACTAAATCATTAATTCGTTCTACAATCCCTAGATTTAACGCACTCATAGGTGAAACACATCAAAACAAACATAGCATTATCCTGCTTCATACCCAACATCCAAAAGTGTTATCAAACACTATGTTACATTTTAGTAAATGCATGATGAATATCCAATCAATAAATTTAAAAATATCTCATCATATCTTCTTTATATGTTAATTATATATAGAGATTTATATGAAAATAAAGGAAATAATCAACTCCAAGTTCTCACCTACCCATTTGATTCCCACTATAAAGATTTCTTTTATAAACTAAAAACTCATAATCAGAACTATAGTCCTACTTAACAAGTATCATTCAGGTTTTAAGTTATAGAAAAAGGTATAATAACAACAAAACCATCTTCCCTTTCCATACCATGCTTCATATCTATGAATATATTCCCAAACAACCACTCCTCTTTGGATTCATGGACATAATCAATATGGGGATTCCGGATCAAAGAATCACCAAAACATTCTTTTTCTCATGTATATATAGATATTTTCATAGAAAAAAATTAGGTATTCAAACCATCTCCATTACTAATACATAAAATTTCACAAATAGAATTTATACATCAAGATCTTGTTATTAGTGAATTATATAAACATTTAATCAAACATGATTCCCCAAATATTAAGATAATGAAAATGATAACCAATTAAGGATCATTAGTAGAGTAATTATTATCATGAATTCTATGTTGCTAAGATATATACACGACTTTTCATCTATCTTTCATTAATAGAATTCATGATATCATGCAATAGTTGTTAAAATATACCTCATGTCTCCTCCGAGACATCGATATAGTAGAAATAGGAATAGATATAAATATATTATTAAGATCCTAAAAATAATACGTACACATAGAAAGCAATATATCTTAATACCCTTTTATTCCAGTTGCATCATTGAAAAAAATATCAAATATAATCCTTGCTTAATATAGAAATAATTCCCCTATGGACCAAGAAATCACAAATCTTTTATATCATTTTTGAGGGTATCCAAATACATCCCTATATCTATATTCTTATAAACAATCAATATTCCCAATTTTGAAACAACATTATTGGGAAACTAAACCACTCAAATAAAAAACTAGAATTTTGACACCTTCTATACACATAATGAACTCACAATGTTTTTAATATGAGTGTCATATGTTTACCATACTCTTCATAGGAAAATGAATTTATCAAAATATAATCAATAAAATTTATTATAAAGAATTACAAAAAATGGATGAAATAAAATTTTAATCAATTTTGTAAATACTACTATTATATTTCTTACCATGAATAAAAGTACAAAAAATTCATGGTGGCCATATCGGGTCTCAAATGCTTCTTGAAGAACATCCTTTGCTCTCAACCTTAGCTAATGATAACCCAATCCAATATTAATATTATAAATATTCATATACACCATAAATTGATTAAACAAATCATAAATATTAGGAAAAAGGTATCATTTTTTCATGGAAACATGGTTATGTCTGTGATTACTGAAACATAACTAAAAATGTCATTATCTTTACGAATGAAACTCAATAGAGAGAAATAAGGGGTTACACACTACCAAATGAATCACTTGGATTCAATATCCCTTAATTGAGTCTTTAGCTCACATATCTCAACAATTTCCAAACAATACAAATGTATATAAATAAAAAAGTTACCAAGAACCTTGTCAATCCTATGCTCTACTTCCCACAATGGAGATAACCTAAAAATTATTAGGAAACACATCCTAGTACAAAAAGAAACATAATAAATATAAAGAATGAAATTACTTCATATTATACATTATACATCCTAACCACCTAGGATCTAATACTCCCTATAATGTCTAAATTTTATCTTAACCTACTTTCATAATAATCCAACTCTTTAAAGAAGACACGCGACTAATTGGGAAATGGATAGAATGTCTCACATCTCCAATGGTAATTAATATGATCCCAAGAATTCATAAATCAATGCATCTTTATAATCACATTGAATCTCTTCAAATACAATACAATGAAATACTAGAGATAACCATCACTACATGTATAAATAGAAAAGTACACAAACCTCGTTATATAATTTTTTCCTCTTCCCTAACAGGGTATTCAAAGACAAAACTATTGAAATAAACTCAATAGATAAAAATAATTAGATAAAACAAAAGTAGATTTAAATGAATGATATTCACTATAATAAACAAAAAAAATATCTCGGTTAGAGGTAACCCAGATCATACCTTTCACCATGGATAAACCCTCACAACAATCCACAACCACTTAATAAACTGCAAAGAACTACGAGAATCAGTCCCATGTACTTGACCATATTCCACATATTTATTCTATACCGAATCTCCATTGTGAGACTATCCTTGAGAGAGACTACCGCCTCTTTATCGAGATATCATAGGACAATGAATACAATCACTCTTCTTAGTGCACTAGATTGTGCCAACAAAGCCTATATAAGATCCCAACCATGACCTCCACCTCCCTAAGAAACCTAAACCCAAAACATTAGATATCACAAACTTTTCAACATTTTTAACACTCATTAGGATCAAAAGTAAGAATATAGTTGATATAAACAATTCAACCAAATTGAATTAACCCAAATGGTGATCTATCTTTGGAAAATTATATAAAAAAGTCTTCCCTAGACCACAATAAATTGTCTCAATCAATATGAGATTGATCCCCCTAAAAAACATAACACTATAAGATCCTTCTTATCTCACTCATGACTACTTTTCTTCCACAAATTATATCATAGTAATAATATATATTTTTATCATAGACATTAAGGTATACATGAAAAAGAGAAAATATATAGAAAAAAACTCCATCCTAATCTCCCAAGGTAGGATAAAACTAAAGATACTCTGTGAACCTGGAATAATAATCTAGAAAAAAAAACTCCCTTACATAAGACCAATAATATTTCCCCTATACATTATCATCATTATAGGATAATACAGTACAATAAAGTGTTTTTGTAATTATTTCTATGAAAATACCTCAGTTATACTCACCTTATAAACAATGTTTCACCAACAATAGGTTGATCCATTATGAAAAATAGTATCCAACATCCCCTTAATTACTTCATGATAATGAAAAACATTAAGATATAATCCATGCACTCAGTACATTCCACTGCTTCCCTTATTCCAACACCCCATCAAAATATTGGAGGCTGTTGTTATTGAAAATCATGAGTTACATCGGAGACCATCACCACCTACAAAGATGGTCTCTAAGTCATATTTTGGACCACATTCAAATACTTCATTGAGATATAATTTTCTATATAGGTATTTATCTCATCAATCAAGGTAATGTTCTTATATAACCCTTATATATACCCCTCATCAAATCACTCCTTTCCAACCTCATTCTCAAAAAGTTCATAAAGTCCCCTATTTGGTGGAATAATTCTATCCAACACATCTGGTAGTAATTAAAATTTATTTCTTAATAAGGAAATATATCATACAACACTTTCTTCACATAATCGCAATGAAATTAGTCTAGAATGATAAATCTCTTTTTCACTCAATTAATACCATAAACACATGCACAATCAAATATATTTCATGATCTTATCTTCAAATAATGATGCAAGAACTTATCCACTACCTTACCTTTACTAGGTAATAATACCTCCCTATAATATTTTAGTAGACTAAGAAAATATAATCACATATTCCTATGGTAACTTGAACTACCACTATGGTTTCTCTTTCCATACACTCACATACTGATCCCATTCTTTATCCTAACTCATATTCTCTAATCTAACAAATCCCAAATATCATTAATATAGAAAAAATGTTTTTATATAATTTTGTAAAGTACCACCCCAGTACACAATACCAAAATGTCAAAATGAAACATGCACATAATTTCACACCCCAATCACTATTTTTTAGAGAATAACATTGAGGTAATAAGAACAATTTTTAGGGATAATTTTTCCATTAATGGTTCAGAATATTTTAAAATCAAAAAATAAACATCTTCATGATAAAAAACTAGAATATGTTAATAATAATTCAATAAGATCAGTGTATATTTTCAACATTACCATAAATATATTGTAGCCAAATATTAATCATGATTTCATATCATATGGAAAAAGGTAAACATTATCATGTAAATAATCCACAAATTTATATGAAAGCTACCAAAAATATAATATTTTAAAAGATCGCAAACATTATTTCAATGTTTCAGTAGACACCACTTTATAGCTAAAATGGACTTTTTTTATTTTTTGTATATTTCAAGAACATAATTTCTATTCACATGAGGTGTGTATTTAATATAAGTGATAATTTTTGCTTTGTAGAAAACACTAAAATTTATAAAATCTCTAGGATACAATAGTTGAAGAAGTAAGAATAAGGTAAAGATTAAAGGTTTTAAAAACTAAAATTTTCAGTTTTTAAATAATGTTTTTGGTGAATTAAAAACACCTAAGTAAAGAATATATACATTGTCTAATGCTGATACCCATAGATCATGAAATCCAAAACTGTAACTTATCACTTATTTTTGGGACATAGAAAAATACAACCATGTAGAATGAATAATAATACATATGGTACCCTTAATGTTATGACAAACCTATACCGTCACATATATATGACCCCCTCAAGGCCATCCTCTCTATGCCATGACATTCCACATTTTTAGGAACGACTGAGTTTAAACACATATTAGCCCCAATGGATACATGAAAGTTAAAAAACCACAAAACATTTACAAAATAGTTGGAGGATAGTTGTAAAAAAAGCAATCATCCCTTCCATTATAACACATAATATATATTTTTTCCAATATCATTTCTATGTAGGTAGTTCCACAAATTTTTAAAGATATGAAGACATCAATAATGACCAAATATATTTTTATCTTCAACAATTTATATTCCTCCATGAATTAACACATCAAATATCACTATTTATGTTTCGTTATCAATATTTTCATACTAATAATAATCAGATACCATTTTAACTATTTTACTATTTCAATATCCCAATAAAAATAAAATTACATCCACCCTAACACCACTTTACAAAAATCCAAACTAACCCATGGGTAACCCAAAAATAAGTTAATCTTACTAATTAAATTATATGATTTTAACTCATTTTATCATTATTTACACACATGAAATTTCCTATTATGGTAATATGTTAACACATAAAACTCTAATGGATTAACAATGATATCACAATAACACATAAAACATAAAATCTTAAAATTAGTTTATATAGTATAATTTTATTCCAAATTAATATTAATTAAACATCACCTCTATTCATCATCTTATCATCTAGAATAAATTCATTGAATTCCACAAATTCCATTTTTAAAAATGAAATAACCTATTATTAATTTATCTTCTAAACATGTAAAACCAAAATTCTAACCATTAACCATCAATTTTCAGCATGAATATCATCAAAAAATTATTGGTAAATAACAACACATCAATTAGAACAATTTTCAAATAAAATTACACTTATAAATGGAAAAAATATCAAATATATATACAATTTAAATATGAGAAAATTTTAAATACAAATAGAGTGTAATAAGTCACCTTCCTCATATTAGATAATTAATACTAACTAGATTTTGACCCATTTATTCTCTATGAACTTAATGAAATAAAAAATTTTGCGAATTTTAATAAAAATTAAATGATTTGAACCACACAATGATAAAATACCCATCTCCTTCCCAAAAAATTTAAGTTTCATGATACATATATTGATATATATTAGATTCACTAAAGGAATCATAAATTCTAGAGCACATGATAGGGAAATAATTCATTAAATTTTATAGATGAGGCGTAGAGGTTAAGGAATTAAATATTATCTAAAATATCTTATAAGACCCGTAGAATGAAAAACTCTTGACTTAAGGATCAAATAAATTTAAAATGAAATGAATGAAATATCCTTATTTATTAAAAAATTACCCATGATTCAAACTTATTTCCCAAATAGGTCACATTAGCACCCAGGTGCAAGTCCAACAACCACCCAATGGTGGGTTTAGTGGACTAGCATCCTTTTAACTCTCAACAGGCACCTAATAACCCAACTTTGGTACCCAGTAGGATTTTATGTGCTAACCCAAAACATTAGACCTATATATCTTCATACATTAATTTTATTCCCCTTATTTATAGTACTAAAACTCATCAATCCAATTAATAAACATTAAAAATAAATTATATATACACCTAAATGATCGAGGTTGTTAAAGTTCTAATGGTACTTCTATATTTAAATTAAATGTGTTTCATTATTTATTAATAAGTGTTGATATTAATAGAATATTATTTAAAAATATTTCATAGAAATACTATAAATTGTGATGGTATTAGATGATCATTGATTTTGGAAAACCATATTAGTAGTTCAATGATAAGGCTATGGACCCATGAGAAAAAATAGAAGGTCCTACATATTAGAGTTATGGGAAAAAGGGACACATCAAGATTATTTTAGATTATTTATAGAAGGTTTTTCATATTTTTTCAATTTAAAAACTAGATAATTCTTAAATTATGCACTTGTTCTTATTATTGGTAGCCTCATGGTTTCATTTAAAATACACTATAAAAATTCCATTAATTAACCTATATAAAATGATTGTCTATGAATATTTTTCAAGGTAATTTTAGGAAGGTGAATTTTGTTGATAGTGAGCCTCTTGATATTTTTGAATATCAAATATACAAATTATAACCAAATATTAAAACATAAAGTTTTTAAATAATTATTTATATATTTCATTACTCCCTAGAAATTTATAATCTATTTTATGACATAATGATAATGGATATTAATACATTTTTCGGTAGACCATGAAAAATTAAAAATGTTTTTTGGTTATAGCCTGTAGTGTAAAAAAATACTTTAAATAATAAATGGCTCAAAAAAAATGGTGAAATCATTAAATTTAGATATAATTTAAAAAACATGGAATTTTTTATTAGGTCATATGAGTGAAAAGGAAATAATGTTTCTTACAGTGAATGGAATATAACAAGTTATGAAATCAATTGATATTGGATTATATGGGTATTAAATCATCAAAAAGTAGAAGACTATTACCTTTATAAAATGTAGAATAATTATAAAGACATGAAATATACAAATTATGTTTTTTGATATATGGGGACCCATGCTAGTAAATTATTTTGGAATATCAATTTATCATGTGACATTCGTTGGTGAATAAATAAAAAGGTATGGATTTAGTTTTTATAAAATAATTATGAAGTTTTTTATACATTTTTGAAATATAAGAGTCTTATATAAAATGAAATAGGTTTGAATGTTAATTATTTTGAGATCACACAATGGTGTATAGTATATTAGTTAAGAGTTTAAGTAAATCACTATATAATATAGAATAAAAATAAATAATATTGCTATAAGGACACCATAATAGGTCTTAGGTCATAATAGATAAATACGAAATTGATAAATAAATCTAGGGATATAATGTTTTTTATAAGATTACACAAGGTACATTGTGTTGAAGTGGTAAATTTGGTACTATACATGATAAATCAATGTCCATCAATACAAAATTTATAGGAAATTATTAAGGTATAATAGACGGTAAAGAATATAAATTTAGAAAAGTTAAATGTCGTTGTTTTTCTATTAAATATTCAAATTTATTCAAATTTTAGGGATAAGTTGGATGATAAATCCCAAAAATATTTATTCATCGGTTATGTTAATTATGATTTTGGTTATAATTTCAATGGTGATAAAATTAAAATGATCAATAGAAGAAATTATTTTTTCTTTCATGAAAATATTTTTTTTACCGATAGAAATGATGTTGAAACTAATAGTGAAAGATAAGATACATATTATCAGGAATAGGTGGATATTTATGGGATATTAGGGGATGATATTGTTCCCCCAAATTTTGAGCATCAAGAGGCATTAGAGGGAATTATAGTTCAATAGAATTTCACCTAAAAGATATTATTCCACTAATGAGATCAATAAATACATTTGGGAGGTGATAATGATTTGAGTTGTCATTCAGTAAATTTTTATTGAATAATAGTTGATAATCAATGTTAGATAAAAATTAATTAAATGTAATTGATTTAAACAAATGGGTGCTATTAGTGAAGGATTGTATCTCATCATTATAGGAAAATAAAACATGGAGTTGATATATTATCTTATTAGAAAAATGAAACGACATAAAAAATGGGTCTAGAACATTAAATAAGAGAATAGTGGTTGTAAATGGTATAAAGAGAGACTAGGTATGATAGTATTTAAATATATGTTATTGATTTTATTGTAAATTTTTTTTCTTGTTATTATGTTATTCACTATAAAGGTTGTTATCTTATTAATATTTATGAGCATGTAAATGATCTATGGGGACTGAAACTAGTAAGGGTAAAGTTAGAGGGTATTTAGTAATATATGACCCCATTTAATAAGGAGTTATTATGAATCAAGGTTCCATTATAGGTAATAATAGTAAAAATAGATAATTATTTTCTACAAAATAATAATAAATACTTTAATTGTTTATTTAAGATAGTGAAAATTAACTATATAGGTGTCGTTTTTTTATCAAAATGTTGATACAGTTTTGATATGAATTTTTTACCCATCACAAATTTCTCAGGAGGTGACAGAGCATACCCATATCCCAGCTGATGTTAGGAACCAATTTTATATTACTAACAAAGAATAGTAGAATCTCCAATTTGATGAAGTTTTTTTAGAAATATTATAGAATGAAAAAGAGGTAGGAAAAGTACAAATATGTATATAGGATGAATTCCCATCAATAATGAATTATTCCTAAATGCAATCAATGTCTTAAAAAATTTCCTAGAGTGTGGATTTTTTTTATCCCATTATGACTATAATTTTTTAACGATGGATTATATAACATCTTAGTGATAAAATTGTTCTATAATTTTTTCTTTTTCTATAAACCACTTGAAACACACATTTTTTAGGTTAAAAAAAATTAAAAAGAGTTTAAAAATGGTAAAAATTAAATAAATTCTATCATATTGCAACAAATTTTCTAATTCCATTCATTGGTATAACTTTTAATGAAAATATTTGTCGATAGAAAAATATTAATATGATTAAGGCGATTAATTAATGAACAATGAATTATATTATTATTTTTCAATCATGATCAATATTTAATATGATTTTTTATATTTGTTTTCATTTTTAGGTACCATTTTAAATAGAAAATTAGTTTTAATAAAAATATAACAAATCAATATCAACTATATAAATAATAATGAAAATTTTAAATTTAATACTTTTAATTTCAAGCATGAAATTATTATTTTTAAATAAAAAAAAAATTATTATTTATATTACATTATTATTATAATTTTAATGTATCAATTTCATTAATTGTTTTTAGAAATTAATCCAAAAGTTTAAAATATTATGATATATTATTTTGGATTTTCACAAAACATCTTTTAATCCTTTTTTCTTGTGAGATTGAACTGACCATTATACTCTACTATGTATTTGAAGTTAAATGTTTTTTTATAAATTTATAAAAATTTATAAGATCCATTATTGTTGACGATAATATAGGACAAAAGTTTTTTTAGCACCATCATAATATTAAAGACCATTACTACCACTTTTATTTTTTACTTGTATTTATTTTATCCTTTAGTTTTTCATGATTTTAGGTAATAAGTGATTATAAAGTAAAAATAGAATTAACCTGAAGAAAACGTACTACATATGTAGATGAACCTTGTCCTAGGTCTAAATAATTCTATTATCATGGGAAAAATAAATGAATATCATGGACAAAGACAAACCATCCATTAATGGGGAAACATCAAGACTTTTTTTCCCAAAATAAAAAATGGGAACTTTGAGTTAAATATGAGTGTGGTACTAGTTATAAAAATATTTTTATAATTTTATTGATTACATAATGATGATTTTATAAACTACCATTAAAATTTTATGAAGATATGTTATACTTTAAAATAAAATTGAGTCTCTAATGAGGTGATTAGGCTAGAAATATATCATTCATTGAGGTACCAATCAGTGGATTGGATTAAATTTTTTTAACTAGGATACATCACTATATGATATATATTGGGAAATATTTTTTTAGAAGGTGATTTATCTACATTAAATAATACAAAAATATTGAATGAAATTTTAATTTTTATATAGTATTATAGTGAATCGACTTATTAATCTTGGGATATATTTTGGGAATTTCTATAGAAGATTAATTGTCATCGAATAAAAATGTGAATAAAAATGTTTTTTTTAGTTTGTGATAATAATTAATGCTCATTTCATAATTAATGAATCCGAAAAATATATTAATGAAGATGAACCTTGATAAAGAGGAGAGTACAAAGATTTCCAAAAAAGTGGTATCATTGTTGAGAAAGTACAATTCCCTCTGAATGACCAATCATTATTCTAAAAATATATTTAATTTACAACATTATAAAATATGTAGAGGTGTTAACCTAATGAAAAATTTATGATTTTTTTCTGAGGATAATAAACCATTACTCTCTATCAATTTGTGATACAATCATTCACAATATCATTACCAAAACATATGAAATCAATAGTGTTTAGAAACAATAGTAATATATGGTGTAATAAATAAATAAGGGGATAATTAAATGGATGGTTTTAGGGAATATTTTGAAACAAATAATATCAACATGTTATGAGGACTTTCTAGTTAAAAACATTCTTATATGAATGATTTTATTCAACCTCAATTGAAGGTACAACAATAAGTCCAAGGAGAATATCCTAGATTGGAGGATCTCTTTGAAAGATACATTATGAAGATTGATCAAATTATAGAATCCAAATATACCTACTTAAGTAACGAATCATCCTCGTTCCAAAATATTGTGTTTAGAATGAGACAAATCTATAAATATACATTGAATATATAACCATCTACCTTAATATGTCATGAACTATCCCCACTAGATACCATATCGGGATAGTAGAAAATATGAGTGTGACCCAACAAATATCACCTCTAATTAGACATAGGTTTATTATTTTAACCATGGGTATAAAATACACATAATGAGTGAAATTTTCCAAAAAAACTCCAAGTTTTATGATAATAATCCTCCAAAAAATTTCATAAAAAACATATACAAATCCATTACATAATTTGAAATTCATATAATTTTATTCGGTAAATAATTCATCAAAAATAATATAAAAACCATCTTCAATGTCAGTAAATTTGAATCAAATAATCTCCTCATAATGAGTTAGATAATTCCCTACCCAATCCCTTAATCAACCCCATAAATTTGTAAAAAAATATTACATAGATGATAAGGGTGATCATTAAATTATACTAGGTAGGTTAATCATAAGAATATCTCATTAAAATGTATAAGAAGAACACTAAAGCCTCATTGAATAATTTAAAACCCCAAATCATGGAAGAAATAGGTCCACTACCGCCCATTATCACTAATTCCAACTAAAAAAATATATGCACAAGCATTGTAGTGTAATATGATGAAAATTTTCAAGAAGGCACCCAACACCGAAATTTCCACTAAAATAGTTTCCCTAATTCTCTAAATACATGTGACTTGATGCTTCAATCCCTACCAAATCCATATTCCAAATTCTTATAAAAACATCAAATCTAAAACCACATAAATAAAATAAGACACATACCACATACCATAACATATACTGCATATGGAAACCATATTCAACCAAGTATAATTTATTAGTCTTGTACATTTTTTCATTTGTATTTACACACATTTTTATGTAGAAGTGAGTTTTGTGTTTTGTTTAACAATTAAATAAGATCAAAAAGGATATTTTTAACATAATATTCCCTCAGTTTCTTCTTTTCTATAGGTATTTAACATAGTGGGGAAAATAATTGGTTTCATATTTAAAGGATAAAGTCAATGATTCTCCTAGTTCAAATAATTGAAATACTCAATTATAAAGGGATTCTGATCTTTTAGGGAAATAATTTTCATCATTAGAATAATAATATATTAGAATACTTCTGATCATTAGGTATGGATGTATATAGATCATATATACAAGATTTCAGTCTTCATGGAAAAGGGGTCTATATTAAATGTATAACATAGGAAAATGGATGTCGATACTAGGGGTATCAATATTCTAGTGGGACCTTTATCTAACTCAATAAATATAAAATATTATATCATTTATATCCCCACACTCCTTATGAGAAAAGATAATTTTCATTTTCAAAGGAGACTCAAAAGTTTGAGAGGAAAAAACTCTAGTTTTTTAGAACATGTATGATTAATTTATGATACATCTTAATGTGTCTATTGATGTATTCTTTGATTTAGTGAATGTAATTATAGTGTATGTGCATAATCTTAGATAAATCACTGATAGTTTTAAAATCATCAAGAATATCATGACAAGATTTACAACATAGTCCAGTATAAGGGTCTCTATACTTGATGATAAGGATAAAAAAGGTTGGATGTTGGACAATTTACATTATTCTATTATTGAATACAAGATGAGAAATGATTATAATGATGCTATAGAAAATGGGAAGTCTATGTAATTTTTATTCAAGTTCATTAGGAGGATAAATATTAAGGGTGTATAAGAGGATAAATAGATGGATAAATTCTTGTCATTCCTTTTATAAAATATGTAAAGTGTACAATGAAAGTATAATATAAAACTTCCACTCATGTTTTTAGGATGTAGAAAGGTTGGGTACCTTAACAAAAAGAGTTTCTAGAATTTTTATGATTATGATATTGATGATGAATTTTTCATTAACCAGTATTCAGTCATTGTTAAGGGTTGGAGAATACTAAGTACAATTTCTTAGTGAAAAATAACCCCCTTTCACAGGAATATAATAGTCTAGAATGTACGGTTGATGAAATTGAGGACTAAAAAGATCACAAAGAAGATAATATTGTGGATTTTTTGTTTTCCCCAAACATGGGATGTGAGTGATGATGATGAAAGAGAATCAAAAATAAGATTTGATATATAAGAAAATATAATAGAGGCTCTCTCAGTGATATATGTCTAGAGGTAAAAAATGAAAAAATCATATATAGTTGTTCATGTTTCTAAAATATTTTTAAAAAACAAGAACATGAGATGTCCATGTTGAAGATAATGATAACAAATATTAATTTTGAAAACCCAAAAATATTAGAGAAGTTTTTTTATTATAATCTCGATGCATAAGAAGAGTCTTGGGTTATTAATCCTTTAAATAATTAAGTGAAAGATATGGTTGAAAAGTCCAATGCATGATGAATGTAATAAATAATAACAGTAGGGGTGCATGAATGATATCCTTTTATTTTTAGGTTGACATTATTATCATCAATGCCAACCAATATGTTCATAACCTTTTCACTATGATACTTCAAAAATTTTCACTTTTTCAATTATTGAAAAGATCACTAAATTACCCGGTAAAACATTCTTTTATGAATGTGTTTCAATAATCACTCTGGTCACAATATCTAGTTTATCTATAGAATTTATCTATACAAAAATAATTCTTATTGGTTTAATATTATATAATGAGAATTAAAATCTTTCCATTCTTTCTCTTTATAAAACTATAAGTCTGATTTCACATTATGATACGATGATTCCTGACAACCACTACTCCGATCACATCCTCTGTCCTAAAAACCATTTTAGTGATGTTTTTCATAGTAAATAGTTTGAAAAAAAGTCCAAAAATATACCTTAATTAATATTAATGATGTGAAAGTAATTTATACTTTATCTCATTTATATAGGTTCTCTAGAAAAAAAAATTCAAGAAGTCAATTTTTTTTCAAACTCAATGAAATTCACAATTGGAATTATTCATAATTTTGAACATAATTTGAACACTTATCAATTCTTATAAATCCTTCTAGATTCTTATCAATTATTTAGGATCTCTTTATAGATTATTAATTTTCATCTTCAATTTAAAAATAACATTATAAGTTCTCAGTACAATTTTTTTATTCTGATTCAATTAACCTAATAAAAATGAAATAAAATAGAAGTCCGTCTACTCTAATGCTCCAAACCAAATGAAATTACTTTTTCATAAATATATATTCAAGTTATAATACGTTATAACCCTACAACAATAGTCTACTAGAAACTTATATTCAAATCATACTTTTCAACAACTTTATTTATTTGATTAACTACGCCTCGGTCCAATGAAAATGCATTTGATGAAACTAAATATATGATGACTAATCAGCATTAAAAAATTCTACATATAGATAAATGTCAATAATTATTCATATTAAAAATCATATAATTTATTACATATGAAAAAATTGGATAATTTTAATGTTCTTCCTCTGATGGAACTCTACATATCATGCCTTATTGGCGGCACATGATTATTTGATGGATCAATTCCTATATTCAATCTTATGGATCGATGAATGAATTTATTCTGATTGATCAGTCTCTGATTCCCATCTGATGGATTGGTTCCACTGATTTATTAACACATAAAAACTTCTTAATATATTATTATTTCATCAAATTCAAACTTTTAATTCTTCAAAAACATCGATGTCCAGATATTCAATTTCATAGAAACTCTATACAATAAAATTTATATTTTCTTATAGACACTCCTTTTTATATCATTAATTCATCATGATAATTTGAGCATTTATATTGGAATAGAATAATCATATTTTTTATGTCAGACATGAATTATGAAATTATTAATATGATGCTTCTTCCAGGAAAATTCTAAATTCACATTCTGAAAAAATCAGAATGAAAATAAGAACACATTGCAAACAACATTCCAAACAAAAAACTACAATTTCTAATCATTCTTAAAAAATATGTATTTGATCATCTTCATATGATAAGCCTTCATCTGATCACTATAAATAATTTGTTTGGTGATTTTTTAGTACTAAAAATTACAAACATTCCATAAAACATCTTTCAAAAAACTCATCTAGCTATCTTGGTTCCACTAATGGTCATACATATTGAAGATATTTACAAGTATGTTGATATTCTATGATAAAAATTAGAGTATTATGAGAGTCACTTAATTAATTTCACAATTTTTTCTAAATTTTTGAAGTTGAAATTAACGGTAAATGAGAATGCTCCATGAAAGCTGGATTTCAAAGATTGACTCATCATAAATACTCTAAGGGTATTATTTCTCTAAAAATTGTGTTTTTCAAAAGGATGATATTTATAAATGCCCGATGGAATGATTTTGTTCTTAAAGGCTATGGGAAGGTTCACAAATGTATTAGGAGATGATGGTAAATATTTACGACTATGAGATGATTCATGAATGGGATAACTTTCGGTGTATCTTCACTAATATAGGAGGCTCACGAAAATGTCTAGCGTGGTTTCATGAAAATTTAGTAGTGAGAATTAGATATTCACAAAGGGATAAGCCTATAAATAGGAAACCATGCCCACATTGTAATGACCCGAAGTTTTTCAATGGAAATTCCCTTCTCATAAGTATGTCATAAAATCACATGAAAACAAAAAATAATGAAATACTATGTTCTAAGTGACATTTAGACGTAAGTTTGTCCCTTCTGTGTTCGGAATTTTGAAAATACGACATACACAGTTGTAATCAGTAAGTTATTTGGAGTCCGATAAGAAAAATTTAATTTTTGGTGAATAATAACCTACCCTAATGAATAGTAACATACCCTTATGAATAGATATATACCCTAATGAATAGTAACCTCGCCTATGATAGTATAAAAATAATATTCAAGTTAGAAGTTCAATATACCTATATTTTAGAATGAGTTATTGACTGTTTTTAAACTGATTTTTGATAATAAATTATGATTTTAATTAAATATAAAAATAATAAATTTTAGAAAATTATTTCTGAAAAATGTACATAATTTTTGGATTCAACACATCAAAAAATGGGCAGGGTAATTTTTTTTGATTTTTCTAAAATACTTGAAATTTTGATGAATAATAAGATACGGTAATTTACCATATATATACATTATAAGATAAATAGACTATTCTTAAAATCATAGCTGATTCCACAACAAATGGTTCAAAATAACATGACCCATTTACTATTCTTGGTCATTTAATACTTACTATTCTCTATCTTGTAAATAAATAATAAACTAATGATAATAATATCATGAAATCCCTCCTCTCCTCCACTAAAAAAACCCTGCTTCACCCCCTTCTCTTCACTCCTCTCAAACCTTGTGACATTACATTATTCTACCCAAATCACTCCCCAAGGTCCTTCCCCACGTCCAAAAGCTCTCAGCCTCATCAAAATACCAAAACCTCCCCCCTTAAGAGGTTCTCAAAGGAGGAAGTCTCAAGAGGTAAATTCCTCTCCCCAATTTCTTCTTTTCTTTTATGTTCGGTTCTTCTTTATTTCTTTCCTCACCTCCCGTCACCATAATAGAATGATAAATCTAGTAACATACATGTAAATTAATGTCTTTATGCTTCTGGTATATTTTATTATCTTGTCTCCTTTCCCAACCCTTTTATTTGAAAGAAATTACAGCAATGATTGAGATGTTCTAATTTAGCACATTCAAGGATAACAGTTTATCAATTTCTCGTATAATATTTAATTATGTTCATGAAACCATTTGTGTTATGGTTGAACCAGATTTTTATATATGTAATATATCCTATTATTGGTTCTGTAATCCTTTGGTAAAAATGGAATTAAGTTATAAATCAAAACACATTATTTTTAATCAAATTCAACGATTAACAAAAACGATTATCACTACAGCTATATATATAATAATTAGACTTCACTCTAATTAACCTAATTAAAATTAAAACCATGTAATATCCTAGATATGAAATAAATAATAAAACTTTAATTATTTATATCCCCTTTCATCTTGCATATAATCCAAACTTGAATATAAGTGAACCTATCTTTTAACGCCAAGTAAACAAATGAGCCCGAACAATGAAATTGAACCTTGTAACTAATCAAAAAGGATTTAAATGAACTAATAAAGTTTATAACAAATAAATTTAATATATAAGAGGTTCTGGAATTATTAATTAATAAGCCTAATTTTTTTATTCAAGTCTTTAATAACAAGTGGAGAACACCAACGGATTTATAGTAAGGGATCCTCCCCTTTTACTCTTAATCAAGATTGTTCTATATGCTATGAATTTTTGTGTAATAACAAGTGATGGGGTGCATTTATACACCTTCTCCATACTGCCCTAATGTTTTATAAGTGATGAGAAACCCCTTATCTCTCTCATCAAGCCCTATTAGTTACACCTGATACCATGCCAATAAACCATGATGGATTCTACCCGAACTTTTTTTATTCCTTCGTGTTGCCCTATCTTTATTTTTAACAAAATGTTGTTTGTCTTTTATTCTTTGTAGAACATCAAAATTGTGTTTATATTCTCCAAAATCATGTTCCAAGATCCATCTCTCATCCTCTTTCGGGGATATACATGATCTTAAGTGAATCTCTCTTTGATACTTCCCAATAAGCATACTCAATTTAATGGAATTTCCCGAAATTTTAACCAATCACAAGTGCACTCTATATTCTGTTTTGAGACACCATAATCTTTGTAAATTCTGTATTTTTATTATGAAAACCTTCTTGGTTCAATTATGGTTTTATATAAAAGAATGTCTTCTTTACTGTTTTAAAATCCCTATAGTATTTTCTTTAAAACCACACAAATTTTTTTAATGCTAATGTTTCTAAAATACATTTCTCATATGTTTTCACTTATGTTTGACAACACTTTCCATGATATATGCCTATTTGACCCTATTCAAGTCCGTGTATTTTATAATTATGTCCTTACATGGACACTTTCATGATACGCCCATTGGTTATGATTTATGTCATGATTGTGGTACCCAATTCATTCCATGGGTACCCTTATGTTTGTGTATGGTAGATTATGTATGATTGTATATGTGGTATACATATTTATGTGGCATAAATATTCAGGAAAATGTTGAGATGTGTGCACCCAGATAGTGCTCCAATGCATTGGGTATGGTTAAGTCTCATGAGATGCGATGTGAAATGGGATTGGTGGTTAGCCTTGATCTGTACTAAAATGGGAAACGTGACTAGCAGTTAGCCTAGACCCATACTAGAGATATGATTAATGATTCTGTCACATTTATATGATTCCATGTTTATATGATCCCATGCTTATATTAAGTGAATTTATATGTTTCATGCCTTGGATATCATTATTTCATGCCTCCTAACTCATGTGATTGAGATGTATCCTTATGTTCATTCCCTTACTAGGATTTTTAGCTCATTCCTTTGTTCATGTGTTCCCCAAGGTACCCTATGCAGATTTAAGGGCTCAAAGGATGTTAGAAGCTCTTTGCGGAGATTAAATAAAGATGTTTTTTTTGCCCCATGTTTTATGATATATGTACCTAGTCTTCCAAGACACTATACTTAATGATCCTTGCCTAGTACTCAGATGATTAATTATATTTAAAATCATGAAATGTTTTATTTAAATGGATCAAGTTGCAATAGTTGGTATCAAAGGATGTTCTAGTTATTTTTGGAGATTAGGAATAGATCACCTTAGTGTGAACCTTAAGGATCAGACTAAGTATAAGAAAACAGTCCAAAATTTTTTTGAGTATAGAGTAAGTTGTTTATCAAGAAAATACATCCATTTCTGGATACGAGAAGGTAGAGGTGGCTCTGGAACAACTGTATCTAGGGGTAAAACCTGAAAACACCGCTTTGAGATAGACTCGAATGAGAACTAATGCACGAAAACGGGCCTTGCTACCCTCTTCGTTACGACAATCTTGTGGGATATGCTTCGGTACATTCAAGAGCTTAGTACAAACCGTTTTTAAGGGGAAAAAAATCATCCCATAAGAATATGATTTAAGAAATAGATTGATTATAACCTAGATATAAACCTAAGGAATCACAAGTTAGGATACAATTATTCTTTATAAGTTCATACTTTTATGTTCAAAGTTTATTTTTATGCTTAATAGCTATGTATTCAAGACCTCTAATTTTAAATTATTTTTCATAGTTAATGGAGGGAAATAAGAGAACAAGTTCCAACAACCAATGTGATAGGAAATGTGATGATTTCCCTAATGACATGTTAGATGTGATATAAGTGAGTGCTAAAAACTTCAGGGCAATACTTTCTCAGCTGGCTTGAGTTATGAATAATAACATGAATCAGGTGGAACGTCCTCCTCCTCCAAAGAAAGATCAAGTTTTCGTAGAACCCTTCATGTGGAAAAGGCCTCCCATGTTTAGCAGGTCTTCTGATCCCCTCCTCTTAGAACAATAGATTAACTCCACTGATAAGATTTTCGCTATCCTACAGTTCTTGGAAGAATAGAAAGTTGTACTGGAAGTCGATTGTTTTGATGGGAAAGCTGATCCGTGGTGGGAACTGATCCAGAATATAATGTCTCAAGAGGAAATTGATTCCATAGAATGGGAGGAATTCAAGAGGATGTTTTTCAACAAATACTTTCCTTGAACCCTCCCTCTCAAGATGGAAAGTGAGTTCATTGGACTCAAGTAGAACGAAGATGAGTCCATCGGGGAGTATGAAGCGAACATCACAAGGCTTGCATGGTACACCTCTAGCTTTGTCATAAACACCAAAATCAAGGTGGATGGATTCTTTAGCAGACTAATGCTGAGTCTACAAAAGGTGTTGGTGATTCAAGAATTCGACAGCTTTGAGGATATTGTCTGTTGTTCCCTCAAGGTTGAAATGGATATTAGAGACTCTCAGTGGTCTCATGGGCCTAGTGACAAGAAGTGAAAAATTGAGAACAACATGGGTGGTTCATCAAACAAATCCCATGATGGAAAGAAGTATCACTTTCCCCTTTGAAAAAATTGTGGGAAGAAGCATCTTAGTGATTGTCTCATGAAAACCAAGAATTTCTTAAAATGTGGAAAGTTTGGTCATCTAGACAAGAACTGCCGAAGGGATATAAAAAATCCCGCTAATGTTGAAGAAGAAAAGAAGGTTTAGATTAACACTCAGCCTACAGCGCAGTGATATAACTGCAAGGAGATTGGGCATTATGCGAACAATAGCCCTAAGACAAGGGTTTTTTGAGGCAGTCATAAAAAACCTCCAAGGCAATAAGGATGAGATTATGCTATAACTACTACTAAGGTGGAGACAAGAAACAATGTATTGAAAAGTATGCTTGTTATTCATTCAAGAATAAAGAACGTACTATTTGATTCTGGTTCTACGCATTCTTTCATATCATGAAAGTTTAGTAGAACTATTCAAACACCACCAAAAAATTTGGTGGAATATTTATCGGTGAGAACAGAGAATTGGAAAATTATTTCATCCATGGTTTATAACTTTTCCCTGGTTAATGTCTGTGGACTAATCCTCCAAGAAACTTATGTCATACTTCCTTTAGTGTAGTTCGACGCTATCTTGGGCATGGATTGGATTTCTTTGTACAAGGAAAAAAGCAGTTGTCCGGAAATAGAAATCACTTTTCACATCCCCAAGCATCCTCCGATTCCTTACAAGTGTAAGAAAGAAGATGAGTCTCTTTAATAATATTCGTCTCAAGTTTGGATACTACTTCCTTGTGAGAAAGAATATCTTTCTCAAATGATTGGGACAAAGGATAAAATCATTCTTGAAGACATGCCCATCATGAGGGATTACACTGATGTATTCCCCGAAGAGTTTCCTGGTCTTGTTCCTGACCAAGAGGTTGAGTTCTAAATTGAACTTATCCCTGGATCTCTACCAATCTCGAAGACACCTTATCGAAAGGCCACCATAGAGCTAGAAGATCTAAAGGAGCAGTTACAGGAGAATATGGAGAAGGGTTTTATATGCCTGAGTGCTTCACCGTGGGGTTCTCCAGTTCTCTTCATCAAGAATAAGGATAGATCAATGCGCCTCTGCATTGATTATCGTGATCTCAATAAAATAATGATAAATAACAAGTATCCCCTTCCACAGATATATAAATTGTTCTATTATCTTTGTGGGACTATTTATTTTTCTAAGGTGGACCTTCGGTTAGGATATCACCAACTAAAGGTGAGGATGGAAGATATTCCCAAGACTACCTTTCTAATGAGGTATGGAAACTATGAGTTCATAGTGATTCCCTTCGGACTCACTAATTCTCCAAAAATTTTCATGGATTTAATGAATAGAGTCTTTAAAGATTACCTCGACAAATTTTTAGAGGTCTTTATTGATGATATTCTGATATTCTCCAAGAGCAAGGATGAACATGAGGAGCATTTTGAAATTTTGTAAAAGACTTTGTGAATGATGAAGTTGTAAGAAAAGTACAGTAAATGTGAGTTCTGGATGTAGGAAATATCATTCATGGGAAATGTTATCACTACAAAAAGGATATATATGGACCCTTCCTTGATGAAGGAAATTGAAGACTGGACAAGGCCGTCTTCTGTAACGGAGATCCACAACATTTTAGGTCTAGCTGGGTATTATCGATGATTCGTGAGGAACTTTTCATGATTTCTAAACCCAAAGACCAAGCTGACACGGAAGGTAGTAAATTTCATCTGGACACAAGAATGTGAATACTGTTTCAAGGAGTTGAAAAAGATGTTTATCTCTACACTGGTACTCACACTCCCTTTAAGTGGAGAACACTTTGGGGTATATAGTGATGATTCTAAGAAAGGATTAGGATGTGTGCTAATGAAAAAGAATAATTTGATAGCCTATGACTCAAGGCACCTAAAGATCAATGAGAAAAACTATCCCACGCATGATCTGGAGTTTGCGGTTTAGATAGTTCCATTGAAAACCTGGAGGCATTATCTCTATTGGAAAAAATGTGGGATATATACTGACCACGAGAGTATCAAATATATATTCACTCAGAAAAAGATTAATATACTCCAGCGAATATGGATAGTGCTCATCAAGGACTATGACTACTCAATCCACTGCCATCTCGATAAGGCAAACAAGGTCGAAGATGCTCTAAGTAGAAAGGATCCTGCATCTTTATCAATGATGAGTATTGAAAAGGATCAGATCCTCTTAAATTTGAAAAGAACAGACATGGGTATCATTAAGGAAGGAAAATACTAAATCATTTCTCAAATGATTGCTTAACCATCCCTTTTGGTGAAAATAATGTATTCTTAAAGAAAGGATGTGGAAATTAAGAAAATGGTGGAAGTTGTTAAAAATGGGAAATAATCCGATTTCAAAATTGATGAGGAAGGAGTTGTAAGATTTGGGACACGATTATGTGTACCGTATGATCCAAAGATAAATAAAGAGCTTTTGAATGATGCACAAATCTTGTCCTTCTCTATCCACCCAGGGAGCACAAAGATGTATCGAGATCTCTGAGAAAACATTTGGTGGGACAATACGAAAAGGTAGATTGCCGAATATACATCAAAGTGTCTCATATGTCAGAAAGTCAAGGTTGAGAGACAAAAGACTACGGGGATGATGCAACCACTACCCATACCATCATGGTTGTGGGAGAACATTACCATGGACAATGTCACTGGACATCCAAAGTCATCTAGAGAAAACATTGTTATATGGGTCATTGTGGATCACCTTACGAAGACATCTCACTTTATCGCAGTTCGAGAGGACTTATCATTGGATCAACATGCATAGATTTACATCAAAGAAGTGGTAAGGCTACATGGAGTACCACTATCTATTGTACCCGATCATGATCTGAGATTCACCTCAATGTTCTGGAAAAGTATCCAGCATGCTCTGAGCACTAAACATAACTTTAGTACGACATATCATCGTAAAACTGATGTCCAATCTGAGTGAACTATTCAGACGTTTCAAAACATGTTGAGAGTGTTTTCATTGGATTTCAAAGGGGGTTTAGACCAACATCTTCCACTGGTTGAATTCTCCTACAAAAATAGTTTCCACTCAAGTATCTGAATGGCACCATTTAAAGACCGTTATGGGAAATGGTGCAGAACACCGAAATGTTGGGATGAAGTTGGTGATCATAAGCTTCTAGGACGTATAAAGGTCAAAGAAATGGTGTAGAAGGTGAAAACCATTCTTGAGAATATCGAGGCTGCCCAAAGTCGACAGAAGAGATATGCAGATAACTGTCGATGAGACCTTGGGGTCAAAGTTTGAGACATGGTATTTCTACGTATATCCCCGTTGAATAAGGTCATGAGGTTTGGGAAGAAAGGGAAGTTAGGTCCCCGGTACATCGGCCCCTTGGAGATCCTTGATCGAGTCAAAGATATGGCCTATCGATTGGAACTTCCACCTACAATGTCGAAAGTACATGATTTCTTTCATGTATCCCTCTTAAGAAAGTAAACACGAGACCCTTCACATGTACTCTCTTCAATGGTGATACAGTTGGAGGATGATCTCTCTTACGAGGAGCAGCCAATGAAGATCTTGGATCATAGATACAAAGTTCTACGCAACAAGACTAACCATCTGGTCAACGTACTATGGAGAGACCATAGGTACGGAGAGGCAACATGCGAATTGGAGGAATCAATGAAGGAAAAGTACCCACATCTATTTTTGGCCTAGAATATAAAATGAAATTCCGAGGGTTAAATTTCTTAAGGGGGGAATAATGTAATGGCACAATGTTTTTCAATGAAAATTCAATTCTCATAAGTATGTCATAAAATCACATTAAAACACAACATAATGAACTACTATGTTCTAAGTGACCTTTAAACGTATGTTTGTCACTTCTGTGTATGGAATTTTGAAAATCCGGCATTCACTGTTGTAATCAGTAAGATATTTGGAGTCCGATAAGGAAAATTTAATTTTTGGTGAATAGTAACCTACCCTAATGAATATATTAGCATACCCTTATGAATAGAGATATACTCTAATGAAAATTACCTCACATATGATAGTATAAAAATAATATTCATTTTCGAAGTACGATATCCCTATTTTTTAGAATAAGTTAATGAGTGTTTTAAAACTAGTTTTTGATAAAACAAATTATGATTTTAAATAAATATTAAAATAATAATATCTAAGAAATTTATTTTCGAAAATTGGACGTTATTTTTGGATTCTACACATCAAAAAATGTTCTGGGTGAAATTTTGGGATTTTGCTGAAATACATGAAATTTTGATGAATAGTCAGATACGGTAATTTACCATATATATACATTATAAGCTAAATACCCTATTCCTAGAATCATAACTGATGTCACCACCATTGGTTCAAATTCACATTACCCATTTACTATTCTTGGTCATGGAATACTTACAATTCTTTTTCTTGTGAAGAAATAATAATTTAAATATCATAATATCATTAACTCCCTCCTCTCCTCCACTATTAAAACCCCCCTTCACTCCCCTGACTCTTCGTTCCTCTCATGCCTTGTGTCTTGCCATTATTCTGCCCAAATCTCTCTCCCAAGGTCCTTCCCCACGTCCAAAATCTCTAAGCCTCTTCAAAATACCAAAACATCTACCCTTAAGAGGTTCCCAAAGGAAAAAGTCTCAAGAGGTAAATTCCTCTTCCAAATTTATTCTTTTCTTTTATGTTCTTTTCTTCTTTATTTCATTCCTCACCTCCCTTCAACATAATAGTATGATAAATCTAGTAAAATAAATATAATATAATATCTTCATGCTAGCGGAATATTTCATTATCTTCTCTCCTTTCCAAACCCTTTTATTTGAAATAAATGAAAGCACCGTTCGAGATGTGATAATTTAGCACATTCATGGACAACAGTTTATCAATATCTCTTATTATCTTTAATTCTGGTCATGAAACCATTTTTTTATTGATGGACCAGATTACATTATATTCAATATATCCTATTTTTGGTTCTGTAATCCTTCGGTACAAATGGAATTAAGTTATAAAGAAAAACACATTCTATGTAATCAAATCTACCGATTAACAAAAACTGTTATCACTATAGTTATATATATAATAATTTTACTTCACTCTAGGTAACCTCATTAAAATTAAAACCCCGTAATATCCTGGATATGAACTAAATAATATATCTTCAATTCTAGACCACCACTTTCATCCTTCATATAATCCAAACTTGAATATAAGTGAACCGATCTTTTAAAGACAAGTAAACAAACGAGCCCGAACAAGGAAATTTAACCTTGTAACTAATAAAAAAGGCTTTGAATGAAATAAAAAGGGTTATAATAAATAAATTTTATATATAAGAGGTTCTGGACTAATTAATTTATAAGCCTATTTTTTTTATTCAGGTCGTTAATAACAAGTGGTGAACACCAACAGATTTAAGGTAAGGGATCCTCTCCTTTTTACTCTTAATCAATATTGTTCTCAATGCTATGAATTTTTGTGTAATACCAAGTGATAGGGTACATTTATATAACTTCCCCATACTTCCCAAATTTTTATAAGTGATTAAAAAACCTTTATATTTCTCATCAATCCCTCCTAGTTACACCCAATACCATGCCAATAAACCATGATGGATTCTACCCAAACTTCCTTTATTCCTTCGGGTTGCTCTATCATTCTTTTTACCAAAATTTTGTTGTCTTTTCATTTATTTAGAACTTTAAAATTATTTTTATATTCTAAAAAATCATCTTCCAAGATCCATCTCTCATTCTCTTTTGGGGATATACACGCTCTTAAGTGAATCACCCTTCGATACTTCCCAATAAGCATACTCGTTTTAAAGGAACTTCCCGAACTTTTACCCATTTTAAAGTGCACTCTATATTATTTTTAAGACACAATTATCTTTTTAAATTCTGTATTATTATTATGAAAACCTTATTTGTTCAATTCTGGTTTTATATAAAATAATTCATTCTTTACTATTTTAAAAGCTCTATAGTATTTTCCTTAAAACCACACAAAAATGTTTTAATGCTAATGTTTCTAAAATAAATTTATCATATGTTGTCACCTATGTTTGACACCACATAACATGTTTTATTCCTATTTTAACTTATGAACGTCCATTTATTTTATAATTATTTCCTTAAATGGACACTTTCATGATACACCCATTGGTTATGATTTATGTCCTGATTGGGGTACCCAATTATTTCGATGGGAACCCTTATGTTTGTGTATTATTGATTATGTATGGTTGTATATGTGGTAACAATATTTATGTGGCAAGAATATTCATGAAAATGTTGATATGGGTGAACCTAGATACCGCTCCGATGAATTGGGTAAGGTTAAGTCTCATGAGATGCGATGTGAAAGGGGATTGGTGGTTAGCCTTGACCCGTACTAAAACGGGAAACGAGATTGGCAATTAGCCTATAACTGTAATAAAGATATGATTTATGATTCTGACACATTTATATGATTCCATGTTTATATGATACCATGATTATATTAGTTGATTTTATAAGTTTCATGCATTTTATATCATTATTTCATGCCTCCTAACTCATGTGCTTGAGATGTATCCATATTTTCATTCCCTTACTGGGATTTTTAGCTCATCCCTTTGTTCATGTGTTCCCCAGGGTACCCTATGCCTCAAATGAAGTTAGAAGATTTTTATGGAGATTAAATAAAGAATTTTTTTATCCCCATGTTTTATTTTATATGCACCTAGTCTTCCAAGACAATACACTTAACGATCCTTGGCTTATAATCTGATGATTAATTATGTTTAAAAACCTGAAATGTTTTATGTAAAAGGCTCAGGTTTCTACTCACATCATTTGATATGAAGAGGTTTTTAGAAAAGGTGAATCACTATAATTTAATAATGGTCTACCTAATTATGAAATATTTATGAATTTGGAATCTTTCATGATCATAATATTTTTGAAGTGAGTGGATATGATCTGATTGATACAAAGTCATATCTGAAAAGGATGTTTCATAAAGGATCAAATTATTTTGAATACTGTTAGTTATATTAAGGTTGGGTGATTTTAAACGGCCATGAGATTCTAGAAGGACGATTTTTTCATGAAGTTTGGAAACTTCATGAATGTGGGTGGCTCTGTTAATGTAGATATTTCATGGATATAAAAGTTGGTTTCGTGAAGGATTAGGTCTTAAAAAATAATAGTGTTAAACATCTAGTTTAAGAAAACAGATCTTTCAACTGAATCAAATCTGGATTATAATGAAAGTAGAGTATTTTTCTAATTAGGGATGAAGACTTTACTACCTAATCTACTGAGAAACCTTCGTGTCATTAAACTGTGTATGACATCAACAAAGGTGGTGAGCCAGTGGTAGTAGATAGAAGTGATCCAAGGGAAGTAGTGTGTCTTCCCTAATGTTCTTGTAACTGGAGTGTTCCTTGCACAAATTGATTGCATTTGATCATCTTTATTCCATAATAACTAGTGAATATCAATGGATTTAGGTATGACCAAAACACTATGAACATTCAAAAATGTACAGGCCCATAGTGGTGAACCAAGTAAAATTGTCTTGTAGTGTCTCTATATGTGAATGATTAATTACGGTACGATTCCATCAGATGGGTTTGACATGTTCCTACTAATGTTGGAACATGATATGTCACTTTAAGAAAATGTTTACTCCCTAATTCACCACTACCCTCTCAGGGTGTTTTGGGGTTCTATAAGTTTTATTACAACATATAAGTTAATAGAGTTAAATATGTCATCTGTTGTTTTCAAATTAAATTCAATTAATGTTAGGGGATACCACTATCTAATATAATAATCTAACAAATTTAGAAGAACATGAAGATTTATAATAAGAGGTATCATGATATGGATGTCATTTTTCAACTACTTAGGGGATTCAGGTCTTGTATGTGACAAGTCTTTTTTGGACTAAGACAGATAAGAAAATGCTTGATGTAGATGTGAGATCAAAAAATAATCATACTATATTACTTTTTGATCAAATATATTTGAAGGTGATGAGTTTAACTATAGAAAATTACATACAAACAAAATAGGAAATCATATATTATACTGATAATAAAGATAATGAGTCCAAACATCAAGTTTTACACAATCAGTTTGATGATATGAAAATGCATCCACATGATAACCCATATATCTTCTTTATTCACATAACTAAATTTCTTAGTTCTATTCATAGAATTTGGGATGAAATTAAGGATATTGAAATTGTGAATAAAATATTAAGAAGGGTCTCATATCTATACAATCCAAAAGTTTTGGATCTTGAAGAAATATATTTTTATAATCTCTCTCTTAATGATTTTCTATAAAATCCAATGGCTTAAGAAATAAGAGTCAAACTACAAGATATATCCAATTTAGTAATCAAGGAAATTGTATTGAAATCCATTGAAAAATTTGAGACTTCTTGATTATGTTGGGATGTGGAAAATGAAATTCTTTATCCCTTTTTAGTGAAATTCAAGGTAAGAAAGGGGAGATTTGAAGGCATGCTTCTGTAGGATTATTTTTAGTGTGGTAAATTTGGGAAAATTCTTTCTTGATTCACAAGTATATTTTATGACTTATAATGTAATGCAAAAATCATAAAAAATACTTAGAGGAGTTTCTCTAACAATGGACAATTGAAACCAGAAAAGAAATTTTAGAGAAAGAGATTCGTTTACAAAGAAGAACAAGATGGAAATTATTTCTTATAGGATATAGACCCATAGTTTAAATATGAACCAAAAGTGTCCATGATGGATAATGTTGAAAAGGTAGAAAATACAAATGAATAAGATATTTAGTTACTTGGGGTTATATATATCAAGGTGGAACTTGAGGGTTATTGTGGTAATCTTAACAATCAATGAAAGATAAATACAATGTTTAGAGATGTGTTGAAGGAGTCATCAGAGTATATTGATTGTCATGAAGAAGAAATTGATCGATTGGAAAAAATATAGGGAAGAACATTTATAATAACTTCAAAGCATATAAGAGGTTTTGGAATTGAAAATTATCATTTAATAATAGGTAAAATTAATCAATTACATTACATTGAGACTGGAAAAAAAATGATAAGATAGTTGAGGGACTTGAATAAAAAGTTCTTACTTTTTGGATTAAACTGGAAACTGAGTAAAACTCAAAATTAGTGAATAAAAATTAAAATTGGTAACCTTTTTCTCAAAAAGAGCTACTAGAAAGTACTAAAAGTTGTTATTAAGGAGTGGATAAGGCCTTGAATGATTAGATATCCTAATTTATTGGAAAAATTGAAATTGGATGTGATGTAGAAAAATCAAATTCATGAAACCGAATGAAGAAAGAAAAAGGGATGTATAAAGTTTCACATATCATAAATGTTCCTTTTGTCCAAACAATGAAATATTTGAAACAAATAGAAAAGTGATATGAAAAAAATAATAAAATATAAAAAGAGGATAAACTATAAAATACATTTATAAAAGAAGATTACATGTTAAGGAATGGATGTTATAAGATATTTACCCTTATGAAATATCAATTTTGTGTCTTTTAAGGCCATAGCGTGACTTACCTTGAAAAGGAAATGAGACATATGATTGGGGAAGTATATAGAGTCTTTAAAGGATAGTGAGACCATATCATTCATTATATAGAAGAAATAGTTTATATGGATATCACATTAACTATTATAACTATTTATATAAAGCTAATCATTATAGGTAGAGGAATGACTAGAAAAATACCTATAGAACTCAATGAAAATTAAATACCCACCAACAAAATGGAGTTACTCTTGAAAATAGGGAAAATCCTTTGGAAGAAGAAAATTATTTTAATGAACCCATTCAAATCTAGAATAGATTATAAAGTACATATTTATCCTTCACCCAATAAGGTATCTCATGGAAGGAAAAGAAGAAAATTGACAAAGCTAACCTTTCAAAAAAATATCTCAATGCAATAAAGAATTGTAGCACCTAGATTATTGATTGAGGATGCTCAACCCACATGAATAGAAATGAATATTTTCTAAATAATTTTATAAAAAGGGTTTATGGAACATTGATATTCAAGAATGAATGTTATTTATTGTTAAATGGTAGTGAAAATACAGAACTAGAAATTAATGATATATGGAATATGAAACTCTATACATAGAATGTTTGTGTCACAATCTCTTGAGTTTGAGACCACTTTGTGGCTTAGGACTAATAGTGAAATTTAATCTAAATTGGTGCACTATTAATGTAATGATAGTAAATTCTCTCACGAAATTAAGTAGAATATATAACAATTTAAAATAGGTTAATTGTAAAGGGAACACTTGTTACATAATAGTTGAAGAAGAAAAAACATGAGAACCAAATATTGTGACATTAATCAATAGAAAATGGAATAGATATATAATATTATGATTTCTTTTCACATTCTCAATCTGATGTGTGATCAAGAAAAGACATGTGACATGTGTGTGTGAGGATATATGTTTTATAGATCATATTGGACAAAGAAGAAAAGGGAATCAAATATGATTAATCACATCAACACAAAAATATATTTTCCAATGAATGCAGTTGGAACAATTGGAGTCCATTAAATCATTATTTTTAATTATGATTATAGTATAATTTATTGTGTGATGTTTTTTATTAGGGAACAACAGGTTTATTATTTCATGAAGATCTATCATCAACGCGTTGTTCATGAAATTGGATGGACAATCATGATTCTATTAGCAGAAAATAGGGAAGAATACCCATCCAATGAATTTGATAATTACCTCAAAAAACATAGCACAAATAATGTGGTTTCTTTAGTGAGAAATCCTAAACACGATTGGTTTATTCGATGAAAAATTTTACCAGTGAACAACATGGATTGAACTATATTAACTATGATTTGTGTTTCTAATCATTACTAGAAATATGCTTTCTAGGTTTTTTCTATAATAAATATAGAACATGAATTTATATAAGTGAAACTGTAACACCATTGTAGGAATCCCCCTTGGAAGTATTTTCATGTTTTGGTAAATAACTGATTCATCTATAACAAAGAAGGCAATCAATGAAAGTATGCTAATGTTGTAGGTGAGGAAACATTATTTGGATATTCAATGACGATTAATGTATAAAATTTATATAAAAAACAACTTCAAATTATTCAAGAAAAAAATATCATGATCATTGAGGATATAACTATAAATATATTCAGTATCTCATATGTTTATATGATTAATCATGAAGAAGAAAGTGGAAAAGGGGCATATTCCAATGAAGAAATAGCAGAATGATTTCAAAATAGTCAATGCTCAGAAAATGATGTTGATTCAAAAGAAGAATCATAAGCGGAAAACATTATTGAAGAAACCTCATTAGAAATTTATAGGAGAAATAGAAGAATATAAATAGATAAATCCAACATAATTGGGGATTGGACTGCACTAATATAGACAAGAAGAATGATGAGTTAAAAAAATTATTTCTTCTGATCAATTTTGTTACTAAACTCATTTGAAGAATCATCATAGGACGAATCATGAGTTATGTCCGTGAATGAAAAATTTGTCAAGATTGGAAATAAAAAAACATGGTATATTGTTAAAGAACCTAAAATCACAATGTCAATGGAAAAATTTCTTTATTTGTTAACTAATTCTATTGGAGTTGAAATTTGTGAAAAAATGCATGCTTGTTATGTAAAATAAATACAAGTATTAAAAGAACAGATATTTTAAAAACATTTTCTCCAGTAACTATACTATATTTGACCAGGATATTACATTCCATTGAAATTAAAAGTGGGTAAAATTTTTATTTTATGGATTTAAAAATTGAATTATCAAGTGGTATTCATGAAGAAGATGTTGACAATGAACAAAAATTGAGGTTTCTGATCGGAAATGATGAGTTGAATGCTTATAGAAAAAATAATGTTATCTATGATAAGAATTAGGCACCACGAGCATGGATTTATTAATTGGATTCTTATATTAAGAAACTAGAATTCAAAAAGAGGATGTGTAAACCACAACCAATATGTGGTGAATTCTCATAAATATCAATTTATGGTACTTCTGTATATGGATGTCATTATTTTTTCGGAAATAGAGAGGGTTCAATGGAAGAGTTTTCTAATCACATGAAATCAAAATATAAAATTTCCAAGATTGGTGAACTCACATACATCTTAGAAAAACATTTTTTTAAATATGTATTACACCTTCATTTCTCAAGGAAATATAGAAGATAGATTCTCATGAAATTCAATAAGCATGACATGAAACCGATGTCAACAATAATTTCATTTGGAATAAAACATGGAAATAATGAGGATGGGACATCTGTGGTTCCCACCATGTATAAGAGAATATTTATAATTTTATTAAATAAGACTAAAACATGGCCAGATATCATCTTTTCAACATGCTTAGTGGCTAGATTTCAATTTAACATTAAAGAAGATAATTTTTCAGTAGTTAAATGAATCATGAGGAATATTTATCGTACAATCAATTTTTTATTATAAATTACAGCAGGAAGAGATAATGAATTATCATAATTTTTATAGACTGTGCTGGATATATGATATATTAATGTTCTTTAATTGGTGGTGCCTTCTTTAAAGGAAACAAATGTGTTGAATGGTTGAGTATGAAATTGAAAATCATTTCACTTAGTATGATAAAATCAGTGTATAACTCTTCTATAAAGGCTTGCACTATGCTATTATGATGAAGCAACAACTGAATGATATTGGTTATGAGGTGTAACAACTAATAGTGACTCACTATGACAATTAGAGAATGATAAAACTTATGAAGAATATTTTTTTTCACTCTTATAACAAACATATTGAGATCATATATTACTTCATCAAATAAAATTATGGACAAATTGATCTTAAAATAGAGCACGTTGGATCGGATGAACATGTGTTTGACATTATTACTACTCATTTGGTATAAAATATTATCAAGAATCCTTAGTTGAACCTCATTGTTCATCCACCTCCCAATTCATGAGGATGTTATAGTAGTTCTTAACTACCCTTTTTTGTTAATTATTTTAATCTCTTTGTAGAATTGATTCATGTTTCTCGGGGAGATATGACCAATGGGGATTTTTTAGCACTCCTAGTATAAATAGTAGTGTTTTGGGTTTATTGAAAAAGGGGAGATATGTGGAAAGTGGAACTCAATTATTGTTATACAGGTTTATGATAAAGGTTTGTAGGATTGGTTGTGGTCTATGGTGGCATGTAATTCTTTTTTTCCACACTTTTTTTCTAAATCATGTTTTTCTCAAGTATACTTAGAGTTATGGATGTGTTATTTAAGACATATCTGGTTTTTTATTAAGGATGGTGTTTTATTTAATTTATCTATAGTTTTACAAAAAAACAAAAGCATGATTTTATAGGAATAATGGTTTTAATTTCTATAAATAGAGTTTATTTTATGTTTGTTTCCAATCCAGAGTATGTTTAAGAAGGGAGTTTTCAAGTCAAGAGATCTTATAGTGAATATGGATTCGACATTTAATGTGGTGTAATTTACTAATGGTTTCCAATTATTTGGATATGGAAATTTGGATAAAGTAGAAAGATTCAGGAAAGGCGGATTTCTATGATCTAATCTTTATAAATATAGTAATGTTCTGAGTTCTGAAAAGACTGGTTTCATGAAGACTAGGTTTTATGAAGATTGGGTTTTAAAAAATATAGAGCATAATGAATGTTAAAAAGGGATATGGTTTTCTTAAATACCATGATAAGGTTCTCAAATTCATGAATGGATGATAGTAAATCATTGCGACTAAGAGAAGCTTCATGAACGGGTTAATTTTCCTTGTATTTTCATGAATAGTGGAACTTCACAAGCATGAATAAAGATGTTTCATGAAAAGGCCGTATAAATTTTAAGATCTTCTTGAAGGGATGATATTATAAATAAAAGGCCACACCCACATCCTCTAATTCAAATAGATTTTGAGAAAAGGGTGAATCACTCTGATTTGGTGAAGGTCTACCTAATCAGGAATCCTTCATGAGCTTAATCTTCATGAACTGAATAAATATAAACTATTTGATTATAAGGAATATCAAAAAAAGGATGTTTCACGAAGGATGAGAGTTTTATGAATACTGCGATTTTGAAAAAGGCTGGGAGCTTCGTGAAGGCTAGGATCATCATGAAAGATGACTCGTTGATGAATATTGGATGAAATACCCTAACCCGAGAAGCCTAGTGTTGGTGGATTATTTTATTACAATAGTACAATTACAAGTAATCAATCCCTGAATAGCCGATCATTTTTGTATTAATGGGAATCAAATTTCATACATGATACCCATAATATGTTGGGAAATAAAAATTATAAACATTATACATAAAAAAAATTAAATAGACTTTATCCATGAATTCATTTTCAGAAATTTTTTCTTCATGACATGGGGTAAATAAACACTAAATGGGTTAGCTTAAATGCTTACTAAGGGTAAGTTATAAAAAAAATTAATTAATAAGTATAAATCAACATGAAAGGGTAAATAGATGAAAACAAATTCCATTCAAATAACTATATAAGAAAAAATATATATAGAAAGGTATGAAACTAAAACACATTCCATTTAGTCCATAAACACATAATAGAATGCATCTATAAATATGTAGACAATAAATATTATCGATAAGTAATAACTAAATCAAAATAAAGTAAATATTTTATTAATGGGAATCATGTATAAGGTGCATTAATATATATACAATCAAGACCATTAACAATATGGCTTATAACTATATATAGAAACCAATTTAATTTGGACAACTTATTTGTCTCATAAGAACCTGTAGATGCATCGAGGGGATATATAAATCTAGAGCCCTAGACTTCATTTCCATTACAACGAATTCATAATATCTAATAATATAAATAAATAACATTCCCTGCTAAATATCCTTGTGGAATAAATAATATGGTTTTATCAATATTTCCCTAGTTAATAAAATAACTATCAAAGTGAACACTGTATGTAAAAAAATGAAATATTGTGTGGGAAATTATAATATTCATTATATGAGAATATGGATATTCAGGTCAATAACCAATGAAAATTTATTATAATTATTATTTTAATGTTAGGTTAACAATCTCAAAAGGAAATCATATTTCATATATGACCATTACAAATATTCTTGAGGACGATATTATTTAAACATTCCAAAGTGTCCCATATCAATTTGGAACATTTAAATCATAATTAAAATAAATGTTTTATATTAAATAAAACATATAATATCATTAAATAGATTATATTCATGCAATAACATGTCTAAGGGTAGTATATAGACTATATAAAATTAAATTGGTGCATAACTACAAATAAGTCTCAATGGAATGTAAATTGAGACAAAATACCTTACTTTGAATCTGAATTGTCACTTGTGTCTTTATAATGATGATTAATAAACATATGTTAATTATTTACTTTCTTTATAACCTTTTTCAGGATTATTATTACATATAATTTACATATTTATATATTTTTTAAAAATAATTAGGAAACTAAGTATATATTTGGTGATTTGAATGTATTTGGTTTATGTGACAAAAATGGCTATGGTAAATCCACCACGGTGAAAGGGTTAACTATATAAACATCCAAATAATAATAATAATAATGAAATAATTATCATTTTTATACATAAATTATAATTTTAAACCAATAATTAAATATTGTTATGAAAATTGAACCAACATTATAATCCTAGAGACGACATGACATACATATGCATGAGTGACGTTCCCATTTATCAATGATTATTATGTAATGAAGTGAAGTGACATTATATATTTGCATAATGAAAAATATATAATATATACCATTTTATTTATTCATATATACATATACATATAATTCTTGTGAGGTAAAGTGAATCGCATCATGTCGGAGAGGTGGTAGTCCACACGTCCACAAACAACGTTATCAGTTTCTTGTGTGTGAAAAGGGTAATATAGGAAATGATATATTTTATTTAGAGAAATGTAATTATTTCATTTATATCATATATAATTCATTTATGTTAAAAATTTATTTATTTAAACCATACTTTATAAGTTCATTGTATTGTATGATTGAATCGCAAGGCTTTGGAGATGCAGTAGTCCACACTTCCACAAACAGTGTTATTGCATTTACACAAATAGAAAATTATAGTTCTATGTGATAAAAAATAGTTAAATAAGAATAAATTATTAATATATATCATATATAAAATTTATAAATATTATTTTCATCATAAATTTTGACCAATAATAGAGTTAAAGGGAAAAAACAAACAATCATCATTTCGTTTGGTAGTAGTTCATCATACACATAAATAGTTTGTTCATTACCAATTATATGGATGTGTATTTAAGTGTAGGTATAACCATTATCATAAAATACATTAGTATATATAAGATTATTGTTTTTTTATTATCCTGCAATATGTAGGGTTGAGGGAGTTTGGAAAGAAATAAACCTAAAGAGCATGAGGAAAAATATTACCTCTGAATTGGGTAACTCCTATCGGTTTGCACCAAAGGGATTCCTTCAATGGATTTATGACAAAGGGGAGGAATCTAAGATGAGATGAGGGATTTTGGGTATTTATTTCGGTTTATAATTGTTGAGAAAATGTGGGTTGATATGTTTTAGGAAGTTGGAGGAGATGATACCGTTTTATAGTGGTGGAGGAGTGTCACTTTTGTAAATTTTGTAAAATGGATTTCCACCCTTGTAGTCTCATTTAAATTGGATATAATAATGCCCCAAAGGAGATATCAGGTAGTATACAGTCTAAATATTTCCATCCAATTAATTTTGTGTAAGTTACTATGTTATTTTGTCCCTTAAACGTAAGGTGTATTCACTTGTTTAGCATAATTTTTCCTTATTCATTGTAATTGATTTTAATCAAGATTAAAAATATTTTTGATGAAAATATAATTTAGACTTATTAGATGTTATAAATTATAGTAATTAAAAATATTTAATCCTTTTTTCAAAATTCCAATCACATATGTGGAGTAAATTAATTTAATATTGTGCCCACAATCGAGATGATAATGCGTGTTTTTAACGTAAAAACCTTCAAAAGATTGTTAGGTTTTATAACCCAATTTAATTATAAAATAGATTACAATGTATCAAATTGTATTAATTGAAAAATAATTGATATAAATTTACTTTAAAACAAAATTAAAATCTAAGTTAACACTATAATAAAATTAGATAAAAAATATTTTTTGAATTAAAATTATTCATTTTCACTATTCACTAAAAAATGTAACATTAGGGAAAAATTCAAAAAAATCAAAATAAGCATACTTTTATGTTTATATTTAAAATATGAGGTTTATTTTGAAATATTATATTTTTAAATTTTAAAAAAAATGGATTTCGAATAAGTTCTCAATTAATAGTAGGTAAAAGTGACTTTGTAAAAATATTGGGTTTTATATATAGAATTGGGTCTCTTCTCATTTTATTATTATAAAATAAATTGGCAGATTATCAAAAGAATTCATGGTATATATAAAATATAAATTTAATTAATAACATTCACTAATATTAATGAATTTAACTTATTAAGATAAACAACCTTTTTCCCCTTAAAATAGTATTTTATAAAAATTATTCCCTTTAGATTTATTTGATTTATATATTCATTTATACTTAATAATTAAAAAATTAATTAAGATATATATTTTAATAATTTAGTTAATAATATTAATAGCTATTAATTTTGTGGAAAGGGGGTATCTTACTATATAAAATAATATTATTTTTAATAACTTTTTATTGTTCTGTAAATCTCAGCCTTGAATGGAATGAAATACTTTAAAGAAACTCATTGTATAATATGACATATTATAGCCCAGTGTCACATGCATTGGATGATAAAAACTATATTGAATTTATATTAAATATTTAATATATTATAAATTCTTTGGATATTATATTTCCTAATCTGCTTGCTTTTTCTTATTATACATTCTATCAAATTCAATGTTCTTACTTTAAAATTTAGGAGCATTACATCCTCCCCATCTTAATTAATTTTTTCCCTCACAATTTAAACTTTATCCTAGTAATTAATGGATTTATATTTGAAAATAAACTACTTTTGAAATCCACTCATTGTGAATAGGGATAATATCATATTAACTTAATAAGAGAGAAAGGAAAGTACACTGGTCACATAAATAGGATCCCTTATAGGAGAACATATGTATAAAATTAAAAACTAGATAAGGAAGAAAAATGTAACAATCAAGTTATAATGGAGAGTGATAGAGAACATTGTTAGAAGAAAGTTAAAATTAAAAATTCCCAAAATATATGATGATCTGAGGGGTCATTTGATTTATAAGAAATAAAAATACTAGGATAACATGTTTGGTTTCAAGATTATTTTTCATAGAGTTCAAGAATGATTTATCTCTCTATGAATATCAGTAAATATAAATACAGTGTATATTTCTATAAGCACAATATTATTCATTGTCTATTCATTAAACTATATTTACTTCATTTAATAACACAGGTATCATGATATGGTGACCTCTAAAACATTATCTAATGATCAAAATAAACCATTTCATAAATGGTTATATATTCAAAAAATATATGATCCAACGATATGGAAAGAAGGCCACTAAATTTTAAAAATGAACTTATCCTTAAATTTGAATGAAAATGAAGTATCTCTTTAATCATTACATACCGAATGTGTGTACATCTTCATAATTTATTCTCTTAAAATATCATAATAACATTAATTACCAAAATACATCATTAGGAACATGCATTATTCCTTATTACTTAAGTAAAAAAATGTTATTGGATATATTTCATAAATCTATTTTTTTTGTAAAATTCATCAATGATGGTATAAACCACTTTAATAAATCAGCACTCAGTATGAAGGTAGGCATCACTTATCCAGTTTTAGGATATCCATACCAATATTTATTTTTTCCAAACATTATTTTCATAAAATTAGGAACATATTAAGGGTTATATTTCCCTCAACCATGTTTTTTCTAAATTGTTTTACTTTCTGGTGAATATGTTTTCTTGGTACCATTAAACATATGATCTCAAATCCTTCATGAAAAAGTAATAAAGTATAATACTCATATATTACATAATTCTAATAACTTTTAAATCATTGAAAAAATTCTCAAATGAAAAATTATTTAATCCAAATACATAAAGACATCGATTACTCCACTTTATCTTTATGAAAATAATAAGATACCTCATCCTATTAATTAATACCTCTTTCATTTCACATTTCACCAATAGTTTCATCATCATTAGTAGTATAACCCTTACTCATACCGCCTTGTGGATTCTCTTCCGGGGTTTTCAACTATGAACATATATTTTCATAATGGCCATTTATTCCCCACTTATTGAATTTAACATTCAATGTTGTCTTAAGAAGGACAATATTCCCCTATATTTCATTAGTAAAACTCTAAATTTTTTTCTTTTTAGTTACTTGTTTGTTTTCCATACTAGTACTCGCCCGTGCTATTGCACGACAAATTAGATTACTTGTTTTTAATTTAATAAGAAATTTGTACTTATAAAAGGCTAGAAGAAACAATTATGTTGAATAAATTTTAATTATAAAGTAATGGTGTATTTTAATCGAATAGGAGTGCATAGAATATAGAGAGACCGTTTAAATTGTTGAAAAAGAAAAAGGATATATTAAAAGTATTTGATATTTTTATATTTTTATGATGGAAATTTGATTTCATTTTCTACTTTTTACAAAATAACAATAATGCATGAACTGAAATAATAAGTGACAGATAAATCAATGATAAGAAATTGGTTGTAATAATAAAAATGAGATGTGAAAATGATTGAATTAAACACCAAATAACAGAAAGTATGTAATTTCTGCATAATTTGTAATGTATAAATTTGTAGATGATTTTTAAAATCATAAAGTTATACAAACATCCAATAAAAAACATTTTTTGCAAGATGTATTCAGCTTGAAAAACTTCCATCAGGTACATTCTGCAGATACAAAAAAATATATTATGTTTTGAATAAAATAATAAAAAAGAAGTGATTGGGATGTTACCTTGGATTTGAATCATCATGTTATCATTCCAAACATATATTTATTCCAGTTTATATCACTTCACAACTACATACCATCATTAAGGGAGTTACATTGGATATTTCAAGTTTACATCTGAAAAAATGTGAAGAAAAATAAAATGAAAATAGGAGTTGCATCAATGAGGGAATGTAAGTTTCTTCAAAAGAAATATAATTTCAAATATGCTCTATATAATTAGACCGAAGTGTCAATTACAGTTCATCTGAATGTATACCTTCTTCAACGAATGTCAATAATATTTTGTTATTGCTTTTAAAACTCACCTGAAAAGAGACCAAACCTAGATAAACGGACAAGAAGAAAGATTTCCTTTCCCTGATTAGAGTCATTAAAAAATGCTAAGCAGCTTCAGTAGAGAGATGGTAAGCACTTCATAATACCTCAAAACATTAAATTGAATTAAAAAATAGTTTATGTTAGATTGAAACTTTTTGTGTCTTCACTCAATGTCATGAGTGTTGGGTTATTGTTTTTAAAGCTCAATTTAACAAAGACCAATCCTGGGTAAACGGGGGGGGCTACCAAATTTATTTTCCTTAATTAGAGCCTTTAACCCATGTTAAGCGACTTCAATAGTGACCTGTCATCCAATTTAGAATACTTGAAAATATGAGATTGAATCACAAAAATAGATGAAGACCTTTATGAAGAAGTTTCATGGGGTCCTCTACTATAGTCAATGATGATGAAATTGTCACACATTTTAAAACATGAATATTACAGTTTCAGAACATCAACACAATGTAGGAAAACATAATATCTAGACCTGCATAGTGAAGGGAATGCATACTATAATAACTACATATACTCAATGAACCTATAGACTATTCTAATGAAATCAGTAAGCTTGGTGGACTTGGGGCGCTTATTCAAGCACTTAGTTACCCTGACTCAGATATGAGAAGAATTACTGCAGGGGTTCTTGGGAAGCACTATAAAAATAACCCAATAGTATTGAAGCAGATCCTAGAACTGGGGTCCCGGACAAGTATAATGAAAATGGTGAATTACAGTTCTATTGAAGAATAAATGAAATCATGATATGCTCTTTTAGGCCTAATTATAAGCAATATAGATTTTCATGAATTATTATATAAAGATGTTGGGTACTTTCTGCTCTAGGGTTTGATGTTAAACTCACGATTCTAAGAACAATAGAAAGTTAATTGTTTCACTAAAAAAATTTGGAAATCAAAGAAAGAAATTCAAAGTATAATTAAAATTATAAAATGTAAGAATTTATTGTTTTTTGAAAAAAAAAATATGACTACAATTTCATAAAATGTATAAAGGTACATACCTTTTCCCCCCACCAACTCAAATACCCTTTGGGAAATCCTTCTATGATAAAATATCATCTGAAGTGAAAATCATTGATGGTCCATGGGAAGCACATCAACAAACATAGAAACTGTAAATGTGATGGTGGCATTAAATCACACCAAAAACAGAAAGAAGACTGATGAATCTCCAAGAGGAAAAACCAAATCCACCAATCCACTAAGGCTAGAGTCATCGATCAATAAGATTGAACATTCAAAAACATAATTTATGGAATTATACCTCTACCCCACATCAATTTTCATTACATTTCGGGCCTCTTGAAGAGCTGTAAGTGGTATAGAAACCACCACATTATACATTGAAAAGCTGATAATTCCTCACAATCGATGATCAGATCTGTTTCATTCACAGATATCAAGGGCCAATAGTTGATTATTATAGGTATAGTCATCCAATCTACAGTATGCATTCTCCAGTTTAGATGGCTGACACCATCTCCGACTTGGAAAATAGGAAATACCCTATTATGATCTTTCAGGCCTAGAATATATTCATTGGGAGTATTACAGCCATCCTGACACCAAAGAATTCATAGATAATATCTATCACCAACATATTATAATAGAAATAATGGAAGATAGTAAAAAATATTGTCTATGAGTAGACATGCCCATGTTTGATGAAAGTAGATATCGTACCTCTAATACAAACTCCTAAAAAAGAGAGAGTTAGAGCTCCCTAGAGGTTTGACATGGATCCATAGGATTGTTGGACACAAATCCTTTTAAGTGGAAGTTTGTTTTTTAGAATAAAATGGTATGGTAGTTGAGGTAATGGATAAACCTGTAATGTGGGTGATCAATTAAATAGATTATATATCATGCAGAAAATAACATGAAAAAAAATTAAAAATAATATTATACATACCTCTCGATAGGAATATTACACAGTTAATAAGATAATATTTATAAATAAGAGTTAAAAATTTGTAGATTTTAAAGTATAACTTATTGTTAGAGGTATTCTAAAATTAAATAAGGATTAAATTAGTGATTAAAAAACGAAATCAACATCTCTCAATATAAGTTTTTACATAGGTAAATAGAAATTAATAAACAATTAGGATGAAACTACATGTTGGTAGAATATAAATTAGTTGGAAACTATGCACAACTAAACTATTAAATTAAAAAAAAAATTCCACCTCACATATCTCTTATCATGAAACATGTTTTTATAAAACAACAATGAAAATGCATCAATTTTCAAAAGACTAAAAGACTGAAAAATTCATTATGAATGACCATCTTTAGAGGTCATGAGTAAAAAATCCCTGAACATGGGACTTCAATGAGGTAGTCACAATTTTAGTTACCTGATGATAATTCCAGATCGAGAAACTTATGTAGAGTATATTGTTTTTCGAGGGGGAACACTGACATTGTACAAAACTCACTACCTATATGCTAGAACATTCATGCATAATCAAAATCATACCAAAAAACTCCAATGTATATCCATCAGCAGCATAACACCCCTGAAAATAGGAAAAAGAGTCTGATGCTAGGCTAGTAAAATGGCTGACCCACTGGAGTTTCAGACCTAGAAAATCATCCCAAATAAAGCTCTAGTTTTACCAGGACTTTTATTTCTATGCTATAGTTTTGGAATAATAGGTAATGATTCAGGAGTTTCATCACCTATAAAATCATCCAACATGTTTACCTATAGATACAAAAATGTCTAAAAATAATAAGGCATACTAATAAAGATTAGCTTAGTCATATTATGTAGTCAAACCTCATATCCTATATGGATTCATTCTGTACATACTAATACCACATATCAAACTATCTATATCAACCTCCTATGGTGATCATAAGAAATTGGGAAATAGTTTTCCATAAGAAATATGGAAACACTTATTCAAAAGAAATAAATAATCAAAACTAATCTCCTCCCATATTGAAAATCATGTTTTATCAATAATACCTTGGCCATATTAAAGTAGTCATAATTAATAGCCTATCAATATTGATTCATTAAATAATAATTTTGAATATCAAACTATCCATATCAACCTAAAATGGTGATCATAATCAATATAGAAACACTTACGAATCAGAAACATGAAAATGGTTATGCATATGAAATGTGTAAAAATAGTATGTGTGACAAGTCAGTGGGGACGTAGCAATATCCAAGACAGATGGTGATGTTATTAGGGATGTAAACAGAATAAATATATCCTAAAAAAAGAAATCCTAAAAAAATAAATATTAAAGAGGGCATATTCTGTTTTCATGCATGCATATGTAAGGGGTAAACATACATGTACCTTAAATTTGTAACTATATTCATTGTACATATAAGATATATTCTGAAAAAAGTTTCCATATTTTATTCCATACAACCTGGGCAATGAATGACAACAACATATGAGAAAACAACATGTGCAATAAATCTCATTTTTCCACTAATATGATCAACATGTACAAATATAGGCCATCCCTTACCTATGATGGTTGGTATGATTGATAGATGGTTGAATCTACATAGCCCATGTATTCCACTGATATGAACAACATCATTTCTCATTGAAAACAAAAAAACAGTAGTGTATCATGAGAAGAAAATAAATGTAAATAAACCAATGCATGGGAAGTGACTATCTATCATCTTTAAATATCTGTTATAGTTTCATGTGCATGAGGTATCGACTTTAGTGGATAACCTTAAATTCACATAGCGATTCACCCCCGCTCTTTGGTTATCTCATATTAGGCTAGTGGTCCCAACATAACCCAACCAATGTGGGAAGTCCATGGGTTTGTAATTACACATTTTATGTGTGATTCATTGAATATGCAACTAACAAGTTCTGGGAAAAAATACGAAGCAAAAAATATGTAACAATGTGTTAATACAACAGATTGATAACAATGATAAATGCATCCCTCAAGTATTAGTTCAACTGATAACATTGAGCAGAAGCCCCTTCAAATCGTTTCAAAAAGTCCTAACATAATCAGAGACGAAGGATGGTATCATTACCATCATTTAGCATCATTTTCATGCCCTATGATTACTTAAGACATATTCTCAAAATGATTCACTATTGTGTTATATTTCATAGAAGAAAAACTCAAATACAACTATTTTCCAACTAAAAATTCAATATTGTCATTTCCCTTGAATTTAAGTGCCTAAAATTCCAAAACAGTATACAAAATAGAGAATAACCACAACATACATGGTGTAGGTTCTGCATTATTTTTTGGCGGTTGTGATGTATTTTAGCTCCATCCAGTGTGAACTGAATCATTATTGCATATGAACACTAAAAACTATAGAGGGGATTAAAATCATGGACCCTAAATTCAAACTCTAGATAAATATATTGTAGAAACTAAAATGCCTATTATGCTAATGAAATAACCAATGCTGATGTAGCCAAAGTGAAGGCAGTGTAACTCTGCCTTGCATGAAAGAAGAATAACCTGCATGAAGGCAACTCCAATGCTAGAAGTTGAAATTGAAATAAACTATAGACAAAGAGAAATTGAAAATAAAGGAATATTTTATAAGCAATGATAATAACAATTGATACTAACAAATTTTAGATGATTGAAATAAAAAAATTAGTTTGAGATTTGTAACTAAAGAAATCATACAAGAAGACTATTGTTTGGGGGATGTGAAGTAGATGGAAGTGAAAGATCCATTAGAAGAGGAGCCAGAGCCGGTGTCAGAGGATTAAGATGTGGAGTATCAAGTTGCGGAGGCAGAGACAAATCTAGGGGCGTCGATGGAGAGGGGTGTCAGGTAGGTAGTTGATGAAATCGTCTGGAACCCTAAGCGGTGGTCAATCCTGAGCGGGGGAGGGATTTATGCGGAGGGAAACGAAAAAGAGATAGAGAGGGTGAGGTGGGTCATGATGGATGTAGGGTAACTCTAATATAGAGGTAAGGTATAAGGAAGCATGGGATCTTTGAGAAGGAAGATAGACGAGAAGATAGACGTAGGGAGTTAGATGTGTTTGCAGTGGCTCGCGACAGATGCAGGGAAACCCTAACATAGAGGGAAGAACCAAGGTAGCTTGGAGCTAATGAGATTGTGGAGGACGGAAGCCCGATATTGGAGGTGTGAGGAGGTTGTCTTTGTACTGCGATAGCAGTAGTAGGAGGAAAGTGGGAACATAAGTTAGAGCAGGATAGGGATGCGCATAGAAGAAGAGGTAGCGCGCAGAGGGGTGACGTGGGTAATTAGAGGGAGGACACATATTGAAAAACTAATGTGGGGACATGGTAGTTTCACATGTGGCATGGTAGAATACCAAAAATTAGTATATATATATATATATATATATATCCATAGTCAAAGCATAATCGTGTCCCTCTAAGACAATTACTTGGGAGATTCTTTCCACATTATTGGATTAAAGGAAACATAATAATATTTTCTTTATAGTCTCCATTACATAAAATCTCAGTGAACTCCTTTCATCTATTCCATGGTGAGTCTTAGAGTTTGTTAAGGTATACATAGTTAATCATTTTATGTGAAAATTAATTATGCATGATCACAACATCCTTCACGTCAGTAATCATTCAATTTAACATTTCATTAGTAAACTACCAATCAAATTAAATATTAATTCAATTTCTTAAGGTTCCTTCCATTAAAAATTATTAGAATGCTTATTGTGAGAAACACTAATCTAAACAGAAAACCACATAATCCTGAAAATGTCTTTTTTCATAACTAAACCATTTTTTCTACATCATTAAACTATAAAACCTTAGTTTTATACATGGTTATTCATAGTCATTTTCTAATTAAATCATCCTTGATTGTATGTAAATAAAAATGATATTTATAATATGTATATCCCCCAAAATTGTCAAACATGTGTGTAGTAAGCCTCATTGTTAGGTACGAAGTTATTCTAATTTAGGCTTGAAAAAGATTTTCTGTGATTTTACCACTAGGTGCATCTACTATAGAACCATGTAAACTACTAGTATCCAGAAGGGGATGTATTTCTAATAAGTCTTTCATAATCTCTACCTTACCAAAATTTTATGATGTTTTATTTACATGTCCTCAATGTCGACATTAGTGTTGTGTTAAATAATGAAAGTTTTGTAAATATAGTTTTCATGGTTTCTTCTAAACTTATTTTCATACCAAATATAATGCTCGAACCCCAAAAACATGGTGTCAGTGCATTATTTTATTACATTGGCATGACTACAAGAAATCTACTTCCGAAGGACCGATAAGATTAAAATTATTATATATCCAGATTAAATACCCGATACCAATAATATATTAGGAAATATAAATTACAAAAATGACACTTAATAAAATTAAAAAAACTAAAACCTTGAAAATTTATTCAATTATTTATTCTTTCCAACCTAGGGAAAGGAAACGTTATAAGAGTGATCTCAAATGCTTTGTAATGGTTTGAAAAAATAATTAATAATGAATTAATGAGAATAAATCAAAATGGAATGGTAAATAGATAATATAAAATTCCATTCAAATAACTAGATAATTCTAAATCTATATGGACATATATGAAAATGAAAAACATGCCATTTAGTCCATAAAATTAGAATATAATGCATCCATACATATGATAACAAAAAATATCATGGATAAGTAATAATTTAGTCAAAATAAAGGAAGTGATTAATTATTGGAGGAAATTTATTAAGAACATGAATAAATTTATTTTAAATACCATTCATAAGATTTTTTAAATCTACATATAGAAACATGTTTAATTTGGAAAACTTATTTGTCTCATGAGAAACTGTCGATGCATCAAGGTAGTATATAAATTCTGGGACCCAACCTCCATTATGGGTCCAAGGAATTCCTAATATCGTGTAATAAAAATAAATAATATTCCTTAAAGAATATCTATACTGAATAATGAATACAATTTTATGAATATTCCCCCATCTAATCAAATAGTAGTCAAAGTGAACAGTGTATGTAAAAAATGATATACAATTTAGGAAATAATAATATAAATTGTTTGAGAATATAGACATTCAACTAAATTTTTAATGAAATACTATAAAAATTATTGATTCACGTTTAATTTAACAATAACAAATAGAAATTATATTGCAATGATAACCATTAATAACATTCTTGAATAAGATATATTTTAAACATTCCAAATTGGCACATACCACATTGAAAATTTTAAATCATTATTAAAATGAAGGATTGATATTAAATGAAACTTATAATTTCATGAGAGTAATTATATTAATGATATAACATGTCAAAGGAAATAATATACATCGTATAAAATTTAATAGGTAAATAAAAATAACTAGTTCTCAATGGAATGTAAATTTAGACAAAATCCTTTTCCTTGAGTCTGAATTGACACATGTGTCTTTATATTCATGAATAAAAAAAATATGTTAATTATATACATTCTTTAGAACCCTTTTATATTTTATTATTATCTTTTCTTCACTTATTATAATGTTGCAAACAACTATGTTTACATTGGGTTTTTTGACCATATTCAGTTTATATATATAAAAAAATTGGTAGATTAACCTTGGTCAAAGGGGACATTATATAAACATCTTTAGAATAATTATCATAAAATAATAATAATATTTATACATAAATTATACTTTTAAAACTAATCATGAAAAATGGTTTTTAAAAATTAACCAACATTACAATCATGGAGACAGTAGGGCATATGTATGCATTAGTAACATACACATTTTACAATGTTCATTATAGAAAGAAGTTATGTGACATTATTTATTTCAATAATGATCATTATATAATAAATGAAATTTTATTTAATCATATATACTTATATATATAATTTTTATATATAAAAGAAATGACATCGTGTTGGGGAGCCAATAGTCCACATATCCACGACCGACATTATCACTTTTTAGTGAGTGAAAAGGGTAATAAAAAATGATATATTATATATACTGAGAGGTAATAATGTTTTTAATATCATATATTTTTAATTTATTTTACATATGGTTAATTATAACCATCATTTATGCATTCCACGTATATTTCGAATGAATCACATCGCTTTGAGAATGCGGTAGTCAATAGTTCCACAAACGATGTTATCGTATTTAAAAAAATTGAAAGTATAGGGTTATGTGTTATAAAAAAATAAGCATAAAGGTATAATAGATATCATATATAACATATATAAATATATATTCCATCATAATTATCATCCATGGATTGTGGTAAAGGGAAAATGAACAATCATCGTTTCGTGAGGCAGTAGTTCGTCGTAAACGTAAAAGTTTGTTTGTTACCCATTTGATGGATATGTGTGTGAGTATAGGTAGAAACATTAGCATAAAAAAAAATTTATGTATATTTATTATATATTTTTTGTTATATAATCATCGAATAAAGAAACTCTGTGGATTGGATAATGAAATAAAACTGAAGAACATGAGGAAAGATGTCACTTCAAAATAAGGTAAATCCTTTCTTCTACCAATGGGATTCCTTGGAAGGATTTATGCTCAAGGGTGGGTTTCTTGTATTATTTGGGGGATATTGATTAAGGGTTTGTTTCAGATATTGTTTGGTCCAAATTTTGTTTATAGGTGTGAGAATGTGGGAGGAGTGATGGCCTTTTTATAGTGGAGGTGGAGTGGCAGTCTTTTAAATTTAGTAAAATGAATTACTCTCACATTATTCCCATTTAGAGTGGATATAATAATTGATATTAGTAAATAAAAGGTAATATAGTGTATAAATATTTCCATCCAATGGATTTTAGACATTTTTCTATGTAATTTCGGCCCTTATGTTTATGGTTTAGTCCCTTAAGAAGCTTAATTATTACTTAATCATTTTAACTAATTTTAATCATTTTCGCAAATCCATTTGGTAAAAAATTACATGGCCATATTTTTAATTATAAATCATGAATATTAAAAATATGGAATCAATTTTACCAAATTATAATCATATAATTCCTAGAAATTAATTTAAAATTTATACCGTAGTCAGGACAACAATGTGGGTTTTTAAAGTAAAAAGGTTCAATGGTTTGTTATGTTTTTATACCCAATTTCTATGTTAAATTGATTACAATGGCCTAAATTATATTAATTGATATATAATTGATATAATTTTACTTTAAAACCAAATTAATGTAAAATTTAACAATATAATTAAATTACATGAAAACGACGTTTCAAATTAAAATGTAGTATTTTTTATTATTCATGTTATCTTATTTGTATCATGATCTCAAGAGCGACCTCTATTTCATGCCAAGAATATTTAAAATTCATTTCATGGTTGTCTCCATCTGTATATATCTAAAAAAATAAAGATGATGAGTATTCTAAATGGAATCCTTGTTGTGTAATCCTCGATCGGTAGGAAATTAATCTTGGTATTAGCCCTTAACAATCCTAAAACCTCACGGATAATAATAATTTCGTTGAGAATGATCAAGCACATTATATAATCATTCAATTAAGGGGTAACATAACTATAAGAACTTTGATTACTATCGAAAAAAGATATGTTGGATTCCTTTCTAAGGGTCGAGCTCAAGTGGGTATCCACTATGTTGTATGTCCCATAATGTCTCTAGAATTTCAAACATGAAGACCCAATCATTCACATGTCCTAATAATTATACCTTCTATATAAGTGGATGGAGAAACCAACAAAACTTTGAAAACTATGATTCCTGTAGAAACGGGATATGCAGTATTCCATCGTAATTTCGTAGCTTGAATGGAAATCCACTTTTTAGTATGTCCACCCATATCTCATAATTCTACCATAATTATTCACCAACCATCAGTATATGAGAATTTGAATCATACACATGCATAATTTTATGTATGATCCTTTATCATACCCAAAAGTACATCAAAACCATCAGTGTATAAGGGGACAGAACTAAGATGACTCTAATTCCTTTGATAAAACGGAAAATGTAAGATGCCTTTCTAAAGCCCGTGAACCATAGAACATCCTCTAGGATATGGGTAATAATGCCTTTCAAATGAAATCTTAAATTTGTATGCCCCATAGGAATATCCTCTTAGGAAATGTGTATGATATTATTCTATCTCATGTTTCTCATACAAAGTATAACTCATGTGATCTTAGATATGAGTGATGATTGTACTAAAAATGGGTTGAGAGTTCCCTTAGTGTGGGATCCTCACTAGGATGTAGGTCTAATTACATCTCATCTCTTATTAGAGGGTCATACTACTAAGGAAAAAATCCAGGCAGCATTATATGAAAAAGTCCCAACTAAGGACTCTATTTTCATATCCTTCATGAGATATATGACTTTATAAGAAATATGTAAACACTGATTCTTTTCTCAACCAGGATACGTAGGATGTATCACCGAGGTCCATGCCCAATATTTATGTCCACATTACTGTTAGGTCGGAGAGTGATGGCAAGAGGGGGGGTGAATTGCCTTTGTAAAATAATTAGCAACTTAAAAACAATTTATAAATGCAGCGGAAATAAAAAGGGGCAAGACACAATTTGATAACGGAGTTCGGCTTAAACCAAAGCCTACGTCTCCGCTCCCAACTCAACCGTTGAGAGATTTATACTTCAGCTTGCTTTTTAATGGTTGTAGCAAGAAACCCACTAGCCGTTTTAAGGTAGGCTAGATCACCTTCGTACAGCTTGCTTTTTTATTATGGTTGTAGCAAGAAACCCAAAATGAAAGTGAGGAAGAAAAGGATGGTTTGTTTTAATACAAACCCAATGAAGAACTAAACAATTGAAATAAATAAATTATAACAAACTAGAGGAAGCCTTGAGCGCCAAGAGTGTGAGAGTAGTTGATGTAGAGGCAGCCCAAGCTTCAAAGATGGAAAATGGATCACAAGTAGCCTTAGAGATTTGTCGTTAGAGCTTCAAGGGATCAAAATATCATTCCAATGTATCGGGGGTTTGTTCCCGGCATCCATCCTCGTCTATTTATAAGATAAATATCCCCAAATACTTCAATATGGCCGTTGGAGGGATTTCGGAGCCGTTGGGGGTCAAGTGGCCAAGTCTGGTCAAAGCCCAACGGCTAGTTTGACTGGGCTTACCGGCTGACCGGTGCTTGGCCACTGGCTGGCCGGTGCTCCAGACAGATGGCAGAGCTTTCTGTCTGGGTTCCACCAGCTAGCCGGTGATTCAGACACCGGTCGGCCGGTGGCACCTAGCAGTGGGCAAGGCCTACTGTCTGGTTCCACCGGCTGGCCGGTGGTCAGGCACCGGCTGACCGGTGGAACCTGGCAGAGAGCATTGCTTCTGCCAGAGACCACCGGCTGGCCGGTGGTCATCCACCGGTTGGCCGGTGGACTCAGAGAGTCCTTTTCCAGTCTTCTGGGGCCAACTCTTTGGCAACCTTTTTCCTATCATCAAAAAAAACTTGAAAAACAAGTTAGAACACGATGAGAGTGATTGTGATCATTAAAATCCAAGAGAGAGGGGTACAACAATAACAAGGCGTTACATTTTCATGGATGGGTCCTATCAAACAAACTTAAACATTGTCAAATTAAATACTCAAGAATTGATTCCAATTTTTACACGAAATGTAGGATTCCATGTCGAGGTTAAATCATAAACCACCATGAGATTTTATGAACCTTTCTTAATAAATTAATTTTATTTTCTATGTTGTGTTTCATGATATTCTAAGTCAAATATTCGTTATAAAATACACCAAGATAAACTTGCGGTACACATAACACTGACTTAGCTTACAGTACATAAAACAATGAGTTGCTATTAACATACATTTTGTTTATATAATTATTTAAACAATATGGTGATAACATAATGGTTACAATTAGTAATAATAAGAGTAGTAAATGTGGTTTAAATATCATTTAAAATGGTTTACACAATGAAAATAGATTGATAGCAAAAAATATAATGGTTGATTAATTCTTTATAAGATTGAAAATATTATTTTCTTAAGAGAATTGATTTTTATACACTTATATGAACAATAATAAAATTAATTTTAGATAATTATAAATTTAACTTGATAAAATTAACTTAATTTTTTAATTCATAATTTCAAAATTATCTTTGGGTAACATTTTAATATTTTTGAAGAAAGAATCATTTTAATGAATAGTGGAAAATATTGAATTTTAATTCAAAATATATTTTTCATAAACATTATTTATATAGTGAAATTATATTTTAACTTTTTATTAAAGTATTATTGGATCATATATAAATCCATTAGTCTAACTTATGTAATTTAAATTTTATATAAAAGCATTTGATTCTTTTCAAGCATTTCACTTTAGAAACCTGTCGTGTCATCCCAACCACGGGATTAATTTTAATCTAATTTCAACCACTTATATGATTATAATTTGGAAGAATAGATTCTATATTGGTAATCAGAATAATTTATATTTATTAAAAGGTAAAAAACTAAACTAAATATTATCGAAAGTAATTAAAATTAATATAGTGATTAATGAAAAACGTGTTTACTTAATGGTTAATGTTTAATCATAAAAGTAAAACTAATTTAGAAAATGTATAAAATTAGTTAAATGAAAATATTTCTACAAATTCCCCTCATTTATAGTAAATTGGAAATTATTGGAGGAATATTATGTTAGGGATTCCTCTCAAAAATGTTTTCCTTTTTATATTTATAAGAATGTCACCCATCCTCCACTATAAAATGGGCACCCACCCACCTCACATATTCACACCTCTCAATCCATTTTTATCAGAGAAAAAAATGAAATATTATCATTAAAATCACCACACATAATCCTATAATCCTCCATTTGGGATTAAATAAAACCATGAAATCCCTTTGGTGCAAACCAAAAAGGGTTTCCCAAATAAAAGGGAATATCCTTTCACAAGATCTTTAGTTTTATTTTTTTCTCCACCCCCTAAAATATTTTTATTACGGGATTAAATAAAACAATTATCATAAATATACTAAAATTTTATTATATTAAGGGTTAAATCTATACTCACACACACTTTAATCAAATGGGATACACCATCGCCATTCCTGTGTTTGGCAGACTACCACCTCACGAACTGATGTTTGTCGTTTGTCCACTTCCATATTTAATGATTTGAAAAAATGATGTAATTTTTGTTTTTAGATAAAATATATGATATTTATGATGTATTTATTATTTTTTATTTAAAATATAACACATAAATTCATTCTTTCTATTATTTATATATGATAACATTTTTTTTTGACGGGTGGACAATAGCCTCCTCAATGCGATGTGATTCATTCACACATTACACAGAAAGTATTAAGGATGGGTTTAGTGAACATATATGATACATATAACAAAATAATTCTAAAATATTGATACTAAATACATATATATATACATTTCATTTAATATCTTTATTTTAATAACATAAAAAAACAAAAACAATGTTCATGCATTTGTACAACCCACCATCTCCATGAATGATGTATTTATTTTTCTATTTCTATCTTTTATAGAAAATTATAAGTACCTATATATATATCATATTTAATAGTTATATCATTCTTATCAATCATTATATTTTTAAATAATGATATAAGTAAAATTAAAAAATATATAACAAATCAAAACACATCGGAAAAACCAAGCGGTTATTACTCAAAACGTAACATTAACATGGAATAGTTAATAAACTTGTAATATAATATAATATGTAAATAATATATGGTATGATATAAATTTAATATAGTTCATAAATAGATTTATAATAAAATAATATTTATTATATATGAGTTTTAATTTAGTATGAAGTGATTTAAGACATATGGTAACAAGATTTCTAGTCTCACATTGATTTCTACGAGACATATACCATATTCCCCAATTGTATATTTTGTGTCGTGTATATACCATGCCTATTTTATTTTATTTTTATTATAATTAATCTTATAGTTATTTACATATCCATTTTTTATATATGTTCCATACAGTTTACATTTAAAAATTCCAAATCTGTAAGGTTGTTTTGTCTCAATTTTTCCTTTTTGAGACACATGTTTTGCTATGCACCTGTATTATTTTATGAGGGTTATATACTATCCATTTGAAATGATATATCACAAATCATGTTAATTTAATTATATTATATGTTTCATGTATTAATATTCCTTCTTGTTTATTACAATTTAATTCCACCAAAGTGATAATATTTTATTTCTAAAATACGATCATTTATCGGGATTTTCTACAATTATGCTTCCATTGATGAATGAATATGATCTATAACCCTTGAAATCTTATGAATTTTATTCTAATATTGTTATACAAGAAATAATCATATAATTGTACCATTTATCCAATATTTTTTATTTAATATTATTAATAGAATTTATTAATGAAAACCTAACATTATTTCTCTCTACGGTCAGAAATTTGTTTTATTCTAGAAAATGATTTTCACTAAAAAAAACAATTTTTTAATTAATTTTTTAAAAAATTTAAAATATAATTATCTCAATGTTTTAAAATCCTAATTTATATGTTTTAATGTCAATTTTTAAATAAACTTTTTTAAAAAATATTCAAGAATCCATTACCAGATTTCAAGAAAAATAGTTTTCAAAATGTTTAATGTTTACATAAATTCAAATACAAATGATTATTTTCATCAGGAATATTTTTTAAAAAAGAACATTCATAAGTATTTTCTATCTATATTAACAAACTATGGTTTTACACAAGCCTTTATGGGGAATTGATCCAATGGTTTTGTTAATATTACTTCTCTGAATGGTTTATATTTTGATGGAATGATGGTTATGAAACTTGTTTCTCTTTCGCAAGTTATATGTTTTTGATGCCTTTTCCTATTAAATGATTAATATTATTTTAACGAAATATTTATTAATCGGATATACTATGATTAAATGATTATTAACACCTTTATATTTGAAAAAATATTATTATATGATGGAATGTTTATGAAACCCATCTCTTTTTTCAGGTCATGATATAATGATTGTTTATGATCTTGTAGAACATGTATGTATGAATTTGTTATGTGATGGGTGGGACCTATATCTACCTCCAATTAATTGGGTAAATATTTATATATCATGTTATAATGATGTTAAATAAGTTGATAGGCTTGATCCATTATGGGAAAAAGGGGAATCCTGATCTGGAATGGGAAGAAGGGGAAACACAATCTAATATGGGAACATGGGGATCCCCAATCCCCTATAAAGAAATAACTCGAACTGGGGATTCTATTTTTTCCCAAATAGTAGGTTTAGTCCCCATGAAGTTACCTAATATGTTTTAAATATGTTCTTTGACTTACAGAGAAGAATATTACAAGTTTATCTACCTCCCACATATTTCATGTCTTATTCCTATATTACAATTTCATGAATTATTCTCTTGATTCCCTTATAATTAATTTATTATGAACTCTGAATCCATATTACATTATTCATTTTTATGATATTTTATAATTAGGGTATGATCTTCTAATGTTATTATCTTATTCTCAAACCATTATGCTCAGGTTTATGATTACATATCTCCCCTGTTAACCTTTAGTGAGAATATAAGATCACCTATTTTTATGTTTCCTCTCCCCATTTTGTTAAGATATATATTATGTATTATTTTTCTAATAAGGGTTCTTGTCTCTAAGAACCCAGTGGGAGATAATTTATCTCACTTATGTTCTAGTGTTTATGTTTCTATGTTTCCAAAGGCACTAAACTAATACTATCTTTGGGTGTCTCTTTGTGAAATGCATTAAGTTTTACAATCTATTTATGTAATTTTAATAGGGTTTCAATTTCAATCACATATCCCAGAAACCAAACGTCTCCATATAAGGTAATATAACTCCATAGTGCTAAAATATTGTAAGAAATCAGGTCCTTATTAATAAATAAGAGTGTGATAGAGAACCAATGACATGCACATAATTTTTCATATAATTACATATTCTTAATCAAGAAATTGAAACAGTTGTAACCATAATCATATTGTAACCTATGAATAATATCATGAAAATATCATATATCTATAAAAGAGTACTTGAGTAAGAAAAAATTCCCCATAAAAATGTGTTACGAAAATCTCATCCTCTTGACTAGTGTGAGTTCCAAAGAAACGTTGGGTTTGATATCCAAAAGTAACACATTCCTTTTGTAAGATTCTATGTACCTAGTTATAGATGTGTGAGGTATAGTAAATTTCTATTAATAGTTAAAATTGAGACAGTATATCAATTATTGTGCATGAAAATTAACTCATCAAAATTAACAGTTGGGGAAAACTGAAATCACCCTAGTCATCATCTTTTCCATCGAAATAAAAATGGTGAACCCAATGTGAAATATTATAACTGTGTCTTACACTTCATGGGATACAAATGATATTTTTTATAGTTCCCACCAAGATGGATTGTTACATGACTGCTTCATTGAAAAATGGTGAACCAGAAAAGTTTCTTTTAACTATACTGAGCCCTTCTTAAAAATAAGCGACCACCTCTTTATTCATTAAATGTGAAAGAAATTGATCGAATGTCTACTATTATATATGATGATTCACTAATAATGTGTATTTTTTCCTCCTATATACATTATAGATTCAATATAGTTGAAATAAAATCATTTAATGTGCCAACGGATTTTGAGATCTCTAGACAATCTTTTTTGGCATCGAGGCCCGACATACAATGTTGCCTCTACAATACCTCTAGTATGAGTTGGTGAACATCCTGGGTTGGGAGTACCTTGTCAACAGCTCCATCTTTACTCTATAATCATCCACTGAAATTCATCATGGGATGAAATAACACTATTCATCTCTCCTATGATAGAAAAATATTATAAGTGAAACATGCTACCATATTCAACCACTTTAGGAGCATATACATTGAGCGCAACAACGTATGCCTTCCCTACCTCTGGGAGATTTCTGAGGAAAATAATTATGTCATATCAATAAATTAAGATACGAATCAAATATATATAATATATTATGGTCATAATCACCAACATATGACCATGATCCACAAGGATTTGTAGAGGTGGTTGTTCCTACAACTGATTGTCTATGCTGGGGAATTGAACAAGAGAGCCTACTAGGGGTATCAAAACATCGTAGCTTTGGAGAAGGATAATATCCTTGCAATAAAAAATATATCTGATTCCTAATATCATATTTAGATAGTTTCCTAGAATCAATCCCAAATCATAACTAGCTAAGAGCATATGACTTTATCACAACTATACATGGTGACTGTGGAATCCCAAAGAGCACCACAACCCATAGGGATGGGGGGATTTTTATCATATTTTACCCTGGGATTATATTCAATACGGGCCCCAACACCTCAACATTACAATGTGAATAAAACCCTCAAACGATATCATGGGAACCGACCCCTCAAATGGTATAGTGGGCACCAACCATTCAAATGGTATGTGAGGCATCAACCTACCAAACAAGTGACTCTATTCAGAATGAGCACCATCCCGATTATGTATCAGTAAATATGATATCAATATGATCTAAATACACCTCATCATACACAAAATAGAACACTCTTAAAGTGTATAATCATACCCTCCTATAGTATTTTGAGCCAATAGTGGGTTTCTTACATTCTTCTGATGGAACGGGAAAAGAAAAACGTCATAGTATAATTCATGAATCTACAGAAGGTGTTACTGACCATGCTGGTATTTCATAGGGTCATGAAAATTTAAAATATGTATAGTGGAAGAAGTGTGTTTAGTATATGGAGTTCACGCTGGAACTATCATTAACATCCACCAACCCTATCATTGATAGAGGAATGGGTGTTGTCATGGATCCTACCAGCCATCCCCACAAGGATGATACCAAAAATTTGCATAAGAACATAGAAATCAACTCCAATGATAGAATTAGGATATCCTAGAAATAATATTGGGAAAATTCTTGAGATATATACCTTATAATAATGTATTGGTATCATTCTGGAAAATCCCTCCATGCAGGGCAGTTCCCCAACCCACAAATATGGGGTAATTTTCAAATTTTTCATCCCCTCATCAGGTGAAATATAGAAACCGTTCCACCTCTCCCCAACCCACTAAGTTAGAGAAATTCCCCTAGTTTATAACTCCTAATTGGGGATATTTTAGAAAGAATGTGACCTTAGATTTATCCATGAAATCTCCAAGAGAGTTAGGGTCTTTAAATAAGTTGGAAGAATCTAGGTCATCAAAGACCCCCAATGCTTCAGCACCTCCCCCAGACCAATAATGATGCAAACTATTTACCTCAGGCTCTAGAATCATCCATGAGCCAACTCCAATAGAGTCATATATAACATGCGGGATAAGAAAAATTCTCCACCGTCTCTTAAAGGCATAAAATGAAAACTATATTCCATCCAATCAAAACATTTCCCTAGGTAATTTAATTATACCATGGAAAATGATTTGATAGAGCTCCAAGTGATGAGAAATCTGAATGGGGCTAGGATTAATTTCCATGAAAATCATTTTACCTACCATCTATGTCTTGGAAAAAAAATAGAAGGATTATTCTCCTTCAATGGATGGCCTCAAGTGAAAATGGAGATGGAGATATTGGAACTACTAAAACCTTAATATTCACTATAGTCATATGTGTATTCTGAATAGGATACAGAATTTTTGTAGTAGAGTAAAAGCCAACTTCCTCCTAGGGATAGATGACCATAATTCAATAAAAGAGTAAATAAATCTTATTCTTTCCAAACAAATCATGTCCCTAGGTATTTTGACTATTCCATGGAAAATGGTATTAGAGAATAACCAACATTAAGGAAGAGGAAATAGGAAGGACTGAAAGTCCATGGAAATAACTTCCCAAATCATCGACGTCTTGATCACACAATAGAGAATTACATTATCGTCAAGGATGGGTTGGAGATTCTGGTAAATACAGTCTTCATAGAGTTGAAGGATCCCAAAACTCATGAAATATACATAAGATTAATCCATGCTCAATTAGATGAGAAATTTACCTGACAGGTTATTAACATCATATCTTCCACAAGACATTAAATTTCATGCCTCCCATCATTACCACATGAAATTAAACATCAAAATTATCATCCTTTACCAAAAGATGTTAAACTGTATGGTCATCTATCTTACCGAAATACATTAAACTACATGGCCATCATACTTACCACATGATGTTAAACTACAAGGTCATCATCCTTACCTCAAGATGGTAAAATCTAGGGTCATATTACTTATCACAATACATTAAACTGTATAGCCTTTATCCTTATTGAATGACATTAAACTGCATGGTTGTCATCCTTACCACAAGAAGATAAATTCTATACTTATCATCTTTACCAAAACATGTTAAACAAAATTGGTTTTCCCTTACATAAAGATGTTAAACTACATGGATTTCATCCTTGTTGAAATATATGAAATGCATTGCTTCTGTCCTCACTACAAAATGTTAAAATTCTTGGCCGTCATCCTTACAAAAAAATGTTAAACTACATAGTCATCATTTTTAATGTATGAAATTAAATTGTATGACCTTAGTACATGTCACAATATGTTAAAATACAGGGTTTCTATCCTTATATAAAGATGTTAAGCCGTATTGTCATCATTTTAAATCACATGAAATTAAACTGCATGGATTTTCTCCTTACTGTAAGATGCTAAAATGCACATATGATACCCTTACCGCACAAAACTAAACTTCACAATTTTCAAGAAATATATATAGATTTATTATCCTCCTAAAGAGATATATAGGGATTCACGGATCCTATATCATGTCCCATTCACCTATATTTTTTCCTTACAAAAAATACATTAAACTAAAAAAAATATTTCTTACCCGACAATGTCAAAATGAACGCGTTTCTTGAACTAAAAATTGTTTAATTTTCATTATATTTAGATACATTTTGATTATTGGATCTTGTATCTTGACCCATACACCAATATTCATGTCCTTACCATAGACTGTTATTCTACACAGCTGATTTCCATGATGCACAACATTAAACATTATGGGTTTCTATAAATATGAATTGATTTATTCTCTTTTCAATGAGATACGTAGGAATTCCTAGATCATATATCATGCCCAAAACACCGATATTTACATACTTACCACTTGATAATAAACTAAATGGAACCCATCCCAATCACCATTTGATAAATTATGTTGCCTCCTAATCTCTGGGATACATCATTAGAATCATGTGGAAATTGTAATTTCCAGAAGCACCATTGATAGAGTACAATATTGATCGTAGATATATCATAAAATATCCAATACCCATCATATTCTTACTAAGGGTGTTTTAGAATCGGTATTCTCTCCAAGACATCTGATTTGGGAGTCATGGACACCTTTTTTAAGGCAAAAAGATGCAGATCGGAGAGAGTAGGTTGATTCCCATACTTGTTAAAGTAAACTCTATTATCATATTTGTGAAATAAGAATGGGTTTGGTATGAATCCATTACCCCATACATAAATTACATTGGAATATTCTGATGGAAAAAATAAATACATGAGTAGGCGTATATCCCCACTTCAATCAAAGACATTTACCATCAAATCCTGGAAGCTGAGAGAATATGTTCATATATTCCTATACATACTCTGTTGAATTTTAAGTGATTTGTGATAGTAACAGAAGAGATCCATCAGTATATTCTGGTGAAGATTTAGGGATAGGCATATATTCTTATCCTCATTTCCAGAGCATCAAATCACTTTGATCATTATGAATAAGTGGCTTCTATGGATAAAGAACATTTCCATGTTCTTATCTAGGAGGATTATTAGAATATTCCAATAAAAGGATGCAATATAAGGATTGGGCTCATATCACCATTCTATCTCAGGCTCACCAAGTTAGAGTGTCAAATACCTCAGGTAATATATTCTCGTTCTGGTCAGGGCTCACCATGTGTGAGCGGAAAATGTCTCGGTACATGAACATATATCTATTGACAACAAACCAGAAGCATACTCCAACGTCCTAGGATCATGACCATATCCCCATTTCAGATGAGGCTCACAAAGTTATATTGGAACATGCCATGAGACTGGATTATATTCTAATCAACAATGGAACACAAGATATCCCAATAGCTTATAGGAGTAGGCTCATATCCCTTCACCCATTCTGAAGGTCCATCGATATATTATAATGGGGAATTCATATTTAGAACATGCTCTACTTCCAATTTCAACTAAGGCTCACAATGTGAGAGAGGAAAATCACTCAGTATAGGCTCATACTCTTATCTAATAATACCAACAGTATATTTGAATGTCCTAAGGTTGGGATCATATCCCTATTCTGGTTTAGGTCCACCAAGTGAGAGTGGAACACACTTTGGGATAGGCTCAAATCCTTATTATAGAATATCATTGACATACTCTAGAATCTTCTTAGTAGTGGGATCATATTACGAGCACACAATAGGATTATAAATAGATTCTAAACATCTTCATAGAGTAGGATTTGATCCCAAATGAACCCTAAAAGGAAAAATGACATATTCTTCACATGATGCAAATTGAGACTCATACCACTAATCTTCTCAATGACAAGTGTCCTTGAGGTTGTTTGAGAGACATTATCAACACACCAAGGTTTCTTAAACTCTCTAACTGAAGTAAAAGATGATCATTATCGTGATAATCAACCTCATGGTAGTGTTGATATGGATAAAAAGGACTATACCCCTGATATCCTCTATGGTAAACCTTACCATGGAGATATCTAATAGGGACACGTAAATCCTCCCCTTTCGTAGACACCTTATTATAGAGTGGTGATAAATATTATCATGAGCCTTCTCATAGTAATATGCTCCTAATAATAGGCTTAACCGTATATCATTCCCCATAAACAATCAGTAGCACTTCACCATGGTCACCAGGAAACCCATAGAGGTAACATTAAAAAATGAATAGGTAATGAAATATATCTTTTAAAAAGAAGGGAATGACATGGATATATAGATAGTATTAGTTGGTAGAAACTTCCCAAACACGTCGTAACCCATATCCACTTCAAATTAAAAAAACCAAATGGGTTAGAAAGGGATTTCTAGAGTTCATATTAACCACATGATGTTATACTTTATGAAGTTCATCCTAACCGCATGAAGTGAAACTGTACAAACCACATCCTCACCCCATGATGTTAAACTATATAGAGAACATCTTCACCACATGATGTTAAACTATAGAGAGTTCATCTTGAACATATAAAATTAAACTTTATGAAACATCTCTTAATCACATTATGTTAAATTGTACATAATATTACCAGACCACATGAAATTAATCTATATAGATTGTGTTATTGTATAAAAACATTATTCTATGCATATTTTCATTTCTAATCCACATGATGTTAAACTATATGGAGTTTTCCTGGTTTCATGACGCTAAAATTATCAATGGATTCCTAGTCATATGATGTTAAAAAACATAGGCACATCTTGAACACGTGACACTAAAATTCATAAAGCATGTCCTCATAACATGATGTCAAATATCACGGATACCCTAATGGTACATCTTTATATATATCGTGAAACCAAAGTCCTAACATCAAGTCTTTAAACTACAGATCATCTCACATCTTAACCACATTATGTTAAACATTACCGATAATGTTCATACATTATGATGTTAAATTGAATGGGAGATATCCTCATCGCATGATGTTAAACTATATAGAAAGTAAAATCTCACTAACGAATCACCACACATGAGTTATGTCTATGAGAAAGATAGATAAAATGACCCATCCCAAAGTGAGAGTCATCTCCACATGGGGAGTCTATCCTGATAATAACTATGTGTGGATTCATTCCTACCATTAAATGATATGTCCCCATCACTTAACACTAAACTATATAGTTCCTAAGAACTACAAGTGTCTTGATTCTTGTCATCACAGGATATGTAGTGACACAAAAAAACCTTTATTCTCATGTCCATTCACAATATTGATCCTCTTTCACATTGAGTCGCACACTTCCCAACAGACAAAAAATTAAACTATAGGGTTGATTTCCATGCGATAGAACATTAAACTGCATAGTTTTCTAGAACTACATATGACTTGATTTCCATTTCAATGAGATATATAGGGATGCCTTGATCCCATTACATGGTCCTGCAATCACATGATATTAAATTTTCATGTCTGATCCTTAATCTCACTGACATGGTGATATGAACCATTTTCATTATTTGATTCTCACGAAGATCATAGGTCATGTGAGAATAGAAGTTTCAGAAAAGTCTTTGCTAATTCTCTCAACAGAAGCCTCTTAGAAAAACTATTTCCTCCCCCTCTTAGGATAGAGTTTTCCATGGAAGAGATTGTTAGGGGAAGACTTCTTGAGTCTTTTCTAGTACCTCATTCCCCCTCTTATCATATATGTATCTTCTTTATTCATTTTCTATAAAAAATACCATTTTCTCTTTAGTGATCTGCATTTTTTTCATATGACTATGTCTTCTTACATGTTGCAGGTTAGTGGTCTCGATGAAGGTTGAGTTGTCGAAGCCATTGGAATCCAAAAAAAATAGCTTTAACCCCTCATTCCTCCATGATTCTCCATTTCAGATCTCGAGAGGTGGTTACACATGGGTTTTGGGTTATGAGGCTCAACAGTCTTTGTCTTTCTAGGTGATCCTATGGTGGATTATTCTTTCTCTTATGAATTTGGGTTCTTTTTAAAAAGATTTCTCAAAATTTATTCCTTAATCCATGTTGAAGGTTTTTGGTTTTTCCCTATGAAATATCGAAAAAAAAATTGGATTTCGATACGTGTTTCTAGTTTTTTGTGTTGTTCCTTTCAGAATCTGGTAGGGGTCGTCGGTGTTTGATGTCCATGGAAATGAGCTCTCTAACAGTGCCTTAGTGTGTTCCACACTCTTCTCATTATCCAGGAATCCATCACTCTTCGCTTATATGGATCAGTATGGTGGTTTTAAAATTTTATATGATGTGAGTTTGGGTGGTCAAAGGAATTCTAGGAGGTTTATCTTGGGATGGAATCTACTTCGTTTATGGGTTCAGTTAGGATGATATGTTTAGTGGGTTTAATTTTGTTTTTCTATGATGGTGATTTTTTCAATGGAAATGTTGTACTCTAGAAGATGTGGATGTTCCAACTCATCGAAAGGTTATGGATATGGTGATGGTGATAGGTGTGGATGCCTATGATAGTGTTAAGATGATGAAGACGATGTTGTGATGATGATGATAGTGTTGAGATGACACAGTAGTCTCGACGATGCAGGATTTCCTAGGTGGATGCATGATCTACATGATTTCACATTGCCGCAACGATCCTGTGATGAGGTGTTTGTTTTTGAATGTTTGTTTTTTCACCATGATTTTTAGTTTTGAATGTGTTTTAAGGATTAATTTTATCAGATTCATTTCCTATTCCATCCTGAAAGAAGATTTTATGAAAAAAAACAATTTGGAGGAGTAAGGGATTCTCCAGATGAATAATGAATAACATCTCATGATATATTTATCACGGTCAGGATTGTAATACCTTATAATTATTATCATGAGTCCTTTCTATAATATGTTATAATGCATGGTTGATATTATTTTTATGACATAAAACTACACAATCCTATAAATCTCACCCAATAGGATCACTATTATTAGTGTTGGTATCCTACCTCAACTATATTCAAGAACTACGTGTGACTTTATTAGTGACATCACAATATACATAGTGACACCATAATTTCCAGCCCTTTTCCTAGCCACAAAAAAAAGCATAAAAATGCACCCTCCCTATGTATATGTTAAACATGCGTAGGAATATCCTCACTTTGGAACAACGTGTGGCTTGATTCCTATTATTGTAGGATATGTAGTGACACCTAGATCTTTATCCTTATGTGCAACCATAATACCCATTCTCATATATAAAATACTACGTTCTTTACACATGATTCCTTGAGAACTACATTTTCCTTGATTTTTTTCATCAGTTGATACATAGTGTTGCCCAAATCTCAAATCCTTAGCCCAACTACCACTATAAATGGAAACAATTCCCTCTTATTCATATTGGCCAAACCTTATTAGAATGATTCATGTTATAGAACTGCATTTGTATTGATTCTTGTCGTCACATTACACATATTGAAACTATAATATCTAATCCTAGGCCCAACTACAACAACCGATTTAAAAAGTCCACCATAACAAGAAAAGGGTTGAGTCATAAAAGATAATTAAGCCTATGTATGAGTAATATATGTATTCATCCTTCTTGTGTGTGTGATATATCCTAAAAAAATTCACATGGGTTCCCACATCTTTACTACATGACGTTAAACTGCCCAAAAAAATACATCTCCCATTCTTGAAATTAAAATGTATTTGAAATTCACCCATTATCATTCCATTGTAAAGGATTACATAAACCATACCTTGGTAAACTAAAGTTTTGGTTACTTTTCAATATTTTATTAACCAAAATTCGTATACCAAACATCATGTCTTGAGTACCTCATATTTCCACAAACTATTCATGGGCCTTGGAAAGGGAATGAGATCTCTCTAATTGAAATTTATACTGATGTATAAGAGATATTACCTACTATAAAGATTTATCTTGGCCTTATAAGAAGGGTTCTATAATCCCTGTAATCATAATGTTATCATGGTGGAACTTGGCACCTGATAATGTTCAAGGCCATCATTAGTATGATTTTACAATGTCAGTAATCAGGTACTAAGAATCTAGATCCATGATTTATAACATTTTAATTTCTTTATCGTATGTATGATGGATTAATATTAGACATGGGTATCCTAATTAGGTTTTTATGTCACATATATCTCATGCTAGGTCCACATACATCATGGCCTTGAACTGTCTTCACTTTGGTCAAAGTTGTATGACCATAAACTGTAACCTATAATTGTCCAAATTAGAAAACCTTAAATTTCTAGTCAAGAAGACAAAAAACTTTTCATGTTGAAAACCTAAAAGGGTGGCCTGATAAAAGATCAATTTTTTTCTTGATAAACTCTTCATCCCATGAGTTTAGGCCAAAATTAGAGAAAAAATAAATTAGGTATAATGCTCATAGGTATTTATTTTTATCCCTAGTAAAATCCAATATTTGCTCGCTGCACCACCTAGTCCGGGGAAAAGTTAATTTAATGGTATGTCACATCTTATCATCATGATAATATGTATACTAGGTGGGGAACTAGATTTTAGGGGTCTCTAACCCTTATTTCATATTAAATTCTTTATAAATCACTCTTCATGATTTCAGTGATTTGGGTCACCAAAAACCATTCATATCCCTTGGTAAAGAAAGTAGATCTCTATTCATGGCCTCATCATCAATGCAAGAGGGAATAGTGCAACCAACCATAGACATATATTCTTGATTTAAAGGGACATTAGATTCTTGTTACCTCAACATCTCTGTCATAGAACCCAACACCTAAGAGTGTTCTAGATCATTCCCATAATAATTATCCTATATCATCCTCATGACCTAGGAAATTTAGATGATTATTGAGAATTACCATAACAAGAATACTCAAGCGGATTGGACATCATTGAAATTACAAAACCATGTATTGTACAGTTTCTCAAATAACAAATGTGATACTCCATTCTCAATTCTTTTGAATGTCCACACCACATGATTTGAAACAACATGGAATAGGGCTAGAGAATCACATTAAGAGATATAATGCCTTAGGGTTTTAGAATCCTTTTAGGATAGATTTCAATCCACATCCAACCTCATTTCCTTTATTCTTGATATTTCAAAAATCTTTCATAACATTTGGAAAAGAGTGTGGTTCATCTCTAAGTGACCATGTATGTAATCTTAATAGACTCATCCATAAGGGGTATGACCTACCAATTTGAGGCACATTATCTCAATATATATTCAACTCTAATGATCATGTGCCCCAGTAACACCGTTGAAACAATAATCACCATGAGGTGATTTGGGTCTTCCCTGGTATGTATTCCTTATTACATGCTACATAATTTCATGCTCCATGGAACATGATTTACACAACCCATATTACAGCTATCTTGGTGGACCCTAGATCCCTATGTTTGGTCCATCCCCTCATATAATCTATCAAATCATTCCAAAAACTTTGAAAATAGTGGATACATCTCTATTTGTCCCTAATAAAAATGAATAAGGGTTATGACCTTAAATTTATAGGTATCACCTCCTTGACAGAAAGGAACTCCAATCCTTGTGATCTATAGGAACACCATGCGATAACTCAGATCCTTTGGGAGTTCTTGGTCATTCCAACCATGTATGATCCAATGCAAATTCATCAATAAAATCCTAAAAATAAGACATTAAACTACATATATTCTCAATGTCCATGGTATAACACCTTAAAAAACATCACATCGTATTTATATTCTAAAATACCTTAACATAAAACACATCCAAGGTCTAAGTTAGAAGACCCTAAAATACAGTACAATAATGGTCTGAGATGAAGGACTCTAAACTACAACATAGAGATGTTCAAGACTAAAAGACCATAAAATAGCCAACTGAAAGTGTCGTAATGCTCCCAAGGGTGAAACCTATTAAGGGAATTCCGTTAAAATGTTGAGTTTATGGTCATTGGACATGCACATTTTTCTATCTAGAAAATATTGGGAATATATTATATGAAAGAAGCATAAAAATATGTCTGGTTGAAATCCAGTATGAATAAGGATTGATAAATATCTAAGTCTATTCTCAATAATTATTCATCCATTTGAAGCTTAGGAAAATGTTAGGAAATAAAATAAAGATATACAAGGAATGTGGGATCCACCACATGGTCATAGAAAAAATAAATATATACTCACAAGGTACCCTAACTTATTTAGAAGTTATTGAATTATACCTTTGGGATCGATACCATATCACAATTATCCTTGTAAATTAGGTGATCTCAAGACAACTGTAGTAGGTATATAAATTAGAAATATCATGTTGGTGGGAATTCATAAGTATTTTATCAATTGAAACATATTGTATGTTAAGAACTCAAATCAATAATATTGGATCATTTTGGTATTACATACAAACGATGGGTATCATGGATTATTTGAGAAAACATATTCTATAAAACATAGATCTCTATTTGAGATTTAATCACAAAATAGTCACATGCCCCTTCTTACATGTGAACTAAATCAACAAAAGGATATTTATCATAGATTTATTTATTCATGAACCTCTATTCCTTATTCATGTGTTTGATCTACACCATGGAATATTTCATAATTATGTACGGCTAGATTTCCATTATCATAGGATACATAGCGATATCTATATAACTTACTTTATACCCATCCAAAAGTTCCAATTCCCCCAATCCCTACTCCATTATGAAATTCATATACGTTCCAATTTCAGGGTATCCCAGCCCAAGTCCAAACATTCTTCCGATATTGGATTCATCCTAGCACTTATGGCTAGGTGTATTATCATAATACTTCTTGAAAATTCTTCATTCGAGATACTGTAGAAAAGTCTCTTCATGGAGATTAGTATCAAATACCATTATATATTCAAATTTTGGGTAATGTTATCTTTTAATACCTTATAATAGTTTTTTTCCATTCTGAACAAATCTCATTCTAAGGGGGGAATTTTTTTGACACTCATAATTGTGTGATGTGAAATTTTCCATTAGGGATTTAAGAAGCATTATGACTATGAAAAATTACTATCATTATTTTTAGGAAAGACTCGGTATAAGGCCCAAAAATTAAACATTAAATAATATTGAGTCAAATCAAGAATTTACATTGAGGAAATTTTTAGGTTAATAGTCATAAATAATTAGGATATAACTATTAAATAAAAACTCAAATATTACAAAGAAGACACTTCTAATCACTGTCCATTATTTCACATAATAAATCTCTTTAAAATAAAACATGATTTCTCTTTATTGAGAAACATCATCTTAACAATAATATTAACTTGTTCCTTTCTTTTATCCATCCTTATACCCTGTAAAAAACATTTCAGAAACTAGTGAAGAGAAAAAAAAAGCTCCGTAAGGGAATATAAAATATATAAAGAAAACATTATTCCATGAATACTTATAAACCCATGAAATCATACTTTTCATGTATAAAATGAAATAACTTTATCAAAACTCATTATATCATGTGATTCCTAAAAAGCATATATATCCCAATTCATAAAGGTAAATTGTGTAATCCATATCTTACTTACATTGTAGCTTCCAAATATATACAGGGGTAACTTTCATGGCTAAGTTTGAAATACCCATGATAGTATATTCACTAAATCTATTAGGATATACATTATAATTTAAATCTGTCTCATTACCAAATTTATTAGAGAGATATCACAAGCTAACATACTCTTATTTTATCATCAACAAACCCATATACTTAAATAATTCCCATAAACCATAACATAATCAAAACACATATAACATGAATAATGGAAAAAATATCATTTTCACTTTGAAATCCCATTTCATCTTTATAATATTTCCAATCACAAATGAAAAAAATTAAAATAATATTGAAAACATGTATAGTTAAAATCAATACATGATAGATACATGAATGTGAGAAATTATATTCAAGTTACATATGTCAAAAAATAATTCCATGTTATTGAAATAATCAATACCATTTTAAAACCCAATTAAACCATTTTGAAATAATATTTTTGAATCCATGTGTCCCATACCACATTGAAACATTTGAAAGGAATTAACATTTTCAAAATTTCAAGTCCATATAAATAATTCCTAAAAATAATTTTTTAAAAATGGAAATCAATAGGAAAGATTTATAAGAACACATCATTAAAAAATATAAACCCATGTTTTAGTTAAATAATATCTTAGCACTTGTGAAACAACTCAATAAAATAATTAATTTATAGAAATAATCAAAACATTAAATATCATGATTATATAATAATTAATGTTATAATTTGTAAAAATTGTTGTATATACACCTTACAGAATAATAAAGGTGCAAAACATCACGATATTCCTCCTCCAATGGCCCGAAGGCCTTCATTTTTTATTGATTTTTGATAATCCACCTTTCAAGGGGTGAGGTGGAACCCTTACAAGGCCCGAAGGCGAAAGAATTACATGGCTTGTAGGCCTTAGAGGAATTACAAGGCCCGTAGGCTAAGGAGATTACATGACCCGAAGGTCTTCAGAGATTTTTAACCAGACTATCTACAAGGAACTTGCCCCTCCCAAGCATCTTCTTCTTGATAGTATCTCCCCACCTTTGCATGACCATCTGGCTAGGTATCCCCGTGCAAGCACAGGCAAGTCCCGATGGTATAGCCATACCCTCTCTTTCTGACAATCCATTTGGCTCTGCTCTGGTGAGTGCACCTGCTCTGAATCCTCATCTGGGGCTGCTCCTTTCTTGTAGTGTGTATGGGGACTGCATTCATGTGGCCCGAAGGCCTTGAGGTGGCCCAAAGGCCTTACTGACCCGAAGTTCTGGGTGGCCCGAAGGCCTTTCAGGACTCAGGGGCCAAATCGGTGGCCCAAAGGCCCAAACGGGGGCATATTCCCGGCTGCTACAGTGCCAAACAGTGCCTGCTACAGTGCTGCTACAGTACTGATACAGTAACCCGTAAATCTTTCCTCCGCCTGGTTTTGATCCCTGGTCTTTTGGATGCACTTAAGGAGTCCTTGCCAACTGGGCCAAGGCTCATGTGCCATCACGATATTCCTCAATGAGTGGAGATTGAGATGAAATTATTTACCTTGAATCAGACACATCATTTACCATAGTTATATTCACTAATAATAAACATAGGTCAATTTATACTTTCTCGATAACCTTTTACATTATTTTATTCTGTTTATATCAATTATAACCATGTTATAAAAAATATATAATTATTTACGTTCATATCTGATGTTTTGTCAATATTTAGAACTTGAGTTGAAAATGAACTTGTAATGATGTAAATTGTCCATTTCTTCATAAATATATCTTCTCTGGAATAATAATAATGAAATAATAATCACTTTTAAACATTAATAATAATTTGTAAATCAAACCATTAATTATAAAAAGGAAAAATGAACAACATTATAATTATAGAGACGGTTGGCCGTATGTATGCATGAGAAACATTTTCCTTTTTTCATTTCTCATTATGGAAATAATGTAATTATTATTTGATATTTAAAAAATTATCATATTATTATGAAAACAAAAATTTAAATTTAAATATACCAATATATAAGATACATGTGATGTGGTGAATAATACCTATTCACATCGCTTTGTGGGTGTGATAGTTGACACGTACGCACGAATGTCGTTATCATTTTTATGTAAACGGAAAGTATGAACATAACTGAAATATTATTCTTTTAATATGATAAATATTTCATGAATATCATATGTAAAAATTTATTCAATAATTATAACTAATATTTTTATACTACAATATAAAACCAATTTTATCTGTTTGTGAGGGCGTAGTCTACCGTACGCAGGAATGAAATGTTTATATCCCATTTGATGAAATTGGAGACAAATTTGGGTAGTAATTTTAACATAATAAAATCTATTTATATTCACTATAATATATTTATTATTTCTTCATGGATAAAGGATATTTTAATGAAGTGGAAGAAAAATAAATTAGAAACACATGAAAAAAAGATAATTGTTCTTCAGTTGATCACCATTAAATAACACTTTAACACCTCATAGAAGGGTGTAATACCTAAACTAAGACCTCAATAATATGAATAGGGATTATAGTAAGGGTTATGTTATGGGATAGGATGATCCAAATGGTTATTGAATAATGTGTATTAGAGAAGAGTGGATACCTTTTTATATGAGAGGGGAGGAGAACCCTTAGAAACTCTTAAAATATTTAATTTAATATATATTATTTTTTCCATAAAAATGATTCCAACATGAGATATTTTAATGATAAGATGAATAATGTTTTGAATCCTCTCTTAAAATAATTTTTATACATGTATTTTTTTTATTTTAGACTTTATCTTTTATCTTTACCCTTAATTATTCTTTTATAATTTTAATTATGATAAAAAATTTAAATATTAAAGGGATATAAATTTTATATATATGTGGTGAACATACAATAAATGGATGCTTAATTAAATTTTATAAATTATCATAGTTATTTTTAATTTTTAAATATTTTTATAATTTTTATATAATTTAATACAATATTATTTTTATAAAATATATATTGCATCAAATTTGACACTATCCATTTCATTGAATTTAAATAAAATTAAAATAGAGAGGTAACTTTGGAAAAAACATTTAATTGACTTGTAAGAAGTCATATTCTCCCTGAAAAATCTTAGATAGCATAAATTATGTTAGATAATGTTTATTTTAATATTTATAATACCATTTATTTGATTCTTTCTTTAATAAAGCACTCACTACATAATTATTGTTTCATAATTAAATGTAATTATTTAAAAAGTAAAAATTATAACTAAAATTCCATGATGTTGGAAATATGTTTATCTTTATAATTACTATTTATTTTTTTAGTGATCACTTATATAACCCCATATTAAAATATTTTAATAATAAGATAAATGTTTATGATATTTATTTTTTTACATTAAATAAAAAGTTATTAATGTCATTATCAAACCCAAAAAAATTACAAAGTCCAAAAGTACATAACATTGATTTTATGGATTTTTTATAACTCATCCAATAAATTTAAGACATGTGTTAGTGTAGTTTTATATAATTATAATATTATTTTTATCCTTATTTACCTGATTTACACATTACCAGAGGTAAACAAAATACTAATGTTACTATTAAGAAAATTTTATTTTGATCCTATTAAACCAAATTTATCAAACAAATAAAAACCATGTATATTATATTTTGAAAATTAATATCATAGATGTGCGAAAATTAAATTTAAAATTAATCTTGTTTCCCAAATGAGAAAAAGAGATTTTTAAGTAAAATGATAAAAAGATAATATTGTTTTTCTATTCAATTTCAATATGATATTACTTCAAATGAACTCCATTGGACTAAATGAAAAAATATATCTAATTGCACATTAAAACATATTAAGAGTACTATATTACAATATAATGAAATTAGATGAAAAATGTTGTGAATTAAAATGTAGTATTTTTATGATATATTAAAAATGAATTTTATCAAAAAATTAACAAAACTAAATAAAAGAAAACATTGATGTCATTATTATAAATAATTATTTTATTTTATTAAATAGAACTTATAAAAGTATCAAAAACTAGATTTAAAAAGGCTTCTCCATCAAAAGGCATTAAAACAACATTTTTAGGAAAATAATCATTTTATCCGTAATATTTGATTTGTTCTCATATCATGTATATAAAATAAATAGGTGGAATTTTAAACATTTTATTAAATTTATATATCATTTAAAAAATCTAACAAAAGTGATATTATTATTTTATAAACATAATTAATCACATTTAAATAGGTTTTCATAAAAACACATCCTTTATTTTCTATTGGTTTTTAGTTTAATTTCAAGTTAAAATGAATAATTAAATAAAAATGTGTAAAACTTATTTTTATAAATAAGTTAAAATTGTTCATAAAATACATTCTAATGGCTAGGTGATGAAATACCATATAATAATATTTAGTTGTTCATTAATGTTTGATATAGCGTATCATTGTATGCTATCGAAAAAAGTAATTATTTTTAATAGTGAAGGATGATACATTCTTCTCCCCTTTTAGAAATTTCATCCAAGAAATTTGAATTTGGGTTTGATAACTAATATATGTCTTTTCAAAATACATTTATTACATTCATACATCGGAAAAGTATTAATAAAACTTCCACTTAAAAAGCAAGAAAGCAAAGAACGAAGATCAACTGAGATAACATGTACTAGTATTCCATGTAGGAAAAAATGGATATAGAATAAAAAACAACTCTCCTATACTAAGAGTGAGTGATAGAGAAATTGATCATGGAAATTTAACCCTCAAAATTCCATGAATATGTGATGGGTAAATGTTTGTTGATAAAATTAAGCGTATAACATTTTTTCTTCAAGATCCATTTCATAGAGTGGAAGATTTCTATTACTTTCTTTACTGAGATCATTATGAAATTAACTTACATGAAAAGTAGTGTTTCATCCTTTATTCAATTTCAACAACAAACTCATATTTTATCCAAATGATGATTATTCAAGATGACTTTGTCACACTTGATGCATTATAATCAACTTTGTGAGAATCATATAATCCAAAAAAGATGAAATATATGTTTCTCCAATCTTTAGACATAAACAAAAATGGAAATGGAATGTGAAAGACATGTTAATTCTAAAAAATACTAAAACATTTTATGAATAAAAACTACTCTTAATCCGTAAAATTCAACAGTAATAACCAAAGTTTGATATACACCAATCAAAAAATAAATTTCCTTTAAATTTACCAAAATAATACAAAATATTATTGAAACCCATAATTTGGAAGTATTTGATAACATATTCTTCAAAGATAAATCGTAACATTAATCTCAAAATATCATCTACCACTCTTAATGTTTTATACCAAATAAAATTTAGCCTCATCACATATTATCTACGATAGGTAAATAATTTCCATAAACAAACTGAATCACCGTAACTCCAGATTTCAAATCATAGTTTCTTTCAAAATATATTTACATAATTACACCGTAATTTAAATAAAATTGTATTTTTTGTAATCATATAATGATCCAACAAATAGTGAACATCTTCCAAAATAACATTTATCACCTAATCACTAAATCATTTATTAATACCAAATGATTATATTAAATATCAACTTATTCTTAATAAATAAAAATTTTAACTAAAAATACAGAATTCATACTTTCATGGGACTTCATGTAGGCCATTGGTGGGAAATAATGCCCGGTCACACTTCAGTTGTGGGTTTAATTATGACAGCGTTGTTCGACCTGATACATTGTCACATAGTCTGCGTGTTTCCACGTTTTCTAAAACAATATAAATCTGATATAATTCAAAAAATGTGATAAAATCTTCAAAATAATAATAATTACATATTTTAATCTCATTGTTTACCTCATGCCTTCCATTTTGAATCTCAAAATGTAATATCCCATAATTACCTCAAAACCAATGAAATATAAACCCTAATGGTTAACATTATAATTATATCCACATAATAAAAGATAATTCATATTTTGATAACATTATCATAGAACAAACATCAGGGTTACATATACTAGAAAAAATTCATCCAAAGTAATCCCATTATCAAAATAGAATTATTAATTTTAAACATTTCATCATCTCTCGATATAACATAGCTCTCGAATTCATAAAATGTAGACATCTTAATCATCCAACATTATTCATGATACCATAACCATGATTTTGGATCCTTTAAATAATTTTCATACAAAAAAACATTAATAATGTACTGATAGTCATTAATGTCAAAACATGAGTAAATAAATAATCCATATGTTTCAATGGTTATTTTGAATTTCCTCATCTTTATTTGGAATTACATTTGGTACTGTTAAAAATATATTTGTATGGTCTAGAAAATACCATTACTGAATCTTTTTTATATAGAATTCTATTTGAATAATGACTCTATTATCCACATTTATAACCTTTAATTGATAACTCAAAATAAATTCTTTCCCTTTCTTGGATTCAACTGAATAATACTTTTTTTCTTGGAAAGTTAATGCTTTATCGCATTTATCACCACATCTATAAAATCTTCCCATACCTTTAAAACATTTTTCTAGGTGTTTCTTTTAACATCCATGACACGTATTTCATTTTATATACATACATTTATGATCATTAACTGATCTTATATAGGGATTTGTTTCCCTCATAAATGATGAATCAAAAAACTACAAACGGTTCAAGTGGTTAATCAAGATTCTTGATATTTAGTTTAGAATAACCAAAATATTTCTCATTAAAGATCCCATTTAATTCAGTTTCATAATTAGAGAACCACTACATTTTTCTTCAAACACATTGCTACATTGGATCCTGCTGGATCCATCCATTTACTAAAACCAAGAAACTAGCATTAGTATATTAATAAAATCATCATATACCAACTTATGAGGAAGATAAAGACTATGATATCCTTATTCATGTCATATAAAACAATTTCAATTTATCAAAAATAAATCTGAATCTTCCAATCATGGTATCTTTTATAGTTTTATAAAACATGTAACTTATGTTTAAATAACACCTTAACCTTTAAAGTAATCTAAACGGATGTATAAAACCCACAATAAGGATGTAGTCATAAACATTACTTAATATTGAGTTATATAAATAATTAACATTGTTGATATTTTTATGTTTATAGTTTTAGAGAATTAGGGCATAACTATTACATAACAAATAAAATTTTACAATGTAGACACGTTTAATCACTATCCATTTTTTCACAAAATGAGTCTCTTTAAAATAAACATGATTTCTTTTTAATGAATTTTTTTCATAACATTCATCTAGATTTTTTCTTTTCTTGTACCCATCCTTATATCTTATGAAAAAAAATTCATGACATAGGGATGAGCACCAAAAACTCCCTAATGGAATGTAAAATAAGGAAGATACTATTATTCCATGAATACTTATTAATACATGAAATCGTACTTTTCACTGAAAAATGATAATCTCTTTAACATACATAAAAAAATCATAGGATTCCAAAAATACAAAAATGAATCATAAATCATAATGATACCTTGTGGGATCCAAATCTTACATAAATTATATATTTTACATCTACAGAGGGGGGTATAATTCATGGCTATGTTTGGAATACCTATCACAATATATTCTTTAATTCTATTAGGGGAAACCTTATTGTTTAACTCTATCTCATTACCCGATGTATTGGAGAGCTATCATGGGCTTACCCACCCTCGGTTTATCATGGAACAATATGTATACTTAAATAATACCCAATAACCATAATATAATCATAACATATAAAACTTAAATAAAGGAAAAATAATATTTTTCACTTTGATTTCACATTTTATCTTTATAAGACAGAAAATAATAAATAAAAACACATTTTTTAAAATAAATTTGTAAAATTGTAAAGTAAACATGAATACATGATAGTGATGTGAATGTTAGAAATTCCATTCACGATGTATGTGTTAAAAAACATTTCATGTTATTGAAATAATCAATCCCCTTTTAAAACACAACTAAAACTTTTTAAATGAGTATTTTTAAATCAAAGTATCCCATAGAAATTCGAATATTTTTAGGGAATTAATTTTTGAATACAGTAATTTCCATATAAATAAATCCTTAAAATTATTTCTAAAACATGGACATTAAGAATAAATATTTATAAGAATAAATCATTAAAACATTTTAAATAATGTTTTTGTAACACCCCGATATTTTATGAAAAATATTATTGTTTATTTTATTGATGTCTTGTGTTGTGCGCTACACCAAAAGAAGCGTGCACTACACGTATCCCTGACTTGGCTTGCATTACACGCAATCACGACCTTCCACGATAGCATGTGTTGTACGCAATACTGAGTTTCACTAAACAACAATATGTTATATAAACTAGCCATTATGAATAGTAAGACCCAATTTTTAAAATTTTATAAATTTTATCATTCGAAATGGACATCATTTTTGCATTCGGAATATCAAAATTAGCCTAGGGAGAATATTTGGTATTTTTCTGAAAGCTTTCAATTTTTGATGAATAGTGAAAACACTGGGTTACTATTTAAAAACCGAATTTTTATTTAAATAAATATTTAGTTTATTTAAATTTATTTTAGGTCAAAATTGATACATAATACCTATATAAGTTCAATGTAATTTTTTGGAGTCATTTTATAATAATTTTAGACATATAAAAATTTTATTGATCTTTTCACAGTCCTTTACCCACCTCCTAGGAGAGTTTGAAAATTTACATAAAACATAATTTTACCGCTTCTGTGAGTGGAATTTCGAAAATCCGAGAGACAATGTTAATATCAATAACTAAAATGTGGTTCAATTAGATGAAAATAATTTTTTGGTGAATAGTAACTTTTTACTTTTATTTACCATGATTAAAAGTAAATAGGGTCATTAAGGGTAAAATTGATATTATTATTACCCTAACACATGTCCTAATTCTATTGGATAAGTTTAATACGACCAAAAACAACCTTATGAATAAAATATGTCAATTTAGGTCCACTTGGATTAGATTAATACATTTATTATTAATTTATTTAAAGAAGGGTTAAAATAGTTAAAATCAATGTTTAATAACTAAATCATTTTTAATATAGGGATATACATAAGATAAATTCAACTATAAATATTCATTATAAATATAAAAATATTTCCTATATAATGGTATTTTATTTATAATTTTTATACATTAAATAATTTAATTTATTTATGACAGAATGATGATGCAGTAATTACCTTATTAATGAAATATTAACATAATTGATGTTATAAATACCCAAATAAATGGAATTTGAGACTTTTTATGAATTCCACTAATTTTATAGGTTAATAGGACATGTTATTATTGATTTAATAAACTTTTTGCGAACTAATAATTCTGTTATGATTTTTAAAAAAATCAATTACCAAATAGTGTCTAAATTGACATAAAATAGTTTTTAAAACAAATATTATATAATTAATTGTAATTATACTAATAAAAATATAAGGTTCGGGAGAGATACATATATCATGATAGGTGTATCATTAATGGACCATTTGGGGGTCACTTGGATGTATATGGAACGTTTATTAACTATATAATATAAAAATACAAAGTGACATGGTAAATGTCAATCTAATTAACTAAGAGTTAAAACTAAAAGATAAGGTTAATATAATGACCCAAACCTGTCTAAAATCTATTGGTTGAGATTATTATTACCCATACCCACCTTAGATTTGAAATAAATCAATTTGGATCTACTTAAAACCTAATATTACTTTATTATAAAATAATATTTTATGTTTTTCCAAAGGTTCCCCTCTCCTCCCTTATAAAAGGGAACCCCTTCCCTCTTCTCTTAAAACCCTTTTGAGCCTTGAAGCTCGGAAAACCCATGCAAATTTCTCTTCTCCACTTCCCTATCAACATTCTGTAGGTTCTGGTATTCCCAAAAGGTCAACTCTACTTCTTTAAGAGAAGGCTTAAAGGAGGTACGTCGAAGAAGATGTAATATCTTCTTCCGATTCTCTCAAGTTTCTTTCTTCTTCAACTTCTTCTTATTTAGTTGTATCATTATAAAGTAATAACATCAGTATTAATTATATAATAATATGTTATTATAAATATTAAACCACCCTATTTCACTTTCTATACATCCTACGGAAAACGAAATCACCGCGCGTGCGTACGTACAGAACACCGTCTCCACGCCGTGGTGTAATCTGTTTTCAACTACCACCTTACTTGGATGGGTATAATGGTGTAAATAGATAACTATATATGATTATTGTAATGTTATACTGATTCTGAGATATTATACATACACTTCAATATAAATCCACGATCATGGGAATGGTATCATCACTCTTACATACGTACGGACTACCATCTCCACGACGCGATGAGATTCATTCTCCATGTTAACCATTCATGAATGATTATAAAGTATATATAATAATTAATCATGAAATATATGACATAATAATACTGGATTTATGTATATATATATGTATGTCATCTACTTATTTCCATTCAATCCAATAAAGAAAAGAAAACAGCGTTCATGCATACGTACGACCTACCGTCTCCATGAACGGTGTATTTCATTCCATTTATCAATCTATCATATATATATATATATATATCATTTTTTAAATTCTGTAATATAGTAAATCCGGATATAAGTAATAATATCCAGAACAACAAGTCGAAACACGTACGATAAATGAAACGATTTTACCCTAAACACTACTTTAACATGGAATTTACAAAAGAACAGGTAATATAAAGTCATAAGGGAACCATTTATGATATCATAACAATGAATATGATTCTGTAATAAGTCAATGAAATTATTTAAATCATTATACAGGAATTTTGGATACGTACGAAGCATATCAGACCTATGGTAAGGGATAACTATTCCAATCTCGTTCTTATTAGAGATTGTTATTTGTAAGTATTTACTGGGGTTATTTTTATTATCCATGCCCATGTTTTCTAAAAACATTATCATGTATTTTTAATGTTATTTTTACATATTTTCTAAATTTACCACATGTTATGAAAGGAGTCTTACTCTTGTTTACCACACGGGGAACTTTTTGACTTTTCCGACAAAAGTATGAGAAGAATGTTATTTTTAACTTATACGGCGTGAACAGATTTTTACAGTTTCATAACGCCTCATTTTCATGAAGCTTAATCTACAAGATTTTATGATTATTTTCAACAAAATACTTTTCTTTTCAAATTTCATGGAATTTTGTGAAATGAAAATGAATTTTAAGAAGAAAATATATTTTCCTCAAGAATTCTTTTCAAGTGTTTTATCAAAACCAGTTTCTATCTAAGATGACATTATTTCATATGTGTATGTTTGAATTATAATGACTCCATTATTTACATGGTTTTATTCTTCGTATAATGAAAGTATATCCATTTTTTATATGGATTATATTATAATGGCATGATGTTTAAGAATCCCATTTTATTACATGGGTTATGCTATGATGTATGATTTATGATTTTTTGGTACACGAAAGAATGATTTCATTATGAGATGGGTGGGACCTATATATCCCTCCAATACATTGGGAAAATATTTATATCTCATGAGATAGACATGGATGGAATGGTAAGTTAATTTGGTTCAGTGTTACAGGACTGGAACGAGGAGTGAACTCGATTCAGAATGGGACTTTGTCCACTAAGATGGTCTTGGCAGTAATGCCTTGGATACTATGGAAATAATAACATGTGCTGAATGGTTGCCACAATTACATGTTTTATTCCCATTATATTTTATCATGGTTGATGTTCCATTATGATATATCCCTTATGTACTTCCATGATTTATTTCTTTGCTCAAGATTATGATGTTTAGATTTTATGTTCAAGCTTTTTCATTCAAATGTTCATGGATTGTTTTATGGTCTCTATGCTTAACCTTACTAAGAATTTGATCTCAACCTTTTTATGTTTTCATTTCCCTAGGATATAAAAAAATGTTTTAGGTAAGAAAACAAAAGGGGAAGATCTTTATGGGAGAATTTGAAGATCTTTCACCACGATTAGAAGATTAAATTCCGTGTTTCTAAAGACACTAAACTATAACGATCCTTTTGTGTTTATATTTTTTATGTATTAAGTATTCCACAAAAGTAATGTAATGTCCATGTACATCATGATTTGGGTCTCTACAGTTGGTATCAGAGGAAATTGTTATTTATCCTTTGGAAACTAGGATGCGAAAACTTTAGTGAGATCCCTAGTGATATTCTTAAGGTATGTCTAGGGATGTCCCTAAGGTTAATTATAAGTATAGGTTATAGTCCTAGAATTATGGTAACGATCTTATAATTAAACCTAAGATGTTAGATATTGAAGGTACTCCCCTTTTATTATGTTGTTTTCCTAACATGATTTTTGCATATCACACTGTTCTTTTTGGGTTTTAGACGATGGATGGAACCCGAAGGAACCGTGTTGATCAATGTAATAGACAATGCAATGATTGTCCTCTTGAGAAACCAAATGTGATGGGAGATGGAGTGAAAAATATTATTGATATACTTACACAATCTATAAACCATTATGGATTTCCAAATGATCAGAGAAGGTAACAATATTTTATTGATTCTTTCATGAGGCAATGTCCAACGTCTTTCAATGGGTCTTCTAATCCACTTGTTGCTGAACAATGGATCAGTACCATTGAAATGAAATTTTCCATACATCACTATTCAGAACATGAAAAAGTCATTTTAGTTGTTTACCGTTTAAAAGGTGAAGCAGACCAGTGGTGGAATCTAATTAAGAATACAAGGCCCCAAGATGAAATTGAATCCATGTAATGGGACGAGTTCAAGAACTTGTTTTTCATGAAGTAAGTCCCTTGTATTCTTCGAACAAAGATGGAAAAGTAGTTTCTAAAGCTTAAGCAGAAGGATGATGAATCTGTTGGTATATACAAAGTGAATTTTACAAGACTTGCGAGGTATGCATCTGGCTTTATCATCCAACCTGAAAGTAAATTTGATCGATTTTTCAGTGGCTTAAAACCAAGTCTTCGATGAGAATTAGCTATAAAAGACTTCAGTAGTTATGAAGAAATTGTGTGTTGTGCTGTCAAGGTAGAACTGTAAGTTGGTGTAACATATCCATCTCATGGTTTTGATAAGAAATGAAAGATAGAGTTCAAGGAGAAATCTCAGAATAATGGTGGAAAGAAGATGAATGTTTCTTTATTCTCAATGTGTGGAAAGATGCATGGTGGAGATTGTGTTAAAGGGACTAGAAATTGTTTTAAGTGTGGAAAAGAATGTCATCGAGCAGGTGAGTGTCGAAGTAATGGAAAAAGGGTTGTTGATGATGTGAATAAAGAAAAGATTGCAGAGAACACACTACCAACACTTCAATTCTTCAAGTGCGAGGAAATGGGGTATTATTCTAATCAATTCCCTAATCCAAGGGTTAATGATGATCAACGTGAGAAACCTCTTAAGGAAAAGGATAAAGGGAAGTCACATGCGATCACTATTTGTGATGTTGAGTATGACAATGATGTTGTGTAATGATTAAGTGTTTATGTAATGGGATTTCAAAATAGTATCATGGAATCTCATTTACAGTATCATGGAATTTTGAAATATCTGTGTATTGGTCCATTGTGGTTTTCTATAAGAATATGGTACCGGTAACCATAAAAAGATATTCAAATATTTTGGAAAGCAGATGATATGTGCATAATGAAGGGATAAGGAGAAAATAAATTGTTTGATAGTATTCATGAGCTCATGATTGATATAAGGACTAAGTGATATCATGGTTTGAGTATATAGAATTTTGGGGATTTTGGTATGTGGGAAGTGTTAACTTTTAACAACATTCATGTTTTCACTAAGGTTCAATGGGTATTCATTTTTCAAGAGAATACATGATTAAGGCCTTCGAATGTTTAGAATGTGACCAAAAAGATATATCGTATGAGATATTGGGGATACATGATGGTATTCATGTACTTGTTATGTGACCTCTCATGAAATCATTTTCTTTACACTATGAGATCGGACATAAGTATTTTCGATAATCATAATGGTTAGAATGGATTATGTTGGACATTAGATAGAATTGTTTAAGGATTGATTTTTTTTTTGATATTATTTATGGAATGTTATAATAATGTAGTTTTAGAAAAAGGACAACTTGCAGGATGGGCGACAACCCGTCGCGTCAGACAAGGCTATGGGAATTGAACCCAAAACTGAAGTGCGACAGGCCTTTATCACCTACCACTGTCCTACAGGAAGTCCCTGTTTAGTAGAAACCAGTTTCATTATATTAAGCAGTATGATGTATGAAGTATAAGTCCATTTTAGGAACAATATATGATTAATCTGACTAAGATGGACTTATGTATTTTTGATAACTTTTTCTAACCTTTTTTTGGAGACATATGGAATGACCCATCATTCTATCACATGATCTGCTAACACTTCACGAATGACAAATTCAACTTCATTTCATTAAGAGATGAAGTGGAAATTGTCCAAGGGATGACAAACGGTGAGGCTGTATCAAACTCAAAAAAGTATTTCTTCTAATTCCAATTTCTTCAACTTTAGGGAAATGATATTGAAAACCAAAAATGTTGTCCTAGTGCCCTTATATCCGATGAATCAGATGGTACCTTAGATCATCAAAAATCTATGGCTTTGTGATTATCAGATTTTTCATAGCCATTTTCTCTACTACTCTCCATCAGAACATGATGGTTAGTTTTCTCTTCCATATCCATATTTTCACCTATGTTCTCCTATGTGGAAACCAAGTGATTAGTTAATTTGGGTAACAATTACGTTTCATACATTAGTTTTTAATGATTGGTTTTTGTATTCCTTTTTACGATGTGAGTTTCTATTAAAGAAACTTTCGAGTAGTAAACCCTTTATAACCCCGATGAATTTTGAGGGAGAAATTCATTTTAAGGGGGGTAGAATATAACACCCCGAGATTTTATGAAAAATATTATTTTTAATTTTATTGATGTCTTGTGTTGTACGCTACACCAAAAGGAGCTTTCACTACATGCATCCCTGACTTGGCCTGCATTACACGCAATCATGACCTTCCATGATAGTGTGTGTTATACGCAATACCAAGTTTCACTAAACAATGATATGTTATATAAACTAGCCGTTATGAATAGTAATACCCAATTTTTAAAATTTTATAAATTTTGTCTTTTGAAATGGACTTAATTTTTGGATTCGAAATATCAAAATTATCCTAGGGTGAATTTTTGGTATTTTTCTAAAAACTTTCAATTTTTGATGAATAGAGAAAACAATGGGTTACTCTTTAAAAACTGACATTTTATTTAAATAAATATTTAGTTTATTTAAATTTATTTTAGGTTAAAATTGATACATAATACTTATATAAGTTTAATGTAATTCATTGGAGTCATTTTATAATAATTTTAGATATATAAAAATTTTATTGAACTTTTCACCGTCTTTTACCCACCTCCTAGGAGAGTTTGAAAATTTACAAAAAACATAATTTTACCGCTTCTGTGAGTGGAATTTAAAAAATCTGAGAGACATGGTTAATATGAAGGACTAAAATGTGGTTTAATGAGATTAAGATAATTTTTGATGAATAGTAACTTTTTACTTTTATTTACCACGGTTAAAAGTAAATAGGGTAATTAAGGGTCAAAATGATATTATTATTACCCTAAAACATGTCCTAATTCTATTGGATAAGTTTAATTTGACCAAAAACAACCTTAGGAATAAAATATGACAATTTAGGTCCACTTGGATTAGATTAGGACATTTATTATTAATTTATTTAAAGAAGGGTTAAAATAGTTAAAATAAAAGTTTAATAACTGAATCATTTTTAATATAGGGTTATACATAAGATAAATTCGACTATATATATTATTTAGAAAGATAAAAAGATTTCTTACATAATGGTATTTTATTTATAATTTTTAGACCTTAAATAATTTAATTTATTTATAACACAATGATGATGCAGTAGTTACCTTATTAATGAAATATTAACATATTGGATGTTATAAATACACAAATAAATGTAATTGGAGACTTTTTATGAATTCCACTAATTTTATAGGTTAATAGTACATTTTATTATTTATTTAGGTAACTTTTTTCGAACTAATATTGCTGTTATGAGTTTTACAAAAATCATGTACCAAATAGTGTCTAAATTGACATAAAATAGTATTTAAAACAAATATTATATTATTAATTTTAATTATATTCTCTAAAAATCTATGGTTGGTCCAGGATACTTATATTATGATATTTGTATCATTAATGGACCACTTATAGGTCGGTTGGATGTATATGGTATGTTTATTAACTATATAACATAAAAATACAAAGTGACATGGTAAATGTCAATCTAATTAACTAAGAGTTAGAACTAAAAGATAAGGTTAATATAATTACCAAAACCTATCTAAAATCTATAGGATGAGAGGATTCCTACCCATCCCCACCTTAGCTATAAAATAAATCAATTTGGAGCTATTAAAAACCGAATATGACTCTATTATAAAATAGTAGTTTAAGTTTTTCTAAAGGTGCCCCTCTCCTCCCTTATAAAAGGACACCACTTCCCTCTTCTCTTCACACCCTTTTGAGCCTTGAAGCTCGGAAAACCCCTGACCATTTCTCTTCTCCACTTTCCTAGAATCATTCTGGACGTTCTGGTCTTCTCAAAAGATCAACTCTACTTCCTTAAGAGAAGGCTTAAAGGAGGTGCGTCGAAGAAGAGGTAATCTCTTCTTCCGATTCTCTCAAGTTTCATTCTTCTTCAATATCTTCTTCTTTAGTTGTCTCATTATATAGTAATGTCATCTGTATTAATTATATACTTATATGTTATTATATATATTAAACCACCCTATTTCACCTTCTACCTATCCTACAGAAAATGAAATCACCGCGCGTGTGTATGTACGGAATACCGTCTCCACGTTGTGGTGTAATCTGTTTTCGACCACCACATTACTTGGATGGGTATAATGGTGTAAACAGATTACTATATATGATTATTGTAACGTGATATTTATTTTGAAATATTATACATACACTTCAATTTAACTCCACGATCATGGGAATGGTATCATCGCTCGTGCGTACATACGGACTACCGTCTCCACGACGTGATGAGATTCATTCTCCAAGTTAACCATTCATGAATGATTATAAAGTATATATAATAAGTAATCAAGAAATATATTACATAATATTATTATATATATATATATATTTGTATGTATGTATGTCATCTACTTAATTCCATTCAATTCAATAAGGAAATGAAAACAATGTTCATGCGTACGTACGGCCTACCGTCTCCATAAACGGTGTATTTCATTCCATTTATCAATCTATCATATATATGTATTATATTATATATAAATCATGTTTTAAATTATGGAATTAAGTAAATCAGGATATAAGTAATAATATCAAGGACAACAAGTCGAAACACGTATGATAAATGAAACGATTTTACCCAAAACACTACTTTGACATGGAATTTACAAAAGAACGGGTTATATAAAGTCATAAGTGAACCATTTAGGACATCATAACAATGAATATGATTCTGTAAAAATTCAATGAAATTATTTAAATCATTATACAGTAGGTTAGGATACGTACGAAGCATATCGGACCTAAGGTAAGGGATAACTATTCCAATCTCGTTCTTATCATAGATTGTTATTCGTAAGTATTTAATGGGGTTATTGTTATTATCCATGACCATGTTTTCTAAAAACGTTTTCATGTATTTTTAAAGTTTTTTTGCCCATTTTTGAAATTTAACTCATGTTATGAAAGGAATATTACTTTTGTTTACCACACGGGGAACTTTTTGACTTTTTCGACAAAAGTACGAGAAGAATGTTATTTTTAACTTATACGGAATGAACAGATTTTTACAGTTTCATAACACCTCATTTTCATGAAGATTACTCTACAAGATTGTGTTATTATTTTCAAAAAAATTCTTATAAAATTTTCAGGGAATTTTGTGAAAAGAAAATTATTTTGATGAAGAAATGATATTTTCCTCAAGAATTCATTTCAAGTGTTTTATCAAAACCATTTTCCATCTAAGATGACTTTATTTCATATGTGTATGTTTCTTGTATAATGTCTCCATTATTTATATGGTTTTTATTCTTCTTATGAGTAATAGATATCCATTTTTTATATGGATTATGTTATGATGGCATGATGTTTAATAATCCCATTCTATTACATGGGTTATGCTATAATGTATGATTTATGATTTTGTAGCACACGAAAGAATGATTTCATTATGATATGGGTGGGACCTATATCTCCCTCAAATGCAATAGGTAAAGATTTATAACTCATGAGATAGACATGGTTGGAATGTTAAGTTAATCTGGTTTAGTGTTACAGGACTAGAACGAGGAGTGAACTCGATTCAGAATGGGACTTTGTCCACTAAGCTGGTCTTAGCAGTAATGCCTTGGCTACTATGGAAATCACAACATGTGCTGAATGGTTGCCAAAATTACATGTTTTATTCCCATTATATTTTATCATGGTTGATGTTCCATTATGATATATACCTTATGTACTTCCATGATTTATGTATTTGCTCAAGATTATGATGTTTAGATTTTATGTTCAAGCTTTTTCATTCAAATGATTATGGATTGTTTTATGTTATCTATGCTTACCCTTACTGAGAATTTGAGCTCACCCTTTTTATGTTTTCATTTCCCCAGTATATAATGAAAGGTTTTAGGTAAGAAAACAAAAGGGGAAGATCTTTATGGGATAAGTTGAAGATCTTTCACCACGATTAGAAGATTAAATTTCGAGATTCCAAAGACACTAAAATATTAAGGTCCTTGTGTGTTTATGTTTGTTATGTATTAATTATTCCTCAAAATTAATGTAATGTCCATCCACGTCAAGCTTTGTGTCTGTACATTTTTTGTTAAATAATCCCTTAGGCTGTGAGAAACATTCGAATAAAAATCATTAAGGAATAACTATAATAAAAACTTTAAATATCATGATAATTATCTAATTCATGAAATTAATTTGTATAAAGGGTTGTATATACCCCTTATAGGATAATTATGGTGCATAACATCAAGATATGGCTCACCGACAAAATATTGTGACAAAATTATTTACCTTGAATCTGACTCATCACTTATAATCGTTATATCTTTAATTAATAAATATAGGTTAATGTATGATTTCTTTGGAAAAATTTCTGGTCTATTATTCCTTTTATATCAATTATTACCATGTTCTAAAAATTAAATAATTATTTAAGTTCATATCGGATGTTTTTTCGATATTCAAAACGTGAGTCGAAAATGAACATATTATTATGTAAATTGTACGTGTGGTCAGAATTCCATCATCTATGGAATAGTTTTCGTGAAATAATAATAAATTTTATACATTAATCATTATTTTTAAATAAAACCATTAATTATGGATATTAAAAGTAAATAATGTTATAATCATGGAGACGGAAGGTAGCACGTAAGAATTAGTAACGATTCCCATTTTTCAATGATCATTACGGAAATAAGGAAATTATTATTATTTTTTCATTACAGAATGATAATAATATTATTGACCTTAAAATAATAATTTAAATATATTTATATATATGATACATGTGATGTGGTGAATAAAAAAAATTCACATCGCTTCAAGTATGTGATTGTTCACACGTACGTATAAATGAAATTTCCATTTTTATGTGTATAGAATGTAATAACTTAATTAATATATCAGTCATTTAAAATTATAAATATGTAATTAATATAATATATAAAAATTTACTCCAACATTATAACTTTTCTTGATAGATGGTAATGAAGAATGTAGTATATCAGTTCGCGGGGTAGTAGTACGTCGTACACACAGACCAATTTTCCATTTAACATTTGATGAAATTGGAGATTTATTTCAATGATAAGATTAACATAATAACATATTAGTATATTGAGTATACTAGAGTTATTATCTCATCAAAGACTAATGTGATTTAAAGGAAGTGGAAGAAGAAATAAATTAGAAACACTTAAAAAATGATACATCATATTTGGTTAATCACATTTGAAGAACACTTTAACACCTCTAAGAAGGGTGTTATGACTAAACTAAGGCCTCAAGAATGTGGAGAGAGATTTTAGGAAGTATTTTGGAAGGTATTGGCCTAACAAAAGGGTTATTAAAGTGTGTGTATTAGTGAATATTGGGAAACATGTTATAAGAGAGGGGAGGGGCACCCTTGGAAACTCTAAAAATATTAAATTAATAAAATGAATTTTTTAATCCAATTGATTCCAAATTTAGATATGTCTAAGTTATGATATAGACTGTTATAAATACTCTAATATAATACCTTTTTTATAAGTATTTTTTTTATTTTAATCTATATCATTTCGCTTTAACCTTAGTTATTGTCTTTAAATGTTAATTATGGTAACAACATTTTAATATTAAGTGCCTACAAATATTACTTATAAGTCATCCATTTCCAATAAATGGAAAATTAATAAACCTTTAGACCTTAACATAGTCACATTTTAGTTATTAAATATTTTAATGATTTTTAAATAATTTACTAAATATTATTTTTATAAAATATAAATTAAATCAATTCTAACACTATTCTTTTTATTAAATTTAAATAAAATCCAAACAAAAATATAACTTTGATAAAACAATTTAATTGACTAATAACATGTCATATTAACTTATAAAATTCATTTATATTATAAATTATTTCATTTAATTTTTATAATACCACTTATTTGATTCATTCATTAATAAATCTTTCACTACATAATTATTGTGTCATAATTAAATTTAATTATTTTATGTCTAAAAATTATAAATAAAATACCATGATGTAGGTAATTTCTTTTGTCTTTATAATTACTATATATAGTAGAATCTATCACATATATAAACCCATATTAAAATTACTTTTGTAATAAGAGACATTGTTAATATATTTATATTTTTACTTTAAATTAAATGTTATTAATTTCATAATCAACCAAAGTGGGATAAAAATTCCAAAATTTCATAAAAAAACAAATTATTGGTCCGAAATAACACATAAAATAATATTATAACAATTGTTAGTGTATTTTTATAATATTATAACATTAATTTTACCTTTATTTACCTGATTTATCCTATAATTGAGGTAAATAAAATACTAAATTAACTATTATTTTTAATATTTATAACAACCACAGATGTTATTTTTTGAAAATTAAAACCATAGAAATGGAAAAATTAAATATAAAATTAATCATGTTGTGAGAATGATAAAAATAGTTTTTTAAGTAAAATGTTTAAACATTGACATAGTTTTTCAATTCTATTTCAATTTGATATTTCGTAAAATAAACACAGTTATATTAAGTGGTAAAAATATAACCTAAATACAGAATAAAAACAATTAAAATTACCTTATAACTATATAAATAAATTAGATGAAAGAGCAGTTTTGAATTAAAATGCAGTATTTTTCACTCTTCACTAAAAAAACTAAATTTTATTAGAAAAATACAAAAATTCAACCAAAGTAAATTTTGATTCCATGATTCCAAAGAATAATTTTATTTTGTAAAATATAACATAAAAATGTATGGAAAACTATATTTTAAAATGGTTATTATCAAAAGGTTGTAAAACTGCATTTTTAGAAAAAATCTCCTTTTATCCGCAAAATTGAATTTGTTCTTATATCATGTCTAAAAAATACATAGGATGAATTTTAAGCATTATATTGATTTTATATTTCATTAATAAAATCCATAATGTGTGATTTTTTTATTTTATAAACATAATTATTCAAATTTGAATAAGTTTTCATAAAAAATTTCTTTTATATTCAATTGGGGTTTTGTTCCATTTCATGTTAAAAATAATATTTATATAAACATGTGTAACTAATATTTTCATAATTCAGTTAATAGTATTTATTTTGTACATTCTAAAGGATATTTGATAACTACCATAAAAGAATATTTAATTGTTCATTTAAGTTCGATATGGCATTTCATGGTATGTGATCAAATAAAGTATTTCTTTTTAAAAACCCAGGATTTTAAATTATCCCCCTTTTGGAAATTGAATCCTTTATATTTGAAATTGGGGTCGGTAACTGTGTTATGTATTTTCAAAATACATTTATTTCATTCCCACATCAAAAAAATCATTAATAAAACTTCCACATAAAAACAGTGAAATGAAAGTATGAAGATCACCTAATATAACACATACAAGTATTCAATATATAAAATCATGCATATAAAAGAAATATAACAATCATAGACTAATAGAGAGTAATAATGAACTTTATCATTGAAAGTTAACCATCAAAATACCATAAATATGTGACGTGTAAATGACTATTGATAAAAGTAATCATATAACATTTTTTTCATCAAGATCATTTTCACAGAGTTTAAGAATTATTTTACTACCTAGACTAATTTTATAAGAAAATATAATTACTTGACATATATTATTTAACCCTTTAATCAATTTCCACCAAAAAACATCTTTTATCCAAACAATGAGTATTCAAGAGAATATAATTACTTGACATCTATTATCTTTATAAATTAACCGAAAAAAAATAGTTAGTCCAAGAGAATTTATTTCCCAAAAATAATGAACCATTTTATAAAGAAATACAACTTTTAATATCCAAAATTCAACAGTAATAGAAAAATTTAAACATAGACCATTCAAAAAATAAATATCTTTAAAATTACTCAAAATAATCCAATCTATGATTAAACCCCAAAATTGAAAAGTATTGGACATCATATTCTTCCAAGATAAATTTTAACATGTTTTTAATAATATCATCGACCACTCTTAATGTCTTATACCAAAAAGTAAATAGCCTCATTACATTTCACCATGATAGGTAAATCATTTCCATAAATAACATGAATCTCCATAACTCCATAATTAAAATCATAGATTCTTCCAAAATATAGATAAACTATTAATCCACAATTAAAATACCATAGTATTTACCATAATCATATAAACTTAAAAAAATTGTGAATATATTAAAAAATAACATTTATCACTTAATCACTAAATAATTTCCTAATCCAATATTTTTATATTCAAAATAAACATATTCTCGATAAATCAAATTGTTTAGCTAAATGTAATGAAGTTATACTAAGCAGGAACTTAACATAGGCCAATGGTAGGCGATAAATCCCTATTGCACTTCCGTTGTGGGTTCGATTTTGGAATCCTTGTCTGACATGATAAGTTGTCACATAGTTTCCATGTTTTCCATTTTTATAACTATATAATTATTATAATATTCGCAAAATGAAATAAAATCTTCAAAAAATAAGTGTAACATATTTGAATCTCATAGTTTATCTCATTCTATTAATTTTGAATCTCAAAATGTAATATCACATAATTAACTCAAAATCAAGGATCATATACACCCTAATTGATACCTTTATAATAATTTCCACACTAGAAAATAATATTTATCCTCGAATAAATTGTTCTCCTAAAAAACTTCAGGGTTACACATATGAGAAATTGTTTCTAATGTAATCCCCTAATCAAAATATCATTATTACTTTTAAATATTTCATCATCTATAGATATAATATAACTCTAGAATTCCTAAAATGCAGACATCTAAATAATACATCATTCTTCACGATCCCTTAACCATGTTTTTTATTACATAATACATATTTTCTATAAACAAAAAAATTAATCATTTCTTAATAGTCAATAATGTCAAAACACGAGTCGTGAAATAATCCATACATTTCATATGTCATTTTTAGTTTCCTCATCTTCAATCGGAATGAAATTAGGTACTGAAAAACATATATTTGTATGGTCTTCCTGATACCATTCCAAAACCATCTTAGTAGGAAATATATATGCATAATGACCACACTCTCAATATTTAAAACATTCAATTGATAACATAGAAAGAACTTCTTTCCCTTTCCTGGAGTCAACTGAACTCTTCCATTTTCATTAGAAGGTTAATGCTTTTTTACCATCATTACAATATATATAACATCTTTATGTCCCTTTGAAAATAATCCTAGGTGTCTCTATCTAAATCCCAAACATGTATGTAATTTAATATATTTACCTTTATTATCATTACATGAACTTCCTTAGGGATTAGTTTCTCTCATAAATGATGCATTAGAAAACTCACCAGGGTTTAAGTGGTCAATCACAAATATTGATAGTTTGTTTAGAATAACCATGATTGTTTTCAATGAAAGTACCATTTATTTGGCTTCTTAATCAATGAACCACCACACATTCCATCACATCTATCATTACTTTGGTTCATGCTTTATCCAACCATTTACTAGAACCCAAAAGTTAGCGTGAGTATATCAATAATATCATCATATATCATCTTATGAGGAATATAAAAAAAATTATATCCTTATTCATGTTATATAAAAATCATTCAATTTATTTAAAATAAATATTACACTTTCTATAATGGTATCTGTTAGGGTTATATATGACTTGGAAATAATGATCAAATAACACCTTGACCTTTAAATTCATCTAAACCATCCACTTATAAAAACTATAATTCCCCATCATTAAACATTAGATAATATTAAGTTATGTATAGAATTAAAATCAAGGATATTTTCAGGTTTGAATTTTTTTAGAATTAGGCCATAACTATTACATAACTAATCAATTATTACAATGTTTACACTTGTACTCAATATATATTTATTTTTCACAAAAGTCACTCTTTAGATTAAAACATTTTTTCTTTTTCTTGATAAAAATATTCATAACCTTCACGTTTAATTCTTCCTTTTTTACCTATCCTTATACCCTGTGAAAAAATTTCAAAAACTAGGGATGAAAATAAAAATACATGTAGGGGAATATAAAATAAAAAAAAGATAACATTATTCAATGAATACAAATAAACCCCTAAAATAATAGTTTTCACCTATAAAACATAATATCATCAACATACCTCATGAAATAATAGGATTCCTAAATAACTCATAGAAATCATAAATCATAAAGGTCGCTTTTTTCATCCATTTATTATTTACATTATAAATTTCTCAACTACATAGGGGGTGACCTTCATGGATATGCTTAGAATACCCATAACTGTATATTCAATAAATATCTTAGGATAAACAATATCATTTAACTCCATCTCATTACCCAATGCATTGGAGATATATAATGGGTTAACCTACCCTCAGTTTATCACGAAACCACCCGTATACTAAAATAATTCCCATGAACCATAACATAATCAAAACACATAAAATAACTATAAAGGAAAAATTACATTTTCACATGTAAATCAAATTTCACCATTAAAAGCACCATGATCATAAATGAATTTTTTTTAAAAAAAATAGTATGTCAAAATTTTTATGTAAACATCAATAAATTATAATGAAATGATAGTGAAAAATTCCATTCATGGTGTATATATAAACAATATTCTATTTTATTTAAATTATCAATCACTTTTTAAAACACAATTAAAATTTTATAAAAGAATATTTTTGAATCATAGTTTCCCATAACACATTGAAACATTTGAAAGGAATTAACATTTTAAAACATTAATTTCCATATAAAAGATCATTAAATCCATTTTTAAAACATGTAAACTAATAATTAATAGTTAGAAGAATAAATATTTAACAAATTTAAAGTAATTTTTTAGATAAAAAATCATTTAGCACTTGAGAAACACTTGAATAAATATTATTAAGGAATAATAATAGTCAAAATTTAAATATAATGATAATATACCAATACATGTAATAATGGGTAAAAAGAGTTTTTTATGGAACTTATTGGATAAAAAAGGTCCATAACATAAATATATGCCTCAATGAAAAGAGATTGAGAATAAATTCATTTCCTTGAATCCTACTCATCACGTAAAATTGTTTCATTTTAAATAATAAAATTAGGTTACTTTATAATTTATTGAGAACATTTTTCATGTTTTTTATTACTTTTATGTCAATTATTACAATGATATAAAAATTAAATAATTATTTAGGTTTATATCAGTCGTTTTGTCGATTTTCGGTACTTGAGTCGAAAATGAACTTATTATGATGTAAATTGTCCATCTTATCAAAATTACATCACATATGGAATATTATTAATGAAAAAATAATCACTTCTATACCTTTATAATAATTTATAAATCAATATATTAATTATGGTTATGAAAAATGAATAACGTTATAATCCTTGAGATAGTAGGTCGTACATACGCATGAGTAACATTTTCCATTTTTAATTGATCATTATGGAAAAAGGTAATTATTATTTTATATTTTCATAATTATCATAATAAAATTACCTCATAATAATAATTTAAATATACTTATATAAATTATACAAGTGATGTGTTGAATAAAAACGATTCACATCAGTTTGTGGAGGCGATAGTTCACTTGTACGCATGAACCATGTTATCATTTTTATGTGTATGGGAAAAAAGAATATAATTGAAATATTATTCTTGTAAAATATTATATATGTCACTAGTATCATATATAAATTTTTTTCATCATTATAAGTATTTTTAACATATGTCAATGAAAAACTAACAATATCAGTTCGTGAGGTGGTAGTCTTACGTATAAACAAACGAAATGTATATTTAGCATTTGATTAAATTTAATATGTATTTAGGTGATTATATTAACATAATAACATATACATATTTTTAGGATAATTTATTTCTTATTTCATCATGTATGAAGGATATTTAAAGTAAGTGTAAGAAGAAATAAATTAGGAACTCTTAAAAAATGATATCGTTTCTTTGGTTGATCACCTTTGAAGAACATGTTAATACCACTAATAAGGGTCTTATAAATAAACTAATGCCTCAAGATAGTGTATAGGTATTATAGAAAGATTTTTGATATGGTATTGTGCCATAAAAATGGTTATTTAAGTCTATATTGGATAAGATTTGGCACCTTTTTATATAACAGGGGAGGGGAACCTTGGAAACTCTTATAATATTAAATTAATATAAATTATTTTTTTAAAATGATTCAAACATGATATAAGTCTATGATAATATGATTATGGTTAAATATACTCTCATATAATATTTTTTATACATGTATTGATTTTATTTTAAACATTATATTTTTGATTTACCCTTAATTATTCTCTTTTAATTTAATTTGTGGTAAAAATATTTTAAATATTAAGAGGCTATAAATATTACTTATATGATGTAATTTTGGAATAAATAGAAAATTAATGAAAATTTTTATCTTTTCATAGCCACTTTGTAGTTTTAAAATATATTTATGGCCTTTAAATAATTTAATAAAATATTATTTTTATAAAATATCAATTGTTCCAATTTTGACACTATTTTTTTCATTGAATATAGATAAAATCTAAAGAGAAATGTAACTTTGAAAAAATAATTTAATAGACTTATAAAATGTAAAATTCACCTAGAATATTCCTCTATAGAATAAATTATGTCAAATGACATTTTTTAATATTTATAATACAATTTATTTGATTCTTCCAGTAATAATGTAATCACTACATCATTACTGTGTCATACATATATTTAATTATTTAAGGTCAAAAATTTATAAATAAAATACCATGATGTATCTAATATTTTTATATTTTTATAGAATATTTTTAGTCAAATATATCACTCATATAACCCTATATTAAAATTGTTTTAGTAATAAGTTACATGTTTGTGATATTTTTATTTTTTACATTAAATAAAATGTTATTAATGTCATAATCAGACCCAAGTGGCTTCCAAAGGCCAGTGGTTCGGACTGGGGGTTTTCATGTTAGCCCATAACTCATCCAATAAGATTAGTAAATGTTTTATGGTAGTTTTATATTATTATAATATTATTTTAAAAATTATTACCTCATTTACCCTTTAACTGACGTAAATAAAATACTAAAGTTACTACTCAAAAAAATAATTTGGATCCACATCATCTACAATTTTTATAATAATTAAAACCATGTATGTTAGCTTCTGAAAACTAAAATCATAAAAGTGTAAAAATTAAACAAAAAAGTAGTCTCATTGTTGGAAGGAGAAAATAGTTTTTTTAAGTAAAACGTTCAATATTTCACCTAGTTTTACTATTCAATTTCAATATGAAATTGCATACAATGAAATCTATTGGATAAAATGATAAAAATTAGTATAATTACAATTTAACTCAATTTAATATGTATATATAACTATATAAATAATAAAGATGACAATGTATTTCAGAATTAAAATGTATTATTTTCACTATTCATTTAAAAATGAATTTTATTAAAAACTACCATAATTCAAACAAAGTAAATTTTGGAAGTTCATATTTCAAATAATAAGTTTATTTTTCAAAATAGAGCTTATAAAAGAATCAAAAATTAGATTTAAAAAACGTTTTCCATCAAAATGCTGTAAAACTGCATTTTTTGAAAAATACTTCTTTTATACATAAAATTTAATTTTATCTTATATCATCTATAGAAAATACCTAATATTTATTTTATAAATTATATTAAATTAATATTTTATTAAAAAAATCCAACAAGAGTGATTTGATTATTTTATAAGCACAATTATTTATAATGAAATATGATTTCATAAAAATAAATCATTTATATTCAATTGGGTTTTAGGTTTATTTCATATTAAAATGAATCATTATAAACACATGTAAACCATATATTCGTAATTCATTTAATGCTATTGAATATATCCAATCTAATAGTTAGGAGATAACAACCAAATAATGATATTTAGTTTTTCCTTTTATGTTCGATATGGAATATCATTGTATGCTATTGAACAAAGTATTTATTTTTAAAAACATGGGATGATACATCCCCCCCATTTGGAAATTTTTTCCTTGTAATTTGAATTTGGACTCAGTAACTAAGGTATTTATTTTAAAAATACATTTATTTCGTTTCCCATATTAAAAGGGATTTATCAAACTTCTACATATATGAAAGAAATAAAAGTACAAAGATAACCAGAGTTGAAACATACTAGTATTATATGTTGGAAAACATAGAATGGAAGAAAAATAAATCTCATAGACTAATAGAGAGTGATGGAGAACATGATCATGGAAAGTTAACAATCACCATAACAAAAACATGTGTTGGGTAAAATTCTATTGATAAAAGTAAGTGTATAATATTTTTGAATCAAGATCCATTTCATAGAGTTGAAGAATTATATTACTAATTGGAATAAGATAATAAAGAAATAACCTTAATTGTAAAGTAGTGTTCAATAATTAATCAATATCCTCAAAAAACTCATATTTTGTCCAAATGATGAGTATTCAATATGACTTTGTCACAACTGAAACACTAGAATCAACAACTATTGAATCAAAAAATCCACATAATATGAACTATATATTTCTCCTATATTAAAACATTAATCAAAATAGAAATGGTTAGTACAAGAGTGGTTAATTGAAAAAAATACTAAACCATTTTATGATGAAAAACTACTTTTAATCCCAAACATTATATATTTATAACCAAAGTTCAACATAGACCATTCAAAAAATACATGTCCACAATGTTCCTCAAATAAATCCAAACTAATATTGAAACTAAAAATTGAGAAGGATTTGATGACATATTATTCCAAGATAAAATTTAACATTTATCTACAAATAACATCAACTACACATAATGTCTCATATGAAAAAGTAATTAACCTAATGATTTATTTCACATGAAAGTTAAATAATTTATATAAATTACATGAAACACCATAATTCCACAATTAAAATTATATATTATTCCAAAAAACAATTAAACAATTACTTAACAATTGAAATACCAAAGTACTTAATATAATCATATAACGGTCCCAAAAATAGTGAATTTCTTCCAAAATAACATTTATCATTTAATCACAAAATAATTTCCAAATCCCAAGGTTATCTATTGAAAAAAATCTGATTCTTAATACATAAAATATTTTAACTAAAAATAATGAAGTCACACTAACCAGGTACTTGACATAGGCTAGTGGAAGATAATAAAGTCCTGTCACACTTTGGTTTTGGATACGATTCCAACAGACATATCTAATGCAACAAGTTGTCACACGGTGTGCATGTTTTCCCATTTTTTAAAAAAAATATAATTATTATAACATTCACAAAATGGGATAAAGTATTAAAAAAATAGGTATATCATATTTTTATATTATATTTTTTCTCATTCCTTTCATTTTTCATCCCAAAATATAATATCTCACAATTACATTAAAATCAAGGATAAAATAAACCCAAGTGGTTACCTTTATAATTTTTCCAAACAAGAAAATATAATTTATCATTGAATAAAATTTTCACATAACAAACATCAACGTTACACATACTAGAAAAAAATATTCCAATGTAATCCTATAATCAAAATAGAATTGTTACTTTTATACATTCCATCACCCATAGAAATATAATTAACTCTCAAATTTATAAAATTTATAGATCATAATAATCCAGTATTATTCATGATCCCTTAACTATGAATTTTATTCCACTATACAACTCTCCTACAAATAAACATTAATCATGTCCTAATAGTTAATAATGTCAAAACATGAGCCAAGAAATAATTCATACCTTTCATATTTCATTTTCAGTTTCCCCATATTCAATTGGAATGAAATTATATACTGATAAAAATATATTTTTATGATCCTACTGATCCCATTCAAAAAATGTTGTAGGACATCTATTTGCATTATTATAATACTCCCCACATTTATAACATTAAATTGATATCTCAAAAAAAAATTATTTCCCCTTCCTAGAGTCAACTGAATTCTTCCTTTTTCCCTTGGATAGATAATTATTTATCAACTTCATTAAAACATATATAAATTATCCTATTACCTTTAAAACATTTTCCTATGTGTTTCATTCCACATACATGACACATATGTCCTTTAATATACTTACCATTATGATCATTACCTGAACATCCACAAGGATTCATTTCTCTTATAAATTATGAATTAGAGAACACCCTAAGGTTTAAGTTTTCAATCATTATTATTGATGTTTGGTTTAGAATAACTGTAAAAATTTTCATTTCATATCCCATTTCATTCAATTTTTTAATCAGAGAACTGCCACATTTTCCTTCACATCCATTGTTACTTTTTTTCCTACTAGATGCAACCATTAAATAAAACAAAAACTTTATCATGAGTATATCAATAAAATCATCATATACCAACTTCTAAGTAAGATAAATAATACAATATCTTTATTCACTATATATAAAAATCATTCAATCTATCTAAAACAAATTTGACTCTGTTGATCATGGTATCCATTATGGTAATTTAGAACTTGTAAGTTTTGATTAAATAACACCTTAACCTCTATTGTTTTGTAAAATGACCTATAATACCAACTATAAGGCCCCAAAATTAATCATTACATAATCTAAAGTTAAATAAATATTTCATATTGAGGATCCATTCATGTTTAGAAATTTTTAGAATTATGCCAAAACTATTACATCACCAAACAAATATTATTACGTAGACACTTCTAATCTGTAACACACAAAGTTTTTCTAAAAATAAAGAGAAATTAATGGAACTTATTTTATGTATATATTTATAACTATCCTTTAAACACAATATTTCCACTTCTATGTTTTGAATTTCAAGAAACTCTCATCTACAATTGTGTTCAGTATGTTATTTGGAGTCTATTGGAACCAACTTATCTTTTTGGTGAATATTAATATACCCATATGAATAGTAATATGACCCTAATGAATAGTAAATTTTAATTTTATTTTATTTCCATAAGGATTTAAGATAATAACATCTTGGTTAATTTTTCATCGTGATATAGAAGTAGTTCTAGAACTAGAATTGTTAATTTTTGAATTAAGTATGATTTTATTTAAAAGATAAATTAATAATATTTATAAAATTATTTTCAAAAAATGGACTTCATTTTTGAATTCTATATGTCAAAAAATGATTAGGGTAGAGTTTTGGGTTTTTTATGAAATTATTGATTTTTTGGTGAATAGTGAAATATGATAAAATACCGTATAATCAAATTATCAGTAAAATATACTATTTGTGACAACATAAGTGATGAAAGTACACTTTTTTCGAACTGAAATTCCATTATTACTATTTGTGGTCACATTAACTAAGACTATTCATAATCTTGGGAAAAAATATTATATTAATGATTAAAATAATGAAAAATACCCCCTCTCCTCCACTGTAAATACCACCCTCATTCCCCTCTTTTCCCACACCTCTCATTCCTTGATCCATGCCTCAGTTCTAACCAATACTCCTCCCAAATATCTTTCCCATGTCCTAGAGCTTCTGGTCTCACTATAAGACAAAAACCAAATTCCTTAAGAAGGATCTCAAGGAGAAGATATCAATAGGTAAACATCTACATTTATTTCCTTTCTTTTCATTCATTTTATGTTATTCTATTCCTTTAACTTTTGAATTATGTTGGGATATTTCATTACATATCCCCCCTTACAATCCATATTATGTATGGGTGATGAAATATTCCATTTACCACATCTAACAATTTTTATGAAGTTTTATGAGACACTGTTAGGCTGCCCAATTTTTGGGAGAATTTTCTCATGTTTTCTTTTATTTCATGATTCATTTTTCTTCTTTCGTCACCCACTCTTATCCAATAGGAATGAAATCTCCAGAATCATTTATATTCTATATTTTCTCATGTTCATGGAAAATTTATCATCATTGTTCTTATTCTCTCCCACTAATTCAAAGAATTAAAAACATTGTCCATGATGTGTAGAATTACCGCCATCATGGACGATGTAATTTCCATTATCATTAAATCCTTAAATTTTGGTCACTAAACCATTTTTATGGTTGAAGTAGGCTATAATATATGTATTATATCTAATTAATGGTTCTAGAATTCATTTTAACACATGGTTTTAATTTATAAAATGAAATGAGTTCCTTATTATCAAATAATCACTAAAATAATATAAACGAACATCATTAATGTTTTAACATATGAATCATCTACATATAAAACATAAAAATTATAATGGTATAAATTATGGTACTAGAAATATGTAAATACCTTTCCATTCCAATTCTGGAATTTCACTTTCAATCGACAAGAACATCCACCATGAACCTATCATGGAAATCATGATATGAACTAACCCAAAAACAGTGCAAGGAGAAAAAAACTAACAATTAAAGGGTGAAATGTTGTTATGAAATAACAATATAAGATCTTATAAACATGAAAATGTTTCTATAAACTACTAATAAAACATTTTTAACCATTATACAGGAATTTTGAACAAGTTTTCAGTAAGAAGGACCTAAGGTATGGGAATTCTTAACCCGATTTCCATTCTTTGGGTTCACCTTCTACTTCATCGTTTATGTTCTATTTAAATTTTTTGTGTGATGGGTTCTATTTATATTATGTTTAATTATGTTTATTTACCATATATACACATACTCCATCTACTCTATTAAGTCTCTCTCCAATTTTATGATATTTATAACGGGCTTTTCCTTAGAAATCCTCTTTTTTTGAATTTGGTTTTACAAAATTAAAAATAAATGTCATTATAGAATTAATCATGTTTTATTATTATGTTTTGGTCTTGGGAATTATTTATGATGAAGGGTGGGACCTATATTTCCCTGTAATGCATTGGTTATGAGTTTGTTGGAGTTACGCCGTATGGTTACTCCAAGTGTAACTATGATGGTTACACAAAGTATGGTAGCCATGATGGATTAGAAATTATTAGGTAGACAAGAATGGTTACAAGATTATGTACGTAATTCCCCAAGATACATTTATGATTATATTTGTTTTATCTTGTTTTGTGTGGATCCTGTTTAAATCTCATGTTACACAAAGTAATTATATATGCGTGACAAGGATGTCTTTTGAAAATTCTTTCGTATGTTTTGAGTATTCATGGAATATTGTGATCCTTCCTTCTTTTCCATCACTTAATGATATTTTGTGCCGATCCCATGTTTTTAAATGGCTTCCACAAGTTAATGGATCTGTAAGACAAGGGAGGAATCCATGTAAAATGTTTAAGAGTTTTCAAGGAGTCTATTTTTATGTTTTAATGTTTTATATTTAAAAAAAAGAAACTGTTATTATAGTATCCACTCTATAATAATGTGTATTATTATGAATGTATTGTACTAATTCTTTAAATCTATAAAATTGAAAAGATCCTCAATGTAAAAGGAAGTTTTTTATTTATTAAATTCAATATTATGTATGTAATATGGTCTGAATATTATAGTTGGTATCATATGATGGTTTAGATTACTTTAGGGGTTAGGGTGATGTTAATATATTACCATAAATGATTTTAACTCTATGTTTAATTTGAAATGTTTTAGAATTGAAAGATTACCATGTTGCTTCATCTAAGACATGTTTGTTCTGAATGGTTGTTTGCAAAAGAAACTGGGATAATGAAGAGGAGAGGCACCGACTGAATGACATCCTTTTGGAACTATAGCCCGGAATGGTAGGGATTGGAACCGAGCAGTTTGTGACAGTAATGGATCAGCAAACATATGCAATAAATGGTGGTGGAATCCATGAAAGATAACCAATAAAGGTACCACAATACAACATGATAGTATTAGAACATTTTATTAGACAACATCCTCCTGAATTCAATGGATCTTCTGACCCAGAAGCAGTTGAAGAATGGATCAAATCCCTTGATAAGATATTCGATATTATGGGAAGTCCAGAAAATCAAATGGTAAGTCTTTCCATTTATCATTTTTAAGGGGAATATTATTAGTGGTGTTCAATGGTAATGAATATCCAGGGTAGAGAGGATTTTGATTCCTTAGAGTGGGATGAATTTCAATGTCTTTTTCTTGAAAAATATTTTCCTAAGGTGGTGAGACAAAGAATTGATAAACAATTCATTGAATTGAAATAGAAGGAGGAAGATTAATTGGATGTGTAAGAAGCGAACTTCACCCAACTGGTGAGGTATGCCCGATATATTATTCTGGATCCTGATAGCAAAATCAAATGCTTTTACTCAGGATTGAAGCCAATGTATCGAAGGGCTTTGGCCTCCCGTGAATTCAAAAGTTATGAGAATCTTGTCTAATGTGATGAGAGGGTATAGATGGAGATTTCTGATGATCACGTGAATTTTGGAAACAAAGAGAAGAATAGGTCCAGTTGGCAAGCAATGGGTACGATTCAACCAAAAAAATATGATGGAAAGAAAATCGAATTTCCAGTTTGTGAAAAGTGTGGAAAGAAACACCCAGGGGAATGTCTTAGAAAAAATGGGAAGTGTTTTAAATGTGGTATGTTTGGATATATGGCCCGAGATTTCAATGAAAATGATCCTTATACTAATCCTAAAAAGCAAACTGTAAAGTGTTTTAAATGTGGGGAGATGGGTCATTATGAAAATGCCTTCCTAAAGAGAGATCTGAATGATGCAAATAAGCTAGACTGCAAGGAGAAAGGTGTAGTAAGATCCATTGTGACTATGTCAGCAGATGTCAGGACATCCAATGAAGTTGTATCAGGTACATTGTTTGTTCACTCAGATTTTTCTAATGTTTTGTTTGATACGAGGTCTACACATTCCTTCACCTTTGAGAAATTTTCTGGTAAATTAGAATAATCACCTCAACTAATGAGACCTGAAAGTATTATTAAAACACCAGGGGGAAATGTTATAGAAAAGAGGAATTATAATAATATATTTATTGTGGTTTGTGGAAAGACATTACCTGCAACCCATGTTGTTTTACCCTTAGTTGAGTTTGATGTTATTCTCTGGATGAACATGATTTCAGATTATAATGAAAAGATTTACTGTAGTGATAAAGAAGTTGTTTATAAGAAAGAGTTTAAATTTGTATACAAGAATGAACCCATAAAATTCATAACATATCAGGATGCTGAGAAAATATTGAAATATATAAATGAAAGTTATCTTGCTCATATTATTTAAAATAAGGGAACAATTAAAATTAATGATGTTCTAGTGGTAAATGAATACCTTGATGTTTTTTCTGATGTGTTACCCTGTGTCATACATATCTTGAAGTTTAATTCACAATATACTTATTTCTTGTTGCTAAGACAATTTCAAAACCCCATATAATATGGAACCAATAGAAATTCTTGAATTGAAAATTTAGTTGCAGGATTTGCTTTACAAAGGCTTCATTCATCTTATAACTTCAACCTTGGGAGCCCCGGTTTTTTTCATAAAAATAATGATGGTTTCATGATACTTCACATTTATTATTGATCTTTGAATAACAGAACTGTTAAAAACAAGTATCCTTTGCCTCATATCAATGACTTGTTTGATCATCTCCGGGGAGATCATTACTTCTCCAAGATTGACTTGAGATCTGGATACCATCATCTGAAGGTGAAGGATGATGAAATCATGAAACAACCTTTCGAACTACATACGGGCATCATGAATTTGTTGTTATGATGTTTTTATTAACTAATTCACCTGCTGTATTTCATGAATTTTTTGAATAGAGTATTACATGAGTTCTTGGATAAGTTTTGGCTGTATTTATTGATGAGATTCTGGTAATTTTTAAAAATAAAGTGGAGTTTGAAAAACATCTAAGTGTTGTTTTGACAAATTTAAAAGAAATTAAACTATATGGAAAATTCATCAAGTGTAATTTTTGGTTGAAAAAGAATTATTTTCATGGAATCATTGTAAATAAGGATGGAATAACATTTGATCCTACCAAAACAAGAGTAGTTGATAAATGTCCAAGACCCACAAATGTTACAGAGATTCATAGTTTTCTTGGGTTAGTAGGTTATTACCGATGATTTTTTAAGAACTTTGAACGGTTATCTAGCCCGATAACTAAGTTAACAGGGAATGGATTTAAATTTGTTTGGACTAAAGAAAGTGATGTTTGTTTTTAGGAACTAAAGAACAGATTGGGTAATGCTCCAGTTTTGGCCTTACCTTCCCAAAATGGTGAGTTTGTCATCTACAGTGATGCTTTTTTAAAGGGACTTGGTTATTTTTTTATGTAGAATGATCAGGTAGTTACATATGCTTTGAGAAAACTAAAACCTCATGAGCTAAATTATCCCACACATGATTTAGAATTGGAAGCTGTGGTTTTTTATTTGAATATTTGGAGGCATCATCTATATGGAACCAAATGAAAAATATATACTGACCATAAAAGTCTGAAGTATATATTAAATCAGAAGGAATTAAATATGAGGTAGAGAATATGGCTATAACAGATAATGTATTCTGACTGCATGATCAATTAACATCATGGAAAAGCAAACAAAGTAGTGGATTCCTTAATTCAGAAACATCATGCATCATTAACCATGTTACCTTTGTAACATGACCCCTTGATTAATGATTTGATGAATTTTGTCCTTGAAGTTGTTGGTTCAAGGAATACCTCTGTTTTGTTTTAGGTTTCAGTGTAGTCTTCATTGTCAGATAGAATTAAGCATACACAGAAGGAAGACTGTGAGCTACATGAAAAGGTAGAATTGTTTAAAATGGGTCAGTTGCCAGAAATTACCATTGAAAATTATTGTGTTTTATGATTTGGATAAAATTTGTGTGTGCCTAGTGATTTATAGTTAAAGAAATAATTGTTGTGTGAAGCTCATAGTTCTAAATTTTCAGTTCATCCTAGAAGTAATAAGATGTACAGAGACCTTCATGAGTATTATTGGAGGGATAGAATGAAAAGAGATGTTGCTAATTTTACCATGATATGTTTGATATGTCAATAGGTTAAAGTAGAGGGGCAGTTACTGTAGGGGATGCTTCATCATTTTTTAGTGCCAGAGTGGAAATGGGAGAATGTATCCATGGACTTTGTGGTGGGACTACCAATGAAATATCAAGGTAACAATTTGATTTGGGATATTGTTGATCAGCTAACAATGTCTGCACATTTTCTTTCTATTCCAGATACAATGACTTTGGATCAGCTTTCTCGACCGTATCTCAAGGAGAATGTTAGGTTACATGGAGTTCATCTTTCCATTTTATCTGAACAAGTTCCCAAGTTCACTTATTACTTTTGGAATGGACTTCAGAAGTCATTGGGAACAAAGTTAAATTTTAGTAAAACATTTTACCCAAAATCAGATAGACAATCAGAATGAATGAATCAAACATTGAAGGATATTATTTATTATTGTTCAATGGACTATCAGGGAAGATGGGATTATCATCTTTCTTTAGTTGAGTTTTCTTATAATAACAGTTTTTATTCCAGTATTCAGATGGCACCTTTTGATGCCTTTTATGGGAAGCAGTGTCGGACTCCAGCATTTTGGGATGAAGTCAGTGAAAGAAAGTTTTTGGGGCCAGAATTAGTAAAATAAGTGGTTGAGAAGGTGAGGATGATCCAACATCACATGAGGACAACTTGGAGAAGGATGAAATCTTATTTAGATAATAGAAGGAAAGACTTCCATTTTGAGGTAGGTGACCATGTTTTTCATTAAAATCTCTCCTTGGAAAAGCATAATGTGTTTCGGTAAGAAAGGGAAGCTAAGTCCACGATTCATTGGTCCTTTTGAAATCATGGAGTAAGTTGGAACAGTGGTATACAGTGTAGATTTTCCTCTGATCTTGTTTCAGGTACACAATGTTTTTCATGTTTCGATGTTGAGATTGTATGTTCCAGATTTATCACATATCATGAGCCCAGAAGTAGTTCAGATGAAAGAGAAACATTCTACTGAATAGAAACTAGTCCATGTTCTTGATCAAAGGGAACAGGTATTACAGAATATGGTAATCCTCCTGGTAAAAATTTTCTGGAGAAACCACATGGTAGAAGAAGGAACATGGGATTCTAAATATGCAATGAGGGAAAAATACCCTCAGTTTTATAATAAGTAAATAAAATTGCGAGGACACAATTTCAAAAATGTGGGGATAATATAACACCCCATGTTTTTTAAAAAATAAATACAAATTCATGTTACTTTTTTTAAGTATATATTTATAACTAGCATTTAAACATGATTTTTCCACTTCTATGTTTTTAATTTTAAGAAACTATCATCTACAATTGTGTTCAGTATATTATTTAGAGTCTATTAGAACCAACTTGTTTTTTTGGTGAATAGTAACATACCATTATGAATAGTAATATGAATAGTAATATGACCTGAATGTATAGTAAATTTTTTTATTTATTTTTTCTTAAGGCTGTATGATAATAACATCTTGGTGAATTTTTCATCGTGATACAGAAGTAGTTATAGAAATAGAATTGTTAATTTTTGAGTTTAGTATAATTTTATTTAGAAATTAAATTAATAATATTTTGAAAATTATTTTCAAAAAATGGACTTCATTTTTTAATTCTACATGTCGAAAAATTTCTAAGGTAAATTTTTGGGTTTTTTCTGAACTTCTTGATTTTTTAGTGAATAGTTAAATATGATAAAATAATGTATAATTAAATTATCAATAAAATACACTATTTATGACATCATAAGTGATGCAAGGCCACTTGGTTAGAAATAACATTCCATTATTACTATTTTAGGTCACATTAAATAAGACTATTCATAATCTTGGGAAACAATACTATATTAATGATTAAAATAATGAAAAATACCCCCTCTCATCCACTATAAATACCACCCTCACTCCCATCTTCTTACCACACCTCTCAAGATTTGAGTAATGCCTAAGTTCTTCCCAATAATCTTCCCAAGGCACTTCCCTATGTTCTAGAGATTTTAGTCTCACTAAAATACCAAAACCAATGCCCTTAAGAAGGATCTCAAGGAGAAGAGATCAAGAGGTAAACATCTTCTTTTATTTTCTTTCTTTTCTTTCATTTTATGTTATTATCTTCCTCTCCATTTTGAATTATGTTGGATTATTTCATTCCATATACCCCCTTACGATCCATATTATGTATGTGTGATGAGATATTTATTTTTCTCTAATTAAACTAATTTTTATGACATTTTAAGAGACGTCGTTAGGCTGCTGAATTTTCATGAGAAATTTCTCAAGTATTCTTTTATTTCATGATTCCTTTTTATTATTTCCTCACCCCCTCTTATACAAGAAGAATTAAATCTATATAATCAGGTATATTATTTATTATATCATGTTCACAAAAAATTCATCATCATTTTTCTTCTCCTCTCCCACTTATTAAAATAATTAAAAACATTGTCCATGATGTGTCGAATTACCGACATCATGGACAATGTGATTCAATTTTTTATTAAATACTTTAATTCTGGTCATGAAACAATTTTTATGGTTGAACCAGGTTATAATATTTGTATTATGTCTCATCAATGGTTCTGGAATAAGTTTAGACACATGGGTTTAATTTATAAAATCAAATGAGGTCGTTATTATCAGAGAATCACTAAAATGATCTAAACGAACATCATTAAGGTTTTAACTTACGAATCATCCTCATATAAACCTAAAAATGTTAATGGTATAAATTAAGGTACTAGAAATATTTAAATAACTTTCCATTAAAATTATTTAATTTCATTTCCAATTGACAAGAACATCCACCATGAACCTATCATGGAAATCATGTTAAGAACTCACCCAAAAATACTGCAAGGAGAAAAATACTGAAAATTAAATGGTGAAATGAAGTTATGAAATGACAATATAGATGTTATAAACATGAAAATGTTTCTGTAAACTACTAATAATACTCTTTTAACCATTATACAAGAATTTTAAACAAGTTTGATGTAAGACAGACCCAAGTTAGGGAATTCTTGACCTGATTTCCATTCATTGGGTTCACCTTCTACTTCATCATTTATGTGATATTTAGATTGTTTTTTTGATGGGTTCTGTTTATATTTTATTTTATTATTTTCATTTACAGTATATATACATACTAAATCCACTCTATTAAGTCTCTCTCCAATTTTATGATATTTATAAGGGCCCTTTCTTTAGGAATCCCGTTTTTTTTTAATTCGGTTTTATGAAATTCAAGAGAAATGTTTTTATGGAATTATTCATGTTGTATGATTATGTTTTTGTTATTGGGAATTATTTATGATGAAGGGTGGGACCTATATCTCCCTCCAATGCATTGGGTATGAGAATGTTGGAGGTCGGCTGTATGGTTATTCCAATTGTAACTACGATGGTTACACAATGTAAAGTAGCCATGAGGGTTATGAATTATAAGGCAGATATGAATTGTTACAAGAATATGTAAATAATTCCCCAATATAACTTTATGATTATATTTATTTTCTCATATATTGTATGGATCTTGTGCAAATCTCATTTTACACAATGTAAGTACATATGGGTGATAAGGATGTCTTTTGAAAATGCTTTCATATGTTATGAGTATTCATGGACTAATGTGATCTTTCCTTCTTTTCCATCCTTTACTGAGCTTTTGTGATCATCCCAAGTTTTTAAATGATTTTCATAGGTTAATGGATAAGTAAGACAAGGATGAAAAACATGTCAAATGTTGAGGAATTGTCAAGGAGTCTTGTTTTATGTTTTAATGTTTTATATTTTGAATAAAATGGAAACTATTTTTTGGAATCCACTATATAATAATGTGTAAGGTTATGAATGTATTATCATAATTCTATAAAGCTCTAAACATGAATAGATCATCAAAGTAAAAGGAAGTTTTTTCTTAACTAATTTCAAGATTATTTATGTAATATGGTCGGGTTCTTATATAATCACTATCCGTTTGTTCACAGAATAGAACTCTTTAAATAAATAATTATTTTTTTTCTAGATAAAAATCATCATAACATTACTATTCACTTCTTTCATTCTTTTACCAATCTTTATACCCTATGAAAAAAGTTTCAAAAACTAGGAATGAGAACAAAAATATCAGAAAGGGAATATAAAATAAGGAAATAAAAATTTATTTCATTAATACTTATAAATGCATGAAATAAAACTTTTTAAATATAAAACATAAGCACATTAACAATTCTCATGAAATCACATGATTACTAAAAAACTCAAAGAAATCATAAATAATAAAGGTTACTTGTGGAATAAATATATTACTTTCATTGAAGCATTCACATCTATATAGTGGGTTACCAGTATGGCTATGTTTGAAATACCCATCACAGTATATCACAGAAATATCTTAAGAGAAACCTTATCATTTAACTTTATATCATAACCCAGTGCATTGTAGAGCTATAATGGGCTCATCATCCCTCCTTTTATCATGAAACCAACCATATACTTAAATAATTCCCAAGAACCGTAACATAATCATAAGACATAAAGAATGTTTAAAAGAAAAATAACATTTTCACTTTGAAATCACATTTCATCTTTAAAAGCAGCCCACTCATAAGTGAAAACTAATTTTTTTGTAATAAAATTTTAAACATTTAAAGTAAAAAATAAATTTTTGATAATGATATGAAATTGAGAAATTCCATTCCTGGTGTATATGTTATAAAATATTACATGTTATTGAAATAATCAATCCCTTTTTAAAACACAATTTAAACATTTTAAAATAATATTTTTGAATCCAAGTGCCCTATACCAAATTAAATATTTTTAAATGAATTCAAATATTAAAATATTCATGTCTATATAAATAAAATCTTAAAAATATTTTTAAAACATCGACATTAATAATAATGGGTTAGAAGAATAAATCTTTAAAATATTTAAAATGGTGTTTTTGTAAATGAACTCCTTAGCACATAAGAATAACTTTTATAAAAATAATTATTGAATAAGATAATAAAAAAATAAAATATCATGAAAATAAAATAATTCATGAGATGTTTTTAAATTTTTTTACATATAACTTATAGGATAATAAAGGTGTATAACGTGCACATATGCATCAATGGAAAATGATTTATACAAAATTTCTTACCTTGAATCCAACTTATAACGTACAATCACTATATTCCTGAACAATAAAAATATGTTCTCCAATAAATTCATGGGAACATTTATGATTTTTATTATTAATTTTATTTAATTATTACCATGTTATAAAAATTACATAATTACTTATGTTAATATCAGATGTTTTGTCGATGTTTTGTACCTTAGTCGAAAATGAACTTATTTTGATATAAATTTTCAATGTGGTCGTAATACCATAAACTTCAAAATCATATTCCTAAAATAATCATAAATTTTTTAAATTATTCTTACTTTTTAAATTAAACCATTAATTATGGTTTTCAAAAATTGAACAATGTTATAATCATGGAGACGGCATGCCATACGTAGGCTTGAGTAACATTTTCCATTTATCATTGATCATTATGGAAGTAAGGTAATTATTATTTTATCTTTACATAATTATCATCACATTATTAAAATAATTATAATAATATAAATATACTTATGTATATTATACATGTGACATGGTTAATAAATACGATTCACATCACTTCGTGGATGTGATAGTTCACAAGTACACTCAAACGCCGTTATCAATTTTATGTGTATGTAAAGTAAAAAAATAATTTAAATATAATTATTTTTTGATAATAAGTATTTAATTAAAATATATAAATATTTATTCTAAAATTACATACATTCTTGATAGACTGTAATGAAAAATAAATTATATCGGTTCGAGATGCAGTAGACTGTCGTACAAATGAACAAAATGTTCATTTCTCATTAGATGAAATTGGAAAAGTTTTTAAGTGATTATATTTACATAATAAAATATCAGAATATTTTTGATACTGAGGTTATTATTACATCATATATGAATTATAATTAAATAAAGTAGAAGAATAAATAAATTCGGAACACTTAAAAAATGACGCCTCTTATTCGGTTGATCTCCTTTGAAGAACACTTTATCACCTATACGAAGTGAGTTCATCCTAAATTAAGGCCTCAAAAATGTGTATAGGTATTATAATAAGAGGTTTGGGAAGTTGTTAGTCTAAAAAAAGTGTTCTTGAAGTGTGAGTACTAGATAATAGTGGGTACCTTTTTATAGGAGAGGGGAGGGGCACCAAGAGAAACTCATAAAATACTCAATTAATATAAATTAATTTTTAGTCCAAATGACTAAACATGATATATTTATAATATAAGAATATTATTATTCAAAATAATATGATCCAATAATTTTTATCCATGTATTTATTTTATTTTAAACCTTATCATTTCTCTTTACCGATTATTTTTCTCTTTTAATTTTAATTAGGGTAACAACATTTTCAATATTAAGAGGTTGTAAAGTTTAATTATATGAGGTAAATTTATGACACATTCATACATAATGAAATTTTAGACATTATAATAATCACTTGGTAATTTTTAATTATTTTTATGATTTTTAAATAATTTCATAAAATACAATTTTTATATAATATTAATTTTGTCAATTATGTCAATATTGTTTTCATTGAATTTAAATAAAGTCCAAATACATAAATAACTTCTAAAAATATTAATAGACTTATAACATTTTATTTTCATGTATAAAACTCATGAATAACCTAAATTATATCAAATAATATTTATTTTAATATTTATAATACCATTTATTTGATTCTTTCATTAATAAAGAAATCACTACATAATTATTGTGTTGTATTTATATTTAATTATTTAAAGTCTAAAAATTATAAATAAAATAACATGATGTCGGTAATAATTTTATATTTATAATTAATATTTTTAGTCCAATAGATGAATTCTATTACCGTATATTACTTTTTAGTAACAAGAGACATGTTAATGATATTTTAATTTTAACTTTAAATAAATGTTATTAATTTCATAATCACACCCAGGTGCCATCCAAAGGAAAAAAATTTGGCCCAAGCATTTTCTAGGTTAGATATAAATCATAAAATAATATTAGGACAAATATAAGGGTATATTTATATTATTATAATATTATTTTTACCCTTATTTACCCGATTTACCCTTTAACCGTGGTAAACAAATTCTAAAGGTACTATTCACCAAAAAATACTTTTTTCCAATAAAACCAAGTTTTTCATTCTTATTAAAACAATTTATTTTAATTTTCTAAAATTAAAATCACATATGTGCAAAAATAAATTTAAAATTAATCCAATTGTCAGAATAATGTGCTTTTTAAGTAAAAAGTTCAATAGTTCACATAGTTTTTCTATTCAATTTCAATTTTAAATTATTTAAAATGAACATGATTGGATTAAATTATAAAAATATAATACAATTACTCTTTAAAACCAATTATGATTACAATCTAACAATATTAATAAATAATATTAAAAAGTAGTTTTGAATTAAAATACAGTATTTTCCTCTTTTCAATAAAATTGAATTTTATCAAAAAATACCAAAATTAAACTGAACAAATTTTTTAAATCCCACATAAAATGAATAACTTTATTTTTTTAAAATATAACTTATAAATTTATCAAAAACTATATTTTAAAAGGGGTTCTCCATCAAAAGGTGGTAAAACTGCATTTCTAGAAAAATAATCCTTTTATCTGTAAAATTTAATTTGTTCTTAGATAATATCTAGAAAATACATAAGATGAATTTTTAACATTATATTGAATTTATATTTCATTAATAGGATACAACAAGATTTATTTGATTATTTTATAAACACAATTATTCACATTTAAATAGGTTTTCATAAAAATACATCCTTTATATTCAATTGGTTTATAGTTTCATTACAAGTTAAAATGAATCAATATATAAACATGTCTAAACAAAATTTTCATAATTTATTTAACAATTTCATTACCTTCTTCGTAATTTCTTGGAGATATATACCAAATAAAAATATTTAGTTGTTCGTTTAAGTTTGATGTGACGTATCATTGAATGCAATTGAACAAAGTATTTATTTTAAAAAACATAGGATGTTACACATAAAGGGATCTTATATTGCTTATATTTTCTGTAAAAAGTGAATAAAGATTTGTCCCATAGTCATCATACTCAGATTACATTCTCAGTATTTATGAGAACCTTTCATTTCCAAAAAAAGACATCCTTCATCTACAAGCCTTGCCAAATCGACCGAAGCCCACATGAGAATTTCCTAAGGTCTGACTAGAGACTCAGCCCTGACAACTATTGAATAATTAGTAGAGGGTAAATATGAACGCACCCACCAAAGGGGTGAATATCACCACCATAGGGTGGTAGCGCAAGAAGTGCCAAGGTACCACCTTTCTGGGTGGCATGATAGTAGAAGGGTTTGGGTTTCTTAATCCCAAGCCACAATTCTTGATTGAAAAACTGAAAACGTATCACTATAGTGTCTTGATGTTGGAACAGAATCTCATGGTTAATGTTCTTATGCCTTAAAAATAGGAAAAAATCATGAGTTGTTTGATCAGAAAATATTGGCCATCCATCGAAGTCCCATGAGACACTCTTTTGAATATATCTATCCCATGATACACAAATTTAAAATAATCAAATCTCACATTGTGTGAAACCCTAGTCTTCAACCTCCAACTCATCCACTTGTCTTCTGTAATCCTGCACCACTCATTAGAGTTGATGAGGAAACCCGATGTTGCTCACATGATCACTCGACGATCACCATGGATAGTTTTATCCATAAGATGAAGAATGATACAACAAGTTTAGATTTACCTAGAATCCATGTCCTATATTTTTCATGAATGAATCCATCGCAAGAATCTAACCTCACGAACCTATGAAATGTCTCAAGAGATACCACCAATGCATGAGGCCCTCATGTGAAGGACATTTAATCATGGAATCTAGATAATACAACCAATAAACACATCATGTGAAGTATATGAGTTTGATGATGATCCATATTTTCCTAGATTTTATCTGATTAATTAAATCAGAATAATTAAAAGAGTTCCTATGGAATATAAGAAGAAAACTGAAGTATCACATGGTCAATAAAGTGATTATTTTATGAAAAAACATTTGTCTAATGATCACATGATTTTGATCCCATGAGGTCTCCACAACCTCATTTGATACATACAGATTCCCAACTATAAAAAGTGGTATCAACCTTAGCCTCATTCTCCATATAAATAATCTTCCCATATTCAAGGAAACACACACACATGAGAGATGATAATGAGTATCAGAGAAGAAAATTAGAGGAACAGAGTGCACTAGAGATCATCCCCAAAGAACCTCCTGACATTATCTCAAGAACATGTTATATGTTCTCTTGACGATGACGAAATTACCAAATGAACTAAGAATCATGTGATACCCAGTTCATACGAGGTATTCATATGATCATGTGATACCCCCTTTTGTTTCAAACATTCACCATGTAGGAGGTCCATCTAGGTGGATAGTCCCAGTGTTTACCCCCTAAATTCATTCGTAATAACTCATATAGGAAAATCATTTTGATCGTGTGATTTCATAAGTGATGGAACACCATGTGACATGATAGGAAAAGTCCTTGGACACACCACATACCCATACTATTGTTTGTCAGAATAAACGAACAATCATGAATCTTGTGATACCAAAACAATTGGTCTCATAGTAGTCCTATTCTCAGCCTCATGATATAGACATGAGGAATTTTTCTCCATATTCCACTAACTCTTACTCACTATGAGATGTATAGATTTATCAATTTAGGTGATGACATCAATGGGAACCTTCTACAAATGAATACCAAACCCATCAAAATACCATATTATGTTCATGTTGATCACATGAGTGCAGGAATCATGTGGTGTAATTATGATGATACTCACGGACATGTAGGAAATACAGTGGAAAAACCCTTGGATGTATGCACCATAGACCCAAACCCATCCTTGTGTTGTCATTGGGAAGACTCAGTACATGTTTGTAAATTTCCTGATAAGTTTCGTGTGAGCTAATGTGAATCACTTAAATAATGGTTCATCATGAGAATTCCTTTTGATGTACACATGAGTCCTTGGACTGAACCTAATTTCTCCATGAATGACCTATGGTTTACTCCATCTACATGAGCAATCAGTCATGCCCCATTTCTCATGATACATTAGGCATAATACCTTTGGACAGGTTCACCCAATCCTCATGTGTTCTCCCTTTTTCAGGAGAGTGATCCTCATCATGTCTATGAGACATGGCATGTAAATGTTAAAGGTAATAAGATCATAGGATTCTCCAAATATCTCACAATATCCATTCCTTACCTTGGATAACTCATGTTTTAAAAAAAAAGACATTTAAAATACAGGTTGATCTCATGAAAATTGATTAACATATCTTTATTATTCATGTGTTAGTCCGAACACAAATCGTGTTGATTAGGTGATAACACCTTGACATGTCTACATTGTCACAAGGCAGCCATAGAAAATTTCTTTTGATCTCGTGAAATATTTTTTACATTTAAATATTTTCATGTGATTCACTATTGACATGACATTATTTTCATTAAAATATCTGTGGATAAATCAAGATGATCACTATATAATATATAGATAATTCTAATTGATCATCTGATTGCTCATGGATAATTCAGTTTTGTCATAAGATAGCCAACATATAATAATGTTAATATAATGAAATATTATTGACAGGATTAGAATTATCATGTGAAAAAATATATAAATTTCAGTATTTTCATGTGATAGTTTGAGTACAAGACATATCAATCATGTGAAGCACCTTAAAATTATCTTCCTTAATTATACGAAGACATATTGTACAAGACAATTGATCAGGCTGAAACCCTTGGATATTTCTTTCATGTAATATTGATGCCCAAAATATGTTGGAAATACAATCAAGATAAGTACAACAAGCAGCCAAAACATGGTGGGAAAATTCCATACTGAATCACCCCAAAATGATAAATGGTTAAATGAATAAATGATATGAATTATGTCAACATGGTGCACTATTTTTTTCAGGATCCCACAATATTATAACTCCATAGTTAAGCATGATTGACCTGAAATAGTGACTGGGATGGGTGATATTTAGGGATGTTTCCAAATATGTGTGTGAGTGAGGAAAACATACATTTTAAAGAACATGTGTTAACATGTGGGGATAATTATTAGATAGATGACCCATTCAGACATATGGGTGGGTCTGATGAATGGGACCACATTTCTTCAAGGAAACTAGTGGCACCTAGAAGAGACAGAACTACCTACCATGTTAATGTGGGGTGTCTTTCTGTCATCAGGGACTAATTGCTACATTTTGTATAGAGAAAGAAACTAGCCTTATGTATAGTGTCACTACCAAGGTTTAGATGTCAGGTCCACAATGATGATGTAGTTCTCTAAGGGGGGTGTAACTCCCCATAATGAAAAATGGTTAGAGAAATAAATTATATAAATTATGTCAAAATGGTGTGTTTTTCCTTTTGAGAGCCTATCATATTAGAACTCCAATTTTAAGTGTTCTTGGCCTGGAGTAGTGATACAGATCGGGGACCGACAAGGATGTATTTCATGATGTTTGTGAGTGAGGAAAAAAACAGAAAGAATGTGTGTTTTCCTATAGGGAATTGTGTTAGTGAGATGAACCGTTCAGGAATGTTGGTGGGTACTAGGGAGGGGACAATGTATCTATGGGGAAACAGGTGGCACCTAGCATACCTAGACCCAACATCCATCTTTAGGCAGGTGTATGCTGTTAGTGGGGCCTAGTTCTTACTCCAAGGACATGTCCACTTCATCTAATAGAAACACCTGTACTCATTCTATGTCAGCCGTATCCAAGAACATTTAGATGCATACCCCATTTGAAGGGACAAGTACTTAATGTGAAATTATTAAAAAATCATGCAATATTGTTCATATCATAATTTAAGGTGCTCACTCCATGTCATGCCAAGAATATCTGGAAGACCTTTCAGGGTTGTCTCCATCTATCGTTTTTCAATAGAAGACAGAGAATGAGTGTTCCAAAGGGAAGCCTTAGTTTTTAATCCCTAACCAATAGGTTATACATCCTTGTATACACCCATAGAATTCCTAAAACCTCAGGTTCGAATAAAATGTCTCAATGTGTGATCACCCATCCTTTCCCATCAGTGGGTTTAGGGGTAACTAAACTATAATAACTATGATTGAAATCCAAAAAATTATACATGGGATGAATTCTTAAGGACCATGATTTAATGGGAATCCACTTCTGTATAAGTCCCCTCATGTCTCTAACATTTAGACCATCGAGATGCAGTAAATATGATGGGATGATTATTCGGCCTCATCAATCGGCATATTGAGAGTTCAAATGAACTATGAGAACTCTGATTGTTATACAAACGTGAAATATAGGGCACCTTACTAAGGCCTGATCTCTAACAGGCATCCAATTTTCTATGATTCCCTCCATCTCCCTTATTTTTACAATACATCTTCCTCGTCCAACAATGGAAGGGACATGGTAACATACATGGGAATTATATTAGGTAGAATACCTAATCAAGCCCCCAAATTCCTCAAACCCATCAGTGGGTTGGGGGATGACTTGAAATACAACGACTATGAATGCTTTTATGAAACATGATATATAGGATTCATTTTTAAGGGCCAAGCTCTATAACATATCCTCCATGAGATAGGTTATTAGGCCTCTCCAAGAGAAACATAATTATGTATGCTCTTGACGAATATCCTCTCAAGATATGTTTTTGATCTTATAATATATTTTTTTTCTCACATCGCGTATGACTCATGTGGGAAAAGAGACTATCTATGATTGTACCAATATAATGCTGAGAATTCCCCCAGTTTGGGATCTTCTCTGGGATGTAGATCTTATTACATATCAAATCTACTCAAATGGTCATACTCCTAACGAATCATTATAGGGAAGCTATATATACATAATTCCTTCCTAATGCCTCTATTGTTGTATCCGTCTTTACAAAATTTCCCATATAATAATTATGAAAACATTGATTCTTATATAAAATAAGATATGTTGGAAAAATTACTATGGCCAGATACTGATATTTACGTCCTTACCATATGATGTTAAAATTTCATGGATGGGTCCAGTCACAATCCCCTAAACTATTACAATTGAAATATGTGGGTTTGGATTACTATTTTCATAGGATATGTATGATGCCTCATTATGGTTTGATCCCATCTCCAGGACACTGACAACATCTCTTGAATGAAATAAAACCCCAAAGTTCATGAACATAGATAAAAACCATGGAATCATAAATAACCAATCGAGTGATTGAGAACCTAACACATGCTCGTAGTTGTTATGATAAATACATATTCTCAATTATGTTATTGAAATAAGAGTAATTATCCTTGTATTAAAGACTGTGAAGGATTTCATAATTATATCTTATATCTATAATAGAGTCCATGATTAGGAAACAATTACTCCCAAAATGGTGTTATGAATCCAACATCTCATCATCTAGACCAATGTGAGTTCCAAACCATCATTGGGTTTGGAACCCCAAAGGACCACCTTCTATTAGAATGTAAGTCTATAACCTGTTATGGTTGTGAGAACCATTGGGAGTATCCTTTAAGAGTGACAATGGTGAACTATCATTAATAATTTTCCAATAAATTAAACCCATCACAATCAATCATCAAGACAAACTAAAATCACCTTATTCATCAACCTTTATGTTGAAACAATTATATATACAAGTTCCACATGATCACATCATTATGAATAATGAAATTTATCTTGGATGATATTTTCTAGTTTTTTTCATAATGTCAAAATGAAGTTCATGGGTATAATAATGTGATGTGTGAATAATATCTATAGTGTGAGTAAATAAAGATGTGTGGTTACTGTATATTGAATTATGTTTTTAAATAGAATAAATTTAGAAGCTAGTTCCCAAAGCTAGTCAATGTAGAAATTACACTAGGGAATCATATCATTTGGGTAGTGTGTATGGGAAACTCATGACGGTGGTCTATATAGTTTGTTCAAGGAGGAAGAACTCATGTAAGGGATTAAACCTAGATCATCTCTGGTGAAAAATACACCTCATAGTTTGTGTATGGTGAATAGTGTTTCATTAGGATAGTTCATGGAGGATAAATTTGTGAAGGAGAATAGTTACTGAATGGATTTCTCTTAAATAAAACACTATATATAAGAAAGGATCTTCATGACACCCTCACATAGGTGTGATCCAAATTCGAGCTGATACATATGATCTAACAAATATTTTGGGGGAGCATTTTAATAACATTAGTTTAGAGAGTAGTGCATCATAAATTTTGAAAGGTTGTATACTAAGAAGGATAATGAGTCTACTCAAAACATTGTAACAATATTGTTCTTCATTGTTTTCCCTAACACTGTTATATTTATTTAATTTTCTCTTTGAATTATCCTAGACAGAGTGACCTATGTAAATTCAGTTAGGCCTTATGTGTGCTTTCATTTAAAATTATTAATTTCTGTGGGAAGAAGAGATCATATATTTTTGTTAAACAGTGAAATAATATTGAAAAAGGCTTTATTTTAATCAAACATACCCTATTTAAATTCCCCCTCCTCTCATGTTATTTAATCTAGTTGTTCTAGTAGGAGAGATAATCTTAATAGGATGGTGCAGTAAAGGAAATAACATAAAATAAAATGATTATATATATTAAGAAATAAGACTTTAATATGACCATATTTCTATAAAAAACTCTATAATAATACATTATTTCTACAACATCACCACCACATCGAATCGAAGACTGCCAAATATAAAGACCAGATAACCAGAACTCCCAAAACATAATAACAAAAAAACAACTAAATATAAGACCTTCCAATATCAACTATAATTATATTTTCACTAATTCTGTTAAATTAAATTAAACACATATATTGTCCCAAAAAATCATTACATAACTATTTCTACATCACATATGTAAACCAAGATTTATTTACACACTAAAACATGATTTATTACATAAAATCGTTACTTGATACAATATGGATGGTCAAGAGGTATAGTGTATTCAGGGATTGGGAACATTACATAACAACACACAACATGAAACACAACATCATTATTGAAAATTTCTTTTACATAACCACAGCATTCCCCTGTACTTTGCATTGCATGGGATAACCTAGGGACACACATAAGAAAAGGGTGATCTATAATGACAAATGGGGGAGTAAACAAGGAATAACTAAAATATTACAATAAATGTTAGTAAATATGAATATCAATGGAGATAAAGTGAAACATGGACATAATGTCTTGATAAATATTGATAATCGTCACATGGAAATGTGGTAGCACCACTTAATAGGGAATTTAGCATGAGAAAAGGCTCATTGCACATGGAGCATGTGTAAAACTATATTTCACATGAATCATGATTAAACCATCATAGAACATGAATTATAATTATTCAATAATTGTTTCACATGACATATCATAATACTATACTTTACCCAATGCATTGGATCGCTATTTGGGCACACCCTTCTTAAACATTTCATTTCACGCATAAATGTGCCACACAGATTATATTACATGGAATAAATCAATATCCTAATTTATTCCATGATTAAGTAATATGTAATAAATAAATTATATTACCATTAAATATATATATGTTCATAAAGGTGAATACCCTTTATAGAGAAATGTCTATTGTATTCACTACACAATGATCTTGGTTTGGAAAAATGCGGTGCAATTTCTCAAGTATATCGGTGAGACATAAGGATTCATGAAAATGGTTGATGAGAGAGTTGTATAATAATATTTAAATGAAATTGACAGTAATGGGGACATATAGATACATTTACCAACAAAATTAAGGGAATTTAGATTCATAAAATAAATGAATTACTTAGATGTAAAAGAGAAGAGAGAAATCCATCACGGAATTTCAGCATGGTAACAGTTGTACAATGGAGGGATTTATGAGATAGAAAGGGGTCTCTCCTAATCCAGGAATAAAGAGGGAAGTATGGGGGAGGTGTGAAATCCTACCTCAAAATTTTTAATTGAAAAAATGGCAAAAAAAATTAATGAATATTGGACAAAAAGGAGAAAGGAAGTAATCCCTTACTTGGAAGTGTGATTCCAAAATCTTGGGAGAGGCTTGAGAGAGGATTCTTGGGAGCATGGAACACCTTGGGAGGATTATAGAGAGAGGATGGAATGGGTTGGAATAACTTAAAAGGAATTTAGTTAAAAGTAATGGGGTATTGGGTGCGTATATATAGTAAAGGATAGGGAATTCTTTATTATTTAGGTTTGGGACACCTCACATTTAAATTATCAAAAACACAAAGACTCCCATGGATTTTCCCTTGGTTTTCTTCCAATGGGGAGCGGAAAAAATATTTTATATGGCCAATGTCCTAACTTCTTAAAATAATTGGGTTGCTTATATGGATGTGAGTCACACTCTAAAAGAAAACAATTTAAAAAGATCAAAGATTTTATAACCCTTGAAGGGTCCACTAATGATTTGTAAAATAAATCAAACAAACCAAAAATAAAATTATATTAACTTTAAAACATATAATGGTTGAAAATAATTCATATAGTATTTTATTACAACACTATTGGGTCATTATGATGTCACAAAACACATTATATATTTAAAAGGTATTTAATTTTTACCAAAAAATTCAACTATCTCATAAAACTATGAAAAATTCACTAGTGGATAATTTTGAAATCTGGATTCCCAAAATAATATTCTTTTCTAAAAAATAATTTTTTAAATATGTGAATTCTTACTTTTGAAATAAAAACAAATATTTATCGAGTATTCATGGGTTTTGACAAAAACAGCTTTCAAACTTTACTAAAAATTAAAATTGCACTCATAAAATTATACGATAATTTATATATAATTAAAATTAATTTAATAATAATAATATATATTATTAAAATATTATTTAATTCAAAAATCCATTAATTTGTCAAAATATATTTTTTAGTTGAATATTAACTAAAAATACTATTTGTACATTAAAAATATTTACAAAGTTACAATAAAAAGAATTTATATTCTCTATACTAGAATAATGTACATAGTCATAGTGCTAGGGCCTTGTTAAATAACCCTTTATAACACCCACATAAGACCAAAGGGTATGGTGTGTGATGGTGACAGACTTTTTGGGTGGTAATCTCTACTAAATTACACTAATTTTGTGGTCGGTTCTACTCAAGCTTAATGTCTTAATGTTCGTCTTGGGATTGGTCAAGAGTGAAGAATAATTAAACTAAATCCTTTCTGAGCTCAAAAAAATGGGATTCGTGTAGGGAAAGTTTACTGGATGAGGCCATCGCTTCCTTTGTCTGAATAAATTGGATTTGTTAAAGACCTATATTTATACTAATCATGGGATCACTGTTCAACAACTATATTAGCAATGGTCACAATGTTTAACATAAAAACAAATAAGTGAATATATTTGACATAGTCTTAATAATTCCTTTAAATAGACCAAGAAGAATTTTCATTAATGATTTTTTGGGTCGTTACAATCTTCCCCCACTTAAGAATTTTTTTCCATGAAATTTTCTTTTTCCCACACTAAAATAGATGTGTGTAACTTTTCTTGATTACCTTGTCCATTCCCACATCGCTTCATCAAACATGTCGTTTCGCCACAATACCTTTAAGAGGGGAATTGTCTTATTTCATAGAACTTTTTCTCTATGATCAATGATCTTCACTATTTTCTCCTCATAAGAAATATCATCCTATAACTGTACTACATCTAAAGAGAGTCCATGTGAAGGTTCTGGTATGTACTTCTTTAAGAGGGATACATGAAATACATCATGTCATTTTTCCATGGTAGGTGGATGTTCTAGTCAATAGGCCACAACCCCAACCAGATCAAGAATCTTGAAGGGGACGAAGTACCTTGGAATTGACTACCCTTTCTTTCCAAACCTCATGAAAATATTCCATATAGATATGCATAGAAATAACATGTCTCTAACTTTAAACTCAAGGCCTTATTGACAGTTATCTACATAACTCTTCTGTCGACTCTCAGCTTCCTTGATATGTTGCTGAATGGTTATCACCTTCTCCAACATTTCTTCGACCATTTATGTTCATAACAGCTTACTCTCACCGACTTCATCCCAAATTTTCAGTGTTATGAACCTCTTCCCATACATATCCTCATAAGGTGACATTTGAATGATCAAGTGGAAACAGTAATATAAGAGAATTCAACCAAAGGATGATATTGATCCCATCCTTCTTTAGATATTATTGAACATGATCTTAACATATCTTCCATTGTCCAAATAGTTCTACCGAATTGGCCATCAGTTTGAGGATGATATGCCATACTAAGGTTCAATTCAGTATCCATAACATGTTGAATACTCTTCCAAAACATATAGGTGTATATTGGATCTCGATTGGATACAATAGTTATTGGTACTTCATTCAACCATACCACCTTCCTAATGTATATCCTTTCAAGTTTATTTAATGAGAAATACTCTAAAATTTCAATGAAGTGTGCATACTTTGTAAGATAATCCACAAAAACATGGATATATTTTTTGCCTTCGGATGTCTTCAGAAGTCTGATGACAAAGTCCATGATAATGATATCCCATTTCCGTGATGGTATGGGCAATGGTTGTATCATACCCTTAGACTTCTGTCTCTCTACCTTCAAGTGCAGACACACCAGTCACTTTGATGTATACACAAAAATTTATTTCTTTATATTATCCCACCAATAATTATCTTATAGATCCCGATAAATATTTTCCTTTCCTGGGTAAATAGATAAATTTAAACTATGGGAATAATCCAACAGTTCTGTCTTCAAATCTAGACATGATGTACCACATAGTCTTTTTCCAATTCTTACAATTCCTTCTTCATTAAAATTGAACTCTGAGGATTTCCATTTTCTGATAGCTTCCAATTTCTTCTGAATTTCTAGATAATATTTCTGAGCATCCTTTATCCATTCCAAAAGAGATGGTTGAGAAATCATTTGTTAAAGGATTGATGATGTTTCCTTGTTTTTTATTCCCATATCTATCTTCGTAAAATCTAAGAATATTGGATCATTTTCAATTGTCATCAATGATAGAATCACTGGGTGCTTTCAATATAGTGCATCTGCCACCTTGTCAAATATCCCAGGGAGGTAATGGATTGAGAAGTCATAGTCTTTGATCAGCTCTAACCATATTCATTTGAGCATGTTCAACTCTTTCTGTATGAATATATAATTGAGGCTTTTTTGGTCTGTATATATTTCACACTTCCCCCAAAATATATAATGCTGCCAAATTTTTAATGTGAAGATCACTGAAGCCAACAAAAGATCATGTGTTGGATAATTCTACTAATGAACATTCAATTTCCTTAAATCATATGCAATGAGTTGGTCATTTTGCATCAACATATAGTCCAAACCCTTCTTTAAAGAATCACGGAATACCACAAATAGTTATCCACTTCTGTGTAATTTGAGCATGAGCGTTGTGATAAGCCTCCTTTTAATATCCTTAAAGATTTGTTCACATTAATCAATCCATACAAACTTTACTCCCTTCCGAGTTATCTTCGTAAGAGTGTTGGAAAATCTGGAGAAGTTTCTCACAAATTATCGATAATATCCAGCTAAACCTAAGAAGCTATGGATATCCATTATCGATGTTGGCCTCAGCCATCCCTCTATTGCAGTTTTCATAGAGGGATCCACAGATATCCCATTTCATGTGATGATATAAACCTATAATGATTCCTCCTTCAAAAAAGAACTCACGCATATTGTAATTTGCATAGATATTCTTCTTTTGCAAGGTCTCTTGTACCGTTCTTAGATTATCCTCGTGAACCTCCATGGATTTGGAGTATATTAGAATATCATTTATAAAGACTACCAATAATTTTTCAATGTAATATCTAAAGACTATATTAGTTAAGTCAATAATGATTTCTAGAGCATTAATGAGTCCTAAAGGAATTACTGTGAATTCATAGTACCCGTATATTGTATGGATAGTAGTGATGGGGATATTTACCTTCTTCACCCTTACTTGATAATATTCTGCCCAAAAGTCAACCTTGGAGAAGTATTTTTCTCCATGAAGCTGATCAAACAAGTCATCAATTTGTGGGAGAGGATATTTTTTCATTATTTTGATTTTCATAAGCTCACAATAATAGATGAAAATGTTCATTGACCCATTCTTTTTCTTGGCGTAGAGGACTGGTGCCCCCCATGGTGAAGCACATGGGCATATAAACCCTTTATCCAGATTCTCCTATAGTTTTTTCTTCCTCTATTCAAGTTCCACAATAGTCATTCTATATAGAGTCTTGGATATTGGAAACTCTCTGGGTATAAGGTTAATTTAGATTTCAACATCTCTTCTAGGAGGAAGACTTGAAAATTCTTCGGGAAATACTTCAACAAATTCCCTCACAATAGGCATGTCTTCAAGGATGGTTTCCTCCTTAGACTCAATCATTTGAGCTAGATACGTGTGCTTATTGGGCAGTAATATCCACACCTAAGATGAAGGAGCTAAAGAAGATTCATCATCCTCTTTACACTTGAACAAAATTGGGGGACAATTCTCTACATGGAGAGTGATTTCCCTCTCATGAAAATTTATGTTGGCTCTATAAAGGGAAATCCATTCCATACCAACAATTGCATCAAATTCCACCAAAGAAAGTATGATGAGGTTCACCGAGAAGTTCAATCCACCAATTAAGATAAGGAAGAAGTTATATTCATGGGATGTAATGATTTTCCAATTTTTCATATTCACTAACATCTTTACTTCTATGATTTGAGGTGGTGTTGGGATTGTTCTACAAATATTTTTGGATATAAAAGAATGTACAGAATTGTGGATGATAAGCCTACCATCGCTTTTCTGAATATACTACTACAAATTTAGTTCATCCAAAAATACTTGGGGATGATATATTTTAAAATATAATAGACAGATAAAGGGGAATCCAAAGACAAAAATAGATGATTATATAAATTACTTTTATTTCCTTAACATAAGAATCTATAAGCATCAATCTATGTTATCCATATCTACTTTCTAACAAGTATTATTAGGGGAATTTTTTTATTCCCATAATAATTATTCATACTATGTTTGTGAATTTACAAAAACATATCCCTCGGGAGTGTCGTAACCAAGAGTATAGCAAGGCCAGTTGTCATGTACTAGGATACCCTGAGTCAACCTCGAAACTCCTTGTCAGGGTTTTCACCCCTAGGTACATCTATGCCAGATCCGCCTCTACCTGCTCATATACAGACTGGGATGTATTTTCTTGATAAAACACTTACTCCATAAGCTCCAAAATATAGAGATATTTTTATTATACATAGTATTTTCTATTATGATTCACTAGGGTTTTCTAATCCTCATCCGGAAAATAAAAAATCATATCCTCTGATACGAACTATGATAACTCTTATTTATTTACACACCAAAAAATGATTTATTACATAAAATATTCACTTCATACAACATGGAAGATCAGGTTGTATAGTGTCTTTGGGTATTAGAAAAATTACATAACAACATATAAAATAAAACACAATATTTTTATTGAAAACTTCTTTTACATGACCAATACATTCTCTCACACTTAGGATTTCATGGGATAACCAGAGGACATGCCTAAGAAAACGGCGAGCTATAAAGCCTAGTATGGAGGTAAAATATGAATAAGAAGAAGATTAAAATACATGTTAGGCAATAGGCATATCAATGTATCATAAGAGAAACATGAACATAAAGGAATGGTAAATCATAATAATCGTAAAATAAAAATGTGGCAACAGCACACAATGTGGAATTTAGCATGAGCCAATGCTTATTTCCCATGGATCATGAGTAGAACCTCATTAGACATAAAGAAAAATTAAAACCTCATTGAAATTTAATTAACATGATTCCACACAAATTTCACAATACGTATCATGATACAATACTTTACCCAATTTATTGGAGCACTATCAGGGCATACCCTTCTTAAAAATTTCATTGAATGCATAAGTGTGCCACATGGATCATATAACATTGAATTAATCAACATCATAAGTAATTACTCTATTATGTAATTTTAAATTAATATATTAAAATATCATTCAATATGTATATATTTATCAAGGAGAATACCCTTAATAGTTACATGGATATGGTATCCACTACCCACTAATCTTGGCTTTGTAAAATGCAATGCAATTTCGACAGTATAACGGCGAGACATAAGGATTCAAGAAAATGGTTGATGAGAGAGAAATGGGTGTCCCATCATAAGTACATTAAATTGAATGTAAGGGGGTGATATTAATAAATATCCTAAAAACCATAATGGAATTTAGATTCATAATACAAAAGAATTACTTGGATGTAAAGGAGGACAAGGAAATCCCTCACGGATTTTTGGAATTGTAATAAGTGTTCATGGGAGGAATTAATGAGAGTTAAAGGGGTATCCCATCAACCAAACATAATTAGGGTAGTATGGGGGAGGTGTTAAATCATACCCCATCATTTGTAATTGAAAACAATAGGTCATAACAACTTAAAGATATTGGACAAAAATGAGAAAGGAAGAAATCCCTTACTTGGAAGTGTGATTCCAAAAGCTTGTGAGATACTTGAGATAGGCTCCTTATGAGATTGGGGTACCTTGGGAGGATTATATAAATATTAGGGAAGTGGTTGGTATAACTCCCAAGGCTTTGAGTGAATAGAATGTGTGATCTTGGGTGGATTTTTATAGGTAATGATATAGATTTCTTTATTACCTAGGTTTAGGACATCTCACATTAAACATATCAAAAAACACAAACCAGCCCATGGTTTTTTTGAAAGGGGAGTAGGAAAAAATATTTTATAAGGAAAATTTCCTAAAACCTTCAAATAATAGCATTCCTTATGTGGAGGTGAATCACACTCTCAAATAAAACAATTTAAAAATACAAACTGTTTTATATGACTTGAAGGGTCCACTAAAGCATTGTAAAATAAATAAAACAAACCCAAATCCACATTATTTTAATGGTAAAACATATATTTGCAGAACATAAGGTTTGTAGTATTTTTTTACATCACTATTGGGTCATTATGAGGTCATAAAACACATTATATATTTAAACAGTATTTAATTTTGACCCAAAAATTCAACTATTTCCGAAAATTATGAAAAAATCACCATTGGATAATTTTGACATCCTGATTCCAGAAATAATATTCATTTGTATCTATATAATTATATAAATATGTTAAATTTTACTAAAAAAATAACATTTATCGAAGATTCATGGGTTTTGACAAAAACATCTTTAAAACCATAATAAAAATTACAATTGCATTCATAAAATTATATGATAATTTCTATTTAATAAAAACTGATTTAATAATAATAATAATAATAATAATTTATTAAAATATTTTCAAATTAAAAAATCCAATAATTCATCATAAAATATATCTTATTTGAATATTAACTAAAATTCTATTTGTGTTGTAAGAACTATTTATATGGTAACAATAAAATATATATATTATCTTTACAAGAATAATGTATATAGTAATAGTGCTAGGGTATCATTACATAACCCCTTATAACACCCGCATAAAAACAAAGGGTAAGGTGTGTGATGGAGACAGACTCTTGGTGTGGCTCGAATTACATCACTCGTGTGGTAGTATTTATTAACTTCCACTTCTCCTGTGGTCGGTTCTGCTCAAGCTTAACGTGATCACGCTTAGCTTGGGATTGGTTAAGAGCGAAGCCTAATGAAGCCACCGCCTTTCCAAGATCCAACAAATGATCTTTTTATGGGGAAAGTCTACATGATTATTCCATCACTTCCTTTTTTTGAGTAAATTGGATATATTAAAGCCCTTTATCTATACTAATCATGTGATCATTGTACAACGACTATATTAGCAACGGTCACAATTTGTAACATTAAACTAAATATGTTCATACATTTTACATAACCATAAGAATAAATTTAAATAGACCAAGAATAATTTTCATTATTGTATTATTAGGTCGTTACATCACAACACTTATTGATGAGTGTTGATAATGAAATTCATTATTTATCATTTCACCTCACACTTACTATTCTATTGTAACCCCACTTTTTATCACTTCAACCACACACAGCCAAGATGTTGTGAATCCAAATTTTTTTTATGATATTTAAAACCAAAATATATATATGTCTATCAAATTTAGGTGTAACATACAAAATAAAACACATTCATCCCATAAACAAATAACATTATTTTCTTTCCTTAATTTATAAAATTATAGATGGAGGATAAAGAAACTCAATAAAATTTAAAAAAAGTATGGAGATATAATAAGTGAATTGAAATAAAAAAAACTATAATTTGAAATTCTGGGGTGTCATGATATCATAGAGTTGTCACACACACAAAAACCACTGTAAAAATAAAAAAAATTAGAAATATGATTGGAAATTTTTGACTTATGTATAGAAAATCATGAAAGAATGCCAAGTGAATGAAATCTGTATAATATAAGAGGTATTTAAAGATAATATAAGTATTAACAAACTATTAGAATAGTAATTTAACTTTAAATATTAACTGATAGTTAGGAATAGTCAATTACTTGATAAGTAATATTTAACCTAAACAAACTAATTAGATATTAATATTATATTATTATAAAATGATTTCTAAAATTTGATAAATAAAATTATATATAATTTTAGTTGTTTAATAATGAATTTTTTGTAATTTTTATAAAAAAAATTATTATGATAAATTTCATTTAATAAAATTATCTATTTTATAATTTTTTACGTGGAATTAATTTTTAGAATTTTCATGTTGAAATAATATTTGTGATAATATTTGGTATTTTTATAAGTGGTATAATTTTTTATGAATAATGTGAATACTATTGTTTCATAAATTGTATGTTTTATGACATAACCATGATATCAAAAATACTAAATAATTTTTCACATATTAAATTGGTAAAATGACTCATTGATAAATAATTGACTTAATTTTAAATCCTATAAATGAATTTCCAAATTATAAATTATATTTTATTGTAATAAAAAATTACTTCTTTACATTATATTATATGAAATTATATAATTCCATTTTTCATGTTTAAAAGTTAATAACAGATATATTCTCTAATAAAAAACAATGATTAGTCATAGTAATAAAGTATATTCAATGTTTTGAATATAAATAAAAAACTCTTCAACATTTTATTCAAAAACTCTCATCTCTATCCCCTATAATTATAGTCCCTCTTAAAATCATTCCTCTTCACATTAAAACTTCATCCATAAACCAATATCTAAAAAAATATCTCTCTAATGATTTCATTACACATTTTTAAAGGCATGGTCTGATCAAAAGACCAATCTAAGATTCATTAAGGAGAATACTAAATGAGGCGTCTCAAAGAAATAGATAAGCCTTCAGTATTCAAATAATTTATTTTTTATTTCTTATACTATCATTTATCTATACCAAAGTATCATTATAAAAACATTAAAATATTAATATAATTATAATCTAAAGTATTAATTAAGTAAACATATTGGTAATATTTTATTCTACAAAATAAATATTAAAAAACTACTCACTCCAACGTTGTTTTATGCCACAAATCTAGGTGTTGAAATTTTCATTTAAAATTTTAATTCAATGTGTTAAAAATAATTTTCTAGTATATTTATAATACAAAAAACAAAAATATTTTAAATTTAGTATTTTAAAAGAAAACAATTTGTATACTATTGATGATATTATAAAAAAATATTTATTATTGGTTTATTAAATGGAAAAAAATTTAATAATATTCTTGATTATGAAATTTAAATATTTCTTTTGATAATTTTAGAGGATAGTGAAATGACTAATCATATTCATAAGTGAGTGACTAAAACTCTAAAAAAAATTTCATTCGGGTTATCAACTATCTATTAGTCTCTCCCTCTCTCTCTCTTTCATATTTGTTTCCTATATGTTTTGTATGTTTATTCTATATACAATTGGTCTATTTTCCGTTATATTATATAGATATTCTATTTTGTCATGTTCTCTTCAGAATCACTTCTCTAATGAAAACCCAATAAAAAGGAACTTTTATATTTCTCATTCCTTTTTCATTTATAAATATTTTTAATGATTTTATATTTTATGATAAAGAAAAAAATTAATTTAAGGGAAAATATATTATTTCATTTATAGTATTGAGTAAATACCTATAACCTTATATTTTTTTCTTGGTTCCTTACCCATTAAAATAAAATATTTAATAGGTTTATTTCTATATCTACTTCTTCACCCTTTATTATGATTTTTATTCACATTATCTCTATCACCCTGAAAAATGATTCTTTACTCATTTATAAAAACCTAATATTCCTTAATTCTTTCTTTTCCTGGGAAGCATTATGTTACTTTGTTTAATTAATATCATTGACATAATTATATAACCCATTTTATTTTTCAAGGTTGTTTAATTTTCAAAATTTATTTTTTAATTATTTTCTCTATGACACTCATATTCATTAATTATTATGATATGAAAAGTGGGAATATAATTAGACTCCTCATACCCAATTTCTGGGTTAATGCTTTAAATGTCATGACAATGTTATGAGTGGGCATGATGTGTTTACCTTTTTCTATAATGTTATGAATGGGTATGATACATTTAAATTATTCTATAATGTTATGATTTCATAGTGGTGATTTACAGATTAATTTTATAATGACATATATTATAAATATTCCATAATATATTATTCTCATGATTACATTGTTTCTATGCTATTGTCTCTCTTGTTCTTTAGTTCCATGATTTGATTTATGATCTTCATATTTTATGATAATATATTATGATCTTGGCCTCTTTTCTTATATGACCCTCGTGATTATCATGATTATTACAAATGAGTTATTATAATGATTACCATTTTTCTATGTTATCATTTATCTTATTCCAAGGTCCTATGATTTTATTTATCATCTTCCACTTTTTGATTCTATATTATGATTATTGAATCTTACCTTATCTCACCTTCATGATCATCATTATTATTCCATTTTTTGAATTTTTTGATCAATATTTATTTATGTATTCCCCCAGGAAATCCCATGGAATGTTGTAGATATGAATTAATATTTAATTATAATATGAAGAAGAAAATAAAAAAGGCTTTGGTTTATTTTTCGGTTGGTATATCATGTATTTAATATTATAAAGGCTCAATATATCATGATTTATAGGTATAATTGAATTATATTTATGTTTAAAATGATGTAATAATATATTTATGAGATATGGATCATTATATCTAGCACCCGAGCATGGTCTTGTTATTTTTGGGGATTAGTTTAAATACCATAAAAGATAATTTTCAATTAATGATGTAGATTGAAACTTATGAAGGCTTAAATAAGGATATATAAGTAATTTATGATTTATTATTTCTATATCTACAATTTTCATTTAATATGATTATTAATTTGAGTATTAATATCTCAAAAATTCCTTTTTTACTAAATGGCCTTAAATTTGAGTAATAATGTTAACAACCAATTTAATGTAAAATGTAATGATGACCCACATGAGATGCCAAATATGATGGTGGTGGAAGTCAACAACCTCAAGGTGGTACATTCTAAACTGAACTAATTTATTAACAATAACATGAACCATATAATGAATCAAAATTATCCAAATAGATAATAATTTGAGTTTGTATCATTTATGAAACAACAACCTCCCTCCTTTGGTGAATCTTACAATATATAAATATTATAATAATGAAATAATTTTTCTAAGAAAATATTTTTCATCCTTAAATACATCGAGTGTGAAAGATTAATATTAGATGAAAGTACTCTATGAAAACAATTCTATTACTGGTGGTCACTCATAAAAAATACTATGACTAAGGAGGGAATCAACTTGATTGAAAGGGAAGAATTCAAGAAAATATTTTTTAATAAATACCTCCCTTAAATTATCCATATTAAAATAGGGAGGGTATGTATTATACTCTAGAAAATAGAGGATGTAACAATTTAGTGATATGAGTAAAAATTCACAAGTCTTTTTAGGTATATATCTATTTTTTCATTAACCTGGAATGCAAGGCTGACTATTACATCAGTGTCTTAATGCCTATTCATAAAAAATACTATAAATTTAGGAATTTGATATATTTGAATATTTCTTTATATTACATTAATGTGGAAATGACTATTTTTGAATCTAAATTTTTTCATGGATTAAGAGACAAGAAGTGAATAATGGATTTTAACTCTAGGGTTCATCTAATAACCCTTACAATAGGAAGAAAATTAAAATTCCCATGGTGTGGAAAGAAAGGAATAAGGAATTGCCTAATGTGTGGAAGAGAAAGGAATAATGCTTAATATTTCAGAAGGTAAATGAATAATCCTACCAATATGATATATTAAAGTAAAGTTCTACTCAATCCCCCCTATAGTCCAATTTTATTACAACATGGAACAAAGGATATGTGTAAATAATTACACCTAGATGAGGTTCATAGAGAATATCAGATGAAAAAATATCTAAAAAAAGAATAAAGGGAAAACAAATGATACTACTACTGTAGAGGTGGATCATGAAAACGAAGTGTTAAAAAGTATATTTTTATTCATTAACGAATAAACAATATCCTATTTTATCCTAATTATATTCATTCAATAATATCATTAATGTTTAGTATAAATATTCAAACACCACCTCAATAAATGTTGATTGAGTTATTAAAGAAATTACCATGCGGTGAAATTATTTTATGTCATGTATATAAATCCTCTCTAGTTAAAATTATTGAGATTAATATCATAAAAGAAATATACTCCGTTGAGAAAATTTTGATAATATATTAGGCATGGTTTGATAGTCTTTATACATATCCCATATCCACTACTGGAAGAGGGAAATTTGTGTCCATATCCCTAACTATCAATAGATTGTATAAACGTTTAAGGATAATGATGAATGTAATTTGGAGACTCCTTCTAAATTATTGAAATTATTTCCTCATGATAAATTATAAACAACATAAATTAATGTGACAAAGGATGATATTATCTTTTTTGACAATCCCATTATGAGGTAATATGAATATGTTTTCCCAAACAAGATACATTTTCTTCCTCCAGATTGAGAGCTCGAGTACTTGATAGAACATATAGATCTATAATGATATAGAATAACCTCAATTTTACTATATTATATAATAAATATACAATAATAAATATTATAAATGTCTTTTATATGATATATTTCTTCACTATGAGTGTAATTCCCTCAACCCAAGAGCACAGAACTGGTGCATTAGTTTATTACATTGGCATGTATACATGGAATCAAATATTGATGTACCAATCAGTTTAGAAGTATTGGAAGGAAATATTAAATATATGATACCGATAATACATTGGAAAATATAAAATAAAAACATGATACATAATAAAATGAATTAAACTACATCATTGAATGATTATTCTAATATTTCTTCTTTATAACCTATGGAATGGAAACATAATAAGTGTTAGCTCAAATCCAGAGTATGGGTATGTAAAATGGAAGAAATAATGAATTGTTGAGAATAAATTAACATGTAAAGGTAAATAATTGAAAGCACACACAATTAAAATAAATAGATAAGGCATAATCAACATGAAAATGAAATGAAATGAAACACATTCCATTTAATCATTAAAATGTGAATAAAATCCATCCATAGATTTTATCATACAAAAACCTCATGGATAATAACAATGATAACTGAAATATATATGAAGGAAATTATTAATTATTATAAATCATTTTTATAGAACATGAGGCTTTATACTATTAATACCCATCCTACAGATAGTTAAAAACAATAGGTATAAACCAATTCAATTTGGCCAACTAAATAATCTCATAAAAACCTATTTATTCATCAACGAGCTATATAATGTTTGAAATCCACCCATAATTCTTGTCCAAATAATTACACATAACAAATAATTAATTTATCAAATATCAAATATTTCTTATCAAATATCCATGATGAATAAAATATATATATTTGTAAATAATTCTTTAGTTAATCAAACAACTATCAAAGTAAACATCGAATATAAAAAGGTATAAGGTTAATTAAACAACAATATCCATCATAAGTAAATATAGATAACAAATGAAACATCAAAAAATAATGATTAAAATAAAATGATTTTTCAAGGGAAATTTAAAAATCATTAAAGTAGGTTAGATTTATAGGACAATCATTAAGAACATTCTTTTGGAGAATAATCTTTAAACATTCCAATGTGTCCTATAGTATTTTGAAACATTTGAATCATAATATCAATGAAGGAATTACATTAACTGAAACATTTAATATCATGATAGTAAGGATATTCCAAATATTAAATGTCAAAAGGTAGTATATACTCCAAATAAAAGTTAATTGGTTCACAATAACAAATAAGTCTCTAAGGAATATAAATTAAGACTAAGTTCCTTACCTTAACTATATTTTGTTCTGTGGTATTTATCCTAATATATAGTGGTTTAAAATATGTTAATAAATTATTCCATAAAAATAATCATGTTTATAATGTCATATATTAACTTATTATAATACTTTATTACTAATTTGTTAACACTCTTTTATTATTTTAACTATATCTCATGTTAATTTCCATGTTTTCTCAACTATATTTTGACGTGTCCTTTGTTGTTCTTATTAATTATATCGTGATTTAACCATCACCATAATTATAACCATTAATTTATTATAATTTATACTATCATCATATATTTATTTATAATGATCCGTAATATTTGGATATAAGAAATTAAATGAACCATTCTTGGAGAAGGTAGGTCATACGTATGCATGAATGCTACATCATTTTATTTGTTGTATTAATATAATGTATAGTAAATGATTCATATGTATATTATAACTACATTATCATATCTCGACATATATGTTACATATTTTTATTAAAATAACCCTTGATATATTTCATTTATAGTATGAACGAGTCACGTCACTTTGAGGAGGTAATAGTCCAAACTTTAAAAAACGATGTTAGCGTATTTACACAAATTGGAAATAATAGGGGTATGCATTATTAAATAATTAAATAATCATAAATAAATTAATAATATTATATATAACAGATATAAATATTGTTTCAATCAAATTTTGATAGTCAGTAAAGGAGAAATGAACAATCATCATCTTGTGATGTTGAAGTTTGTCGTTCACGCAAATAGTGTGGTTGTTATCCATTAGATAAACATGTGTGTAAGTATCGGTAGAAAAAATGGAATAAAAACATGATATTTTGTTTATTATACTTATTTTTCTTATATAACCATTTAATAATAAGTGTTTATGGTGTTTAGAATGAAACTAAAACTATAGAGCTTGAGGAAAGATATTACCCCTTAATCTGGTAACTTCTTTTAGTTTGTGCCAAAATACTTTCTAAGATTTCATAATAAACAAGGGGATGATTTTTTAAAGAGTGGAAGTTTGTTTAGGATCAATTTTTAAAGATCATTTCTGAATTTAATAGGCTTTATAGGTGTTAATAATGAGGATAAGTGGTGGCCTTTTATTGTGGAAGAGGGGTGGCACTCTTGAAATATTTTTTAGAAAGGAATTCCTTACAAATTTTTCACAATGAATGTATCCCCAATAAAGGTAACATATCCCAAATGGGAGGATATGGTAAAAATATTGCCATAAAATGGATCTTTATAAAGTTTATCTGTCACTTTGGCCCTTAAGATTATGGTTTATTCCCTTATCAAGCTTAATTTTACCCTAATCATTGTAATTAATATTAATAACATTCAGAAATATTTTTGGTAAAAAATAAAATTGAAATTATTATATATTATAAATAATTATTATTACAAATATTGGATTCATTTTTCCAAATTCAAATCATAGAGGTGATAGAAATTATTTTAAATTTCACGCCATATATAGGATGAAAGTGTAGGTTTTTTAAGCGAAAACGTTTGAATGTTTGTTGTGTTTTTATTGTAAATTTCAATTTAAAATTGATTAAAATTACCTTAATTTGATTAATTGAATTTTTTTATATAATTAAACTTTAAAACAAATTTTAAATAAAATTTATCCTTATAAATAAATTAGATGAAAAATCATTTTTTGTTGAAATTCGTAGTTTTTCATTATTCATTTCAAAATAAAACTTTACAAAAAATATGAATGATTGATTCTATGATATATATAGTTTTAAATTAAAATGTATAATATTATTTTGAGTTATAAAACTTAATAATGATTCAAAAATTTTATTTAAAATAGGTTCCCCATTAAAATGCGACAAAAATTCTTTAATAATAATTGAGTATGTTTAGGTGTAATATTGTGTTTGTTTTTATATTATTCTTATAAAATATATTAGATGAATTTAAAGATATATTTTAGGGTATATAATCTTTAAATTAACTATTTAAACCCTTTAAATGTGTTAGAATTTAATTTAATATGAGAAACATGAATAAATATTGTTTTGTGTAAATCGGGTATGGTGTGTATTGAAACTATGTTAACAAAATCTAAAGTAAAATATGGTAATGTATTGCGGTGATAAATTATTACATACTATATGAATTTATTTATAAAAACTATACTATTATTAACTCAAAAAATATGTGGGTATTTATCCTTTATAGAATCCTATGGTATCCTGTGTTTCTTCCTCTATTTTGTGATTTTGCTAGAGTACCTTTACTAGAAGAGTTATCAGATTTCTAAATAATTCTTCTTTAGTATCATGAATCTGGATGGGTTATTCACAATATGATATTTCAAGTTACAACTAAATTCTATTATAGGTGAGATCATTAATGGGTTCAGGCATTTAATTACTTAGCATAGATATAGGAAACAGTATTGAACCCTTAAAAGATTCAATTTCATTTCTGAACAATAAAAATGACTCAATATCTTTCAAGAATTGGGAAGGGTTAGATGTACATGGGACTAATTTTAAAATTCTTAAAAACCTTATAACAACCAAAAATGGATATAACATCAAAAACTACATGATCTTCCACTTATAATTACAAATAATTCCTCTGATTAATATCGCAAATCATTTTTCCTACTTTCAACTGATATAATATTATCCTGAATATGCTTTTCCTTTGTTTTCATTTCATCAACAAGGTCAATTCCTATGATTTTAAATTCACAAAATTCATCCCAAAAAGTTGGAGAATGAAATATATTAACATATAATGCTTCATATTACACCATTTGAATTCTTGAATGGAAACTATTATTATTGTCAAACTCTACCAAAGGTAAGTATTAATCTCTTATAACCTGAGAGTTTAGTGATAATAACATTAAAATGTCTAAAATTGATTTATTTTTCATTCAAACTATCTATCAGTTTGATGATGGGGGGAAATAATAAAATAAAGCTCACTGTCGAGATCCTTTGTAATTGTTTTTTGTAATTTTTATGTAAAGTGGAGCTCTCGATTATAATCCATTGATAGTGGTGTTACATGAAGTCTTACATATTCATTAATATATATTCTTGTGATGATCCTAAGAAGAAATTATTATTTTATAGTAATGAAAAGTTCATATTTGGATTTCCGATTAACAATAACCCATATTACAGAATTCATTATAAGATATTTTGGAATTCCTGTGACAAATCCCATTTTAATTTCATCTAACATACAACTAAGAAAAGGAATAAGTTTCATGACTCCATTATGATGTTGCCTCACAGCATTCACTGGTTGACACACCAAGCATCTGGACACATAATCAAGAATCCACTACTTCATCTTATCCAACAAAAAAATGTTCCTTCAAGTCGCTATACATCTTTTTTCTATAGGGGTGTATAGAAAATTTTGTGCTATGGGAATCATCCGAAAATTAACTTTTTAGATTAGATAAATATTGAACACGTATCCTCTTTCCAAATTTTAGATCATCATCATCACAAACAAACTCTACTAACTTTCCATCAATTACAGAACTAATTTCCTTTTGATATTTTTCTTCATCAGATTGAGAATTCCATTTACTCTCTAATAGATATAGTTTGTAAATCATTTGAAAAATTATTGATGTATCCATTTCATTAAAAATTCCTAGATCTATCTTTACAACATCAATGAACATATGATCCATCTAAATCTGAATTTTGTTAGAACTTCATGATCAGTCCAAACCAAACCATATACTACCCTATTCACTTTCCCTAGGTCGTAGTGTATTGAGAAATCATAATATTGCAGTAGCTCGAGCAACTAAATTTTTCCCATATTGATATATTTCTCATATAATATATATATTATGATCTTATGTTCCATTTATATCTCAAATATTTCTATGAAAATATAATTTCTCCATTTTCCCAAAGAGAAGATTATATGTGATAACTCAAGATCATGGGTTAAATAGTTTTATTTTCATGTCTTTAATTTTTTTAATGTATCTAAAATAAATTTATCAGTTTTCATTGAAACACAAACTAGTCCCTTATTTTATGAATCACTATATGTGACAAACCCATCACACCAAGATGGTAGAGTCAAAATGAGAGCATTGACTAATATTCAATTTAGTTCATCAATTTATTCATCACATTCGTTTTTCCAGAAAAATGTAACCCTTTAATGTGTAATCCTGGATAATTGTTTGATAATTGGGAAAAATTATGAACGAATCACCAATAGTAACCAACAAAAGCAATGAAACTATGTACCTCAGTTATGTTTGTTGGCACATTCCGTTCTATAAACCCCTATGCCTTTTCAGGATCAACTATTATTCCATCTCTAAAGACCAAATAGCCGGGAATAGTTACTTATTGATATCATAAGTTGAACTTACTAAATTTACCATATAGTTCTTCCCTTATAAGAGTATTAAGAATGACAATCAGGTAACTCTAATGATCCTCATATCTTTTAGAATATTTCAAATTAAAATTAATGAATACCCCAAAAATTCATCAAAATATTCATTGAATTCTATATTCATTAAGTGTATAAAAATAGATGTTAAATTAGTGAATCCAAATGGAATTACAGTAAACTCACATTGTTCATACCTCATCTGAAAATTTGTCTTCAGAGTACCTTCATTCATCACTAATAATTTGTGATACCCATAACATATATCAATATTTGAAACATATTAGATAAATGTAGTTGATTAAACAAGTCAACAATGTGAGGTGGAGGATACTTTTTCTTTATTATAATGACATTGATTTCCCTATAATAAATTCATAACATCATTGATCTGTCATTGTTTTTAACAGATAGAATATGTGATCCCCATGGTGAAACAATAGTGAGATTAAATCCCTTTTACCAAAATCATCTAGTCATTTCTATAATTCCACTCATACCATAGTGGTCATTCTATGGGGAATATTTGATAGTTTCATTGCATCGGGGATTAAATCAACAGATAATTCAACTTCATTCTGTTGGGGATGTCTGAGTAATTCCCCAGGAATGACATCAATGTATTCTTGTATAATATATATATCCTCGATTTGATTATTACATTCTTATTCACTTGGTTTTTTCTCTCTTCTTTGGAATGTATATTATTTATTAAAGCTATTGGTGTTGGATATAGATAAGAATCTAGTGAGGACTACTCTTATTTTAATATGATGGATTCTACATCTTCCTTAAAAATTGTAATTTCCTTTATCTTCTAATAAATCATTACATCATATTTCTGAGATCTAGTCTATACTAATGATTATATAAAATTCAACCATAGGTATGATTATAAGGTCAGAACATAATGCACATTTATTTGTAATAATTTGAACTTACCGACACATCTTTTTGGAAATGATATATCCATTAGATGTTTTGACCGATGAATCTCTTAACAAATCCAATGGTAAATGTATTATTTTCGTAGAAACCTAAGTAGATATAAAAGAGTGAGATGATATAGAACCAAATAATTCATTAGATAAATTTTAATATTGGATTAGTGTATATACTTCCACGTCATATGGAACCTCTACCTCCACTATAGTGATTTCATAATCATAGAAATCTCCCCATATTCCTTTATATAGTGTATTACACTAATGCATAGGGAATTCATTTGAATATTTACCTATATTAATATAATTTAAACAGTGGAAAATTGTTTTTTTCCTTGCACTCTTTGCACTCATGAGCTGGGTGACCACTATCCCCGAACTTATAACATACTCCCAGTTCCATTAAAAATTTTCTATGGTAATTTTTCCCATTGTTTTCATAAGAAAGAAAATGTTGAGTTTTCTTATTATTCTTGGATAAATATTTCTTTTAATGATGCTCAGATGGAATCTCCTTCTCTTGGATTCAATTGAATATATTGATTCTAGAAAATTCATTCTCTATTTTTATGGCACATAAAACAATTTCCTCATTTGATGGAAAAATTATGAGAAGCCAACACCCTTCAAAGATGTAGACTAAGGCCTTAAAATAAGTTGTTTATATTTACACTGTGTTATGTATATAATCTGTAGAATACCTATATAATATTGTAAGGGTAGCTTTACAATCTGAAACACATAATCGGACATAATTTTTTTTGTTAATAAATTTTTTCTTCATCACAATTGGTTGATCGTGAGGGAACTACGTATCGAATAATGTCTCCTTAAAATTTTGTTATTCCGTTAGATCAATTTATTCCTCCTCTCTTTTATTCTGGATCATAGACCACCACTGATAAACATCACCTTTTAGAAATTAGACCACATGTGTTACCTTTTCCTTTTTGATACAATCCAAGGTTGTAAATATAATCTCTAGAGACTTAATCCATTACTCAAATAGAGTTGGAAATGTAGTCCCACGAGACAATGAGGGATTCTACTACATAAATTACCTTATTATAAGAGATTTGATACATTGAAAAGGTTTCTATATTCGAGAAATTTATTTTTCTTAATCTGATTAATTTTAATGAATATTTCTAGGATTTTCTCCATTTCAAATCCAACTATATTGGTTTCCAACATAGTTAAATCTCTATACTTTCCACCGATTTTGTCACCATTCGTCCATCCAGGTTCCATTTGTAAACAATGTCATACACTGGATTAGGTCAAAACGTAAAAGTGTATAATTCCATATATGGATTAACAGATAAAAAAAATTTATGTATCACTTATCCTAGAATCCTCAAAATTTGTTAATTTGGGGAAATATTTACCTTGGAATCCTTGAAAATAGTTGGTAATGAAAATGTAAACCATCCTAAGATTATCCCCTAGGATTTCAATCTAGGTGATGAGTAAGGCCTGTTGTTGTGTACCAGGTTACACCGATTTAGGACCAACAGACATTGTCAGAGTTATTACTCCTAGGTATATCTATGCCAGGACCACATCCACTTGTATTATCGAGAAATAAATTTATTCTTAGAAATTCCCCCATAATTTCTACCCTACAAATTCTAGGATGTTCTTATATACATATAGTAAATGTTTATATTAGGGTTATTCTCCATAATATATGTTTTATAAATCTAGTTTCTATGGTTATTGTTAAACTCCCTTTGATACCAACAGTAATGCCCTAACCATAGAATCATAGAGCCAGTGTATTATTTTATTACATTGGCATGATTATAAAGAATCAAATCTCGAAGGATAGATTAGTTCAGGAGTCCTGAAAATATATATTACCTACACGATACACATATTAGATTGGGAAACAGAAAATAAAAATATGTTACCAAATAAAATTTAATAAACTACATCCTTAAATTCTTATTCAAATATTTCTCCATGATACCCTATAGAAATGAAGCATAATATCGATTATATCAAATGATTAGTAAGAGTAAGTAAAAAAGAATCAATAAATAATTAATCAGAATAAATTCACATGTTAAGGTAGATAATCTATAGAACATTCTGTTAAAATAATTATATAAGGAATAATCAATATTTCATGGTATGAATTTAAAACAAATGACATTTAATCACTAAAATGAGAATGAAATGTAACCATATATTTTATCATATGAAAATTTCATAGATAATAATAATGATAACTGAAATATCTATAAATTAAGTGATTAAATATTAAATGAAATATATTAAGAACTTGATCACTTATTCGGTAAAGATCCATCCTCTAGATAGTTTGAAACTACATGTATAAACCTATTTAATTTGAAAAACTTAATTGACTCAAAATAACTAGTTGATGCATTGGGGAGCTATAAAAAATCTAGTCTCCACACATCATTTCATATCCAATGTATTCCTTATATGTAATATTATATTTAATCATGATACAATATTCCTTATTTGATATCCTTGTTGAATTAAAGATACAGATTTATAAATAATTCCCCACTTAATAAAATAACTATCAAAGTAAACATTTTATGTAAAAATATATAATGTTTTGGAAATTATTATATCCATTATAATAAAATATCGATATTAAATTAAATTTACAATGAAAAATGGTTAAAATATTTTTTTTAGATAAAGTTGACAATCATCAAGGGAGTTGATATTTTCAGGGAAATCATTAAGAAAATTCTTGAGGAGAATAATATTTAATGATTCCAAAGTCTCCCACACCACGTTGAAATAATAGAATCACAATATACATGAAAAAATAAAATTAAATGAAACTTATAATGTAATGAGATTAAGGATATAAATGATATAAAATTTACAATGGTTTTATATACAACAAATAAAACTCAATTGGTGCATAATAACAAATAAGCCTCAAGGGAATGTAAATTGAGAGGAAATTCCTTACAATAACCTTTATTTTATTTTGTGGTGTTTATCCTCATATATAGTGGTTTAAAATAAGTTAATAATTTATAAAAACCCATTCTAATTTTTGTAATATTATGTTTTAAATACTTTATTACCTTTTTGTTAACACTCTTTCACTATTTTTACTATTTTGGGTGTAAATTTCCAAATTTTGTCAAGTATGTTTTGAATTTTCATTTGTTGTTCCTATTAATTACATCATGATTTACTTATATATAGAATTTAAAACATGAAATAGTTATTATATATATATAAATTCAGTATAAATATTTATAATGATATATAATATTTAGATACAAGTAAATATGCGCAATATTCCTGGAGACGGTACGTCATACATACGGATGAATGCTACTTCTATTTCTTTATTATAATAAAATAATGAAAAATAAATGATAAATATGTAAATTATAATTAAAGTATCATATATATGTCATATATTATACATAGTTATATAAAAAAATCCCTTATACAATCTATGTACATCCTGAATGAGTCACATCACTTTGAGGAGGAGGTAGTCCACACTTCTACAAACAATGTAATCTTATTTAAAAAAATGTAAAGTATAAGGGTATATGTCATAAAATAATTAAATAATATTAAATAATAATAAATACAATATATGACATATATAAATAGATTTTACTTCATAATTTTCACCATGAAAGGTGCTAAAGGAAAAATGAAAAATCAATGTTTCGTGAGTTGGTAGTTCATCATACATGTAAACAATATATTTGTTACCCGTTAGATGGATTTGTGAGTAAGTGTTGGTAAAAAACATAGTATAAAACATAATACTATATTTATGTTAATTTTTTATATAATCATGAAATAACAAAGAGTTGATGTGTGGATAATTAATATAAAACTATGAAACGTTAGAAAAGATGATAGCTCTTAATTAGGAAATAGATTTTCGTTTGTAACAAAAATCATCTATATATTAATTCATAACCAAATAGAGACTTATAATATTATGTTAGAGGATTTTAGGAGCTATTTAGGAAGATATTTCTCTAACTTAAGTTTCTTTATAGCTGTGAATAATGGGGAGAAGTGGTGGCTTTCTATAGTAGAGGAGGAGTGACACTAGTAATTTATGAAAAAGGATTTATATACTTGTTTTAAAATTTCTATTGGCCCTAATAATAGTACAATTTATAAAACATTTATTATAGGGTCTAAATATTAAAAACAATGGCTCTTGGAATAGTTTCTAGGTCATTTGGGACCTTTAGATTACAGTTTTAACCCTTATTATGCTAAATTTTATCTTAATCGTTGTAATTAATTTGGATTACTTTCACACATATTTTTTTTTTCAAAAAAGATGACCTTATAAGAAATTATAAATTATTAAGATTACAAATATTTAATCCCTTTTTCTAAATTCCAATTATATTAGTGGTAGAAATTAATAAAAATTTAATCTCGTAGATAGGGCGACAATGGATGTTTTTAAAGTAAAAATGATCTAAATTTATTAAGGTTTTATAGTCAATTTCAATTTGAAATTGATTAAAATGACCTAAATAATATTAATTTATAATAATTTCAACTAATTAATATTTAAAACTAATTTAAAATATAACTTAGCATTATAAATAAAGTATATGAAAAAGTAGTTTTGAATTAAAATTTAGTATTTTTCACTATTCATTAATAAATGAATCTTTATAGAAAAATACAAAAAACTAAACCTTGGAAAAAATTTATATTTATATTAAAAATATAAATTTTATTTTTCATATTATCTTATAAAATTGTTAAAATTTTATTTAAAATTGGTTCTCCATTAAAAGGCTGTAAAAATGCCATAATAATAATATAGTATTTTGTGGTGCAATATTGATTTTGTTATTATCTTATTCTAATAAAATATATTAGATGAATTTAAAAATATTTGGTTGGATATATAATATATAAATTTACTATATGAACTCTCTAAAAGTGTTATAATTTAATTTAATTCTAAAAACTTGAAAAAATAGTGTTTTGTGTAAATCAGGTGTTGTGTGTATTACATTGCTATAAATTGAATCTAATTTAAAATATTGTAGAGTCTTGGGTCCTCGAATGAGGATCCTTGGTACTTCTAAATTTTGGATCATAATGAATATATCATCAATTGATGTTGAAATATGACGACATTATATAGGATACTATTTATATAAGATATTGACACTATTTGTTCATAGTGATTCCATTTAGATTCACAAATGCTTCAGCAATTTTCATGGACCGGATGAAAATATTTTTTATAGATTATCTTAACAGAAAATTAATGATAATTAAATATAATAATCATAAATTTTACATAATCATGTAAAAATAGTATGATTATTTTCTTACAATTATAAATTATTTTTATAAGGGCAATTTTTATTAAATGTATAAAAAATTAGAATTTTGGATAGAGAAAGTCACATGTTTTGGGATTGTTATTATAAGGAAGAGGATATTATTTACACTTCAATGAAAAAGGAAACAGTTTAATGAACCATACTAAAATATAAAAAATAGGTACACAGTCTTCTTGAATTATATATGTACTATTAATGGTTTATTTGAAAAATCTCAATAATTTTCAAACCATAATTCAATCATACATGTATAGGAGTAAAGTTTTTCTTGATAGATGAATGTGAAGAGAGATTCATGGATTATAATAATAGTATAACTACTACACCTATACCCACACTACTCTAATGTGGGGAAGCATTTATGACATACAATGATGCATCAAAGAAGGGATTGGGTTACGTACTAATGAAAAATGATACATTGGTAGTATATTATTATAGATAATTCATGGTGCATGAGAAAAATTAACGAACTCAGGATATGGGATTCGATATATTAGTATTCACATTGATTTTTAGGATTAATTATATTTGTGGAGAAAATATTAACATTTATAATAATTATAAAAGTCTATAGTATATATTAACATAGAAATAACTCAACTCACACAAGAAAATATGGTGGGATTTTATCAAAAAATTAATTTCTCAATCCATTATGATCTTTTAAAGGAGAATAAAGTTAAAAATGGTTTCGGTATAAACTTTTTTATAACATTATCTATGATAAGGATTTAACGGGTTCTAATATTATTATACATTGAAATAATGGACATGGGAATCATAAAAAGATGTAAAACTTTCAATTTTTGTCAAATAGTTTATTAACCATCTAGTTTTGAGAGGATTAAAGAATCTATATGGTTGATGTAGTGATACAAAAGAAGGAAGAATAAACAAGGAAGGGGAAAACCTCAGCGTTCAATATTGATAAATATAGAGTTATAATATTTGTCAAATGATTATATTTACCATCACTTCCAAAGAAAATGAATGGGTTGTTTTGATGGTTATGTTAGAGTGACATTCTATATCCACCCATTATGAAAAAAATATTCATGGTAATCCCAAAGATTAATTCCAGTTTGAAAATATAAGGAAAATTCATTCTCAACGTACATCAATGTTCTCTATATATACAAAATATTAAAATGGAATAAGGGAAAAATTAAATGTTGATGGTATAACCAATACCTGTACCAATATTAAAATGGGTGAATATGACCATGGATTTTATTATAGGTATCCCAAATACACCAAAATAAAATAACTCAATATGGTTTGTGGGGGATCGTTTTAAAAATATATATCACTTAAACAATATTTAAAAATCGTTATCTATTAATTAATATTCTGATATATATATTAGTGATGTGGTGAGAAAATATGGATCACCAATATTGATCATATAATCAATATTTGGGGTTCACCTAAAAGTTCTAGAAGATTCATCAATATTCATTAAACTCATAATTGAACTTCAAAATGACATATCACCCTAAAAAAATTCAATTTGTACAAACCATTTAATCTCCATCTGAAATTATTTTTCCATACTCTATTTACTTCAAAGTAGGGGGGAGAAATATCTTCCCCTACTCATGTTCCATTATAGTAATAGAGTATTCTTAAGTTCCCATATTATTCCTAAATATTACCTCTATGAGAAGAAGTATAAAACTCCAACATTCTAGAAAACATTTGAAGAGAATGAGATATTTAAATCAAAATCAGTCAAAGAAAGGGTAATAAATCTTACATTCATTAACTAATATATCTAAGAACCAGAAAATTAGTAAAATAGTTATATAAGAAAACATTGATAATACATGGCATTTGAGGTTGGAGATCTAAAATTCCCTCGTAAATCCCCATTTAAGCGATTCACAAGGTTTCAAAAGAAGGAATATTTGTGTTTGATTTTTATTTCCCCTTTTTACATTTTTATCAAATTAAAGGTGTGTCTTGTCAATTAGAACTCCCACAGTACTAATCTCAACTAAAAGATTTGTTCAACATATCCCTATGGAGGAAGTAAATACTAGATACCTCACATGTATGAAGTTTAGAAGTAATTAAGTTAGAGAAAAATCTCTTATTCAGGAGAATCTTGTGAATATTTATTATCAATGTGATTTTTATACAAAAACACGACTCACCTAGTCAAATTACAATTTAGAAATAATTTGTTTGAAGAAAAAACCTAATAACCTATAGATAAAATGAATCAAAAGTACCATAATGTTTTTTATCAAGGGGAATTAATTGATAATTTCAAGGATAAATTTATAATGGTTGGAAGAATTAAATTACCTATAATATTTTATCTGAAATTTTCCACATAAATATATATGTTTATCCCATTTAAGTATAAAGAGTATAATAAAACATAATCACCCATTGAAAAAAATAACATTATTTTATTTCATTAATATAGAATATAACTATTAATGGATAAATAAACTAAAAAATTGATACAATGTAATCAGATAATAAATTGAAATAAATAATAAAAATAGAATATGTAATTCTGATTCTTTCGGATCTCCTTGAATTATCACATATATTAACAACACATAAAAAACTAGAGAAAATAAGAGAGATGTGATTTGAATTTTGTAAAATATGTATAAATGTTATTGAGAGAAGAGTAAGTGAATGAAATTGATAGGAAATGGGATGCATTTATAGGGAGTATAAGAATTATATGACCATTTGGATATTAATAGTCCATTAGAATAATTAGTGACTGTTGGAATAGTAACTGGCTATTGGGAAAATATTTACCATGAATATAACAATAAAATATAAATACTGGAATTTCATAATGTTGTTTTTTAAATTATATAACTCAAAATATGAATTAATATAAACTTTTAAAAAATATTATTCAATGCATTTAATAAAATAATTTAATTTTTTGTTAAAATTTAAATCATAAAATTTATTCCTTTAGCAAAATATTTTTCTAAATTTGATCTATATTAAAAATCATAATAATAAAATTATCTTTGATTTATTTTTATTTTTTTCTAAAAAATCTGATTTTTTTATGAATAATAGAAATATTATTTTTACCTATAACCTAAGAATTATTGAATAATAATGATTTCAAAATGACTTGATAAATTTGATAATGTATTTTTAGAAATTAAAAAGTATTTAATGTGTAAAATAAATCATTTAAAAATAATTATTTTAAATTAAAAACATATAAATGAATTTCAAAAGATAAATTATAGCAGGAATGTTCAGGACTCGAGCAAGCTCGGTCCTACAAATTTATTAAGGAAATATAAGTACAGTGGAGCACACCAAACAGGCGGTGCAAAAACAACCCCAAATCAATACACAGACACACAAGTAACCCCAAAACCCCAAGATTTCAACAACCCACACACTAAAAGACCCTCAAACAATAGCCATAAGGCCCTACATCCAATATAAACCCAAATCTCTGGCTGCGCCCATGATCATGACACATAAGGCAATCTTCCCACCTGATCTACATCACCTGAATCCTATTCAACATCAATTGCACAAGTCGTGCTCGGTTCTTAACGCATCCTCAAACACCGCATATAATGATGCCTCACTGTCTCCCACCAATGTCAATGTATATCCCTGAGGTCAACAACAACCCAAGAAAAAACACACTCCCTGAAAATACACGCTCCAACAGTAAGCAGACCCACACGCCTCTCCAATAGATGTCGCTTTCTCGACACACACATCCATCTGCAGTTCACACCAGCCAAAGATAACTGGTCCTCCACCACACAGAGTGCCAACCATGATATCCTCAAGTAGCATGAATATTGCATTGTGATGTAATATCTGAAAAAAAGTCATCCATCTTTCCGAATCACCACCATAGGCCTCGTTTTCCATCCCCTCTATGCCACTATCTTGTTCCCACACCGCGAAGCACGTACCACCGCATTGAGATCTTTCCTTTGAAGTCGTCCGCAAAAAACACACAGAATTACCCCTGCATAACACTAGATCCACAATAGAGGGAAACCAGTGATTCATCACCGACAACACATGCCCTCCTGCATCGTTCTCCTTCACCACCACCATGAAGCAAGACCGGCCGTTTATATCCATGGCTTGATCTGAGAAAAAATATCCACCACCGGGGTCCCAAGATTCCCACAAAACACCTCTATCCAGATCTCGATCGGTGCCAACAGACCCCTCTTCCAACCATCCATATTCAGTTACAAACATCTTCCCTTACCTAATTCCTATCCAAATATCTCTAAATAAATCTATATTAAGTTTTATATTTCCAGGTCTAATCAAATGTTGATCAATTGAATCCTTAAGGTGAATCATAAAAGAGGTGTCTTGGAGAGCAAGGTAACCCTTCAAAATTCTAAATTAATAATTTTTATTTCATGCATTATCCCCTATCTATACATAATTATAATTATGAAAAAAATTTAAACGTAATATAATTAAAATCTAAATAATATTTTAATTCCATATGTTGATTAATATTTATTTTTAAAACACTCTTGAAAACCCCGCTCACACCATGGTAGGTTTATACCATCAATGTGAGTGATGATGTTTTTAATTAAAAATTTAAATTTGTAGATTTTTAATTTTTTTCAATTAATAATTATAATAATTATAAACAAATTATAATATATTGCGATTTTAATAGGATTAAATTGGTATAATTTTGACGATGGTTGAAATAAATTGTAGTAATCGGATTAATAAAATAAAATATATGTTATTGAAAATTTTATTTTAAATTTAAAACATACTATAGTGTTTACTAAATTATATAAATTATATAATATTTTAATGAAATTAATCTATACCATGAATCTTATAAATATGATGGAGCTAATTAATAAAGGAAATCAATTATAGTTGTTATACATATGAAACATTATAATTATAAACCGAACAGATTTAGAACATTGACATGAACTAAATGATCCCAAAAACATGAATAATATCTGATAATATATACATAATTATGATTAAAATTAACATTATTAAGGTTATATAGTAATTAACTAATATACGTAATCCATTCATTTAAGATGATATATAATCATCTATGCGTGTTAGTACTCTATATAAAAAACAACCAAACAAACTTTCTTCTTTTTGGGTAAGGATTTCTCTATATATTTCCCTTTCCCTATATATTTCTCATATAATCCTATTCTATTTTATATATACGTTTCCTCTAATTTCTACAAGTTTATTTTCCTTTATTTTTTGGGGGATATACATGTTTTTTATGTTACCTTCCAAATCACTTCTTGAATCCCAATAAAATAGAACATTCCTATTTCATATTTCATTTCATGCACCACACATTTCAAGGGTTTAATAATATATTATTACATGAATTACTAATTATCATTAAAAATAATATACTAGTTCATTTATGGTTTTAATGAAAACCCTATATACTTATCTTTATTAACTGTAGATGTATAATTTTATAGAACATTGTTTTAGAGGTTCATTTTTAGACCAAATTCATCATACATTCTTTGTTATTTACTTTACAAGGAATATATATTCATAACCAATTATTATTTTTTGAGTTATAAATGATTAATATTCCTTAATAACTTATTTTAAGTGGAAATATTATGATACTTCATTGTATTATTCTTTTTAGCATGATTATATAACTAACTTCCTAGTCATGGGTTTTATCATGTCTATGTATTATGTAATATTTCATTCACTATGGAACATATATGAATAACCTATTATGAATTGAGGGTTAAGACTATAATTGCATATTCTCTCAATCTATAGGGTAATTCCTTTATGTATTATGAGATAATTATGTGTGGGAATTACATGGTTAGTTTTGTCTACAATGTTATTCCAGGGAATGATGTAATTATATTTTCTTATAATGTTAGGATGTATTGGTGGTGAGGATTAAATTATGTTTATGATGAAACTCTATATTACAGTAGAATTTTATATTATTCTCTTGATTAGAACGTTCCAATTATATAATCTCTCAAAAAACATGTTTACATGGATTGATTTATGAACTAATATTTTATAAATTTGTATTATGATTATTTTCTATTATTTTTATCTTACCCTTATTATTATATTCATTTTTTTTATTCCTGGGTTTTTTATCTCACCCTTTCTTTATATATGTGCCCAAAACATCCCATGTAGTGATATATGTTTTAGGAAATATAGGAGCATAATAAAATGGAAAAAAGATTATTTGAATTATTTTAGGTTGATATATTATGTGGCTAATCTCTTAGTGATATTGGACAACATGATTTATTGGAATACATTATAGATATTTACTTTTAGAATTATATAATATAATGTGTAAGAGTTATGAATTATTATAAAAAAATACAAAATAAATTAATGACAAAAATTATTTCAATTTAATATATCATAATTAAAACCACATTAAGAAATTACCAATAAAAATTAATTATATTAACCATAAAGTTATTCCACCATTTATTTCAGGTTATTTATCCATAAATTTAATTCAATATATCTCATAATTACCTATAGTTTATTCAATTTATATTATAAATTAACTAATTGTGAATCCTAGGGAATATATCCCATCTTAATGATAACTTCATCCTCAAATGAATAAACCACACCAATAATTAATCATATAATCTCCACCACCTCTATATAAACATCTTCATTGACCCACATCAATGAATTCAAACTACAGGAACTATAAAACATATCATCACACCATATTATACCATTACAATCCAGTCCTAATATTATGACCATGTCCACACACAAAAATTAATGTATTTTAAAAAAGAAACAATAACAATTCTATTTCTCATACTTCATTGTTAATTTATCAATTCATACTCCTAAAAATAACATTAATCAATAATTTCCATATTTCCATACCATCCCATAAATATAACATATTATACATTTTAAAATTATATATTATTCAATTAATTTATAACTATCACAAATAAACTAATCACAAAATCAATCAAAAACTAATCATCATCAACATAAATAATAATTTTATGTAAAATTAGTAAAATGTACCTGAATCACTTCCACAAATTTCTATATGACTTTTTTATTATCCTTATTTGGCTAAATTTTAATATCAAACTAATAAAAACCAACTTATGATAACTGTACTTGAACTCAATTAATAAATTAATGATATTGAAAATATTCCACCTCAACCCAATCTTTAACAACGCATCACCATAAGTTAAGGAAACCAATTATCAATCAATAATGAACCATTAATAATACTCCACTAACAATAGATAACACCATCCCCATTAATTTAACACCTTAGTCAGGACCAAAATATATCCAAATATAAAAATAAATAATATGATGATGAAAAATAATAAATATTATAAGAAATGAGAAGGAAATTCCTCAATTAATGAAAATATGACACTATGGAAGTAATGAAATAATACATCATAAAATATGGCATTCTAAATACTAAATGGAATCATTTGGTAACCTAATACTTTGAAAAATTAAAACTAACTAGATCGAATTTGATAAAACCTATAAATTTATAATAATAATAAAAAACATTAGAATCATGGTGAAACACATAACAATAAAACCCAATAGGTTTGGGTAAACCATTTCTCTGAGAACCATTATATAATATACATACATATCCTTATTTCTTAGGGTAAATTTCTATTAAAAATAGAAAAATCATGAAAATAAATGTGAAATGGATTTAATCAATCCATAATTAACCAGATCTTGAAATTAATTAGGTAACATTTTTCCTACATCACATCCATAACCGAATTCCTTATTAAATTTCATAGTTTCTCAATGTCACCACGATGTATAAAAAAGAATCAAAACACACTCATAAGAAAGAGGAAATCCAAAAAATCATCATCTATGGATTGTTATATAATATTATTCATCATGATTAATTCAAAAAAATCACACTAAAATGTTTAGATCATAATTGTCTAGGAAAACATATCTCCTCTAGTTCGTCTAAATAAAAAATCATATAGAAATAAGAGGATGTGACAATGTGTTTTTTTCATTGAAATCTTAGTAAAAGAATCACTTAACATCCACTACTCTCCTAAAAAGATATTCATAAAACTACTAATAACCCCAAAACATAAAAATATATACTATTTTTTTAATCTAGATTTAATAAGTCTCCAACAATTCTTATCTTGGATAATTAAAACAAAATAAGATCAAGAAAAATTCTAAAAAAACATATCATGGATTATACCTCTAATAGTTTTTCCTAGAAAACAAAGACACCCTAAAAATAAAATTATCATTCAAGATAACTACCAAATAAGAATCATGTAATCAAGTAGGCTCAACACAGTAAATTAAAGAAAGTATGAAATCAAAAAATTCAACCTAAACAGAATCCCATAATAACAACCCTCTGTTGTTATTATAATAATAAGAAACATGTAAAACATAAGTAATATAATGATTCCAAAAATATTTTTTTATTATTATTTATGTAACATGAAAACTACCTTCTTATATGTAATTAAATCAACAACATCACAAATATAAATATAGAAATTGAAATTTTAAAATCAATTCAGAAAATATAGAGCCAACATGCACTATATAAAATCACTTTAAATAATTTTTTTAAAGATAATTTAGGATTTTCTCAATGAAATAAATATTTTCAACCATTAGTAATGTAATTAAATTCCCATGTTCAAACATACTACAATATATAACCACCAACTAGGTTCTCAGGATTCTATCAATATGAAAAAATACTCTCGTATAGACAATTAACTACATGAATTATAAGGAAACACATACCTTTGATGTCATAATACATGAGAGAAGAATGGAATTGATTTCCCTATATTAACAAATTTCAATTCACCCACACTTATTGAATGTGGTTTTATCATCTTAGTAAAGGTTCACTTCATATCTCTACTTTTCTATCCATAAGGGCGTTGAATTATAGTATTCACCACACTACTACTAAATCTTGAATTAAAAATTTGAAAAATACTATTTCCCATAGAAACTGATTCTTTTACTTCTATTATATGACCTCTTACCTCCACACAATCCCCTATTCATTGAGTAACCAAACATTGTTGAACTTATTTTTTAAATAATCATTATAATTCCATTCACATATATCTTTATCAGCTAAGATATTAAAAAATTCACTAATCAATTCTGAGTAGTTACTCTTGGGTTTCACACACGCTAAATATTCATTTCTAAAAACATTAAAGATCCCCTATATAGTTTATCATTGGTACTAATGAAATAAATAATATCTCAAATAATCCTATTAACTCTTCCCAATACATTTCATGAGAGTTATTGTAATCCACATTTCACTATTTTTGGTATATATCTCAAAGAAAACCTATATCCAATAGAAATGAAAATAAATTTAGAGTATTTTCTAATTCAAACAGAAAATTAGATATCCTTTATAAATTCATTAAAATTATTTCTCATTAAACAACTATGGATCTTTAAAACCTTTTATTATTTATAATTTTAAAGTTTGTTATCGCATGAATACTTCTTTTTATCATTAATAACATCCTGATGATCATTTGAAAATATATCTTCATTTAAAACATTAACATAAACAACTTTATTTCAAAAAACTATTTACCCATCAATTATAGGAAGATCATGATATACTAAAAATTTTTATCCACTCAAATACCATCGCATCACATAAAAATTAACTTTTATAAGGATACCTCATATTCTGTCCAAATCAACATCATCATCCATAGGACAACACATCAACCTCAATGATTCTAAATAAATGAAAAATTAATAAAATAATTTTAAATATTAAATAAAAACAACCAATTTATCTTCTCAAAAAACATATCCAACATATAAATGAAACAACACACTTAATAATGAAAAAATTCATGTTATATATTTCCAAGAAAAACAATTCACATTAAATCAATTTTATTATTCCATAAAAATGAGATTAAAAATTTATTTCATAACATAAAACTTTTATTTATAATTATTTCAACACATAACACTTAAAAAATGTAAATTAAAAATAACCAAAATTCACATAAAACATCCCTATCCCAAAACCTATTTAAAAAATTGTAAAAAATTTAATTATATAAAAGGACATAATAAATCCATAATAAAAAATCCCATGATAACTTTTTAAATTTTTTTATAAAATATAACTATCATTGAAATGAAAAACCCACCTAACCCATTTACTATATAAAATCATTAAAAATATCAAGCATTCCATCATTTATCAAGCTGGGTAAACATTATTAAACACAACTCAAGAAATATACACATATCATCACATGATATTGAAATACTTTTTAGGTTCATATACCAATCAAAACAAATAATATATTATTAAATTTATGTTTTAGGGTGAGTTTTCATTTAAAAAATTATTTTCATACAAAATATAGAATTTACAACACTTTTAAAATCTTATAGAATGTATACATTTTATGATTATAACTTAGGTTATTTATACCATTATAGAAAAATTTTAATCCGATAAAATTATATCTTATTAGACATTTTTTAAACTAGTAGTGAAACAAATATTTTTAAAACATTATTCACTTTTATATTTCAATTCATTGGGATTTAAACAAAAAAATGGCTATATAATTTTAATACAGTTCAATCATGCTCAATAACTCAACAAATTAAACAACCTAACTTATCATTCAGAAAATATGACTACAATAATTCTTTCAAAATTTTACTATAATTAACATGTCATATATTTTGGTATAATTTCTAAACAATTCACCAAAAAATCATTATGTATCCTTGAATCCTAAACATGTTCTCTATAAAAATATATTCTTTACTACTGTGTTTTTCATCCCATTAGACATTATTTCTTAATAAATTACTTATAATATAATTAAAAATAATCATATTATATATTGAATGTTCATTGGATGAAATCTAGATAAAAAATTTCTAATTCTATATGATATATATCTAATCAATATACATTATACATCATACTCAATATGAATAAAAAATATTAATCAGGAAATTCGATTAACATATGAAAATTTATTAATCATTAAGAGAGAAATAAAGGAAAAACAAACTCACATATTTATGAATTTATCATGAATGTAATAATTTATTTTTATATATTACAAGTATATTAATTATTTATAATAGTCCACCTTCAAATAAATTTATTAATTCATAGTGTTTTATTTCGATATGACTATTAAGTTAATTGGAACCATATAATCACTATAGAAACATATGAATAAAAAAAATTTAAAAATGTATAATTAAATATATAATACCATGAACACTTACCCTAAGTGAAATTAATATCTTACCTCATATTTAACAACTACATATTAATGATTTATATTTTTTCCATAAGACCAAACAATCCTAATGTCAATACCATAGTGAACTATATAATAATTAACTATTATAGAATCAATTTAGAAAATTTAATATCTTAATGCACTTTTATTGGATCAAAGGTTCATAATATATTCTGTAACTGGTTTCCCTTTATAATATCATATACTAAGACAAAATGAAATTATTTCTCCACAAATCCATTATAAAACTGACCAATTTCAAACCCAAAACTCAATAATAAATCCTAACTATATCAATTAAACAACTATTTCATGAAGCTTCACCACTATAACACCTTTTGGGAAGATATAAAATTTTATTATGACCCATGAATCCCAAATAAAATAGGTATTAGGTTAGTAATTTACACCCAGGCTATGCAACACAATTAATGGTATGAATTTCCCACAAGATTATCGAATGATGAGAATAAAACATGTTGAATCTATTCCATAATAAAACACATATTTAATTTAACATAGGAGATAATTTTTTGAATAATATATCAAAAAACAAATCCTACTAAAGAAAATAAGATTCTAAACATCATAACATTTTGATCTAATAATGACTATCCTAATCAAAAACTCCAAAATATAAAATATAAAAAACCAAATATTAAATTTATGGGTGAGAATAATATATAATCAATAGTTTCCTCCCTAAAAAATCTCTTACAAATGTGGATGAATAATAATAAAGCCTTAGCGAGTAAACAATGAAATCATCTCACTACCTAACATTGTCAATTACCACCCATCCACAATAAGTCTCATGTACCAAATATTAAAAAAAGTATATTAATATAATAACCTGAAAATATATCATAAATTTATCCCACACCCACTTTTCCCATAGAACTATTTTATCATATTACCCTACAATACATATTTTGGAACTATCATCCCTTCAATATCCATATACCATGTCCATATAACAACATCAGATCCATAAGTACACAACCAAAACCATATATAAGATACTAAAACAAAAACTATATATCACATTCTCATTCTATATTCCATAATATATACCACATACTAAAACCACTTACTATATAAAATAGCATAACAACATCACCACATTATCACTAGATCATTAAAAAATATCTGGATACCCAAAACACATTGCTTCACAATATCTCCCACATTAAACATTTAATAACCTCATTCTATTACAAAAAATACTTCATTTTGATTATAGATTAGTATAGGGTGTTTAGTCATCCATCAGTGATAATAACATCCTTAATGTTGGGGGTACACATAAAACCAAAACCTCATATGGGTTTCAGTATGATAATCAAACTCATGTGGTGGGCAAAAATAAATAATATAAAAAAATGAATATGTATATTTATCTCATTCGCCTTATATAGGTTAAAATTCCTATAAATTACCTATATAACCACAACTTATCTTAATAACATCACTCCCAAATAACATAAACCACTACCACCTCTAGAAACACAATATGTCAACAACAAGCACATAATTAAAAAACATAACCACATCTATTTATTTCTAATATAACCTCCACATTTACATTCACTAACCTCATTAAATTCATTTAATCACAAATATTATAGCAAAAACCCTGTTATATAACTTTTTTCACAAACCATGTTTTACTTACTTTTGTTCATAATGATATTCATCTTTTATTATTTAACATCAAAATATTGTTTCTATTATAACACTAAATTCCACTAAATCAAACATACAAAACCAACAAATTACCCATTAATTTACTATCAACCAAATTTCTAGTTAATATATTATAATTAAAATTACAAAAATAAATTACCAACCACGTTTAATTAAATTAACTACATCATTATTATTCCACTTATTTATGGTTTTAAATCTATAAATTTAATTATGCATGTCTAATACTAACTTAAAATTTATTCATTTAATTTCATTTATTAATTCACTCCACTTCCAAGTAAATCTATCACATAAAAAAACTGCAAATGCATGCCACTATTTCAACAAACCATATCGATAACCATTAATATCATCTCCACCACATTCACATCAATAACCACAATAACCCACATCAACATCCTCAAAATACCTTAACAAAAAAACATATCATCACCACTTCCTCCACTATAACAAACACACCCAATATGAACATAACTAGCATAAAAAATTGTAATCCCAACAAAATTAATTATAAATATCTATTTATTAATTTTTATTTTAATAATCAATTCATGATACTAATAGTAATATTAAACAATTATTTATAGATTTTTATCTCTTCCATTCAATCTTCAATCTTCTCAATTTATCAAGTTATTTTTTTATGAAATTATACATATCATTAATATATTAATCATAAATGAATGAAAAATATAAATATATCCAAATAAAGTGATACCAATGACTAAAAAATAAGGAATAAAAAAGAATGTGACTGTATCCATAAATAATTTAATTCCATATTAATATATCATCCCATGCATTAATAAATCATATCTAATGATTTGAATAATGAAGAAGAATAAAACACAAGAATGACTAAAATAAACAAGAGAAGAATATCTCCATCGATGGGAATCCATCCTCACAGAATTGTGAGAATAAAACATTAGAAAGAATATAATTATAAATAATCAATGGAATCATAATGTACACAAATAATCAAGAGTAATAAAGAATAATTTTTCAGAATTTGAGTAAACAATTTAATTTATAATTAATTTTGATAACTTGAAAATCAAAACAAAATACGGCCATCACAATGTAATACCATTATTTTAGTAAAATATCTAAAACAAATGATGTATTCTTATCTTTTTTAACCTTTTTAAAGTACAAAAAATTACTTAAAATTTATAAAACCAAATTAAATCATTGCACATTGGGTTCTATCACCCCATAATGCCTAGTCTGTAAAATGTTGTGTCATAATTCTCACCATTCATCATTATTACAATTGAGTCAAAATTAAACTTTATATTCACATAATATCATCACAGAACAACCAAAAATATCATAATGAAACCTATAATATAGAGTAAAACCAAGAAATCATGATCAAGGATTTTAATGTAGTGTAATTTCTCACACCATAATCTAATAAAATATAATGAATTTTATAGAACATAATAAGTAGGTACAATATTATCCTTTATCTATTGAGGATAAAAAAATTATGGGGTAATAAGAGGATGTCACTGTAGAAATTTTTTAGGAAAATATGTATCCAAAATCCACTTATTCTCTACTAATAACCATAAAACACACTCTTAACAACACCAAAACAAGAAAAACACATAGTTGAGGACCACTAAAATATTCACCTCCACATAATATGTAGTATACAAACATAAAATAGTGAATAAAAGTAAAATATAATTATTTGAGAATGGATATTGGAATTATAGTAGAAAATCCAGGATAAATATTTTGATGAAGTCATGAAATTAAAGGGAGTAAAAACATAAGGAAAATAAAAAGGGATAAGGTATGATAGATGAAGTATATTAATAAAAACATATACAATCATGAAATGGAAGGAAGAATAACAATACAAGCCTCCTCTATAATTCATTAAGAGAATGTAAAAAAGGAAGTCTTGTGGTACAATATATAAAATTCTTTAATATATTTTAAAATACTAACATTATTATCGTATTTGACATATCAATATTTAAAATAAAATAATATTAAAAATTATTAAAGGTATTTATATAAATAGTTAAAACTATTTGAGACCTAGGGGGATTATCATAAAATTTGTAATTATTAGTGATAATTTAAAAAAACTATAAATATCAAAGATTGGTGAAATATTTAAATGGTTTGAACTATTGGTTCATGGGATTCCTATATATTATTTTGTGACTTGTGGTGAGTGAGAAAAATTTAATGTCTTAGAATATATTTAATGTCTAGAATTAATTTAATTTATACTGTTAGGAATATCACTATAACATTTATGGTCTAAATAAATACATGAATTTCTAAATGATTATCTTATGAAAGTGAAAAAATTTCTATTTTTTTACTATATTTGTAACCCTAGATATTGATAAAAAATGAGATGATTAATTCATCATTGGATTTAATTTTCTAGTTTTCATATGATAAATTATTGGTGTACATAATAAGGAAATTTCATTCAATGTTGGTAAAGAAAAAGTGAAATTTAATCATCCTAATGTTTTTCATGGGAAAAAAGAAGTGGAATACCCAATGTAATATATGAATATGAAACAATAATGTATAATGATAAATAAAATGAAAAATAAAGTACTAGTTATTATAAGGGAGGAATTAGGTGCTAAAATAGATGATGAGACACAAAATAGAATAACAAAAATGGAAAATTAGTGTAGTTAATCAAGAAAAGATGTATGGAAGAAGAATACCATGGTAGGTGATCATAGAAAAATATTGATGATAATTTTTAGTAAATTTTTTTTGAAAATATAATGATTGAAAATGATATTAAATAAGGAAAATAAGTTTAAAAATAAAGATCAAGAAAAACTAAAATCAAAATGAGGAAGATGGTGGGAATAAATTATAGTATGTACAATGAGTTATACAATTAATATATTTTATAAATAAAACTGAATTACAATTCTCTTTGACATGTGAGAACAAATGTAATTATAGATATATAATTTGATTTAATCACTAACATTGAGTAAACTCTATTATGATTCCAAATATTGAAAATATTTTTTTTCTATTTAAGATAACTATTTTGGTTTTTATTATAGTTTATGTTATATAATTTTGTTATATAGTTCTATATATTTTTTTATATAATTATAATAATTTTTTAAACTAATTAAAATGTAAATATTCAGTATTTTAACATTATTTGATTAAAAATGGTGGTTACATTTTTGAAATACATTTTTTATGTTCATAAATTCTGTGAAGTACAATTCTTTTAAGAGTTTTTAGTGTAGAAGGTTTTACAATTTTAATTAAATATTCAAATTCACTGAAAAAAATCAAAGGATTATTAAAAATTAAACACAAATACCATAGTTCATTGTATAAATCTATTTATTTATTTTTCTCACTCATTTTATGCATTTCACGATAAAGTTTTTTATTTCACATTCATCTTGATTGAGATATTTGGGAAAATTATTGTATTTTAGTGCATGAGAGGGTTCTATTAAGGATCCCATTGAATATTTATTTTAAAAATAATTATATGAGGTTCATAATCACTAAGAAATGTATTTATTTATTTTTAAAATTATAAGGGAAATAAATAGGAATTTATATGTAAATACATTTAGAAAAATGTATATTTATTTGATTCATGATGTAAGACTAAAGTGAATGGAGTTGTATCATAATGGAATAGTTGAATTTAACTGTCAAATAAAAATTTTGATATGTAGAAATTTCATAGGATGATTTAAATTATAAATTTGAATAATATATATATGTTTATAATTAACCATAAATATATGAAACATGATTGGAAAATAAAATGAAGAAAATGAAAAATGAATTTCATAAATAATGAAATTACCTTTGATTGTTTCATAACTATAATAACATCATCATCAATTGTACATAATATAATAATATTCATAAGGGAAAATTAATGGTGAAAATTAATGGTAACAATTGTTTTATATTTAAATGATCTTCTAGACATGATAATTATTATTAAAAATTTTCTTTACATTCATATCTTAACTATTACAATTCTTGTCATGTGGTTTTTGAATGAAAGTGAATTAGTGAATCAAAATATGGATCCCTGTATATAAATTCATTGATTAAAATGTCTATATAAAGAAAAAAATTATGGAAAAATAAAAAAATCATATGTTATCTTCGTATGCTTAAATTTAAAATTAGTATTTATTTAAAAATAAATTTAAATAGTGAATTTCAATTATAATTATTGAGAATATTTTTAATATTAAATTCAAGATATGTATATTGAACAATAGTATAGGATTAGTGAGTTGAATGAATATGTATATGTGAATTTAATCATTGTTACCTAATATCTTTTTCAATCTAATAATTATGTAAAATTATCGGAGGTAAAGTTTCATTTTCCTTGAAATTATTATGGATATTTTTACATGAGCATATGAAAATGTCAACATATGAGGACATTTGATACCTAGTAATATTACCTTAATATTTATACATTTTACACTAATTTTTTTGAAGTTTAAAATATATACATGGCATTATATTTTTATACATTTAAATATCTTACTATTAATTAAAATACGTCTTTTAATTCATAAAAAAAGAGTATTTGGCCCTAAATTAAAAAATAACTATTAAAAAATTACTAAAATATAATTATAACTGTACCATTACCCTATATATAAATATATATAAATATGATTTTATATATTTAATAATAACCATATTATTGACATATTAAAATTAATAAAAATGATTAATTATTATTAATATAATTATCATTATATATTAATAATTAATATATAAATAATATTACATATATATATATTAATATTATTATAAAATTATCACATATAATTAACATTATTATAATAATTTAATTTTTATTGTTTGAATGTATATATTTTAAATACATGTGTGTGTGTATGTATAACTTTAAATATAGATTTTTTATTAACTTTTTATTTATTTCTTTTAAATTTAGTATTTTTTATTTTTAATTAATATTCATAATTATAATTTTTATATACATATATATATTATAATAATTAATAAAATTATTTTTTTTTCATTATATTTTATTAAATTATAGATGATTTCAGCTAATTGTGGTGGTGAAAAAAGAATAAGGCAGTCCATTAGAGAAAGAGTGAACTATTAAAGTAGAAGAAGTGTAAATTAAAAATGAAAAATTTTGAACTGCAGGGGTATCATATTCCACGAGAAACATGTGATGTGTATGATCTAAACCTAATGGTTTAAGTATAAGATCATTATTATGGGTAAACTTTTTGTGAGAGACCAAAATGTGGGCACAGTTACTCGAAGAGGGATATGTCACTATTGGAATATATTTAAACTTGCAGTTTAAGGAAAAAGAAAAATATTGATGTAGTAAATCATGATTTTGTTATAATTTTCCATGACATGGTTTAAATTTGTGATCAATCCAGATAAATTATAAATTTAATGAAAAATTTATAGTCATATTTAGAATTATTATTTTACACAAAAGAGTTTGATGCACTGATATTTTCTGCTAAATGTTAAAAAAAATGATAATGTTCTTCATGGTTTTCAATGAAGATTCCCATGTAATTCATTGATTATTTAAAATATGGTAAATGTTAAATAATTAATTAAAATCAATTTCAATGATATTTTTAATTATTTTTTTTGGTGAGGATTATTTTGAGAAATTTATTATATCTTTAATTATTTTTCTTTAAAAATGGCCAGCAAGTTATCCCCCAACCTCAAGGGCCCCACAAGCCACATAGACAGACCTTATATGCTGACCAACCATTTAGAGGCTAAGGGAGATCCTTCTAGTAGAAGGCGTGGAGTGGACCTTGGGGAGGAACCTATGAGTAAATAGGGTGGGATTAATCTTGTATGGACCGTGATTGGTGGAGCAACCCGATATATGTGTGTGCAATGTAACCGGGATCCCATCCCTAAATCAAGCTTTTTATGAACATATTCCATGTGATTTATTAAAAATGTTTGTGACATACTATTTCATTTCTAATTAATGACTTGATTATAAAAGAAACTGTTCATTGATCCAAAATGGTACCATTTATCCCCAGTCATGTACCCTCCCACATCAAACAAAAATGTCCACTACTCAATGCCACTGCCACCAACTTCTCTCATCAATAATAATAATTTATGAATACCTTTCACCACTGATGATGATGAGATAAATCCAACCATCCATTGTGAAGGATGAATTTTTTAAGGAGGCACTACAACATTCCATGTGGCCTTACATGGTTATGCATGTGCTTCGCTGCCCACCCAACACATATTGAAAAAAATTTGTAAAATACAACTATTTAAGGGAGATTCGAAAAATAAATTTTCCATTCATGTATAACATACCAGATATGATAGAAAAATGAAATATCTTTTGAGTGTAGTTGGTTTGGAAAATGATATATATGAAGACCCAAGAGTATGAGAATAGTTGAGAATTTCCTTTTATAAATATGTGTCCTCAGCCACTCTCAAAGGGAGCATAGTGAGGGGAGTGGTAGTGGAATTTTATTTCATTGTTTTATTTTTATGATTATGTATTTTTAAGTCTTCTTTTACTTATATTTATTAATTTTAATTCATGTATCTTTGTTTTAACAATGGGTTTTCACTTATAGTTTCAATTTTTAATCTTCTTCTTCTTCAATTTGTTTCTCTTCTACCCACTATTTTATATTATACTAATTCTTCTCTATATATTTCTTTATAACATTCTTATTCAATGTATTTAATTTCTCCTTCTTCTATTATTCTATTTTTAACCAAGTGATCTCTTATTTTTGATAATGGGAGGTGGACCCAAGCATGGCCTTGGGGGAAGATAATGGGTCCCAAATTTCTTCACTTAAATTATTCATTATTATTTAATCTAATTGTGGTGATTAATAGTGATATATATTGGTGAGGGAAATTTTAACTACCACAAGGATCTAAATTTAATTATTTAGTTTTATTTAATTTTTCACCATCCATTGAACACAATCTCTATATACAATGACGTTGATATCTTCAATGTATGAATCTACATATGATGGAGTCGATTATGAGAAGATCACACACTTTCTATTGAGGTTTATCATAAACCTTGAGTATAATAGGATTTCAATTTTTTTCTTCGGCATTCAAGATTTCAGTAATTATAAATAAAATAATTGCAGTTTAAGATTGCAGTTTCATAATTAAACAATCACAATGAATTTAAAATTACAATCATGAATAATTATGGAACCCAAATCCAAATCCTTGTACAAGTTTTTGATTTTCTATTCTCATTTTGTTTCTTTAATATATTATTATAGTTTTTTTCTATATCATTTCATTAACTTTCCAAAAAACAAAACTAAAATTCATAGTTTTCAAAAAATAATAAACACCAAAATAAATAGTTGAAGTGAATTATTAAATATTTGGTAGAAAAATTTGAAGCTCTTTATGTGTAAAAACTCTAGTCAACCATTTTGACTCCCTATGAAAACATAAAAAATTTCATTTTCTATACCGCAAGGTAGGTGTGTGTTAAAACTAGGGAAATATCTGAGGATTCGATCAGTAGTTTTCTGGTTTTCAATATTTTAATTTTGTTGATAATTTTTTACAGTCTTAAATAAAATTGTATTAATTAAATATAACTTTACTAAAAAGTTATTCAAATTATTATTATTTTGCATGTACTGAAAAGTCATATTTAAAATAATTGGTAATTAATACAGACTATTATATCAAATATATTAATATAT